>OX454416.1:23838119-25057748 GCA_949715475.1 Microchrysa polita
AGACTTTTTTGCGCGTCACATTTGGGGGGGAGGGGGTGGCAAAGGGGTGAAATTATGATTTTTCGCCAATATTTTGTTAACTGTAATATTTACAGCAAAATGTTTTGAGGACGATTTAAACTACACAAAATTTCCTTTCTAATGATATATTATATCAAATACCTTCTCTTGGCAGATTATATACTAGACCTGAAAACATTTGGTGTAATTTAGATTTTTTGATAGTTACATTTGATGCTCTAGCTCCTGGAGTAATTTAATTGGAGCCATGGTAATTGGGATAACTATTCCTAACAATATATAGCTGTCCCACACGGAGACTCAGGCTGCCCCGACAAAGCATTCCCCTATACTCCCTATTAACATTTAAAAAAAAGACATGCCTGTAACTTTTCGCCGAATCACAGCAGGCGGGAAAAAATTTGGTAAACCTTAAGGCTAAGTCCCATTAGACCCTCCACCAAATATTACTCCGATCTGATTAAAACAAAGGGTACCTTCCATACAAAATGACCGGAAAATTGCCTACGAGCAAAACTTTAATTTTGGTTGACTTGTTCCCTTATTTCTTAATAAACTAGTGGCATTGAATTTGAATAATTTGTATGGGAGGTACCCTTTGTTTTAATCCGATCGAAGTAATATTTGGTGGAGGGTCTTACGGGACTTAGCCTTAACGTTTACCAAAATTTTTCCCGCCTGCTGTGATTCGGCGAAAAGTTACAGGCATGTCTTTTTTTTAAATGTTAATAGGGAGTATTGGGGAATGCTTTGTCGGGGCAGCCTGAGTCTCCGTGTGGGACAGCTATATATTGTTAGGAATAGTTATCCCAATTACCATGGCTCCAATTTAATTACTTCAGGAGCTAGAGCGCCAAATGTAACTATCAAAAAATCTAAATTACACTAAATGTTTTAAGGTCTAGTATATAATCTGCCAAGAGAAGGTATTTGATATAATATATCATTAGAAAGGAAATTTTGTGTAGTTTAAATCGTCCTCAAAACATTTTGCTGTAAATATTACAGTTAACAAAATATTGGCGAAAAATCATAATTTCACCCCTTTGCCACCCCCTCCCCCCCAAATGTGACGCGCGAAAAAGTCTAACTTTTTACTGCGTAATGCGGTCAGGCCATAGAACAATTTGGCATCAAAAGTCAGCTCTTTTTTTGGATGTTTGGGTCTAGAGCTAAAGTCACTATACTATTAGTAACAATTATTTTAGTCAAACTGTACAATTCTAATCTACTATTATTATTAAATTTTATTTTCGACATTTCGCTGCCCGTGTGGATGCTAAGTAGCTGCCAATGGGCAGCTCGCAATGCCAGGTTTTTAACGAGCTGCCAATTAGCTGGCCGTGTGAATGCAGCTTTAAAGCTAATTATAGAAATCTGACTATGTGCGCTTAAATTATGGGCCCTTCAATAAGTATGTATACACAAAAACCGAGCATACACAAAAACTGAGCAAAAAATCCCAGAATTGTGAATCCAATTTCCAATAAATTAACTACATTTTTGTAGAGGTGTTCAGATCCACATAAATGGGTACTCGTTTAACTTTTGAGTTAGATCATAGTGCGTCACATGGGTCGTGAGTTCAAAAAACACCATAAACTGAATTGAGATCTGAACTGTCGACTCTGTACACCGAAGGTGAGCGCACTAACAACTACACCAGACATACTACCAGCATATCATAGTTGCATCCTTTCCAGATCTACACAATATTAGTGACATTTTGTTTGTAGTTTAAATTTTTTAACTACACCGCTGCAAGAAATGTTGGTGAGGCAAGAACAACAGAAAACGAGACCGATGCTAATTTCGGGTGCGGCCGAAATTTGAATACTCGTCACATTTGAATGAAACTTAAGCTTCTTTTGTATTAAAAAATTCTACCGTAGCCCTATGACGTGTTCCGATTCCATCTGTTCCTGGATGCGTTAGGGTTAATCCAGGAACACACTTGGATGTATTTTAATCAAGGTTCAAAAATAAAAAAAATGTCTTACAAGTGCCTAATATTTGGGGGTTGGTTTGTATGACAGCCCTATGACGTAATGTTCCGATTCCATCCATTCCTAGATATGTTTTGAGGCTTTACTAGGATCACATTTGGGTGAAGTTTAGTTAAGATTGATTCACAAAGAAAAAATCTTTTCATACAAGAACCTAATTTCCAGCGGTTGGTTTGTATGGCAGCCCTATGACGTAGTGTTCCGATTTCATCCATTCTTAGATATTATTTGAGGCTATTCTAGGAGCACATTTGGATGAAGTTTGGTTACGGTCGGATTAAAAAGGAAAAAGTTTTTCTTAGAAGAACTTAATTTTCAGTGGCTCGTTTGTATGGCAACCCTATGACGTAATGTTCCGATTCCATCCGTTCCTAGATATGTTTTGAGGCTTTACTAGGAACACGCGTGGGTGAAGTTTGGTGGTTTGACATAGTGACGGGTATAAAAAACAAAAAAAAAGTAACAAAACATCTGCCCAAATTGCGCTGGTGCGCCTCATGAAGTGGGTAATTTGCTTCAATGCCTAGCTGCGCCCACTGATCTTACCTGTGGGAAAACACTATCGCAGCAGCCATGTTCCTGTCCCTAGAGACCATTAATCGAATCCATATAGATGCACAGTGTACATTTTCCTGTACCACTAAAAGCAGAAGAACAAAATCTCTTTTCGGTACCCCCCATCGGGGTTCACATATTTATAGGTCCGAAAGATTAAAGCGTCGTACATGGAAGATGCTTTCCTCCTCACATAATTGATCATCACAAAATCATGCTTCTATGGAAAGCATTTACTCTTATGTATTTCCTTCCAGATAATTCATCGAACATTTACCAACCGTCCAAAAGATGAACTTCATCATTTCGGATGGAACTCGTGTTCCAGTTGCCATCTGGTGGATAAGGATTGCTCAAAAGTCCCAAAACGCGATAAGCTCATCGTGCCCAGCTTAAATTCGGATAACATTTACATAATGGATGTTGGAAAAGATGAACGTAGGCCGGAGATTGTCAAGATCATCGATGGGGATGTTTTGAAATCATTCGACCTTACAGCGCCGCATACAACTCATTGTTTGGCCGACGGTAATGTCATGATTTCTACAATGGGCGATCGAAATGGAAACGCCAAAGGAGAATTCTTTCTTCTGGATCCGGACTTCAATCCAATCGGAACGTGGACTAAGGGAGACAAAAGACCTGCTTGTGGCTACGATTTTTGGTATCAACCATATTTCAATGTGATGGTTGCCTCAGAGTGGGGAGCACCGAAATTGTTTAGACGGTAAGTTTATATTGTTTTATACGCAATATCTACTTTGCCATGCTTTCTATATCATAGTGGATTCAACCCTTCTGACTCTGGCGATGCATCCCAGTATGGTCGCCGTCTCAACTTTTACAAGTGGAACGAACGTACACTTTTCCAAACAATTGATTTGGGCGACGAAGGTATCACTCCATTGGAAATTCGATTCCTTCACAATCCGCGTCAATGTCAAGGGTTCGTTGGGACGGCTTTGCACTCAAAAGTGTTCCGATTCTATCGTCCGGAAGGTTCTGAATTGTTTGAGGTACAAAAAGTGATCGATGTACCCGACAAAGAGGTTGAAGGCTACGCTGGAGGTCCTAAAATTGGCGGACTTATGAGTGACATTATTCTGTCATTGGATGATCGATTTTTATATTTCTCCAATTGGTTGCACGGTGATGTTCGTCAGTATGACATTAGTGATCCGTCGAAACCGAAACTAACGGGCCAAGTGTTCATTGGAGGTTTGGTTCACACGGAAGCTGGTGTGAAAGTTGTTAAAGACGAAGAACTCACTGAACAGCCAAAAGCAAGGTACATCAAGGGGCGAAAAATTGAAGGTGGTCCTCAAATGCTTCAATTGTCATTGGACGGCCAGCGGCTATACGTATCAAGCTCATTGTATTCGCCTTGGGACAAACAGGTAAAAGCAATTAATATATGAAAACGAAGAATTAATTTACTTGCATTTTCCAAATTCAGTTCTACCCCAAAATGATTAAGGCTGGCGGCATAATAGCACAAATTGATTGCGACACAATCAACGGCGGAATGAAGTTGAACGAGAATTTCTTAGTCGATTTCGGAAAGGAACCGTACGGTCCAACGCTGGGACATGAAATGCGATATCCTGGTGGTGATTGCACTTCCGACATTTGGCTAGCCGGAACCGAAGAATGAGCCAAACAAAAATAACACACAATACTGTTTTTAAAAATAAAGGAATATTTTATAATTTCATTGCAAGCACAGCTCTATTATTGAAAAACGAACAAATTTAAAACTCCCAACCGGCATACTCCTTGACAACATCCTTATTCTCGCGACGATGTCGAGTGGTAGCATTCGCCTCACCTTTTGCCACACACTTCTTCCGCATCTCCTGCTTCTCGCGAATGTCCATATTTTTCTTGACACGATCTTTGATAACACTCGGAGCGATCGTGCTAGCATTTGTTGAGAACGAGCGCATACTACGAGCATCTGATAGAATTTTCTCCACCATTTTGAAACGATAAAGACGCGAGTCTGGATCTAGTCCTTTTAGATCCGGGCAATCGTCCGTTTCGAGTTCATTCGAGCTCATCGTATGCTCGGAAACGTTGTCGTCTTCTTTTTGGTCGTTTTTCTTAGTAGTGAGTGAGTTCAAATCAGACTCATCTTTAGGTTGTGCTGCCGCTACTGATTCTGACACATTTTTTGTGATTGTTTCCTCTGAACTGACTAATTCTGGAACATTATCATTCAAATTCACATTTCCGAGATATTGTGAACATGATTCAATATATTTTTGAATGGAATAATTGGATTTCTTGTTTGTGGTTGTGGCTTTCTCTTCGGCAAATCGTAATTCATTCTCCATCTGTTGACGATATTCATCCAAATTTTCCTGAGAATTTTCTTGATCCAAGTGCTCGACATCATCCTCATTTTCTGATTCAGAGTCCACCTCCTCCAATCCGTACTCCTGAAATATGACATGTTATTGAGTTTACAGTAATTTATGAAATCATAGACGAATACTAACCTGTAACAAATCTTTTTCCATTTCTTTTGTGAATGCATATCCTGTGCAATGAACTTCGGCGTCGAGATCATCTTCCCGAACTAGATCTTTGAACGTGGGATAGGTCGTGCTTTCATATCCAAATTTACGTCTGCATAGTTCACGAACGCAAGTTACATCACGATCGAAAAAGCTGTAAAGTTGTAAAAATTTGCAAATTAGTAGAGGAATGTCAGAATTAAAGGCAGTTAAAAGCGAAAGGGTTTATACTTCGAGAGTCTTATATCAGTCCAATAGAAAGAAGTACAAAATGTGTCTAGCTCGAAATACTATTGCTACGTGCCACGCCAAATCTAATCTAGATTCGTGAATTTGCTGTTTTAAAACATTTAATATATTTAAATATTCAAGAAAAATACTTAAAAACAACTTTTCGTTCAGCTCTCATGGTGATTTAGAGCCAGGAAAATCTATTTCCTAAAGAGGCAGCATAAAAGAAAGAATTGCCCTCAATAAAGTGCCAAAAGTACCAAAAATTTGGATATTTAAATACGGTCTGCATCTTCATCTTGCAGAATTAAAGACGTTATTGACAACACAATTACATGTGATGAAGAAACCAAGATTGAAAGAAAGTAAAAACTGAAATTTTAAATACATACATGTAACGACGCTAGTAAAACATTTAGTCAAAGGCACTTTTATGATTGGCTGGAAAATTGTCGTCGAGCTTGCAGATTGGCCGAATGAATCTCTTGTGTGCCCTATTAATTTATAAAGGAGTATCACTTCCTTGCCTTTTGCAGGTATGCAAATAAAGTGGAACCTTGCTAATCTGACCCCACCGGGAATAGAGGGTAGGTCGAAACAGTTGAAAAGTCGGATTATCCGGAGACTATAGAAAATGCGTTTCCGATCTAGGGAAAAAACATTATTTTCGTAAATTCACACTCTTCTCGGGATCTCGGTAGATAATATAAATGCATATTGCTTGCCCGAAGATATTATTCTTCCAAAATTTCAAATACTGTAATCTATTAATTTACAATCGCATCAAACGAGAGATGGATCTCACATCACTGATGGGACCAAAGAAATGTTTGGCACAGGTTAAAAATCTTAAATTTGCAGAAAATGTTCTTTCTTGGAAAGCTTTTTTATGTGGTGGGTGATGCGATCTGAGATGGTTCCTAGCGATTGCGGTTAGGCCGGATTACCCGGACAGTCAGACTACCGAGCATCGGATTAGCGAAGTTCTACAGCATTATTTTAACAACCCCAAAAACACTGAATCGACACCACGCTTTGTAATGTTAGCCCATTTTCCAGAATCTCGTTCGAAATGTCTACCTCCCCGACTTATTTCAAGTTTACTACTTTGCCTTCGTACTACCCAGCTGTTTAGTACACTCTTTTCGACCGAACAGGCAGGCCCTGGTAAGAGACTGAATTCCATTTCAAGGCTCGTGAAGCAACACAATCATCGCTCTTTCGCAAAGTGTGACCCATCCACTGCCATTTTCGCCTTTGTATCGTGTCGCCGTTTGACATCTGACCCGTGCATCGGCAGAGTTCTTCATTCGAGATTGTTTCGGGCTGAAAACCAGGTCACCAGAGAGTGCAACATACGCAGCATCGTTTTGGCGCAGATATAACTGCTTTGCCTAATTTTGAACAGCAGCGCGTAGCATTTCACCTGCTTGATACGACGAAAGATATCCAGGTCCATACCACCATTTTTGGCAACTATGTATGCGTCGCAGGTAGAGAAATCTATCTACCTCTTGTACTGGCTCCCCATTACTATGGATCGTAACCGGTGTTGGGTTTTCTCTACGTATAGCTGGGCCAAGTAACTTGGTTTTAGTAGTGTTAATCCTAATCCCAAACTTTGCTATCCAGATCCATGATCTAATGGGAGAGAAAGCAAATATAGGTGTTGCAAATAAGATGTAAAGTGTCCATTGGATTCTTCTGTTTAATCCTGGGAGTGATGCATGGAATACATCTCCAATCACTGTGAGGAACAGGATTTGCGGAAAGAATGCACCTTCGTCGGACGCCACTTTCACTTCAAAATCCTCAGACACGTTGCCCTTATTGAAAACGCGCCATAATAAGTTGCCTTAAAAATAGCAACAAGCTTTTTGGGGATGAAGAAGATCTAAGCTGAGCGGCAAAATGTTCTTTCCATCGAATCATTTGCTCTTCTTCCAAGATAACTATTAACTATTGTTTAGCCCTCCCTCACTGTCCATTACAGGATATTGAGAAGAATTACGACCACTTGTAACCTCTTTTATGCCAATTTAAGTTGTTTTTTCGTGTGGCTTCTTCAGGAGTGACAAATGTTTGAAATAGGTCAGATGCAGCGAAATTGCGCACGAAAGCTGTACCATGCATTTTAAATGGATGACGTCATGTCGGCAGCTGTTTAACAGCAGCAGCAAAATGATGTCACCTATTTAAAATACATGGTGCTGCTTTCGTCCGCTGTTTTGCTGCCGATAAAGAGCTGCAATGTTATCTCGATTATAATCGATTGCTGAAGCTAAACGAGCCTTTGGCTTTTTCACCACATCTATCTGCTGCCATGTAGCTTCGGACTGCCAAGACTTTCCCCAGTGTTTCAGATTTCAGGACGGTGTAGGCTCTGTTATCAAACGCATTTTTCATGCATTTCAGTTTTCATTAATGTCAGTCTCTGGGGGCTAGCCATCTCCGCTGATGCATGCGGAAGATGATCGTTAAATATTGGCGTTAAATTTTGGCGACCATAAGATAATGGTCTCTTCCCAGACCAATGTTGGCATCCTTCATGTTTCACAGGTCCAAAAGACAACTTTTAAAACGTTTACTGATGTCATAATTGCCGAACTCTACAAACCTTTCAGCAGACTGTGTCTCCTGATCATATGGTTGTCGGTACCTACTTTAGCGTTGAGATCAACCATTATAATTATGTCACCTTTATGCACCTATGGACGTCGTATAGATGTTCACAAGCAAACCATCTACGAGGTATACCGTCAGGGGAGCACCTAGCCTTTCGGCCTTTATCTCCCGGTCCCGCTAAATGTTTGGACCTTCGGTTTTTTACTGACAAGGTCTTATTGTCAGATGGGGATTTCTCCATCCGGCGAATGCGCTCACCTTCAGGAACCCAACCCCGGGGTTGCATCACTAGCTGGATGTCTTGGGTAACAACCTCCAGCCACTACGAAGCCAACTCCTTGATGGGAAAGGACCATGGTCCCCTGGGCACACCCATCCCCGTAGTTCACTATTCGCTATAGACTTCTCTATAGCAGGTGTGATCCTCCTTCGGCCCCCTATTGGTTAAGCCTCACGTGAGAATTCAGATGTGCACATCCCAGGCTCGTTGGACCTGTGACTACGAGCCTGTGCAGACTCGTAGCGCTGCTTTTCACATCCAGGTGGCCCCTTCAGTTTACTAGTCAGCAATGCGACTCGGGCAGTGTGGTCATCAATCCACAAACTAGTTAGATATAGGCGCGTAGGCATTTACCACCAAGGCCGTTCTCCCTAACTAGCACCTTCAGGACTCGGGTCATGCGAAGCCGTCAACTCCGAAGCTCACACGATTTACCATACGATGCACTCCCCGACCAGAGGACACTATAATCGTGCTTGGCGCTTTAGTGACTTCCCTCCCGTAAGTCATGGGAGGAGGTCGGTCACGCCATGAGCCACCCGTACATAACTCAGGAGCTCGGGAACGTTACCGCCCGAATGGTCTTTGTACAGATCCTCGCCGTGGCGTATCAACTATACCAGGGCCCCCCTTGCGCTGCTAGGTCCGTGGTTGCGCAACTCACCAAAGATCTTTGTCCCACTACATACAGCCATTTCTGGCTGATGTCACAAGGACACCGACCCCCCTGCGGGGGTATAGATGTTCACAGACGACATCCTTTGTCATTTCATTGTCAGGAGAAGCATAACATTGTATTATCGTGATATTTATATTTCTGGTCCAGAAATGAGCAGCCAGAATTATATCTGAGACATACATAATTCCAAGATCAGTTCCTGGCACCTACCCCACGACCCCCAGCAGCCTCATTTTTAGGAAGGTCATTCGAATGCCAACTTATTAAGAGCTACGTGTTGGCGAGTCAACCTCCTCACTATCCTACCGTCTTATTTTGCAAACTCTCAATATGTCCAGTTTATATCGCAGAAACTCGTTCTCGAGTAGAGGAAATCATGCGTTCTAAGGACCTTCAGATCCATTGTCCAGAAACGTACGCACATTCCAGCATCCGATCTTTGCCAGTGTACGATAGCCAAATGTAACCGTTTGTCAATTTTCTATTTGACTTTTTATACATCTGATCGCGCACACACCCCGGAAGACGGTGGCATTATTCTTAACCCACGCTACAGGGCAAAACCTAATGCAAGCCAATACAAAAGAAAATATCCTTTTCGTACCACTTTTCGGCACGATTTCAGTATCTGCTGCTATATTTTTGATGATGCCATTTCATTAATATTTTCCTGAAACGACCATATCTGCAATCCTTTTTCGCGAAATCGTAACGGTTCTTCACATATCCAATGTCAAAGTTTGACATTTCTATGGGGTAGTTGCTCGCAAATATATTTCATATTACATATTAACATCTTTGCAAATTGGGAAAACTTACTATTCAAGTGGGACTGAATAAAAGTAAAACGTCAATTAAATGACATCGAACACTTTCCTTAATGTGTAAAGCGGAAATATCCCCCTTCTCTTATCAAATTACGTAACTGGCTTCATGGCGCCACATATACTGACATCTCCCCTGTATTTCTCTTCTGTGTGCCTACGAGGCACCGTTGCTTTAACAGATTAAAAGATGAACTTACTATTCCGCATTTAAATGCGATGTGGACATCATTTGTGGAAAATCAATGAGAATAGGCTTTCCCTCGTCAGTAATCATTAAGTTGAACTCATTGAAATCACCATGAATCACACCACAGTTTCCCAGCCGTACAATAAGATCCATTAGTTCATCGTAAAGAGCCTCTGCATCATCGACTTCACTCACTTGCGTTCTGAAATTAGGCAATAATTGTATTAAGATTTCCTGCAGTCGAGAGCGATCATTTCAAACTTACAAAGGATATCCATTAACCAGCTCCATAATAACGCAATGTCTGTTGAAATCAATTGGTTTCGGCACTGGGAATCCACGATCATGCAATGCTGTCATATAGGCAAATTCACGTGTAGCCGATATCCGAGATAAGTAAAGCCACGAGGCTTTATGTCGTTTACCGTGGTAGTCACGTTTCGATTTGATATTTCGGAAGCAAGTACGACCCAATCGATGAAGTTTCAGGCAGAGCGGATTGTGCTCTTCGTCGGCCACTGTGAAAATGTTGGACTCCTTTCCAACGCCAATTTGATTTCCAAAAGAGGCAACTGAACCGCGCAATGATAGTGATTTCAATGCCAAATAGTCGTAGCCCATGTTGGTGAGACGGTAGCCATCGTCTGTGGGAAAACATGATAATTTAGTGCAAGGACTTAGCATCAAATCAAGTGTGCAAAATTACGAAATGAGTTCTATAACACTAGACAAACTTCGGAGTGACCCGCAGCACAAAACTCACATTTCTTTCCACGTTCATATGTCAACAACTTATGCTTGCAGAGCTCCCGCAAGATTTTATGAACTCCACCAGCTTTCAGATTAGCTATAGCTGCTGCCAATGCTCCGGGTACTAGCTCATGATTTTTCATTCCCATCTCCACCTGAAATACGAATACACGAAATTAGGTTCGGATCAAATGTTTAGAAGAAATCATTGCTTACCGCGGTTAACACGCGAAAATCTTCACGCGTTAAATAGCGCAAGATTGTAACATTTAATTTTCCCATAGTATTAGTTGCATAGAACTCTAAACACAGATGAAATTAAGAAAAAACTGCGAAGAAAAATTTCGCCAGCACCACTAATAACAACACATGGCTGTCAAAAGAAAGAAATTTTGGACGTAAATTTGTGCATTCACAATATAATTGTCAAAATCGATGCGTCCTCTGCTGGTCAATACAAAAACGTTTCGACTGAATTAAATGGGGATCCCTAGGGGAATTTTTAAAGTTAATTTTTTCAACGGATTTTTATATTTTTTTTTAATTGAATGAACGATGGTCTGAGTGCGATGAAAAAGGTAACGAAGTGATGCAGCTGAAAATAAAAGGCACCATTTGCTTTTATGAATTTCTCGCACAGTGTGCTTTAGGTCGTTTGAAATGTGCCAAATTTCAAAACGATAGGCCAGCGGGTTCCAGTTTCGTTGTCGAAAATGTTTGATAGCGAAACGCAAACGTGCGATTAACTCGTTAACTAGGGCTCTTAAGCCGCACATACACTGTTACTTTGTGTGCGGCTCTATAGAGAATTAAAACTTTACTTTCTTATTGTTGGATTAGCTGAAACTTTCGAACAAACACAGCTAGGACTCGTGAGATTTTCAACAAAATGTGTAGAATTTAATCCGGTTTAAGCACTCTATGGAAAAGGTACTATCTCCTCCCCGCCGAAATGCTCTATTTCGCAGTCACACTTCAGGGAATCGCTCTCCCTATGGTATGACCAATGTAAGTGATTCTAATCCAGGAACAATTTTCTCAAAATGTTTGTAAATTAAAATGGAATTGTGATCCAATGAAAGTGATTCTAATCCAGGAACAATTTTCTCTACTATACAGGGTATCTCAAGAGTTAACGTCAAGCCGAAAGATGATGATAGTTCTCATGGTATGCCCGCTACGAAAAAAAAATATCTAAAAAATCAGTCACTACCTTTTTTACAGTTATGCGCAATCAAAGTATAGTCGAAAATTGCATGCATTGTCATAATGGATCATACTTACTGTACATAACTGTAAATCTTAATTTTTCTCAAATTTTTTTTTTGCACCATTACGGAATAACAAAATACTCTTTCATTTAGTTTGGAAGCAAATTTGGCCTTCTTTTTGGAACCACAAGATCAAAATCCTTGATTCATCAAAGTTCTAATAACTGTTCTTGAAAAAAATTCCACCAGCCCCCAAACTGAAAATTTTGTTAAATACTGAACTTTCCAGATATCCGGTGGCCTTTGAACTTTGATGAATTAACGATTTTGAACTCTCGGTTTCCCAAAGGTCACATTTCTCTCAAAACTAAAAGAGTTACTTTTTGAGTTGGGTAGAAATTGATAGAGGTACGCCCGAAAAAACTTTTAGCCCAAGGAGAGCGAAGAGTATCCAATTTTCGGCGGCGAAGCCCCCTAGTTTTTTTTTCATATCAATGGCTCCCCCGATCGTTTTTCAAAAAACTTTTGCAGAGCAAAGTTGGAAAGTATTAAATTCCCTTAAATTTAATATACTCTCTGTAGGCTTGTTTAAAAATCATTCGATAGCTAAAATAAAAACGCATCGGAAAATGATTTCTCACGTGGTTTCCAGCAAAAAAGTTATAAGTAAGGAACGTACTCCCAATTCTTAACTCTTTACCTGTCACAGGCGTTTGAAGATATGAAAACATTTTCCTGCATGACTTCAACCCAAATAACTCAGAAACTACTAGCTACAATTGCGAAATAAGATAGCTTTCACAGCCCATAAAAATTTACCTAAAAAATAAAACTAACTGCACTCAAATCGAATAAGTGGTTTGCTTTTTACAGAGCTTCAAAGGCAAATTTTTATTTTTTGACCCAATGACAAATTTTCTCCAACTTCTACCAAGAGGTGAGGTGAGTGTAAGATTCTTTAAAAAAAATGACACTTATAGTTGAAATAGATTACACGCGTCAGCAGCAGCATCGGCAGAATTTCATAGCTGACAAATATGCTGAATGCCAAGTCTTCTGCTCAACATTTTTGTCAGCAATCTAAAATGCATTGGGCTTGACGTTTCGCGATGCCGATGCTTCTGCTGACGCGTCTAATCTATTTCAAGCATTAGTCTTCCGTCTTACATCATTTTATTCTCCATTATTTCTAGCAGTTTTAAAGTTTTTTTCAAAAATCTTCAAACGCCTGTGGCAGGTAAAGGATAAAGAATTGGGGTATGTTCTTTATCACTTTTTTGCTGGAAATCACGTGAGAAATCATTTTCCAGTGCGTCTATGCAGTAGTTTCCGGACACCCTTTATACATCACAATGAAGACAAACATTGTGACGATTTTTTATTTGCCGGATTTATAAGGGGTAGTTAGAAGGATAACATACCAAAAGCACGCGGTCGTGGGAGGTGAGCTGAGCGTTGGGGGAGCGGCTTAAAGTATCCCATTTTTGTGCTTATCAGCTCTATCCCCGCTATATCTCCGAAACCGAGAACGTCTGAGCAAGAATGAAAGCTTACCCAAGTACCAACAAAAGTTCGTCTTACATACATTGGTCGAATTCCTAACAGTTATCCAGATATATAATTCAAAAATCGGAAATTTCACATAGAGAACATCAACACAGCATAGTCAGTATGTGTATTTTATTTATACATTGGCTATGGCTTTGATGTTCTGTACACCCCTTTTTGTGCATTCGTCGATTGGCCTATATGCTTGGTAGGATGAAATTATTTAAAACTCTATCAGAAGAATCACAACAGATTATTATCTAATTCGGCATCATTTTAAAAGGTCATTATAACGATATTGAATCACATTCGAAGAAGAGCTACATAATTCAATAATGTCCATATTCCCTTCCCTTACACCAGCACAAACATAACGTCGGATCGTATCATTTGCTATCGTCCACCCATACCGTTTTCTTTTCGCAAGTATATAGAAAGTTGTCCTTTGTGTTACAGGAAAATATGATACCAAAAAGAAAATCGCTTTTGAATCATGACTTGCATTCAGTTTAAAATGGCAATTGAGTAAACTTGCTTTTATACTATGGGGACTTACAGCATACACCAGATGCAAGCCAAACTAAAAGGATATGTTGCGGGCGTCTATTTCACCATTGTAATAGTAAAGATAGCAATAAAATGGACGATATAGTCGGACGTAATCGTTGCTTAAGATTCATCTTCTTTTGCAGAGTTATTTATTGTGAACATTTTCTTGTGTAGAGAATATTGGATTCGGAAGAAGTGGCTTTGTATACAGTAGGTACGTTTTATTGAGTTTATCCCGTGCAGGTTTGGGTAGAACTTCATATAAAAAAAATGACACTTACCCAGGTAAAGTTCATCCGTGCTACTACGGCTACTACCCTACACGGGATAGAGCTCAAATGTAGATGGCGGACGCATAGGGGAAATTTGAGGGAATTTGTTTTTTCAAACCAAATGTGAGAGTTTTTCTCATCACGAGAAAAGATTTTGCAAAGAAATAATCATCTTTTGTGATAAAATCCACCACATCTAAAAAATAAGACGACGAAGGTGAGTCAAAGATGCGCAAAAACTGTCAAATGTCAGCTGTTTGGTCTTAACCGGGATGTTACCCGCGATCGTTTTTTTCGAGTCAGACTTACCCGCGATGCGAAAAAAACGTCGCTAATGTATGAAAAATTGTTCGAAATATACGAGTAGAGGAGAAAAATGTAATTTTCCGGAAAAATTTTTTTTATCATGTAGTCTGGCTGGTGTAGCGGTTAGTGCGCGCACCTTCGGTGCACAGGGTCATGATTTCGAATCTCACCGTGGATCATGGTGTTTTTCGAACTCACGAGCTTGTGACGGACTATGATCTGACTCAGATGTTAAACGAGTACCCATTTATGGGGATAAATAACACTGCTGAGCGTGATGCTGATCTCATTACCTCAACAAAAGCAGATAAGATCATGGAAATAGGATGTCACTAACACATCCTGCGGCCTTAGTCCAATGCTGGATTGTCGCGCCTGTTATTTATTTATGGTAAAAGATGCGAGAAATGTGCATCGAAAAACTATATTCTATATTTTAGGTACTCGTTCCCTATTACTTTAATAAAGAAAGACTACAAACCTGAGTTTAGCTTTTATAATTAACTAACAAAATTATTTACTATATTCAATTCAAAACAACTCTACTCTCTGTCTACTCTACATCGTGCGGATAAAATTTATGACCTTGCATCAATGGATAGTTATAAAGTCGAACTCCAGTATGAAGACTATCAATCAAAGTTAAGTCGTCACCGTTCAATTTGAAGTCAAATATTTGTATATTTTCTTCAATTCTTTGCTTGTTGGTCGATTTGGGTATAGGAATTGTTCCGATATCAACCTGAAAAGAAACAATAACAAATCACACAAAAAAACTAAAGACAAATACATTTTTTTAGCAATAATTGCAATTTGAAATTATCAAATACTTTTGAACAGCTTTGATTATAAAAACAAAATTGTAGATATTTAGGCCGAAGAACTTAAATAAATTTATAGACCATTCTATACATATATTTCATCCTACGCGACCCAAGAACTAGGTGACTTGAGTGGCAATAAGAAATAAGCTAAATAATTCAAATTTTCTACAAAAAAAAAAAATATTTTGGAAGAATTTGTGCACATAGAAAACCAATTTGGACTCACCAGATAACGTAATATTACTTGAGCGGGTGTTTTATTATATTTTCGACCAATTGAAACGATTATATCGTCATCAAAAAATGACGGAACATGTTCATTGGCAATGGGCCGACCGAGTGGGGCATATGCTACCACTCTAATACCATGCTCATTGCAAAATTTTCTCAATTTCGATTGATTCAGTCCTGGGTTGCATTCGACCTAGGAGTATATGTGTAAATAATATGCACACAAATGTTTGTGAACTCAGTATTTAATGTTTTTTTTTTCTTACTTGATTCGCAACAGGTCGTATTTTACAAAAGTTCATCAGACGTTGAAGTTGTTCCCAGTTAAAATTCGATACACCGATGCTTCGTACAAGTCCTTTTTTAACCAGTTTTTCCATTGCCTTATATGTATCTAAGTAGTCGACGTCACTATGAAATAATTGGGAAAAATACTAAATTAAGTGCAATTTAGAGATATCAACCAAAATACTTCATCATCAATTTGCCGTCACTGTACAATGGACGCCAGTTGTTATCGTCAACATAGACGTATCCCACGGGGTGATGCATTAGGTACATATCGATGTAATCCAGACCAAGATTTTCTAATGACAGTCTACAACCATATTCCACTCGGTCTGGTTCATGGTAGCTGTTCCATAACTGAAAAAATAAATATCATATGCCCTATGTATATAATATCAACATAATTGGCGAATAAGGATACCAACCAACAAAAAGGATTAATGTTAAACGACAAGACATCCCAACCTTCTTGATTTTCCCTAACTCCTAGTGAAGCATGGTGCGTTGACTATTATCGTATGTATGTGTAGTCGTCAACGTTTCAACGGCAACTGAATTCGGAGTGTCATACGGTTGTCAGCCATACCAATTTCTAGTCGCATTTTTGTTTATTATTCTTTTGATAAGAACATTTCTTATCTTCTTCTGAATAATAAACGTGCGACGATCCATGCCGAGTATTTTTCTATGAATCTCTATATTACAGAGTGGCGACCGAACGATCACGGTCACAGAGCACAACAAACTCCCCAACCTTGCTGCCCCGATTTTGCCCAAACAAGCTCGGTGATCTGGAGCTCTGAACAGAGCGACCCTGTTATCATACAGCTATTGTGCGGCCTATTCTGCTTTATGGCGTTAGTGTGTGGTGGACCGCACTTAGCACAACTGCCTATCATAATTCACTTGTTAAAGTGCAAAGGTTGGCTTCTCGTCTGATTACAGGAGCTCTTCGTACAACACCTTCATTCGGACTAGACATGCTTTTGGGACGGCTGCCATTGGACATATACGCCCAACGGTCAGCAGCTTACACGGCCTTACGCCTTCGTGAAACCGGTCTGTGGCGAGCGCTGGATTATGGTCACTAAAACTTCGTAATTTCAGCCTGCCACTGGCTACTGATTACACTGTTCCCAAATACTTTTTTAGTAGGAACTATTCTACCTTAATCCCGCCTAGGGAAAGCTGGAGCAACGAAACGACCCAGTCCATCAGGTCCTTTTCCATCTACACTGATGGTTCCAAGACGGACGCTGGAGTCGGCATTGGAATTTACTCGGAGGAACTCGACATCAGCTTGTCTTTTTGCCTCCCTAATTTTTGTAGCGTCCTCCAAGCAGAAATCACTGCAATCTCGGAAGCGCTTTTATGGCTAGGTAGGCACGTTGTCAATGGTAAGGATGTCACTATATACACTGATAGTCAAGCTGCAATTCGATCACTTGAATCAGCATTTACAACATCTAAAACTATTGTAGGGTGCCGCTATGCACTCAGAGAAATGGGTCATTTCTTCAACATTACACTATGCTGGATACCGGGACATAATGGCTTTGCTGGTAATTGCTGCGCAGACGATTTGGCTCGGAATGCGGTAGCAAGTATTGTTGAAGGCGACCACGAGAAGATTAAAACACCTATTGCCGTCTGTGCATCGATAATTGAAGCCGCTTCTGAACGTGCTACGACGAGGATGATCTGGCCTATATATCCCGTTCCGCCATATTACTGTCGCTAGACAGGAAATATATACGCAACATAGTGGGTGTTATTACGGGGCACTGCCCTATTGGGGAGCACGCCAGTAGACTCCGAATTCCTTACAACGACTTCTGCAGAAGTTGTGATGATGAAGAGGAGGAAGAGAGTGTGCATCACTTTCTTTGTGAATATCCGGCCTTATCCGAGAGAAGGAGGCGTGCACTGGGTTCGAGGTATCTTTACGATACAGATGATCTTCGAGATGTGAGCCCTACTTTGCTTAACAAATACATTGTTAGCACTGGCTGGTTTTAAACGGAACGTGGGAACTACGGTGGTATCACAATGGACCAATTTTTGGTCTAAGTGCGCATGGCGCTAGTCAGCCGGCCCCTTTACCTAACCTAACCTAACCTGACCCTGTTATCAACCATAATGTCAATCAATAAAAAAACCTTTAAGTGTTGAAATAGGGTGGGTTCATGATACAAAACGGTTCCGTCTGATCCACAAACTGTGCCGTATTTTGCAAACTGTCGTATCGCTTCTGTAAACGTCGTATCAGCTTAGACGGCGTTGCCGTATTTTGCAAACTGTCGTATCGTTTCTGTAAACGTCGTATCAGCTTAGACGGCGTTTACTGAACAGATGGACAACAGCTTGCAAAACACGGCACACTTTGAGGAACTCACGGAGCTGTATTATATCCTATCCCCACTCACTTTAATGTCACTAGGGTCATGCTGGGAGATTAAAGGATGACTGTCTCCCCTCTCTGGAATAAGCATGTTTGGAAAGAGAGTTGGCTGAGAAGAACTGTATATTTACCCGAAAGCTCAGAAGGGAACCTTCTGACCCAAGGACATTTTCTAAAGCACATGATTAGTCAAAATAACCAACAAAAGACATGTTTGCTTGATTGATATTGCTAGGGTATGTCCGGTGGTTGGTTGAAGGTCTTCCTTCATCCAATGGACATTAATGAAGCGTAGGAGTTCCCCGACAGTTACGCTATATATCCTGCAAATGAGTTATCAAATGCTCTGTGCCTAGCCGACATTTTGGTTTTGTGTGTCATGTGAAGAGTGTTTTTTTTTTGCTTCCGACACTATGACGCGGCGTATGGAAAATATTCCGGATAACTTTATTGTGTGAGGGTAAGCTACCATTAGTTTTATATAGCCGTATGTGACTGCTGCCTTATACTAATGATACACAGCTAGTATACTTCACCTGGTATTGGAATGTATCACCCAATACCATGTCCAAACATAATAAATGATATTTCGTATACCATGATATATTCGTATGCCACGTTGATACTATCTCGTTTACTCTGTTTGGACATGGTATTGAGTGATACATTCCAATACCAGGTGAAGTATACGTATTACTAGCTGTGTATCTTTAGTATTAAAAAACATATTTTATTTCCAGAATTAATTGGCTGAAATTGCATTTTGTTAGTCATATTAGGTAGAAATTTATCTTCTTCTTCCTTGCCTCGTTCTTTATATCGCTCCACGGTTTCGCGTTGCTCGACCTGCGGTGTAGGCACATCGCCCGTTTTGGCGATAATTTCTCAGCATATTTCTACAGGCAGCTCTATCTTGGATCGTGTCATCGCCGAGACCAATGCGTTGTTGTTGCTTTTTCATTTGACATATCCAGGTATTCTTCGGTCTGCCTCTGGCCTTGGGTCCATCAAGTGGAACTTCCATTGATATCGCTTTCTTTGCGGGGTTCTCAGGCGGACGCCTTTGAACATGGCAATACCAATCCATTTGTCGGTCTTCGAGCTTTTCGGTGATTGGTTGGTCTATGGACAAGCTGCCTCGGATGTAGCTACTCTTGATGTGGTCCCTTTTGGTTACACCAACTGACATGCGTAACATTTTCATTTCAGTCGCTGTCATTTCTTTCGCGTAACTTTCATACATGGTCCAGCATTCTGATCCATACATGAGTGCGGGACGTACAACCGTTTTGTACAACTTGCCCTTTAGCTTCAGTGGCATTTTCTTATCGCAGAAAACTCCTGAGTTTTCTCGCCACGTCATCCACCCAACCTTTGTGCGGTGTTTGATGTCATCATCGCATGTAGCTCCGCTGTTCACCACCGAGCCAAGGTACTTGAACTTGGTACAAGACTTAAGCTGCTCTCCTTTGACGTACATATCTGGTATCGGTGCATCTGGGTCTGAGAATGGGCAGCATAAGAACTCAGTCTTTGTTATACTTACCCTCAGTCCATGCTCCTACAGAATGTCACACCATTTTGTAAGTGCATCTTGCAAGGCAACGATGTTTGGGCTACTGAGGACTATATCATCGGCAAAAAGAAGAGATATTTCTAGGCCGTCGGATATACGTGTTAATAAGTAGCACATGACGATATTGAAGAGCATCGGACTCAATACACTGCCCTGGTGTAATCCGACATTCACCGGAAATTCTTCTGATTCACCGGCTGTGCATCTAACCTTAGTCGTAGTTCCATCATACATGTCTCGTATCATCCTGACGTATGCCTCAGGGACATTAAGTGCTCTCAAGGCCAACCATATCAGATCAAGAGGTACTCTATCGAATGCTTTTTCCAAATCGATGAACACAAAGTGCAAGTCCTTTCGTGCTGCTCTATACTTTTCCATCGCAATACGAATGCACTGAATCGCATCGACTGTAGATCGACCCTCAACAAAGCCGCATTGATTGTCATTCAACCGCACAATCTTTCTCAATCGGTTGCAGACAACTCGCTCGTAGATCTTCAGTGTATGAGGTGTTAACTTTATAGCCCTATAGTTGTTGAGTTTGCGTGAGTCTCCCTTGTTCTTATAGAAAGGAAGAAGAAAACTTTCCCTGAAAGCATCAGGCATCGGTTGCCCACCTTTGATTTTGTTGAAGAGGACTGTGAGCCAACGAAGCCCGACATTTTCCATTTTAGGTAGAAATTTATCTACTGCAGCTATTTTCGACCTATGTTATTTTTTCAGTGAAGGTACCACCGATGTTTCTAGTCGCGATGGGGCTAGGTAAGATTTCTTCTTCTACCTTGCGGAGCAGCGCGACACTAGATAGATAGAAGAGAATTGTATGGCGTTGCTCGGCTGTGGAATAGGTTCTTTGATCGTTTTCGAGTTAATAGTTTATTTCAAAATCAACAGCGACGTCCACGCGTCGGTCGAGACAAAACTGTTGAAATTCTGTTTTGTACCTGGTTTGGGGTTTGGTGTCTATTAAACGCGTACTATGAAATGATGTCTAGTAACTAAGGTGGGCCGCTAAGAAGAACTAAAGCACATGCATGGATGCATTCATTTTCAAAACACTCACTTTCGTCACTACAAATAAATCCTCCCGTTTCACAACACCTTCACGTATTTTGTCATTAATAGCTTTTCCGATTTCAGCTTCATTTCGATAGTACAAGGCCGTATCGATGTGACGATATCCTGCGTCTATTGCATAGCCAACAGCTTGTTGAACAACGTCGTCTTTCGCCTAAAAAAAACACGAAAGTTAGTAAACTCTTCAAACTACGTCAGATTGTTGTGTAACAAAAGAACAATTTGATTACATACATTTGCCTATTTGTTGGTTTTGTATTAAACTTATTATACAATTATAGCTTACCATGTATGTTCCTAGTCCAAGGATAGGCATTTCCATGCCATTATTCAATTTTACTTTTGGAGCAATCGCCAGGACCATACTTCGTCGGTTGTTTGTTTTTAATTTAATGATATTCTTTAAAATGCAGTACCAATACAAAAAAAAAAGCTTTTTGTTATCTTCGAATGCTAAAAAGGGAACATTTGGCTGTAAGCCAATATTGCATGCGCCGAATAAAGTTTATTTACATCAAATTTAAGCTCAAAGTCAAGGCTATGCTGCTATTACATTGTCAGTCGGAATAGAAAGTGAAACTATTTTTGTTGATAACGTGAAAAAACTACATACATATTTAACAAATTCAATGGAAGGTGGAGGATGCCATAGAACAGTAAATACTACAGAAAACATAACTACATATTTACTGGAAAGCTAAATGTATATTTTCGACACTTTGATCACAACTTCATAGGTACTAGTTGCATCTTCCTGAAGAAAAATGAAACTTTTCATACAATATTTCCTTTAAATCACTGTTTCCCAACAGGTGGTCCGTGGGAAACCCGTAGGTGGTCCGCGAGGTGATTCTAGACGCTTCTTACAAAACAGTTATATTTTTTTTGTGACTAATTAAAAACACATGCCAAACACGCGCTCTCATTCCAGTCCAGTTTTTTCGTTAACATATTACACAAGGGCAGACAAAGGAAATGAATCGGATATTATTTCTGATACGCAAAATGGCAGTTAGGGGATCAGAATGACAAATATGTTTGCGGAACATACGCAACTGTTCCGTTTTCGAGCCCCACCCACCCATTATCATTAGAGGTACGGAAATTTCGCAAAAACTTATTTAGAATATTAGAAATTATGTAGACTTTCTTGCTTTTAACCTATCTATTAAACTGGAAAGACTACAGAGATGCTCGGTGAAACGAATGTTCAAAATTCGCCACTGCAAAAAAAATCGCGTGTTTATTAAGGTCGATCCACACTTTCCAGTCGCAGTCACAGTCAGTTTCATACAAGTTGACAGATTTTCAGTCAATGAAGTTACTGACAATCTGTCAACTTGTATTGAAAATGACTGTGACTGATGACTGAAAAGTGTGGATCGACCTTAATTCATAGAAATATTTAATAAAAATAAGCAAAAAAAACGGCTAGGAAATAGTGCGGCTAACAACTGAATCATGCTCCGAGTTCAGTTCAGAGTTCGAGAAATATTTTTGAAAATACAAATACATAGTCGACAACGCCTTTAAAGGAGTTACTATAAAAAGAGAAACTGCAGAGGTAGAGACGCGCCAATATTGTTAAGATTTTCTATATGTTTTTCGTAAAGTTTATTTCAATTTTGTGGCTCGTCGAACCACGAAAATAAAGATCTTCCTAGAAAAATCGCATCGCAGAAAACAATGGGCCGTATTCATAAAAATGAAGGATATCCTCCAAAGCATAAGGTAGAAGTATAAGGTTATGCTCTGAAGTAAAAGGTAAGAGTATAAGCATTTCCTTTTTTTCGTATTCATAATCATTACCTTATACTTGCGAGGATTTTCTTCAAGTGCGAGTAAAAGGTTATCTCGACTGAGATGTGAATGACATATCAAAACGTACTATAACATGATATGCCGTGATGCCTTTGACCGTCATTCCATTTATCATTTCGCTCCTTTCGCTCACGCATATGCATTCAGTTTCATGTGGAGTTCAGTGCGGTAAAAATGCATCCTTCAAGTAGTGCAAGTGAGAGTTCAGAGTCCAGTCCATAAGATAACAGTACCAGTGAACTCTAGTTTATGGCGGAAGGAATTGCTGCTGATCCAGTTATTTTGGAGAAAGTTGCAAAAATAAAACAAAGAAAAGGCGAGGCAATTGAATTAATCGCCACTAAGTATTCAGCAACATTTGGTAGGCCACTGGATGCTAAAGGCGTATTGAAAAAGTTAACAACATGAAGACCAGGCTGAAAAAAAAGACCTATAAAAACGGGTAACAAAGCGATAAAATTGTTGGATTGGGAGAAATGCCTATTTAAGGCTATGGAGGGAGAATTAATGCTATAATTGGAAGAGTTAGAGGTGCCCTGCAGATTGGAACTCGTGAAGACAGATCTTCTTAGCAAAGGAGTGAAGCATCCATCATCTCTAAGAAGGACCACATTGCGTTTGTTTCTTAGTTGTAAACACACTTGCGAATTCCTCCATATTCTGGCGTCGTGGACGCAGGGCCGGCTCTACTATATGTGCAGACTGTGCACTTGAACAGGGCGCCGACCGAAAGGGGCGCCAAATTCATTATGACTTTACGATCAAGACTTCCTTTAATGACAACTGCATGATGATCACATCAATTCTCTTCTCTGTTGTATATAGCATTTATTTATACATATTTATTTTTATTGATAAACGTCGTCCACGTATTGTACATATTAAACGAACTAGAATTGATTCAATTATTATCTAAGGGTGTGGCTTCCCAAAGATCCGCAGCTATCGCGAATCAAGACTAACTAACTCCACTAACAACCAAACTCAATTCGCATGCTAATCGTATTTCATTCGACCGACCCATCAACGCCGTCGCGACGCGTGAAACCTTGAAAGACACACCATCAAACTTTGCCGCATTGTATCTACGCGAGAGGCAGAGCGACAGACGTGTTTCCATCCGTCCGCGTTCAAAAATGCTTCGCATATATCGTACTTGTGCATCACTCCAAACATGCTCCAATAACCCATACAATTTATATGCGGGATGGTCGCCCTACGGGCGCCAGATTTTATAGATTGTATGCTTGTGAAGAGTGTGCATTGCAGCAATTGTGCACATAAGAAATTGTTGTAGCGTCAGTGGCGCAACCAGGATCTTGTCCTGGAGGGGGCTAAGCTAAGGCAATCCATATTACTGGACACGCTTTTCTTCGATATAATTTTTTTTCGTAGCAATTGGCACTTTCTTTCTTTTATTTTCATATGAAAATTTAATTTTGAATTTTTCCAGCATTACATTGGTTACTGGCTTAGAGGTTTTCAAACCATTTTCCTCTTACTTATTCCAAATTTTTTGAACCGTTTCATAATTATTTACCCAATTTCGTTTATATTACTCGAATCATGGGCGTAGCCAAGTGAGGCAGGGAGGGGCGTGGAAGTTGTAACCGGGTTAAATGTAATGTATCCAGAAGTAAAAGATCAAACACACGCAAATACCACTTATCGAAAAGTGAAAGGTCATTCTCGATTGACGCCTTTCTTAAAATTTGGCTTTACAATTTGTAACATGTTTTCTATCAATATTTTGGTGGTTGACAATTTAATCTGACGGAAATCCTTAATTTTTGTTGTCGAATGAAGTTAATATCAAAGGATGCAACGCTTACAATTTGTTATGCGTCCTTCTTCGCGTACACCAAACCAAGTATTTGTTTTCGCTTGTACAAATTTTTATGAAAAGGGACATTCATAAAAAAAAAATGAGAGTCTGGGGGATTTTCGTCCGAAAAATGCATACAAATTTTAATGATAATTCCGAAGACAATTTTCCCAATGTAAAGCTTTCACATTGGCAAATTTTGAATATGCACGAAAGGACATTTTTTCATTTTCTAATTTTGCCTCTCCCAATTTCCGGGTTTGGGAGGGGCTTTAGCCCCCTTAGCCCCTCCCGTGATTACGCCACTGTGTAGCGTACACCCCTATATTCTGCAAAAGAGGGGAATAGCTGCTTTGCAGGCTCGTTGTAGGTGAGATGTGCGTATTCAATTGTCAGGAGTGGATAAGATGAACAATTATTTTGCAAAACATACCCCTCGTATATTTTCTTTAAAATTACTTTTCTAACGAAATCTGACATCATACACCGTTCAATTCATCTGCCGGCCATAGTATCGTTACATAATTTGACGATCGATTGAATACCGGCTCTAAGAATTATTATTTTATCACAAAATCTAGTGATTGGTCCAGCCATCTTCCATACAAATTCAAAGTGTCAGTCAAACAGCCACAAAGTTCGTATGGAAAATGACAATGGCAGATTACTACATTCCATTCCTGATTAATATATAGAAGGGCGACTTTTTAGTATATGAACAGGACGCCATAATACCTAGGACCGGCGCTGCGTGGACGGAACCAGGCCAACTAGCATCAGCACTAGTGAACATTGCTCTAGCATCACAAGTAGCCTGAACTTTCAGAGTAGCCTTACATTTTCGGTTAATGTACTCATCTCCATGGTGCTTGGGTTTCAGTATTCCAATTTGAGTACAATCAACAACACCAATAGCTGTTGGAAATTTACACTTTGTTTGCCATATCTGTTTTGCCTCGGTTATTTCGTTGTTGGTACATAGCTGGAAACTTGATGCTGTTAACTACTAAATTTACAGTCCGCGAAACTGTAGGTTGAGTTCTTTCTTCGCCGATCCCTTTTTGATAGCCCGGAACACTGAGATAACGTAAACACACCTTCATTTTTTCAACAGATGATAATGAACCTCTGCGAGTTTCTTTATTCGCACCTAAAAATCTGTCCGCAAGCCACTGTATATTTTCTTCTTCAAAACGAATAATGCTTTAAAATCACTTTCAAGAGTTGGTAAGCGGAGCTTATATTGTTTAACACCTCTTAGATCCACAAAATCTGCCATAACAAAATTTATTATAGACGAAAGAACCTTTTACTTCAGAGATGAGTCTGCTACTGACCACACTCACAATTTTTAGAGGATATGTTTTTTGTGTCGAGGAAAAGGTCAAAATTATGAATACGAAATACCCATTTACTTTTATATGAGTAGAAGCATAACCCTTTACTCTAAAAGTAAAAGGTTCTGCTTCAAATTTTTATAAATACAAACGGGAGGATTTCCTTCATATTTTGCAAGTATAAGCGTATCCCCTTTTTTTATGAATACGGCCCATTATACATTCATGGAACAGTTATCGCCGAAATTCGCATCTATTTCGTAAAAACTAATTTTCCGTACTTCTAATTATCATGTAACAGATTATCCAGTAAATACTTTGCGACTAGGTCTGTGATTATGGGAAGGCGATGGTTTGCTTAGGTTAGTTCCTTATAGCTCAGTTCCGAAATTATTCAAACTCGTTTCCAAAAATTGAAATGGTTTCTCGCGCTAAACATTGTCACAAATTCGACCCTAAAGACCGAGCTACCGTTTACTGCATAACTTTTAATCGAAGTTAGCTCTTCCACACCAGAAGACGCCTATTCCTGTGCGAGAAAATCTCAGCTGGTGAGGCAAGTGTTAACGCAAAAAAAAAAATGTTTTCATTAAATCACCTTCCTTGGACTTTAATTCGTTTTATTATTAAATGTTCCGTCGAGGTCCATTTTCAGGCTAAGTGGTCCGCAGACGTTTCTGAGTTGGGAAGTTGAGAACCACTGCTTTAAATTGTCTAATCTATCTAAGCTCGGCAGATCGTGCTGTTGATCTCAACAGCTCTACACAAAAGCCAAAAGCACCTAAATAACAAGCTTCTAAGTAAAAAAAAATGTCAATAAAATCGGCCGCAACAGGGAGAACGATTCCTGTAGTGTCACTAAAATAGGACGTTTTGGAGGTAAAGGCAAATTCAGGCCATTCCAACACATGCTGAAAATCTACCTCGTGGATTGTTATGTAGATGGGTTTGAACAAATCGTCAATGGGTGGGGTTCCAAAACGGAACAGTTGCGTATGTTCCGGAAACATGTTTGCCATTCTGATCCCCTAACTGCCATTTTGAGGATCAGGAATAATCTCCGGTTCTTCTGTGTGCTTTTGTGAAATATGTTAACGAAAAGAACTGGAGATGATATCTGATCCGCAAAATGGCAGTTGGGGGATCAGAATGGCAAACATGTTTGCGGAACATACGCAACTGTTGCGTTTTGGAACCTCACCCATTATCATGTGAATAGCCTGGGTTTAAGTTGAACTGCCGCTAGTTTTTTTTAATTTACGGTTTAATGGAAAAGTGATCAGGACGCGATGTTCCGCAAACATGTTCGCTGTTCTGATCCCCTAACTGCCATTTTGGGGAATAGAAATAAACTCCGATTCTTTTCGTTTGTCTGTCTTTGCCGAACGTGTAAAGGAAAAGAACTGGAGACTATCTCTGATCCGCAAAATGGCAGTTAGGTGATAGGGTGGTTTCACATTGCAAGACGAAACCGGACGGCTAATAAACGGACGGCGAGAGCTTTTGTAGTGCAAGCATTGTGCATTTCACATTGTAAGAACGCGTCTTACGAAAGAAAAAAATCGTGACACGATTGTTTTTCTTTCGTAAGAATTGTACGACCGATAAGACGATTGCATCTACCGATAGTTCAGGCGTTCTGCGACGACAATTAGCGCGTGTTTTACTTACATTTTAATCTTGTCGACTCGTCACTTCATTGTACACTAACTTTGGTTTGGAGCGTGCATGGCAACATTTATACATACTTGCTGTGTGATTATTGTTCGCCCGTCCGTGTTTTGATCGGATAGTGTAAAATGAGTGTAAAATGATCATACGATGGTTCTTGTCGTGCAGGTTTACCTGTCCGGTTTCGTCTTACAATCCGAAACCACCCATAAGAACGGCAAACATGTTTGTGGAACATACACAACTGTTTTATTTCGTAACCCCACCCAATGAATCGTTAATAGTCCTTACTTACCTGATCTATTTTTAAATGATTCTGGTGACAAAGAATTAAAACTTACATAAAAAATACCGGACTTGTGGCGGGACTTTTGCATTTACACAACATTCTCTTTGCCTTGTGTGAATGCTCAAGATTTGAACTCTCAGGACAGGAGTAAAGAGAAGATGCCATAATTGTTTCAGCAGCATGTTCCTGAAAAGTATACATGTGTGATAATACTCTTTTCTATATTCTACGACGAGGAGAAAATTAGAAGAATTTCTCTTTTCCTCATTTCACACAGTGGTACGAGATAAGTTTTGGATATGTGCTGTGTTGAGCATATTTAAACATCTAAAATGCTGGGTTGAAAATAATCATAAAATCCTACCTACAACGCTACAACTATGTGCTAGTTTTCTGCTAAAAAAATAATACAGAAAGTAGTTACAGGCGATACTAGCCTACAGCAGCATAACATCTGAAAGTAAGCAGGTTGACGCATCGGTAAGCGCTGTTTATTTGGGCATGAGTTAAAAAATGTGGCTGAGATGAGAATGAGTGAAATTATAGTTTCTCGATTGCAATTGTTCAACCAAATCAATCAGTTTTCAGGCGTTTTTTTTCATCTGTCTTGGTTGAATTATGGTTGAAATACATTTCTCGCGTCAGCAGCAGCATCGGCATCAGCAGAAAAATTTCAATTTAGAACACACGCATTTGCCTTTGATGACCCACATTGACAGCAGCAGCAGCGGTAGAAGCATTGTTTCTGCTTCTGCTGTCAATGTGGGTCATCAAAGGCAAATGCGTGTGTTCTAAATTGAAAATTTTCTGCTGATGCCGATGCCTCTGCCGATGCTGACGCGGGTGATGTAATTCAACCATCACTCGCGAACGGCTTAACCAATCGACATGAAATTTGGTAGGTATGTGTAGAATCGCTATTCTTTGGCACGAATACTTTAGAAGCTGGTAGGACGAAGATGACTGGGTGTCTCCGAGGAGGTTAAAAAAGTCGACTTTTTTTTTATTTTTTCGATCGAAGATGGGCATGTGGGTACTCAAATCAAAGGGCTAAACGAGAGCATTGCATATTTTTCTGGTTTGGAGTAACTGTAACGGAGTTATGGTTCTTTGACGTTAAGTTTACGGCACTCCCTCTGTTTTTCTAAACCGCTATAGGCACACATATGAAACTTTGCACAAACATTGGTTAATATGGACATATATACGTTAAATACTAAGCATGTTGATGTTTGCTTAGAAAAAGTAAATAACAGTAAATTTGAAATTTCAGTTTTTGCGTGTGAAGCACCTCTTATTATTGCAAATCTGAAAACTTTGATGAAAATATAAGAAATGTATGTGCAAATTTTCATTCCAACATCTTGATTCAAACCGGAAATATAACGAATCTTATATTTGGTAAGGGAGTTTTACATTTCCAGGCTCGCTTCTTTCCACCTGTTTACCAAATCTCGTTATTGGCTCAACTGATCGACATGAAATTCGGAAGAAATGCATAAAATAGAAATGCTCTTTGTTACGAAAAGTTTTTAAATTTGTAGGGAGGGTGTTTCAGAATAGGTGCAAAAATCGACTGTTTTGTTATTCATCGGAGAGAGGTGTGTGGGTACTCATATCAAAGGGATCATCGAATACATTTCCTACCAGGTATTTTTCGTTAATTCGGCATAACGGTAGCGGAGTTAGAGGTAATTAGTTCAGTTTTTGTGTCAGTAGCCTTAACCTTAGGATTGCAAGCCTAAGTTATTATTATATTATATGAGCTCTTTAGAAATGATAAATCAAGATTTATCGTTGAGTACCTTAATCGAAATCAGAAATATAGTAAATCTATTTTTGGATTGGCCTAAATAAAATCGTTATAAATTGAAAGGAGTTACCTTTTTATTCTGGAACGCTTTTATTTAGACCAATGTAAAAATAGATTTACTGGTAGAATTTAATGTAATTTTATGTTTATTTTTTTATTTTCACGCAAACAGGATAATTTACAACCAGGATTAAATACGTCATGTTCTGTGGCCGTGATCGTTCGGTCACAATTCTGTGATACAAAAATCCATATAGAAAGGAATTTTCAATACTCGGCATGACTCGTCGCACGTTTATTATTTAGAACAAGATAAGAAATGTTCGTATCATAGATTAATGAACAAAAATGCGACTAGGAAGTGGTATGGCTTACAATCGTATCACACTCCGAATTCAGTTGTTGAAACGTTGACGACTACACAGTAGTGATCAACGCACCATGCTCCACTAGGGGCTAGGGAAAATCAAGAAGAAAAAGGAAAACTTACATACGCATTAAAATTCGACAAAACCCTTGAATTGCGGGCGCAGCCTTCGGCTTGTTGTTAGAATGCTTTTAACAAAACATTGACCGCACAAGACTATAAACATACTTTGAATAAGAACGGCATGTTTGCGTTATTTACGATTATTTATTTGATTTTCAACATTGTAATCAGGTTCTAGAGACTCCTTTCGTCTTACAAACTTATTCATATGCTAAACCAAATAGTTACTTCATTGTTCAAAAGGTAATTCAATAAACAAATTTTAAAACATCTTCCATTTCACCTTGGAGAATTATTCAATGGATTTTAAACCGAAAGGAGTACTACACAATAAACGAATTCTATTAATTTTTGCTGTAACATATACATGAGGATCAAAATTTAAATCAATAAAATACATAAAAACCAATCAATTTCCCTTGTGAGTCATTCCGCTCGAAAATAAAAGTGTTTTCTTATTTTTCTTATTCTTTTTCCCACCGCCCTGATGATTGACACTGCCATTACCAGCTGGAGATTTCTGCTGCAATGCCTCAACAATAACATCGGCCAAATTGTGTTGGAGTGGTTGAAACTCCAATTCCTCAAAATCTTCAGTTTCAACAATACGAGTTACACCTGGTCGATTCGAAATTGATGGAGTCTTTGCAGCAGCAGCTGCAGTTGTAGATGATGCCGGCTTGCCCCATACCATAGTTGTCGTGGATGTTTCGACAACCTTTGGTTTACCCAATGTCGGCCAAAGTTCAGTTTTTTGAGGTGAAAGCATTTTAGCAAATGATGTTGAGGCTGCCGGTTGACCCATTGATGATGGAGAGCTTGACAATTCTCCTGCCAATGATGGGGGAAAATCGCCAATAGAATTGCTCAAAACGAAATCGTCTGAACAGCACTGAAAATTGTGGAAAATATGAAATTTAATTTCATACATATCCAAAAAACTAAACAGTCATCACTTACCGATGGAAACTGTTGAGACGAATTCAAATCGATATTTGCTGAGCGACTGATGATTTTTCCCATTTGACGATCATTGATTTCATCAATTTTACGTTCTCGCTTACGTTCCTCGCGTGCGCGGCGCATACGGATCTTTTGACGCGCTATTATTTCATCTATCGTAGAAAAAAATGTAATCTTGCTGTAGATAATTTCAAAGAATTTCAAATTACCTCTAAAACAATCAAGAATTTCCGGAGAAACGGCTGGCGGTTCCAATTGGAGCTCAACAACGTCAAATTGGCATGTCAACGGCATGTGCTGCAGATAACGTAATTTTTTACGCAAATCCTCATCCATTGAGTAACTGTGCTTCTCCAATATTTTTCCTTCTATCAAGCCGGGACTTTGTGCCAGTGATCCATACATGGCTTGGAGAATCTTAACGTTTAAAGCGTGCATGAATATATTTTGGCCGTCGCTTGATTGATAGAAATAGTAATATTTTGAGTCGTCCAGCATTGGAGTAATCGATGAGCTTTCGGATGTATCAAAGCTGCTTACAGATTGACGATCGACCATGGATATTTCACTCAGCTGCTCGCCAACTGCTTCAGTTTCATCGTTAGCCAGATCTTCGCTTTCAAATTCCAGTTCGGCTGATTTGTTTTCAGCCAAAATCGGCTTCACAACTATTTTACTCTCTCGCTCGTCCAATAAGTCCAGAGCCTGTTTCACGAAAATCGACTCAGGCGTATCGCCATCATCTGCTGCCATCAATTCCATCCGCTCGCGCTCAATAATTGATAAAATTTCAGAGGAATCGGCCAATAAAAATTTCGAAAATTTCTTCATAATGTTGTCGTCGCGCAAATGCGGAATATAATTTGACTGTTCACCGCAACCCATACGTTCGATAAACATCGAACCCTTCTGTCGGCGCATCAATTGCATAGCGATGGTGTCGTTGACTTTACAATCGTCCAATTGTACGATACGTGTGCTCTTCAAGTCATTGATGTGAACAGCATCATAGCAAATGGGACATTTGCGCCAGCTCTTATCCGATAAAGCCAAATAGTGCAAAACGCATGGCCAGCAGTAGGCATGACCGCATCTTGTTAATTTTGCAGCAATCGGCGTATAGAGACAAATGGGACATTGTGGCTCTTCGGTTGTTTGTATGTTAATTTGCTCGATAAGATTCCAATCAACTAAGGTGTCGGGAGAAGCGATGTTTTGTGTAATGTTTTCTTCAGATTTGAGTACGAACTGAAAGCTGAAATATGGAAAGATACAATTTAAATACTTTATTTTGAGTATTCATGAAATACAAAACGAATGTAGTCATTGTAGTAGTGTAAGCACATTGAAGAACCAGAGGCCTAGACTATTATTATTTAACCGTTCTTGGGTAGAATTTTGATTGTCAAAACTTTTTGGGATCTACCCGTTAATGTAAAAAAAAGAAATATACTGTTACTGTTGTTGAAGTAGACGCAATTGGGGACTTATGTGAAGTTGACCGGGTAAATCTTCAAATCATGTTCGAACCGTCTGTGCGGGGGCAAAAACGTTTGTGCATGATTGTGCGACATTAATTACCATCGAGCCAAGGTACTTGAACTTGGTACAAGACTTAAGCTGCTCTCCTTTGACGTACATATCTGGTATCGGTGCATCTGGATATGAGAATGGGCAGCATAAGAACTCAGTCTTTGTTATACTTACCCTCAGTCCATGCTCCTCCAGAATGTCACACCATTTTGTAAGTGCAGCTTGCAAGGCAACGATGTTTGGGCTGCTGAGGACTATATCATCGGCAAAAAGAAGAGATATTTCTAGGCCGTCGGATATACGTGTCAATAAGTAGCACATGGTGATGTTGAAGAGCAACGGACTCAATACACTGCCCTGGTGTAATCCGACATTCACCGGAAATTCTTCTGATTCACCGGCTGTGCATCTAACCTTAGTCGTAGCTCCATCATACATGTCTCGTATCATCCTGACGTATGCCTCAGGGACATTAAGTGGTCTCAAGGCCAACCATATCAGATCACGAGGTACTCTATCGAATGCCTTTTCCAAATCGATGAACACAAAGTGCAAGTCCTTTCGTGCTGCTCTATACTTTTCCATCGCAATACGAATGCACTGATGCGCATCGACTGTAGATCGACCTTCAACAAAGCCGCATTGATTGTCATTCAACCGCACAATCTTTCTCAATCGGTTGCAGACAACTCGCTCGTAGATCTTCAGTGTATGAGGTGTTAACTTTATAGCCCTATAGTTGTTGTTTGTTTGTTTGCGTGAGTCTCCCTTGTTCTTATAGAAAGGAAGAAGAAAACTTTCCCTGAAAGCATCAGGCATCGGTTACCCACCTTTGATTTTGTTGAAGAGAACTGTGAGCCAATTAAGCACGACATTTTCCATTTTCAACCAAAATTCCGCGGGGATTTTGTCCGGTCCGACTGCCTTTCCGCGTTTCATCTGATGCATTGTCTCCATCACCTCTTTCTCTGAGATATCTTTAATATTTGTGGTATTCGGCTCAACATCTTGAAAAGCTGCTCGAGGAAATTCTTCATTTAGAAGTTCGTCAAAATACTCTCGCATCCTGCAACAAATTGCCGTATCGTCAATCAGCAACATTCCTTGCGAGTCCTCCACGTACTTTGGGGCCTGTATTTCCCGAGCGTTCCTTCTCCTTTGGGCTGCGACCCTAAATATCCTGGCGTCGTGATCAGGTCTCTCGCGCAAATACGGTCCTTCGGTCGCAGTCTGAGTTTCTAATTCTTGGTAGAATTTCTCATCTGCCTTCGTCTATGCTTGAGCTACCAAGTGCTTTACGTTCTTCCGGCATTGCATTTAATTTTCGCGAAGTTGAACCCGTTCGGTTTCACTGCTTAACTCATTTCGTCCACACCTTAAATGCGTTCGATTTGGCTTGCACTGCTTCCTTAGTTTCGGTGTTCCACCACCATGTTTCTTTCTTCGTGTGGAGTGGACCTTTCGAAACTCCAAGTGCCTTTTCCGTCTCACCTACTGACCTTTCAGCGAAAGTATTCCACATTTGTTTTGGACTGTGCTCGGTGCAGTTGGTGTTGTTTTGAAACCACTCCGTCATTTTATCAATGAATGGAGTTACTACAGGTTCAAAGTTGTCGTTTGTGAGATTGTGCCACTTGATTTTTTCGACTGGCTTGGGTTAAAAATATGGTTTAAAGGAAATAAATTTGGTATCAATCGAAAGGAAATAGTTTGTGCATTGATTTGTGTGTTTCAGCTTCCTGAAAACGCAAGGACTCAGGAGAAATAAAGGAAAAACCGACTGTTTTTTGTCTTGACTGAGAGTTCTATCTTGGACACACTCCTGTGAAGATATGGGCTACTAGCTTCACATGAGCTTCACAAAATGGCACTCTTAGTCAAGACGCAAACCGGTCGGTTTTCCTTGATTTCTCATGAGTCCTAGCGTTTTCAGGCTAACTTCACACTCTGAATTTAAACATGCTATAATTAAATAATTAGCGAAGCACAATCATGCACAAACGTTTTCGACTCCGCACAAACGGTTCGGACGTGATTTATAGATTTACCCGGTCAACTTCACATAAGTCAATTGGGGATTGTTGGAAAACACCCATATTCCAGATGAAGATTTAGGGAAAAAATGATTCAAACGTTGCCATTACGCCACGTTAGATGCGTCAGGCAGCTGTGCAATCGAAAATATGGTTCACGCAGGGCCGTGGAGAGAAAATCCGGGCCCGGGGGAACAATGATTCCGGGCTCACCTCTTTCATACGATAAAAATTATGAATCGAAGAAAATTGTTATTTGACATATCGGTCGTTAAACAAATTGTATAACCTAATAATCCAGCGTCCTTACTGAATCGGCTCAGTCTCAGTAATCCGGGGGCTTTCTAATCGGGAACCTCAATAGTCCGGCATCAGTACGATCGATATTTAAAGAGTGTTTTAATGCGGTCTTCTGCGCATTAAAGTGCATTTTGAGATTTAAGTTCTGAGCAAAAATTTTGGGTTTTCAGAAAAATACGAATTGTAGAAAAATGAAAAAAAAATAAAAAACTGATACCGGACAAGCAAAAAAAAACTGACAGAAACTAAATTCAATCGTGAAGCGTTTTTACATACTAAACTCTCAAAAAAAAACGGGTTTGACTGGATAGTTCAACACTTGTGTGTGTGCATTTTTTTTAAGTATATTTTGAAGAAGATTCGAGAGTTGATTGGCCAATTTTAAGGAACTTCAGAAGCCAAATCATTCTAGAATAAGGTTCGTTCGTTTTACGTGCATTTTTGGGTAACGAAACTTCACAAAAAAGCGACTGCTTAAAGGGTCAGCTTTCTAGTATGAAATTTCGTTACTAAAATCTGCCTGAGATAAAAAAAAAATATTATTTAATGGTCGTGTCCTTTACACAAGATACGCATAAAACGATACTGGTAGCCTGGTACTCTTCTAGCGTTTAGTTCTCTCAAGAGAAAAATTAAAAAAAAATTATTGATTCCCTTGTTCCAACGAAATTATTTGGAAAACTTCTATTCTATTGGTGAAGTAAGATGCCAACCTAAAATATATTCGAACTTTGATTTCAAGAAAGCATTCAAATTTTTTTTTTCTTTGGATGAAGATTTTTCAAAGGAAACAGCTGTGGTTTAATATGAACCTCAACCCTTACAAAGTTTCTAGGAAAACAAGGCGCATACAGTACACAGTTCTAACAAATGCTTGGGGAGCTCAAATCTGTAATTTATTAGCACACCCCAAGTAACAATTTCATCCCTATAATACTTCGTAAAATATTCTCTTCTAACATTAATAGGGGCACTTTACAGGGTATTACCACTGAATAATAGTCCAATAATGGCATTTGGCGCCGTTTTTCAATCCAATAGAACCTTATTGTAGCAAATGGTAACTTGATTCTATAGAAATGCTTGACAATTCTTTATCGAATCTTCTGCAATGCACCCTATATCAATCAGGTGACGTTGATTAAATCCACACATTTCTCAATAAAATGCAGTCAGTTTCTGCGATCACCTTAATTGGTTCCGAAAATAACAAAGAGTGAGTGAGTGTGGGTTTCATGCAAGATTTCAAGGATTTCTATTGAAGAAATTATGTATTTCAGAGCACTTCATAAGTGTCAATTCAATAAAAAATCACAAACTCCATCCTTCTATAAAACTACGGTGAACAATTTATTGGATGACCATACGAATGTCACACTATAAAAATGAAACCGACTGTGCTATAGAAGAATCTATGCATGTGTGTGAGTAAACTTAGAGAGACTATTGCATGTGTGTGCAGTATCATCCAATAAACACAAGAGTGGAGTATTTAAAGGAGTATCTTTTTAGGTTAACGTTTAGAGACAGTTTTATCGAAGTCTTATACCACCATCTTTAAATTTATTCCATAATGATGATATAGGCTTTCCGGAAAATGCTTTAAGGATGTTTCATCGGATCAAAATATTTCTTTAAGCGAAGTCACACGAAAAATTCATTTCGTGGTACTATATGATTGCTACAGTGTGAAGTGCTTCTTTAAAGTAAACGAATTGTTGCTTGGGACCCGCAGTGGCCCAGAATGTTAGTCGTTACTATATAAAATTGGCTTTCGAAATGCACACCGCAACGAATTTTTACAAAGTGTCTATTTTCTATTTTACTTATTTCGTAAGCAATTCGCGGTTTTCTCTACAGAAAACCCTTTATTTTTTTGCTACCGAGTTGGCGAGTACTGAAGATAGATTGAAATTAAGATTCAATAATTTAAGTGATCAGCAACTGGGTGTTGGTACCTTGAAAAAAAAAATTAATTAGCAGCAGCAGTACGTATACAAAACAATAGTCGTCCTGAAGAGTCCTAGAAAAAAATCTCGCTTTACAGGGCTCCTATTTTTTACTTCGAATACTATTTTTTTTAAAACGGTACACTACTCAATGAAGAAGTGAAGAAGTCGAAATTTCTTAATTGGTTATGTATAAAATCATGCATGCACTTTCGAAAGGAGAGGGCAGATTGAATTTAGAAATTTAGTAACGAAACGATCATATTCACTTGTTGATTGAATATGATGATTCGGGCTCTAGTCCTAAAAATCAAATAATAAACTAGGGGCCCCAAGTCTAGTGCAGAGTATATATGTCATGTATTTTTGTTAAAACGCTTAAGAAACAGTACTTATAAGGTCTCTTAGTTCAGGACCTCAAAATAGCAATTTGTATGTAAAAAACACTGAAACACAACTTTTGTTTCAAAAGCCGGGCCCCCTATTAAATCCCGGGCCCGGGGGGAATCACCCCGTTCCCCCCACCCTCTCTACAGGCCTGGGTTCACGTTGTTCGGGGTTCGTTGTGGATGTTGTTTATATTTCAATATCTAAAAAGAGTAGGAGATAGATAATACGCCCCTGACCACACCTTGATGGTGCTTTGATCACCTGTTTCTAAACACAGGCAGGGTAATTTACAACCCACGAGGATAGAATGCTTGCAGAGTCTCGGATGAGGGTTAAGTACGTTGAACATCTTGGGCCTAATTAAATCAAGAGCAGTGGCAATACTAGCGCTTGTGCTTATCCTTCCTATTCGGTTCGATGGATTGCTGGTTGAATTTGAGAGAGTATTTCTCTAAGTTATTGAAAGTCTTCTTAAAAAAAAGAAAAAAGTGATCTTTCAGTGTTACTAAGTTTGCTGACGCCAATTTTAATGCCGTTTTTATGTAAGTGGTAATTCCATTTAGGGTTTCTGTGGTCATACCCCACAGTAATGCGGCACACAGTGCATTTCGAGCCGGTCGAAAATTGCATAGTTCGTCCCTCACCTCTGGTAATTTAGCCGCCGAAAATGTGGCTTCAGTCTCGGGATGCTGTCAGTTGTGATAAATCTTTTGGATGCAGTCTGCAAGATTATTCTCAGATTCGTTGCTTTTACAAGCCATCCCAGTCTGTAGTTGGTGATGTTTTATTCTCCGTATAGGAATATTGAGAAGGGTTATTCAGCCTTTTAATTGGTCATAAATCGTGGTGTGTTTAAAATCACCAAGTAAGAGACGATTGATATTGTCCGATAAGTAGGAAGCTAATGCTGGCGTTAACGATATGGATCTGAATTGGTCTCGATGAAAGCATGTACAAGCAGAATTTGAAGCAGCTGCTCCGGGCTTGACTGATCCAAGAAAATAAAAATTGAATTGATTAATGTGTGCGTTGTTATTTCCCCTCGAAAGGGTCGTATCGATTTTTGGCCATGTTTGGAAGCATGGGACGTTCCCGTACCGGGAATCGAACCCGGGCCTCCCGGGTAAGTCGGATCTAAGATCCAGAGGCTTGCCTGTCTAATTATCACTGGAGCTATTGTTTCATGCCCCACCGCTGCCCTGGAGGTTCTGCTTGACCTAACTCCACAACACATTCACATTGAAGCGTCGGCGAGGCTGGCTGTTGGTAGGCTCAGGGCCTTCAGCACGGTAGTCAATTTTAGCCATGATCAAATAAGATGGTTACAAGGTAGCAATACCCTCTGCCTACCTTCGGTTCGGACTACCTAGTTAAGACATTACGCTTCAACGCGTCCTTTAAATCAGCAATCTGGGCGAGGGAAAGTTGGACGGATATGTTCAGGTCCCTTCAACCCGACACTATCAGCTTTTACACAGATGGATCAAAAACTGACACAGGCTCTGGAGCGGGCATCAGTTGTCCAGGTGTAAGCTACTCAGTACCTATGGGGAAATTAGCGTCTGTGTTCCAGGCGGAAGTACATGCAATAGAAATTTGCGCCAGAGAATGTCAGAACAAAGGATATGTCAACAGGAAGATAGCGATCTTTACCGACAGTCAGGCGGCTATCAAAGCTCTTACAAAACATACCTTTACTTCAAAACTAGTGTGGCTATGTCAGGAAATACTTCAATCGGTAGGATCTCGCAATGATCTTACACTCCTATGGGTTCCCGGACACTCTGGAATAGAAGGGAATGAGCTCGCGGACGAACTCGCTAGGGTAGCCTCTGCTAGCCCCTTCTGCGGCCCGGAACCCTTCTGCGGTATACCACTGTGTCTATGCAGAAACGAAATCACTGACTGGGAGAAGACGACAGCCACCGTATGCTGGGAGGCCCTTCCAGGACTAAGGCAGTCGAAGCTTTTCGTAGCGACCTACTCTAAGAAACGCACTCTGGAGTTAGTAAAGCTCAGCAGGAACAGGGTCAGAATCATAAGTGGCCTCCTTACAGGCCACTCCCGTCTGAACGGGCATTTAAGAACCATGCGCTTAGTCGCAGACGCGACCTGCCGTTTCTGCGAGGCCGATGACGAAACATCCACTCACCTACTTTGCGAGTGTGAAAGACTGGCGATGAGACGGGAGGAATGCTTTGGCATAACTTTCCCTCTCACAGAGGACATCGCCTCCCTTAGCATGGGACAAATTAATCGACAGATGTCGGTTAGATAAATTTATCTAACCTGTAGCGTGGGCAATGGCACAATAGACCACAATAGTCGCAGTGCTTATGGCAAATGGCAGTTAACTACCGACATTAAATTAAAATTTCAACTTGAAACCTGCAGCTTTTTTTCAAGAAACCACCCTTTGAGCTCTGTCGATGACAAAACTCATAATGATCAATGTAACAAGATAGTCCCGACGTCGGGCTTTGGCCGCCCGAGTTGTTAACCTCCAAATGTCGCAGCTACACGACCTTGTCCCCTAGTTTCGGAAGCCCAGCAGCTGGTCTGGTGGGCATCCGCCTACTGTCGTCCACGCAATCTCGCTCCGTCAACTCGTTGTGCATTCATCACCTACCTTAGCATGCGATTATCGTCTATTCGTTTTACATGCCCCGCCCATTGCAATCGTTGAAGCTTCAAGATTTTCGATACTTCTAGCTCATCGTACAATTGATACAACTCGTGATTGTACCATTGATCTCTCTTGCGAACGGTTCGTTGCACAGCAAAATTTCGGAGGCTAGGGTCATGTTTCGCAGTTATAGCATAAAGTAAGAAATTGAAATAGGAAGATATCTTCCTGTATGTACACGTTACATACAGCACACACTCAAAGGTAAAATGTTGTTCAGTAGGTTTTAATGTTATATGGAGTTCCATCTCTATTCCAATTTCTTACTTTATGGTTATAGTATAGCACGGGTCGGATAATAGTTTTATAAGATAGATTACACGACAGTTAGGTGAAGTTGTTTGTAACTGTGATGTTCTTCTTCTTCTTTTAGCGGTGCAGAAAGGTGTGCAACCGCTGTGCATCTATGTGGATTCGAGTTATGGTTCGTCGATGCTTTCGTCCGTTAAGTCAAGGGACAAAAACATAGCTGCTGCGATAGGGTTTTCCCACAGTGAGATAGGGGTTAAGTCAGTGGGCGCAGCTGGGCATTGAAACAAGTGACCCACATCGTGTGGAGCGCCAGCGCAGTTTGGACAGATGTTTTGAATGTCCGGGTTAATGCGAGAAAGGTACGAATTGAGGCGTGAACAAAAGCCCGACCGAAGTTGAGCTAATGTCACTCTGGTGGCTCTCGGGAGCCTAATCTCCTCAGGCGAAATGGGTGGAGGGCGCACTGAGAGGACTCTATTCGCACCTAATCCGACTCACTTCTGCAGTGTGAATCTCAGCGATGGCAGCTCGGTATGCATCATCGTCGTAAGGGTCCCTCTTGTATCCCTGGACCTCTCTCTCTAGGTCTCGCAAATCACGCCTGACATGTCGTGGTGGAGGAATTCGGTCCATGAGACTGTTGTTGGGATGATTCTCACGGTAGCAACCAACAAGATATTGTTTGGACAGTAGGAGATTGTGGTCACGTATTGGCATCAATTTTGTCTCTTGATGTAAGTGATCCTGGGCAGACATCAAGAGGCAACCTGTGACTGTGCGTAGAGCAGCATTTTGGCAGACCTGAATTTTGGTCCAGTTTGTATCACATAAACTATGTGACCAAACTGGGGCTGCATAATCAGCAGCTGCTCGACCCACCGCTTTGTATGTGACTAGCATGGTTTCTTTATCCTTGCCCCAGGTGCTACCAGCTAGTGCTTTTAGGATTTTATTCCTACTGCGCATCTTTTCACAAACGGATGCTGCGTGATGAGCTGACGTCATCATGTTCTCTAAATGGAGCCCGAGAATTTTAGGATTTGCAACAGTAGGAATTGGATTGTTGCCAATACGTACATCAACCTCCCACCGAAAATCCACCGACCAGGTGGTAAGAAATGTCGCAGAAGATTTAGACGCGGAGATGGTGAGGTTTCGGCTTTGGAAGAAAGCCTGTAATCGTCCGAGATAGCGATTAATTTGGAGGCGCATTTCATCCTTATCCGGTGGCGAGTACGGTGCAATCGTCTGCGTAGGAAATCACCTCGATTCCTTCCGGTGGTGTAGGAAGGCCGGACATGTAGATGTTGAACAGAGTGGGGGAGAGTACCCCACCCTGTGGAACTCCTAATTTGATTTTCCTAAGCTTAGAACGTTTGCCACGAAACTCAGTGAAGGAATGCCGACCAGCTAGATAGTTTGCAATCCAACGGATCTCTTGAGCAGGGATATGCATATTCAGTAAGTTAGCGAGAAGCATCGAGTGATTGACATTGTCAAAAGCACTCGTTAGGTCAATTGCCACAAGAATCGTTCTGTGGCAAGGACGTCTGTGGTTTAGCCCATTACGAATGCGTGTAGTGATCGCATCGAGGGCTGTGGTGGTACTATGCATTTTCCTGAAGCCGTGCTGGTGAGGTTCTAGCTTAGCATGCTTAACAAGAGTGGGGTGAATAAGGGCCTCTAGCGTCTTTGCGACAGGTGAAAGTATTGTTATGGGTCGGTAGGATTCACCGAGACCAGCGCTTTTACCCAGTTTGAGACAGGGGACAATCCGTCCTGTTTTCCAGATTTCAGGGATGGCAAGCGTGGACATCGACAAGTTAAAGGCTGCCGTGAGATACTCAATGGCTGGAAGGTCGAGATGTTTCAACATGGCCATCGAAATGCCATCGGGTCCGAGGGCCTTTTAATTTTTAGCATTCTCAATGACTTTTTTAACCTGGTCCGCAGTATACGATGGTATAGTGTCAACATTTCTACTGCGAATCCGTCTTCTAATTTTACGCTTTAAGCCATCGGACTTGGGATGTTCAATAAATTGCTTATTGAACAGGCTTGCGCACTGAAGGGGTTCGCTGGTGCTCTTATGGCCAAATTTGATGGCATTATTGCCCTTTCCTTTCCTAGGATTGGATAGGGCGCGGACAGTAGACCATAGTTTACTGACACCTTCATTGAGGTTGCAGTCATTTAGGTGCTCGTTCCATTTCGCCTTCCGATAGTCTTTTACTTGTCGATTGATTTCGGAGTTAAGCTCCTGAATTCTGGGATCACCTGGGTGAGCGCGTCTGATGTTATCTCGTTCATCGGCTAATCTGGCGGCACTGGTAGGGAAATTAGGTCGAACTTTCGGGATACGTCCAGCAGGAATAAAACGTGCCGCTGCTTTGGCAATGACGTTCCTAATATTTCTTTCGGCCTTATGAACGTTAGTTGGTGTGGGTAGCTCGATGAACTTCGCCGACGAGTATGCTTTGAAACCCTCCCAATCGGCTTTCTTGTGATTGACAAACGTTCGCTTCTCAGACTTAGTCAGGTTTGCTGGTTTGTCAACTCTTATTATGATTGGGAGGTGATCGGACGAGAGAGCAGTGTGCGTCTTCCATCGAGTAGCACTGATTAGGCTGGCACTTACAATAGTTAAGTCAGGAGAGCTACTGCAAGTGCCTGTGACTCGAGTCGGCGAGTCTTCATTGAGTGGACAGAAATCTGAGGCGTCTAGAGATTCAATAGCTATACCCCTGGCATCGTTGTTGAGGTCAGAATGCCAGAGCTCATGGTGCGCGTTAAAGTCACCAAGAATGATCCTGTGCTCTCCAGATAGGAGAGGACCAATATCGAAACGATAGCCAGAAGGGCAACTAGAGTGTGGTGGAACATATACATTAAAAATTAATTTCGATATTAGTACTCCCTGATGAAACTGAGATGGCTTGCATTTCCGCCGTACCGTCGACATCTACATCTAATACACAGTAATGTACGGACTTGTGTATTAGGAAGGCAAGTCCACCTCCAGGGTGAGAATCATTCCAGGCGGCTGGTCTATCTTTGCGCAGTATAACGTAATTGCCATGGACGCTAAGAGACGAGTTCGAATGGAGCAAAGTCTCCTGGATAGCAGAAATCAGAATTCTGTTTACACTCATGAAGTGAGTGATCTCGGTGATTTTTTGGTGAATGCCGTTGCAGTTAAACTGCAATAAGGACAGTGGAGTGAAAACCGCTGGAGGAGGAGCAGGGGTTAAACTAGGCCTGATCATATTGTTTGGGGGTGCTGGGGGCTGAGGAGGAGGTGGAGGGCTAGGAGCAGCCCTTGGTCGCCCTGTATTTATGCATCCCGGTGCAACATATGCTGTGGAGTGCTGACCAACCCTTCTCAGGCCAGAACACCTGAGATGTACCCATTCCAAGCAACAATTACACTGCACTGACCTGGCATTCGTACCGATTCGTTGGCCGCAAACACTACAAAACCATACCTCTGAACCTGGATTTGTTTCAATGCCGGCGCGAATTAATAAAATTGAGAGCAGCCGCGCCGAGATGTAATGCTCCCAATATGACGAAAAAACACATAACTCGAATCCACACATATACACAGACAAACACAACCTTCCTGCATCGAACCTTCAGGGCTCTTGCCAGGGAGGTATATTGGAAACTTTTGGCCGTTTCCATGTAGAAAACGGGTGTAGTCCGCCCCGTAGAGGCAGTTTCCGTAGGACCACGTAACTGTGATGTTTGAAACTACTGGTGTGCTCGTTTTTGATTTGATATTCCAACTTCTTTTGCAGCGGTATTGCGATTACGCAGAAGTCTTCTTAAATCACTCAATCTTCGAGACATGATATCAATTATCATCGGCATACGCTATTAAATGTGTTCCACTATTGTCCATATTCATGGCTTGAACAAAGCTCAAGCGGGGTTATTGATCTGCATATCTGGTATCTAAGCGAAGTTTGATCAGTATGCAATCAACCTTCGCTTATGGAAATTTACTGTTAAACGTACCGCATTTTTTAATCAGCTCTAAGCGTTGTACATCACTTATGTGAATCATTTTTGCTAAGCTTTTGACTTCAAAAAGTGAATCTGCTCTAATAACCCTGACCCTAACAGTTTCAAGGTCAATGCTGCTTTTACGCACATCATAAACTTACTTGGCTTGCAAAAATTGTTCCTTGTTGTATTTGTGTCGTTTCGTGATCCCGCCGCGATTATTGTGACGATTGCCACCGCTAAATGCGTTAAATGTCGCAGCATGAACACTGTCAACGTCACGCGACACATAATGAAAGTTCAGCAAGTGATTCAGATTCTGCTTTTTGCTTCCCGGCATATACAATGAATTCAATTCAGCTTCGATTAGATCATCAGCACTTGTTGCACCAACGTCCCCAAGGGACGCGGCTTCATCCAATGCTAGTCCGGGGCCGGCAAGAGGCATTCTAGACGACGCGGACGGACCATTGTAGTTTTGTCCAAAGCCACGGGCCCGCGGACGTTTGTCAACATAGGGCCGACTCTTCGATGATTGGGATTTGCCAAGACGAGCGGGATCTTGCTTCGAGTTGTTTGATTGGTTGGGGTTTTCACGGCGACGAGCATTGCGAGGCCTACTCGTACAAAGTTCTGAAAACAAAGCGAAATGAATTTAGTAAGCCAAGCTTGACGACAAATTCAGACCTACCTGAAGACTTGCGCGATGTCTCAGAAGATTGTTGGGTCTTGTTCGACCCTTGACGTGAATGATTCTGTTTCTTGTCCATAACTTACACTAATAGTAGAGATAGAGGAAGGGGAAGAAAGTTGGCTTTTGTTGCTACTAAATACGAAGACTGATGAAATTCCGACGAGACGGTGGATTTTTCCTCCACATGGAGTATTCGCTGACAATACTTTGAATTGAGACATCTTTTAATTGGCCATGATTACTTTTCACACACACGAAAGAAAATTTGTCGCAATTCTTGCAAATCAATCGACGAATCCTCGGAGTGAGATTGAACGGAGTGAGAGGTTAGTGACGAAAGAAAATTTTCTTGGCGTTGTTGCGCGGCAAATGTATGTCCTGGCTGGCTCTACTAGCGGTAGACCGCTGCCCGATCGCGTGACACAAGCCAAGCAAAACAAAAAATGGGAAAATTCAGTTCTTGGAGCCCTTGTAGAGCGTTTTACGTCGCTGCCTTTAAAATGGCGACGATTACACGACACGACACACGGAATTGAAAAGCTGGTAGGGATGGAAATGATTGTCAAGAGAGGTGGTCAAGGTGGAACGGCAAACAGTTAGCTGAATTGCAACGATAAAGGTCCAACTTGATTAGTCGCCAAATGGCGTCACGTGCAGCCAAATGGCTGTTGTCATTCCATCCAAACAAGTCGCCATTTGGCTGTGCGTTCAGTTTTGATATTCAATATGGCAACTCAACCAACCGCTTGTCAAATTCAAAGTGACAATTTTGCAACTTTAGTTCGTGTAATAATTCAAACACGCGGAGTCCGATTTTGATAATTAAATTTAAAAAAATAACCAAAATTAAACAAAATGAAATTTTGGTTGTCATTTTCTGTCTCCATTTGGCTGCTATAGTGTGGATGTTAGGTAGCAGCCAAATTTGGACGCGCAGCCATTTGGCGACTAATCTAGATGGACCTCAAAAGGAAAAAAATGTTAAAGCATCATGATTTTCGAGCAAATTCTTAACATTTTCCAAAATTATGAATTGCAGAGAGAGGGTTCCTGTTAAAATCATCACTACAAAATTAAATTTATTCCAATACAAACGTCATATATTTAAATTTCTTCCGTTCTCCGAAAATGTGCTGAATATGGTCATGTCGAATCCGAACTTCGAACAAAGTCTGAGCACTGGCGAGTTGACAATCAGCTGACAGAATGGTGGTCTGCACTGGATTCGCATTCGATTTTCGATGTTTGTACTGGAGTAAATGGACTTTGTTTTTTCGAAACTTGTTGCAGCTACTTTTACTGTACTGATAAGGTGATAACTGAAGATGAAAGGAAGCTACCTCCTGTGAAGAATCGTTAATACATTTTCTAAAGAAAAATGAGCCTCTTCCATGGACGAGCGCGTCAACCTGAAGTCATTCGAACGGTGCAAAAGGATGTGAGATTTACAGATGAGCTCTCGAGTGATTTCTCTGACATACTGCGGTTGGCCGGAAGCAGAACATGGATTCGATACAATCACCTATGCAAATTGTTGGCTGAAATTACATATCATGGCTTCGCTTCGATGAACCACTTGCAAACGCTCGGTGAAGAGTATACGGGCATAATCCAAGTTGACTCCCGATTCATTTCGTTGCCGTCCAAGTTGGTAAGAAATTTTGGGTTTTACTCGCTAAAATGTTGGTAAATAATGAATAAAGCTAGTAAAAAGTTGGGGTAGATAAGAGCGCAGCTGCCTTACCACACATTAGTGCAATAATTGCGTCCATAATTACGTATACGATCGATTAAGTCGCCCAAATAATTACGAAATTATGGACGCAATTATTGCACTAATGAGTGGTAAGGCTGCTGAGTTACCTAGCACTGTATCCACTAATAAGCGAAGGAGCTTACCTCTGAGTGAAACTTCCAGATAAAGGCCAGCCTAACAGAGTACAACAATTGAAAGGGCATTTGTGTGCTTCCCACTGCTAGTAAAATAATTCCTAAAATTATCAGTGAAGCTCCACTTAGATAGCAAATTCGACCAGAAGCAGGCTAGACAACCTCGAGAAATGATTGCCGTAAATTTGCGGCTCGTCGTGCACGAGATGTGAAAACGCGTTTTGCGACCCGTGTTTTTATTGCGTCGTTTTAAGACCACACACTCTGTTAAGCTACTTAAAGGGTTGAGGTTACAGGGAATATAATTTCGATTGTGAGAGCGCCTAGAGCCATTCAGAAAGATAGGAAATGGAGCAGCTTCCCTATTTCCGCCTCCAACGCATCTAGTCCGCACAACAAAACGCGCGAAATCTGGCGAGACCTGGGCATTCGCAGAGAAAATGGGTTTCTCTCTTATCTGCATTATCGCAACTGCGGAAATACCCAGCCCAGCTGCATGCAGCGGGGCCCCGCAGGGGGGTCTAGGTCCTTGTGACATCAGTCAAAAAGGCTGTGTAGTGGGACAGAGATCTTTGGTGAGTTGCGACACCACGTACTTAGCAGCACATGGAGGCCCCTGGTATGGTTGATACGCCATGGCGTGGATCTGTACAAAGACCATTCGGGCGACAACGTTCCCGAGCTCCCTAGTTATGTACGGGTAGCTCTTGGAGTGACCTCCCGACTTACGGGAGGGAAGTCACTAAAGGCCGAGCACAATAAACGGTGTTCCCTGGTGGGGGGGTTCACCATACGGTTAATTGTGCGAGCTTCGGAGCTGGCGGCTTCGCATAAACCGAGCCTCGAAGGGGCTAGTTAGGGAGAACGGCCTTGGTGGAAGATGCCTACGCGCCTATATCTAACTAGTTTGTGGACTGATGACCACAAGGCCCGAATCGCTTTGCTGGCTAGTATACGGAAGGGGCCGCCCGGATGTGAAAAGCAATGCTACGAGTCTGCTTTAAGCAGACGAGTAGTCACAGGTCCAACGAGCCTGGTATGTGCACATCTGAATGTACGTGAGGCTTAACCAATAGGGGGTCGAAGGCCGCTATAGAGGTGTCTTCAGCGAATAGTGTACCTCGGGGATGGGTGTGCCCAGGGGACCATGGTCCTTGCCCATCAAGGTGTTGGCCTCGAGGTGGCTGTATGTTGTTACCCGAGTTATCGAGCTGGTAATGCAACCCCGGGGTTGGGTTCCTGAAGGTGAGTGCATTCACCGGGTGGAGAAGTCCCCTTCTGACAATAAGACCTTGTCAGTAAACACCGAAGGTCCAAACCGCCCGAAGGACCGGGAGATAAAGGCCGAAAGGCTAGGTGCTCCCCTGACGGTATACCTCGTAGATGGTAAACTTGCATGCAGCGGGGACCACTGTAACTCTAGAAATATCTTTACGCGGTCTGGTCAGAACTTCAGATGCTTTTTCTTACCATTGGATGGCCATAGCTTCCTTGATGTGAAGCTAATGTTAGCATTCGTGAGATAATGAGAGCAAATTAGTCTTCTGATAGCTGCCATCCAAATGTCTACGTTTCGCATGAAAGCTATCATTACCCTCTGTTGTTCCTGTATCCCGGCACCCAAAGTAGGGTGACTGTGTGCCTTCATCCAAGGCTGTTTAGTTTTTCTTTACAACACAACCCAAGCTTAGAAAATATCCTTACAGAATTCAGTACCATAATAGCAGCCTATCTGATGACTATGTTGCTGTTGCTCCCGAGTCCCGAGTGCGTGACATGCTTTCATGCAAACAATTCGGCCCGGAAAATGCTGGCATAATCAAGAAGACAATAAGATCCAGATATATTGAGTTGCCACCGAAGACTCCTGCCACACCACAATCCATTTTGAATCCATCTGGGAAAAGGGAGATAGATATCATATTATGTCACTCACCCTCCATTCAAACCTGGTTGGAAATTTAATCGAAGTTCTTCCCGAAACTTAGTTTAGTCACGGCATAGCCCGTTGTAGCTTTGTTTGTATCTAGTGGCAGATGACTGAGAATATCAGAGTGGCCATATGGCTTGGCAGTCCAGCGACCCGACTCCTTGAGCCTGACCCCACTACATGCCGCCAGGTTGTTGATAAAAAGGTTGATAGGCAGAAAATTTAAGATTGCATTCAGTGCATCCCTCGGGCATTTTCGGATAACCCCCGTGATGCGAAGTATGATGATCCTTGCACTCTGCCCAGCTTCGTTACAATGTAAGCTCTAGTGAGCGCTGACCACCAGACCATTGCCCCATGTGTCAGGATGGGGCGTACAATCGCAAAGTAGAGCCAGAGTACAACATTTGGCCTATTACAGGGCTAGACTCTCCCCATAAATACATATATATGGACAAACTGGTTGAACATGTGATATCAAGAAGGACATCGGTCGTGGCAACCAATTCCACATTCTGGCAAAGCGGTTATATCAAGCTGGACCTGTTCCACACCCTACAGTTGCAAACTTTCTTGTTCTTCTGTCTTCATCGAATCTTAAGAATTTCTTTGACTCGAAAGAGAATATGTATTAAAACCTTAATCTCTGTCGCCAACCAATTTACTTTCCATCTTTAATAATAATTTATCCTCTTTATTTTCAGCTCCAATTGACGTCCATTATTTTAGAATTTGGCGGCGATCTTCTCTACATGAAAGTTTTGCAACGGCTTGAAAACGATATTGCTCAAAACAGTGAAATCTTACCTGAAGCCAAGGAAAAATTAACAAAATTTATAGTTTTCATGCGAGCCGCTACACCCTACATTAAAGGCTTACATAAATCATTATTCTATCTTGGATCGACAAAATATCAACTATCCAAACGATTGACGGGTATAAACTACGTACTTATACGGCATTGGATTCAGCCGGGCTACTCGCTTTATGGCTATAAGGTTTTGGGCGTTGTAACACTACTTCAACTACTCATTTCATCAACATATCATATTTACGAAGCCATTTCCAAGGAGAAAGCCAAACTTGATATGTTGTCAAAAAAGACTCAAAGCCGTCAAAGAGATACTACACTGGATTGTGGCAAAGTTCCATCATGTTCACTGTGTTTAGAGCCACGACAACATACTAGTCTGACTACGTGCGGTCATTTGTTTTGTTGGGACTGTATTATTGATTGGCTCGATGAAAGGGAGGAATGTCCAATATGTCGCGAAGTGTTGAAAAAGTCGAATGTTATTCAATTGCAAAATTATGTTTAATGTTAATGTTTTAGAATGAAATACTGTGATTGTTTTTAATAAAGTATAATAAAATAGTTTCAAAACATTTTATAATTTAAAAAATACGTAAATATATGTATGGAAGATTGTTTCTAGTCAGTGAAATTCGCGGTCTTCGCATTTCATTTCATTCGCGGTGCATATTTTTCGACACCGGGAAGGAGATTCTAAACATAAGCTCTTCTAATTTATCAGAAACGCATTACCAGGGGTGTGAAACTCGAAACCTGGCCCGGGCCAAAAATCACTGTATTTAGTTTTGAGCGGGCTGCAGGATTAAAAATACATAAAGACATTTTTTTACGAAATCAAATTAAAGAATAATTCTTTCAAAATATTATAATACATCAGAGTCACTAATGACCTCGGGATTATATACTTTAGAAGTGCTATCTTTTGAAAATGTTCTTCAAACAAACTTAGAAACTTTAGATGAGATGTTAAAATGCGAAAGTTTAGTTAATCAATCGGTAATTTGTGAATTAATTTCCACCAAATGTGGTCCTACTGGTGACCATTTCCGATGGCAGCCTCGCTGCCATACGGGAGTTTCAAGCCTCTTCGGGGCGGACCACACCCATTTTTCAACGAGAGGCCAAGAGTTGCCACAAAACCCCTCCATGGCAAGAGCTGTGAAGGTTCGATGCAGGAGGGTTGTGTATGTCTGTGTATATGTGTGGAAGTGTTCTATGTGTTTTTTCGTCAAATTGGGAGCATTTAATCTCAGCGCGGTTGCTCTCAATTCTATTAATCCGCGCCGGCGTCGAAACTAATCCAGGTCCTGAAATTTACATCTGTTGTGTATGCAACCGACGTATATCTTCGGCAATGCCAGGTCTCTAAGATGTACCTGTTGTAGAGAATGGTGTCACTTTTATTGCTCCGGCTTAAAAAAATGAGTCAGTATAACAAGTTGTCTTTTGTTGCTCCTGGGTGTCTGAATGCGGGTCGGCCGCCAGCCACCCCAGGCCCTAGTTCACAAGCTAATGGTTCACCACCATCTCCGGCCATTCCTGGCCCTAGCTCCCGAGCCAATTCTCTACCACCGCCACCCGTAGTCAACAATACAACAAGGCATACTCGCTCAATTTTAACACCTGCACCCCCCGCAGCAGTGTGTCATATTGCAGTTTAACTGCAATGACATCCGCGAGATCGTCCGTTTCATGAGTACACGCAGAATTCTGATAGCGGCATTTCAGGAGACAAAGCTCCAACCTTCAGCTCCCGAATTTAATATCCGCGGCGATTACATACTTTTGAGGTGCGATAGAGTCGGCAGGCAGGGTCCTAACCCAGGAGGAGGGATTGCATTCCTAATACATAGAACCGTGCAATACAGTGTATTAGATCTTCGTTTCAACGACGGCACGGCGGAAATGCAAGCTATTGCCGTTAAATCCGGCAATACCAATATCGAACTTATAAACATTTATGTTCCACCAGAATCACGCTGTGGATCTGGATATAAGATCGATATTGGTCCACTCCTCACAGGACAGCATAGGATCCTACTTGGCGACTTTAACGCCCATCACGAACTCTGGCACTCTCTTCTCGGTAATGATGCCAGAGGTATAGATATCGCGACCAAATTAGACCCATCAGACTTCTGCGCACTCAATGGAATTTCGTCTATACGCGTCGCTGGTGCCTAACATAACTATGGTAAGCGCCAGTTTGATAAGTGAAACCTACTGGGAGACAACTATCTCCCTCCAATCCGATCACCTCCCCATACTTATTAAAATTGATAAACCTGCTGAACTGACGACGTCAGAACGGCGTACGTTTATCAACCACAAAAAGGCAAACTGGGAGGGTTTCACTACGTTCACTACGACGAAGTTCGCCGCGCTACCTATTCCAACAAACACCAGGGAAGCCAAAAAGAATATAAGGAACGTCATTGTCAAAGCGGCAGCTCGCTTCATTCCGGCAGGACGTATCCCTAAAGTTCGGCCATATTTCCCAACTACTGCCGCAAGGTTAGCCGACGAACGGGACAACTTAAGACGCGCAAATCCGGCAGACCCCAGAATTCAGGAGCTAAACTCCGAAATAAATCGACAAGTCAACACCTACAAGAAAGAAAAATGGAACGAGCATCTTGAAAGCTGCGACCTCTCGAATTACCCCCCTTCTAAAACCCGGTAAAAGCGCAAAACTCGCCGATTCCTACCGTCCAATCACGATTTTATCACCCGTTGCAAAGACGCTCGAAGCCCCACCCTTGTATCACATGCTGAGCTAGCTTCTCACCAGCATGGCTTCAGGAAGATGCATAGTAGTACAACAGTTTTGGATCTGATCACCCATCACATCCATAATGGCCTCAACCAGAAACCGCCCTGTGACAGAACTGTCCTAGTGGCGCTTGACCTGTCGAAAGCCTTCGACACGGTTGTCCACTCTGCGCTGTTGGCAGACCTCCTTAATATGCATGTTCCTGCACAAGAGGTTAGATGGATTGCCAACTATCTTGCTGGGAGGCAATCCTATACCGAGTTTCGTGGCAGCTGATCAAAGCATATGAAAATTAAGCAGGGAGCTCCACAGGGTAGCGTACTCTCTCCTACATTGTTCAACATCTACCTGTCGAGCCTTCCAACAACCCCGGAAGGTATCGAACTAATTTCCTATGCGGACGATTGCACCGTACTTACCACGGGGAATGATTTAAATTGCATGTGTGCTCGATTAAATGACAATATTGAGAAACTGGTGGAGTTTTTCAGTATCCGCAACCTCGTCATCTCACCGTCAAAATGCACTGCAACACTTCTCACCACCTGGACGCAGGAATTTTCAGAAGAGCTTAGGATCCATACGGGTAGGCATGCCGATGACGTTGTTCCTACTGTCACTAACCCCAAAATCCTTGGTGTCTAAACACCATGATGAAGTCGAAAAATCATGTCGAAGACGTAGTCGACAAAATCCACAGTAGAAACAACGTCCTAAAGGCACTAGCCGGGAGTTCCTGGGGCAAGGACAAGGAATTCTACAAAGCGATAGGTAGAGCAATTCCCAGCTACGCAGCACCGGTATGGTCACAAACTGTTAGTAACACAAACTGGAATAAGATCCAGACTTGCCAAAACGCAGCTCTACGCATCGCCACAGGTGGTCACCTAATGTCGTCCTAGGATCATCTTGATCAAGAAACCAGCATGTTGCCAATACGTGATCACAATCTTCTCCTGTCTTTACAATATCTGGTCGGTTGCTATCGAGAGAATCACCCAAGCCCCTCCACTACATGTCAGGAGTGGAATCAGAGATCTCGAGAGAGACGTCCAGGGATACAAACGGGTACCTTCCGATATATTTGATGACACAGCATACCATGCGGCCATCGCAGATATTCACACAACCGTTTGAATCGGTCAATAGGGAGATTAAGTATGAATAGAGTCCTCTCAGCGCCCCCACCACCTATATCACCTGAGGAGACTAGGCTCCTGAGAGCCACAAGAGCGATACTAGCCCAGCTTAGGTCGGGTTTTTGCTCGCGCTTCAATTCATACTTATCTCGAATAGACCCGGACATTCAGAACATTTGTCCGAGCTGCGGTGGTGCGCCCCATGATGTGGACCACTTGTTCCAATGCCCTGCTGCACCCACTAACCTCACTCCGAGGGCGTTATGGGACAACCCTATTGCAGCTGCTACGTTCTTGTCGCTTGAGACAATAGGCGAGAACGACGACGAAACATAGGGTACTTCCACAGACATACACAGCGGTTCACGCCTTTCTGCACCGCTACTACAACAACAACATCATATTTCTATTATCACATCCTTAAGCCTATTCGATTCTTTCGGTTTAAATTTTTGTACGTGCACCGAATGAAATCGAGTAGGCTTAAGGATTATTATAATAGAAATATGATGATATGACCCCAGCAAACAATTTCTACCGTCCGCGATACGAATTCAATTCGCCTGCTAGATAACATTTCTCGATTTTCATATCGAATTCGGATTAAAGGCATCACTCCCTTCGGGATGGAATAGCGACCAAAATTAATTCGCCAGGATGATAATTTGGCGATAATAGACTAATACATAGACAAAATGAAAAAAAAGTTTATTATTCAATTTCACACAAAATACCGAACAAAAGTTGCAAAATTGTCACTTTGAATTTTACAAGCGGTTCCCAGCAAACAATTTTATCGATTTTTTCGAAAAATCACAAAAATGATTCGAAAGCGATATTATTCAAATGAAAAATTTATCGTAGACTTGTCTCCCCGACGAAAAATCATTTTATTGTCATCAATATGTCAGGAATGCGACTCCTATTAACGAAATATCGTCTTATTATTGCAAGGATGATAAAATAGTAATCCCTCACAACGAGAGAATGATGAAATTGTCAAAAAATAAAACGACTAATTTATTCCCATAATTTGTAATCTTAGATAGCTCAGGTGTAGGACGTAGGACTACGAAACGATAGGTGCCCAGTTCGATTCCCAGTAGAAGCAAAGTGTAAAAAGGTAAAGTTAAAATAAGGTAAAAAAAAAGTTAAGGATAAAATAGAAGTAAAAAATTAGAAAAAAGGGAAAAATAAAAAAAAAATAATTTTTTTTCACTTTTTCTATGTATTAGTCTATTATTGCCAAATTATCATCCTGGCGAATTAATATCGGTCACTATTCCTTCACGAAGGGAGTGACGCCTTTAATCCGAAAACGATATGAAATTCGAGAAATGTTTTCTATCAGGCGAATTGAATTCGTATCGCGGACGATAGAAATTGTTTGCTGGGATGGTTGAGTTGCCTTATTGAATATCAAAACTGGACGCACACCCAAATGGCGATCAGTTTGGATGGAATGACAACAGCCATTTGGTTGCACGTGACGTCATTTGGCGACTAATCTAGATGGACCTTTTTTAAATTTAAAAAAATCTCCAAAATGAAATGTTGGTATGTCATTTTCTGTCTCCATTTGGCGGCTAGTGTAAGGTGACCAGACTCCAGAAGACCCAATACTGTACACATATATGCGGAATTCGGTTTTCAGGTAAATCCGCAGCCATACTATCTCCCTTCCCCTTTACGCTGATTTGGAGAAAGAATAATATCTCACAAGTCAACCTTGGGAAGGCAAGGTTCTGTTGATAATAAATAATATACTAAAGTTCTCCTCAGTGGCTTAGCTAAGGTGGGCGGGTCAAGGGGACTGATCTCCCTGGTCAGACATATTTTTTATACTGAATTATAATGTATTTGCTATTAATTGGGTACATTTCGTAACAATATCTAAAAAATGCCATCCACAGGGGGATTTCGGAATTAATCCTTTTTCCAGTATTCTCAATTGCTTAATTGTTATTGTTTTCGGTAAAACAGACTAACCTTCAATTTTAACTTTACACACAATCTTCCAGGATCGAACTTTCTAAGTTTAGAGCGTATACTGCGTACTGATAATTTTTCGCGATGCTGAAAACTTCGCATTTCTTTCTGCTTTGTCACCTGACGGGATTAAGCTCCCACGTATCATTCAGGAGTCTCTAGTCCAACTTCGATTAAGTAGGTATACCAACATTAAGGTGGGGATTATGAAACGTCTGATCCCAAATGCCACGTTCTTCTTCTCTGTACCGTAACCCCTTGTGGGGCATGGTGCGTTCACTCAGCCGTTTATAGGCTAGTTCGAGTCAACGTTACATTGCATATAGAGGAGTGTATATAATGTTGCAAGCACTATATATTTCCTGGGCCACGCCTATATTCGATATCCGGACCTCTAGATTACTAGCATCGTAGAGTGCGACTCAACCAAGTGAGCCATAGAGCGTGACCAGAGACCAGAGCCACGTTCTTCGACGTACAATATTTGCTTCACTGTGCCAAACTTATTCTTTCGGAATCTCAGCTAAACAAGCAGAATTGAAACAACTTTAAAACCATGAAGCGACAGCCCATTTTTCAATCTCGTCAGCAGACCTCAAACGATTAAAGAAAATCTTTATAGAATTGTGGTGACTATTCCTTGAATTACTTTTTAAAACTCCTCAATCTCTGCTAAAAAAAACCTAATCCTGACCACTGATCTCCGCCCCTTCTGAAAAGCGATCTGCGCTACTGGTTCTCCTTGACAGAAAATCAAAATCAGCATTTGAAGCACAAATGTTTTGACACGAAAAGCTATAGCAGGGAAGAGTACTCGAAATAAGATTATACACATAAAATGGTGGCTTTCGAGGCACAGTTTTAATGTACCTATCGAGTGGACTCTGAGGAGAACCTCTAGAGCAGTGGAAGGGTTGTTTATCCTGGTTGCGAGATTTCTGGAGGAGAGTATACAATTCTTCATGGGTAAAGACATATTGTGGAAAAAAAAACTTTATCTAAGAAACCCTGGCAGAGTCCTTTCTTTAGTATGCTTTTGACTGTAGAGATTGATAGGCGAATTGGATGAAGTACAGTGGTGATTTTCCATCGTGAATCGTGTTTTGATAGGAAAAAATAAATTAAAATCGTATCTTTCCACGTCTGCAATTTTAGAACTTTGAAAGCTAGAGACTTGAAATGTTCACCAAATATGGACAGTTGGTGCTCTTCAATTCTGCCAAAAGTCGAAACTCCGCTCAGGCATTTTCAAGTTATAGACAATTTTTTAATAGAAAACTCAAAATTGCAATTTCGGCAGCTGTAACTTCCGAACGCGGATAGGTACGACCGTGTAATTTGGAGCATATGTGAGCGCCAAGTAGCTCTACAAGTTTACCGAATTTAAGATCGAGAAGAGTTCCCCAGATAATCGAGAATCGCCAAACATCAAATTGCGATTATCTCGCTAAATAAATAAATATCGATTGTGCATGATACAGGAGTCAAACTTTACTCATGAAAAGCAGACAAGACTGATCACAGGAATTAGGTTTCATTGTATCGGATGGCGAATGCTGTACATTTTGCTGTACGTCTGGTCAGCTTATGCTAGTGTAGATGCTAAGTAGCAGCCAAATGGCTGTTCGTGATGTCAGTTTTTGGACGCGAATTTTTCCCTTTTTTTCTTTTATTTTATCCTAACTTTTTTACCTACCTTATAACTTTACCTTTTCACACTTTGCTTCTACTGGGAATCGAACCAGGCACCACCTATCGTTTCGTAGTCCTACGTCCTACACCTGAGCTATCTAAGGGGCGATTCAGACTATCGACAAGATTTACTAAATCCTAGATTTAGTTAACAGTTGTACCATATTGTACTGCAATTTGAATTATGCAAGTACATTCTACGAAGCATTTTGAGTTTAATGACATACGATTTAATCTAGTAGGCGGGTTTCGACTCGATTAATTTAAAGGTTTTAGTAAATCCTGTCCACAGTGTGAAACCTCTATGGTTGCAAACTATGGGATTAAATTAGTCGTTTTATTTTTTTTTTAAATTTCAACACTCTCTCATTGTGAGGAATTACTATTTTGTCATACTTGCAATAATAAGACGATATTTCGTTAATAGGAGTCACATTCCTGACATAGATGACGATAAAATGATTTTTCGTCGGGGAGATAAGTTTACGATAAATTTTTTTTGAATAATATCGTTTTCGTATAATTTTTGTAATTTTTTTGCAAAAAAAAAACGATAAAATTGTATGCTGGGGCGTAGTCTAATTGAGGCCTTAGGGCTAAAAATAGCATAGTTCAATATTGGCACGGGGCTGTGCGCAGGGACGTAGCCAGGATTTTGTTTCGGGAGGGGTCCAACGGAATTTTCAGACGCGCGACAAATTTATTGTTGAAAAAGTGGATACACTAAATATTAGACTGGTATGTTATGAAACGTTGAGAATAGCTGGAACCGTGTAACCTGACTTTTTAGTGTAATTATAACCATCATGAGTGAAAAGGATGTACCAGTGCCTCTTGCAGAACGCATCATTATTTGTTTTTTAGTCAAAGCAAATATAAAATCCGCGGAAGCTTATCAAAAAGTACTAGAGAAGTTCCAGAATGAGTGCCTCTCTAGGACCCATGTGGTTGAATGTTTTTTTTAAAAGGCCGAAAAGTTGAGGGAAAGTTACCACATGCGCGCCACCTAGTGTCACCGATGAAAAAGTAAGCGCCGCCACCGTTGAAAAACTCATTGTGGAAGACCGACGAAGTAGTCTACGCTACATGACTGGGGAGTTAGGCATACACGTAAGTAGTATTGGGAAAATATTCATGAGCGGCTAGGCTACCGAAAATCTCAGGCAGATGAGTGCTAAAACCTCTGAATATTAAGTATAAATTCTGGTGCTCGGAAGTTTGTACACATCTTCTACAGCATTGAACGAATTGAGAAAGATTCATTGAAAGTTTCAAAAGCTATGAAGAAGTAAAATTGTTTGTGCGAGAATGGGCCCGTGAAAAGCCGCGAGATTTTTACGAAAAAGATATCCAAAAGCTTGCCGGGAGGTGGCGAAAATGCATACAGTGAGCGCTTATATACCGGCTCTTAATTTAAACTATCTTAAAGCATTTTTGGAGATAGTACCTTTTCCATAGGGTGTATATACCGTCCTAGTCTAGTTCGCGTATTAACTTTCTTCTTCTTCTTTTTATTCGAATTGGTTGTGGAATATGCACATGTTTAGAAATGGTTTATCTGACATTTCGATTATTTGGACGTTATTATGATTAGAATTTGTTAATCTCGCGTTTTTTCTAACCAGGAATTTCATACAAACTTTGTAGCGAATCGAAAATCGAAAACGATATCATTCCAGTAACAAGACGACTTCGCTCTTCCTGGATAAATTTCAGAGACAGTCGCTTGTCTAAGCACTATGGATTGGTAAGCACCTCGCCATCTGTTGCGAGCGGGACTAAATTTAGTTTCGATAAGTTAGTGCAGCCCGTATATGCCGTACAAAAATAATTTAAATTTGCCTAAAACTTTTTATCTTTGCTCCGGTATATAAGCGGTCAGTGGTGTAGGGGAGACTAATTAGAAAAACTAATTTTTACCATTTGTATCTTTAAAATTGTTTTGCTTCGTTAAAACTTGAGCGTTTGGTCATAAAAAAAGGCTTAACTACATAACTATTACTTGCACAGACTATTAAAGCAGGCGTATATATTCCGTTTTTCAATAAAAGTAACAGATGCAAACTCTCACTTCATTCTTTATCTACGGGCTTCATGTAACTTTATATATCTCCGCGATTAGCTTAGGCGAGCGAGAGCTAAGTTTACGTTTAGTCCAACAATCGCCATGCGCAAAATATTTGGGAGCTTATCTTTCCCTCGACCCAAAGGGCCGATAATCGCACGTAATTATTTTTGTTTTTATTATTCAATATTGATATTAGTCAAAATTTTCAAAGAAATTGTTTCCTTGAAAAAAAAAGCTCTGTTTAAAGTAAGGTGACCAGACTTCCGAAGACCCAATGCTGTACACATATTTGCAGAATGCAGTTTTCACGCCGATTTTGAAAAACACGAGGCTACCACCATGATGCAGGCTATAAAATTATCTAATTCTTCTTCCCATCACAAATGATATCTTCGTAAACAGAAATGAGAAAAAATAATAGCCGATATTCTCGGAAATATGTGGTGAACCTTGGGAAGGCAAGGTTCTGTTGATACTAAACAGGAAGCCATAAAGATTTCAATTGTCTGCACAATGACGTAGATAAGCGTGGATTGATCCCCTGGTCACCCATATTTTTTTATACTAAATTAAAAAAAAAAATTAGTTCCTTGCTATTGATTGGGTACAATTCGGAACAGTATCCACCAAAATACAATCAACAGGGGAATTTCGAAATTAACCCCTTTTACAGTATTTTCAATTGCATAATTACTGCCTTGGCTAGAATTCCTAGCGCATCCTGGTGTACATAAGATTTCGATTTCTTCAAGCGTTGTTTTTCAGATAGTGCAATTGCCACAAGAACAGATCAGATGGAATTTACTACGATAATGTTGCATTATATCGAAAATCAATATTGTGGGATATCTAGTGACACACATTAGCATTAATTTATATTCAGACAAACCACTCACTGGGGCCTATTTTTACCACATTCATCTCCAGTGCGTGAACGATTCCTAGCATTTGCGCTCGTTATAGCAGACAAACCTTCAATTTTAAGTTAACCCCACAACTTTCCAGGATGGAACTTACAAGATGTAGAGCGTATTTAGCGTACTTAAAACGGTTCTTCCCAAGATGCGTTGTCATCTGACGGGATTAAGCTACCGCGTATTATTCTATCACTCTAGTCCAACTTCGATTAAATAGGTATACCTACATTAAAGTGGGGATTATGAGAAACTTGGATCTGATCTTTAGTGCCACGTTCGTCGATGTAGAATATTTGCCTTGCTGTGCCAAACCTATTCTTCCGGAATCTCAGCTTAACAAGCAGAATTGAAACAATTTCAAAACCTTGAAGCGACATCCACTTCTCTCTCGTCAGTAGACTTCCAACGACAAAAAGAAATTTCTAATCGATTGAAAAGCATAGACACAATATGGTGGTTACTATTCCTTAAATTCCTTAGGGGTTCTAACCTCCATTTAATGCACTTCCTCTGTGCTGAAAAAAATAATCTTGACCATTCTGTAAAGACAGTCGTATGATCTGCCATCTGGCTCTTCATAATACTTGCAACCTACTTATTTAAAAGTTGCGTTTCGTTTATTGCAATAGATAAACTGAACTGATACCTCATTGGGCCGAGAAACCTTAAGCTGGTGGCACTCCAGGCACAGTTTCAATGTAGCTATGGAGTGGAGTCTGAGGAGAACCCGCAGAGCGGTGCATAGTTTGTTGCAATATTTCTGGAGGAGAGTATACATCTCTCAATGGCTCCATGGTTACATTAATGATGGTATGCTATTTTAACGGATTCGAAAGATATATTGTGGTGAAAAAAATTAATCTAAAATCCCTGGCATAGTCTTTTCTTTAGTATGCATTTTCCTATAGAGGCTAATAGGGGAATCGGATAGAGTACGCTGGTTGATTTTTTCATCGTTTTGTGATAGGAAAAATAAATTAAAATGGCATATATCGATGGCTGTAACTTTTGAACATTGGCAGCTAGAGCTTTGAAATGATAAAAAAATATGACTATTGTGGTGCTCTACAGGTTTGCTAACTTTCAAAACTTCGCTCAAGAATTTCCAAGTTATGGACAATTTTCCATTAGAAAACTCAAAATTGCGATTTAGACAGCCATAACTTCCGATAATCGCACTTTTATTTTAGCATAAAAGTGCGATTATCTCGATCATCTTATCGATCATACAGAATACAGGGGTCAAACTTTACACCTTAGAAAGCAGACAAGACTGATCGCAGGTTTCACCGAGGAGCTTATCATGTAGTGAATTATGTTTCATTGATTCGCTTGGGAAATGCTGTACATTTTGCTGTACATTTCCCAATGCTGTACGGCAGGTCAAAATGCTGTACTGTACAGCAAAATGCTGTACGTCTGGTCAGCTTAGTTTAAAGACTATTTTATCGCATTCTCTATTTTTGTAGCAATGCTCAAAACCTGCGCCGCGGATAGTTTAAAGTTCCAAGCTCGCATGAAAACACGTCCATACGTCCAATAAATAAAATCAGAGTGAATAATAATTTTCGACAACAGACATTTTTTGCATAGATTCCGCGCAATTTATTTCTAAGGGTTGTTTTCAGATAAGTGTGTATTGATATTCGGATTTATCTAGTTTTGAAAAGAAAACCTCCCTGAAACCAATTTGAACCAATTTGATATTTTATACTGTAATCACTGAAAATTCCGTTATAATTGAAAACATTTCGGGAGGGGTCCGGACCCCATGGACCCCTCCCCTGGCTACGTGCCTGGGCTGTGGTGACTGTTATTGGTATTGCTAGTCAAACCGCATTTATATCGCGCAATTAGTCGCTGGTTTTATTCTGAGCTGAGCCACAACGCCGTGATTGTACACATTCCCAAATCCTGGTATCATTTTCAGAGAACTATACAGGGTGTACCGCAACTGGTTAGCCATAGACCAATGGTAGACTCTACAGGATGTTTTAAGAAAAATGTCGCCAAAATTATTTCTCTAGCTTTTACCGTTCAGGAGTAATTACCTTTTTTGTGATTGTTGTCAAAAAAACACGACTTTTTTCGAAAAACTCCTATTTTCTAGCTTCCACTTTAAATAAATAACAGGCGCGACAATCCAACATTGGACTAAGGCCGCAGGATGTGTTAGTGACATCCTATTTCCAAGATCTTATCTGCTTTTTGATGAGGTAATGATATCAGCATCACGCTCAGCAGTGTTATTTATCCCCATAAATGGGTATGTACTCGTTTAACATCTGAGTGAGATCATAGTCTGTCGTGAGTTCGAAAAACACAATGGAACACGGTGAGATTCGAACTCATGAGCCTGTGCACCGAAGGTGCGCGCACTAACCGCTCGACCAGCCAGACAGCTTCCACTTTAGCCAAATCAATATTTTTCATATTCTTCTGAAAGTACACAAAATTTCCAATAAAAGGACATATCGAACGTTTCCAACGGTTTCGTATCTTCCGAGATACGACGTTTTGAATTTAGCAGAAATGTCAATTTCAACTTTTAATGTCAAAATTAAACCCGAATATCGTAACGGTACATTGAAGTGGCAATTCTGCAAAGTTGACAAAAGTTGGCGTAGTATCTTAGCTTTCGAACGGCATATAAGAATAAAGCGCAGAATCATCCGGTTTGTGAATAATATGTGTAAAAGGGAAAAAAACATAGTCCGTAAGTGGAAGAAATTTTGCTTTTACGTGGAAATAGTTCAGTCATATAAGCATTTCCAATAGAAAAAAAATACAGTAAGGCTATTTCTTTCTTGGTCTTGAATCATTGGGTTCCCAGGAGTCTAAAACTCATTTTGATAAAATAAATTTGATCGGAAAGGTCCCAAAAAGGGCAAAAAACGACACTATTTAATCCTTGACTGGAGGTCGGCATGCGGGGTATATCAAAGAGGACGCCGAGTACATTACATATCCGGTGTTTGATTCCTATTTCAAGGACCCTCAACGGAATAAATCGCGTTTGAATGGAAAATTTTCGTGTTTCCCGTAACTTATCATCTGTATCTTTCCAAAGCCCGATAACTACGCGAATAATTCAAGTTGCCACTTCCTTTTTCATTTTTAGAATCTAAGATTCTATCATTCAATTTGCTAAGGAAAAATTGGGTCGGAAAACTGTGAAAAAGGACATAAAAGGACACTAATTAATACCTGACAAATTAAAATGTTTATCCTTTAGACGATGAAAATGAAAAATACTCTCACAATATTAATGTGTACACAAGATTTCAGAAGAATATGAAAAACATTGAGTTGGCTAAAGTGGAAGCTAGAAAATAGAAGTTTTTCGAAAAAAGTCGTGTTTTTTTACAAGAATCACAAAAAAGGCAATTACTCCTTAACGGTAAAAGCTAGAGAAATAATTTTGGCGACATTTTTCCTGAAACATCCTGTAGAGTCTACCATTGGTCTATGGCGAACCAGTTGCGGGACACCCTGTATAGAAAGAAATGAATACAAAACAAAAAGTCAAACAATTATTTAATATAATTTTATTTTCAGTGCTTGGATGTTTGTAACATATTACAGATATAATAATGTTATCCTAATAAAATAATTAACTGAAATCTATAGTGCAACAGCACACCCAGTTTTGTTTTTTATACAAAAGCTAAAACTAGATATATTATGTATAGTGTGATAGCGGGTGATATTTCTTGTAAATTTTAACGCAAAATTAAGTTTTTTTTTATCATATACTCAGTTTTGTATAAATATGCATAAACTGATTCTTAAACGAATGCAAGAAGACTTATTTCCTACGGCCACTCCAAAACATTTTAATTGTATTACCGTTAAAGGTTTTTTCTTGGTATTCTCTTCTAAAAATATTTTTAATAACGTTTTCCAAAACGAAACTCGAATCACAGAAAATATGTACAACTTATTCTAAATAACTGCTTAGCCTCGAGTCCATTATTCACATAAAAATAAAACTCAATGGCAAAATGACGGAGTTTCCAAATCCGAAATGTTTTACATACAAAAGAAAGAACTGTATGGATCGACCATACTAATGAGATGACTAAATAAAATCTAACTTAAACAATGGTCAGATAAATTGTCCTGTTGAGCATTTTCTTCTGTCGTTTAGCTTCCAGAGCGGCATAAGCTTCTCCCGGTGAACCGAATGCAACACGAGCATCGCCAGTCGGTGAACCGTCGTCATTATATCTTCGGATCACACTATCGGGTTTCACATTAAACGATTTAAAGAAGAAGAGAATATCATCAATAGTCGCCTTGTACGGAACATTTTCCATACCAATAACACATCCGGGCTTTCCGAATTGATCAACCGAATTGTCGCCTAGCACTTGCGGGCAATTAGTATTCATGTTTCTTCCTCCGCCCATATTGTTGTTCATCATATTTCCACTCATATTCATGTTATTCATACCATTGCTGTTCGACATCGAATCATCTCGATCGGAAAAACGTGACGATCGCGGCCCTCGTCCACCACCACGTCCATTTCGATTACCAGAAAATTGATCATTGTTCGTACCAGATCCCATGTTGTTGTTGTTGTTGCCGCCTCGGAAGGGATTATTAGATCCACCGTTGGAACTATTGTTGTCGCCGTTATTACCGCCGAAGCTATCAAAGTTTCTGCCGTTAAACGAACTCTGATTGAAGTTATTATTCATTCCTGGATTACTGAAATTGTTCATTCCCATCATCATATTATTTTGGTTCATTCTGAACATATTTCCCATAGTATTCATATTATTCGCCATTGTATTCATGTTGCCGCTTTCAGCCATGTTGGTGGCGCTTGTATTGGCCGGACTATCTCGAATAAACTTCTCGCCCAGTCGTTTCGTAACTTCTTGTACAGTTATCAATTCAATTCGAATACGCCTGTTTCCCAAGTAGGTGTCACTTTGGAAAAGTGCCTGCTCTGCATTATTACTATTTTGAAATTCACAGATACACTCGCCCGATGGTTGATTTCTAGAATTCATCAAGATCTCGACCCGAACTGGTGGTATTCCGGCACTCGAAAAGAATTGCATAAAATCGCGTATCGACGATTTGTACTCGCAATTCTTAACCAAAGCATAGGTGGTTTTATTTTGGTTATCGTCTGGTCGACTAAATCTGGTTCCTTGCCTACTACTGCGCTTACGCGGATCAGATGGACCATCTCTGCTAATATCGACGTTATCCTCCATCAAACTTGGAATTTTCGTTTTATCTAATCTTGGATCTGCGTTTCTTGAGTTTTCGCCAGAACCGGAATTTTCCTCATCATTTGAATGTTTGTTATCCAACATTTGACAATCATTACTGGCATCCTCATTATCGTTACCCTCCTTGTCATTGGCATCATCGGTGTGATCCATAACTAACTCGTTAATATCACTGTCCGCATCATCCCGTTTATCATCATCTTCAATTACTACTTGTTGCATCGTGTATTTTTCCTTTGCCTTTTCGAATCTTTCGTCGCTACAAGGAGACACAAAAATCTTTTTATGTAAAATAACGTGCGTTCCGCTTTCCTCCAATGCCTTCTTGGCATCCTCTGCTCGGTGGAACTTAACGTAACACAACATATGCTTCTTACTATCCCCGTCCGTTGTCAGAACGATATCGGTAAGTGTGTATGAGGAAAACATTCTCATGACATCCTGTTCGGTTGCAAAACTAGGAACATCCTCTAAAACGAGATTATTGAAAGAGGCCTTATCTTCACTCTTCGTGTTGTCGTTTCTTCGGTGATCTTCATCCCGTGCCTTGCCAGATGAAGACGACTCTTTCCGATCGTCATCAGAACGGCCGCCGAATCGTCTAGTAGGCCTAAATGAGTCAATTGCTTGATCAAATTCGTCTTCGGTGACACTCTCAATGGTAATCTTTTTGCTTTTCAGCGCTGCACCGTTGCGTGCAAAAGCCTTTGGTTTACTTTCCGGTTTCAGGAAACGGATGTACGCTGCACCTATACGCAGTCCGTGTTTGTCGTTAATGATCTTTATTCCGTTGTTAGCGATATATAGGCCAGAGAAAAATCGTCGCAATTCACTATAGGTCGTACTCGGACACATATTAATGACCTTAATACAATGACCCTCCAGTTCATCATAATTTATTTCGGATGGTTTATTTTGGCCAGAATCTGAGCCTGCATCTTTAGCATCGTCCTTTTTTCCATTATTTGATCTGCCAAACATTCCTGTAAAGCTATTAGAACCAGAATCCCCCTTACTAGCAAGCGTATACGGATTTTGGAACGCAATCGGTTTAGATCCGCTAATGTTATCTCCAGTTCTTAGCACGCCATCATTCATTTGATTCTGATTGTTTTTGAAGAAGCCTTGCAAACTGTAAATGGGTTTTTCTTGATTTGTTGAATCAATCGTTTTCGAAGCAGCCATTTGCATATTGCTCGAGAAAATCGGCTGTTGCTGTTGAGCCTGAATTTCTTGTTGTTGCAATTTCTGCTGTGCGATTTGTAACGCAGTAAAGGCGCCTGTGCTTGTTGAAAAAGTGGGAGCATTCGCCAAACTATTATTCGTATTGATAGTGCTATATCCTTTCGTTAATGTTGGCTGCGGTATAGTCGCAACTGGCTGACTAGGAGACGTTCCCCACATACCCAAATTTCCCAATGCACCAATAGTACCCACAACCGGCATTTCGGCCATTTCCTTCTTCGCCACCATATTACTGTCCATTCCAATTAAGTTTCCAAAACTACTTCCAATACGATCACGATCTCTTTGATTTTTCCTTTCAGTGCTGCGACTGCGCCGATCATAGTCGCGATCATCACTCCCAGATCGTCGATCACGACGACGATCGCGCCTATCTCGACTTCTGCTTCTACTATCACGACGCCTGTAAGTGCTATGATCGCGTGATCTGGAACGACGGCGACTATCTCGATCACGTGAAATTGACCGCGATCGCGAGCGACCATATCGATCACGACTTGGACGACTGGGATTACGGTAATCACTAGTTCGATCCTTACTATCGCGAGAATCCACAGAGTTGTCATTCATTGAAAACGATTGATAAGATTGCATCGAATTCTCATTAATTGGTTGCGGTTGCTGATGGAGAATCTTATTCAAAGAGGTAGAAGTGATTACAGGTGGTAGTGGAAGTTTATTTGGCATGGTGATAGATTGTTGCTGCTGTAGTTGTTGTTGCATTTGCTGTTGCTGCTGTTGTTGTTTGAGAGCCGCTTGCATCATTACTAATGACTGTTGACGAGCATTCTCAATCACTTTTTGCATTTCGGCCCGAGATGAAAGTAGAAGACGTATTTGGATTTCTTTCAATTTACCACGATCCTTGGCCATTGCTTGACGCGCGTCTTCATCCGTGCTGTAAATAGGAATCAAATTATGTAATTTCAATAAAAAAAACTTCAAACAATTTATCTATACGCAACGACATAAAGATGCTACATATTGTTACCCAGTAGTGCAGTGAGAATTGTGTAGTATTTCTGTTTTTATGACATCCAAATGGATTTATTCCAATTGTAACTGTCAGTTGTGTTTTGGAATGGACGAGATAATTAATTAAAGTTTTCAAGTAAAAATCGTGAAGCTTCAACGTCTGCAATGGGCGGGGCATGTACAACGGATGGACGATAATCGCATGCCAAAGAAAGTGATAAACGCACAACGAATTGACGGAGCGAGGTTGCGTGGACGACCGAGAGCTCCCTGGGAGAACTCTGGAGGTGAAGACGCCCACCAGCTGCTGGGCTTCCGAAACAAGGTCACGTAACCGCGACAATTGGAGGTCAACGATTCAGGCGGCCAAGGCCCGACGTCGAGCTATCGTGCCACGTTGATGATGATGATGATGAAGTAAAAATTAGAATCATTTACCGCTAGTTACCTACTTCTCATAAACCTCTTATTGGACACCATTGCAAGCCCCACTGTTATTAACACTTTCCCGGACACAACGTCTATAGACGTCCAATTTTGAGCATTTGACCATACAAATCGTGTCAAATTTTGGCGTTGTGTCCGGCAATGAGTTAAGGATACTCCTACAGCAGTGAGTCCCTATCAATCTTTTTCAGTTTGTGTGTCCCTATGCGAGGTCTGCTGATCCTGACCCCGATTTTACCGGAGTGACCAAAAGCCGCAAATTGTTTACCAAAGATTATTCTATCCATACAAAAACTAGCTGACTGGTGCGGTTCATACCAAAAGCCAATTTCAATCAGCCATATCAAAAGTTTTTTTTCTTCTCGGCCTAAAATATTTCCAGGGGTGTTAATCAAACGGATTTAGTAGCAGCGATTTTTGGCCATTTTACAACGCTTTGCAACAACGAATTACCTCTTGTGGATTTCGAAAGAAGTACTGTAATGTTTCGTCGAAAAATCAGAAAACCTACGGAAAAATTATGCAGCACTTTAATTTTCTGACTCTTCATTTTCCATGTTAATTTAGCATTTCAGTATGATGACATTTTACCGTAACTTAAACAGCTAGACTCTGGATTGGCAATGTCTTCATGGATGTTTAAAAAAGAATGCATCACCTTGTTAAGTATTTTATGTTCAGGCGAATTGTTCCAAACAAATTGGCAGGTTGAAAGCCACTGCACTAATCTCACTGGGCTTGTCTACACGCGAGCAAGAACAAAAACCGGTTTTAGAAGAGATTCGTGAGGAGCAAGGCAAGGAGAAATTCATTTTTCATATAAAAACCAATTTTTTGTTCTTGTTCGCGTGTAGACAAGCCCATTAACGAGAACGTTGTGAAACAAATTGATTAACATTGGTGTAGGCAAGGGTGAGAGGGATAAGGGCGCTTACTCTACACCCTGGCCGATCACGATAATTTTTACCCGATACAGGGTGGATCATTTACAAGTTCGTTTTTAAAAATCCAATAAAATAAACAAATTAATTTTTTTCCATGTCTTATGGCTTTATTAGAAAGTAAGTAAGCTCCCATTAATGATAGAACACAACTTCATTCAAGTGGCTGCCCCAGCTGGCGTCGCAGTAGCGCATTCTGTCACACCCATTTTCCAAGACCCTGTTTATGGTTTCGGGCTGTAGCTCACGGATTACTTGGATGATATTGGCCTTAAGTGCTTGAATCGTTTCAGGATTGTTGAAATAACACCGATCCTTCATGGTTCCCCACAAAAAAAAGTGCAAAGGGGTCAAATCGCAGCTTCGAGACGGCCAATTGGCATCGCCAACACAACTGATAACACGATTTTGGAATTTGGCGCGTAAAAGATCGATTGTGGCATGGGCTGTGTGGCATGGCGCGCCATCCCGCATGAACCAGAGGTCGTCCAAAACCATGTCTTCAATTTCAGTAAAAAAAAGTCGGATAACATGGCTCTGTAACTGGCTCTGGGCTAGACAGCACTCACTTTGAAAATACATAAGCTTCCAATATTTCCCAACGTTGTCAAGCGTAAAGCGACTTATTTCGTTCCGCGGAGGTATGATACTAACTTTCTATCAAAATTTCGAGCGAAAAACAGCTGTCAGCGTCAAACTAACCTATGATTTAAAAACGAGCTTGTAATTGGCCCACCCGTTACAAAAAAGGCACTACGATGTTTCACTCTTGAAACGCACGAAAATTGTCAATAAACAACAGCGAGCAGGTGATCAGTTATGTCTCAATTTGCAATATTTAGTTTTTTTTTTAATTAAAAGATTTCAGTCTCGGAGACTCAAATGTTCCGAGAAATGCAAACTAGAAGGGACTATCATTAGCACACTGTTGCTGAGAATGCAGTGTTGAAAACGAGACATACTCGTACTTTTCATTTCTTTGATATCGGGGACGTGAGTGTAATATTCATTATATGATATCCGGAAGTTTGATATCAGACCCTGCAACCCGCGTTACGGCCCTAGTATGTATTTTGAAGCTGAAATCTTTCCTAGTGAGACCCTCAGTTTTTTGCATTCACGCGGATCCCAACCACCTATGTATGTGATCATATTTTCCATCCAGTCTTCATTGATCATTGCAAGGAAATAGTTTGTAGTCACATAGTTAATACGTCGTCATTCAACGATATGTGGGTAGCATTGATAGCTTTCGCGGTCCAACTCCTTTATTTATTTAATCCGTAAACTAAAAATTTCAAATTAAGATGGATTTGAAAAGGACTAACGATTCAGGAAAACATATATGTATCTTAATCGATTCTTTCAAAACACAAGTAGCCAGGGGACGAAAAACACTGAGTGTAGACAAGCTATAGTCTGAAAAGCAGTAATCGTATGTGAGTCGGATACAATTAGGAATAAAACACAACAAAGGGAAGGTTATCGATTTCGATTTCTTTCTTGAAATTGGCTTTAATATTGGAACACTTTTCCAACAATATTACTGGAGCCGACAATTTAAACTGCGGGAAAATCAATTGTTGTTGTTTTAATTACATTCCACTCCCCATCCTCCTAAAAACAATCCTGCCTACGATCATCATTAGGTGGGGTTCCAAAACGGACAGTTGCATATGTTCCGCAAACATGTTTGCCATTCTGATCCCCTTATTGCCAAATCATTCTAGTTCTTTTCGTAACATATTTCACAAAGGCAGACAAAGAAAAATAACCGGAGATTATTCCTGATCCGCAAAATGGCAGTTAGGGGATCAGAATGGCAAACATTTTTGCAGAACATACGTAACTATTCCGTTTTGGAAACCCACCCATTATGGTAAAAAAAAGTTTAAGCTTTTCTAGTGCTCCGTCACCATTCGATAAGCACTCCATTATCTTTCCATTTATACCGAGCTTATATAGGTTTCCCCAAATAACTTCCCAGATGCACATCCACTGCTCCTCAATTTCCGAAAAACAAGTTGTTAAACGGTTGTGGCAGCTAAAGGGTTATGGGCCGGTGGTATGTCCAGTACACTTTTTCTTCTGGAAATCATTTTCCGGTGCAGTGTCTATTGTACCCCTTTTTTCTGGAGATGACACGAGAAATCTTTTCTGATGCGTTTATGGGGTACACCAGGTTTTTTAGATGAGATGATAATATTTATTATTTGATATTTGTATGTTGTATCTATAGTTTTGTATAATTTTATTCTACATACTACATAAATCCTTTTTGATTACCCTAAATTAATCCTATTTTCAGTATTCCTCCTTTTTTGAATTTTATACTAGAAACCACATAGTTTATATTTCAACTATTTAAATATTACTTTCCTTCTCCTTCCTACAGGACCACAAAGAGCGTTTTTGCCTATCGAGTACAGGGCAGGAACAAAACAATTCCATACAAATTTTAACATAAGAATTTGGATACGAGGTAATACAACATAACTGACAAATTTGTATGGAAGTTGTACTGTTTTTTCCTGTTCTCGATACTTAAAAACGAACCTTATAAGTTTTAGGCGCTTCATACGTTTGATATTACTGTGAATTATATTCCATATTTACCTTCATCTCTTTTTAACATAACGTCAAGAACGTACCCATCCAGTTAAAATTCGCTACCCACTGAACATATTAAGCACTACCACCCACTACCCAACCCACCACGTTACGGTAGGAAATTACTGCCCAAGCCCTAGCACTCTCACAGCAGGCACAGACAGAATCTTATTTAAGGAGGAGAAAGACCTAAATTGGTTAATTGGTATATTCTCATTTACATAAAATCTATTTCCACAATTATGATTTGTAAATTTAATTGTCGTCTCTAAAAATCTAAAAATTACAACATACAACTGTTGGTGTCACGCACCCCTTCACACTGCTCCACTTGACTACTGTCTTCTCTTGCCATTTAAGGACAAACACACACGGTCAATCCGAACTCATTTTTTAATATTCGACATACAGTCGACTCGCGATAATTACAAATTCGATAAATTGAATTGCTCGATAATTTGAAGTTCTCGTCCAGAATTCTCGTTAAATTGAAAAAAAATGTAAAAACCCCATATATTGATGTACTCTCGATAAATTAAAAGCGGCAATGATTTCCCATTGCTTTATAAGTTGACTCCAGTGTTCGGTAAATTGAGTTCAAGATGCGTTCACCGTTCTATAAATTGAAGTAAATTTTGTTTGCTGCTCTATAAATTGAAATTTGGAAATGTTGCAAGTTTGAATTCAGAGGGAGAGCACTAAAATGTTTACCGGTGCATGATGTGGTATGCACTAAAAGTACCGTTTCTTCACGGAAATCAAATTTATTTCATGAAAAAAAAAAATACACGTAAAAACTTGAATAACGAATATTCTTTATATATAAAAGATCTATTATTATTAAGATCTTACTTCGCTATACCGTTTTCAACATATTTCTAAAAACTTTCGATAATTAAAACTCGCGATAAATTGAATAAAAATAATTCTCCCTTGAATTTCAAATTATCGAGAGTCGACTGTATTAGGTGTGTTTTTTGGTTATACCGTGTAGGTTTGGGTAACGAAACTTCATATAAAAATATGACAGGTGGATCAGCTGGCATTTTTTTATATGGAGTTTTGTTACCCAAACCTACACGGGATAACCAAAAAAACACACCTATTGTGTTACGAGTATATACAGTGAAACCTCTACCCCATAACCGGACAATTTTTTGATACACACTTTTTAGGATATATTTCGGGAACAAATTTACCTCTAACAACCGGACCCTCTAATAGACGGACACGGACACCATATTTCTGTACATATGATTCGAAAAACCTCTCACAAACGGACAGAAAATTGACTTTCTCGCATACGAAAATAAAAATATTTTGGCGATTTCCCTAATTTAAGGTATTGACAGCAGTCTTTGGTTGTAATGCTATTGGTGGTTCGTGGAAGAGGAAGAATTATACTTTATTTATTTATTATTCTTAAACGGACAAAAGTCCTTTATAATTGACAAGAATTCAATACTTATATATCTATGGAAGCAAATTAAAATTCAATAAATTTAAATTCAAATATTATTTAACTACATATATGTACTAAAAAACTAAGATCTAAGTAAAGCATTTCTTATAACAATACTGTTGTCATTAAAAAAATCAACACATGTCGACAAGTTATTACCTAAGGTTTTTATTCTTTCGATTGGAGAATTCTGTAAATAGTTTGTTCTAGAGTATTTTATGTGGAATAAATTCTGCGATCTTGTATGGATGGTAGGTACTCTAAACGATATCTCGTGCAAAAGTTCAGCGCAATCGATATTATTATTTATCAAATTATACAAAAACATTGCATCATAATATGATCTTCTGGCTTCTAATGTATGTGTTTTAAGAGTAGATAATATGTCTGAATATTCAATGTTATCTCGTGTAAAATGGAGTTTGTAGCCTATATATCTTAAAAATTTTCTTTGAACTTTTTCTAATTCATCGGAGTGGGTTGGATAATACGGACTCCATAGCACAGATACATATTCCAACTTACTTCTAACCAAAGCAAAATACAATGACTTAAGGGCATTTATGTTGGAGAAATTTTGAGTATTACGAAAGATAAATCCCAGCATACGCCTAGCCTTCTCCGTAATAATTTGAATATGCGGTAAGAGTGGATGACTCCCACAGATTTATCTTACAATTCGCTATTTTGTTATTATTCTTGTTTTGTTAACGGGCATACTCACGATATTTTTAGAAGTAATGGTCAGGTCACCGCTGCCACACTTATAAACCTCCTCCGTTTCTCACAATAACTGAACGGTCTGCAAGCGTGCGTACCTGGCAGTCGGGTTAAGAAAGTATCTTCGGACTTGCTCCCTTCTTAGGTTTCGACCTTGGGCCTTCACGGCCATAACTGCCCTCGCGACAGTTCGCTTCAAACTCTAGTCCATTACAGAGTCAGAGTAAAAGTTTTCTTGGAACAGAAGGAAGAAAGAATCGATATAGCCTGCTCTGATTGATTTGTATAAGCTAGAAGCCAAAACATTCCTATTTCTGGAAGAATAATTAATTCACAGCAAAATTACCTTCCATACTACATAGGTACAAGCGTGAAGTCATTTACAACACTGATGAGAGTAGCCCTTTCTTTCATTCAAGTTGAAAAAATGTTCTGGTGGTAAACTATTTAAAGAAAGGCTGACAATTTTATTTTGTGTTAACATGGCAGGCGAAAAGGAGATGCTTCTGGTGATCGGTATGGCAGATCCCATCCCATCCTCAAGCTTTCAGGAAGCTTCGACTCCAAGATTTGCCAGTCAATTGGAAGTCCAATCGCATAGTGTGGACGACGCTTTCCGAATGGATACAACAATTTGACAGTTAAATAAAAACACAAAACAGAAAGGTGCTTTTATTCCTTGATAATGCTGCGTCCTACCCGAGAGAACTAAGTTTTACAAATGTCACCAGCTTGTTTTTTGTCAGCTAATACAATAACCGTCTGTCAACCCTTAGATCAGGGGGTAATCTAAAATGTTAACCGACGATTAATCCTGAGAACATCATTTAAAAAATTGACACATCAGCTTTAGATCTAGCAAAAATTATCAATGTTCTTGAAGCTTTGTTCTTTATCAAAACCTCTTGGCACAAAGTTAATGCAACCTCCATAAAAAAAAAAACAGATTTAAAAAGGCAGCATTCTCGCAAACAAATCAGACTCTTTTAGAATTTGACCCCAAAGACGACATACCATTCACCACCTTATTCGATTTTCAAAATGTGTTCGGCAGTGCAAACAATCGAAGTCTAGGGGAATTTTGGACTATCGATTTGACGGTCCACATACTGAAAATCATGAAATTGAGACTCGTTATGAAGGTTCAATAGACATTGTGGACGTAAGCGGTGGCGACGATGGTGACGAGGAGACTCAAGAAACAAATCCAATTAAATCTTTTGCAGAAGCCTTGAGCAAATTGCCCGTTTGCAGACTTTCTTTTTCTTTTACTTGTAAAATGAATATAAAAACCCGTTTTTTATATCTTCTATATATATAAAAATGGACGTGTATTTCTGTCTGTTGCCAGTAAACTTCTAAACCACTGGACCGATTTGGATGATTCTTTTTTTGTTTTATCCGTCTTACATTGGAGAAGGTTTATGGACCAAATTTTTTTTGAAAATATCAAAGGAAGTGGTGGTAAATATCGAAATTCCATTTTGTATGAGAGTCACCTGTTGTAATCAAGTTTTCATTGACAACATTTAAATTCACTAAATATGTATTTAGTTGTCATTGGATCAACTACAGTGTCGCTCCGAAAAATCGTATTCAAGATGGCTGCGTTTTTACGTACATACATCCTGGATATTGGTTACAGGGATTTCAGAATCAATTTCCTACTACTGCGGAAATCCGTTGATATCTCCGCAATCCTTTGGCGGAGTGACACGATTGAGGTATCGCCAGACTCGCCACAAAATTGCCTATAGGATCATTGGACCCTCTTCTCCAATCAGTGCACAGGGTGGTTAGAGATAACCGTCAACTTGGATGTTGGCCATCTCCGCAATTCTTTGGCGGAGCGACATTATTGAGGTGTCGTCGGACTCACCACCAAATTGTCTAAACGTTAATTGGACCTTCTTTTTCAATTAGAGCACAGAGTGGTCGAAAATCCGTCGATATCTCCGATAAATTGCATTCAAGGTGACTACGTTTTTACGTACACACATCCTGGATGTTGTCACAGCAATTTCACAATCAACTTCGTACTACTTCGAAAATCCGTCGATATCTCCGCAATCCTTTGGCTGAGTGACACGATTGAGGTGTCGCCGGACTCGCCACAAAATTGTCTAAAGGGTCATCGGAACGTCTTCTCCGATCAGTGCACAGGGTGGTCAGAGATAACCGTCAACCTGGATGCTGATCATCTCCGCAATCCTTTTGCGACCGGCTTAAGGATACGATCTTTTCGAAACGGCTGGACCGATTTTTATGAAATTTTGTATATATCCGTGCTAGGTATGGTAATAGGTCGTAAACTATATTCCATGCCCGAAGTGCCCTCCTCTTATTTTTATTGTTATTTTACTATTTTGTACAGAAGTGATTAAACCTACTCGATTCATTCGCTTTAAATTTTTATACGTGTACTAAATGAAATCGAACCGGCTTAAGGATATGATTGAAATATGATGATATGACGTAGTATAATGGAGCCATAATCTTCTATCTATCTATCTTCTATCTATATATATATAAGTGAATGTGCATTTGTGTCTGTTACCATAGTAAACGTCTAAACCACTGGACCGATTTGGATGATTCTTTTTTTGTTTTATCCGTTGGAGAAGGTTTATGGACCAAAAATAAATATCGAAGTTCCGCAATCCTTTGGAGCGACACTATCGAGGTGTCGCCGGACTCGCCACAAAATTGTCTAAAGGATAATTGGACCCTCTTCCCCAATTAGAGCACAGGGTGGTCGGAAATCCGTCGATATCTCCGATAAATTGTATTCAAGGTGATAGGTGACTACGTTTTTATGTACATACATACATCCTGGATATTGTCACAGCCATTTCACAATCAACTTCGTACTACTTCGGAAATCCGTCGATATCTTCGCAATCCTTTGGCGGAGTGACACGATTGAGGTGTCGCCGGACTCGCCACAAAATTGCCTATTGGGTCATCGGAACCTCTTCTCCGATAAGTGCACAGTGTTCAGAGATAACCTTCAACCTGGATGTTGGCCATCTCCGCAATCCTTTGGCGGAGCGACACTATTGAGGTGTCGCCGGACTCGCCACAAAATTGCCTAAAGAGTAATTGGACCCTCTTCCCCAATTAGAGCACAGGGTGGTCGGAAGTCCGTCGATATTTCCGATAAATTGCATTCAAGGTGACTACGTTTTTACGTACATACATCCTATATGTTGTCACAGCAATTTCACAATCAACTTCGTACTACTTCAGAAATCCGACGATATCTCCGCAATCCTTTGGCGGAGTGACACGATTGAGGTGTCGCCGGACTTGCCACAAAATTGTCTAAAGGGTTATCTGACCCTTTTCTCCGAACATTACAGAGGGTGGTCAACGATAACCGTCAACCTGGATGTATGATGGTTTCTGGGTTAGTATTAACAGTTTTCGATAGGTGGCGCGCGCACATTTTAGTAAGCTTGGTGAAAAGTGAGTAAATGAGCGTGCTTCGTGACTATAGCAATAAAAACGTGTGATGTGTGCTTAATTCTTCACATTAAACAGAAATATATAATCTAAATTTAGACGACAATCTATCGGTCGATCAGCATCGAGTATTTCTTTCATTTACTATCTTGGAATCAGTAATATTAATTAATGATTTTCGAAATAACTCACGCTAATAATAACACTCCCAATATTTTTGAAGGGCAAGTGCAGTCTGATCAGTCAGTCAGGGGGTTGAGTATGATGTTGTTGCCTTGACCCGTAAAGAAGTAGTGGCGCGACGCAAATTATTTATCGCTTTGTTTACATATCCACTTTAGTTTCATCATCGATACGTTGATTACAATAAATTATAATTAACAGGTTGATTGGCATTCAAAATCGCTCATAAGGTTAAATTAGTGTCAAGTTGTGAGCGAAGCGAACAACGCGAGCGTAGCGAGCACTAGATAAGAGAGCGAGCGAAGCGAGCTCTCTCAGCTAGTTTATAATAAATATGAAGTACATAGTATTATTTTAATGCTTTTTATATTGTAATGAAGCTTCTATACGTTTATATATTGAATTTTGTACGATACCTCTTACAAGCGGACACCTCCCATAACCGGACAAAAAGACTGACACCATGAGTGTCCGGCTATGAGAGGTTTCACTGTTTTTTTTTTGTCACAAAAAAAAACTTTACGTGCCTCAAGGGACATTTCAGGAACTGTCCAGATTATTAATACATAAAAATCATTACCCAAAAGGACCCAGGGACACTTTTAGAGACGATTTTGTTGTGATGTTGGCTGTTTTATGCATGATTATTGAATATACAGTAGACTCGCGAAAACGTGAACTAATTAAAACAGTGACTGTTCACCTTAACGGGGGGTTCATGTTTTGCAGTTGTTCACAAACAATATTTTTTTATGTTTTTTGTCAGTTTCATAATACATATTAAGAATGAACTGTGGTTTCTATGCCGAAGTCCTGGTTGTCGGACGCAACATGGCAGCGGATTGACAGACGAAACCACCTGAACAATTCTTGAGTAAGTCTCTGTGAATACTGCCATCTATCTAACCGATAAATTTTCTCGTTCAATTAAGTTCTTTCTGATAATGAAGACATGGAACATTTTATCAGAAAATGCGCTGACGTAAGAGGGTAATCACTTAAAGACCACAACAAGCGCCATTTCAAGCAACCTTTAATTTATATGAGTGTGGTTGTTAGTTCTTCGAAGTTCAACTGCACGTTGCTAACAATACATCACAAGTGCAATTTAAGTGACTTAACTCTCGCCTCCCAGGGGCCTCCGAAAATGGGTAAACTATGTAGATGACTAAAATGCCATTTCATTCCTTCATTCGTTCGTACGTTTTCGAATTGAACCGAAGAAATTTGTCGGTGTTTCACTGTGCTTCTTTCTTCAATGAGCCAAAATTTCCTTGATTGTTTATTCGAACTCATGTTTCTATTGCTGATTATACCTAGTGAGCCAAACGTAACCAAAATTCAGAAGCCATTTTAAATTCCGTTGTTGAAAGATTATCTCTCTTGCTATGGGGCTTCGAGGAAAGTCGCCGAAATCGGAAAGTAGCTAACCTGCTCAGAGGTATGGATGCTGTGAAGCGCTCGATAGTATCGTTCGAATCTGAAGACTCTTGACTGAAATTGACAGCAACAACAGATAAAAGTGCGTCCAGCTTCCTCATTAGATAACAATTGTCACAACACTTATCTCCAATATCGTTTGAAAGCTTGACACTGTGGAGGTTGTGTAAGGAAGCTGCGCGAAACATTAATTTAAACACCTTAAACGAGTAGCCCAAAAATAATGGGAATTCGCGACGGTGGGGAAGGCTGTTAAGGGATAGGTTCATTTATGAGATTTTTTTATAACAATAGAACACCAAAACGAATGGCTAAGCAATTTTTGTTTCAAGCTCCTAGTCATAGCACTACGATTACTAACCTTGGGAAAAATGCAGGGTCCTCTTTCAGCTTATTTAGAAGCTCAAAATGCCTGCAGCCAACACTCCCTTGGCTTGCCTGTGAGAAGACGAGGGAGAAATCGCGCTGTAAGATTTCACATGTGAAAGTCTTCGGATAAATTGGTCTAAGCTCTTTAATATTTCAGACATCCAAAGCAATAGATCGTCAATGGTTTAGCTACGCCCTTCACGAACGGTAGCATTGATTTTGTTGGCAACGTCAATACTTGGCATTAGGGGCGTCCTGAACGGGGTCGGTCTTGTTTTCACATTTCACAATTAAAACGTGAAAACTCTTGTTTTACTTGAAGACAGTATTAAACATTACAATGGCTTCCCCGGCCAAATTCCCTAACAGAAAAACCAAATTTCACAGGCACGCGTTTCTCTCGGAAATCGACCACCTTCGGATAAGTTGTTTCACTAAAAAAAACCTTACGGGCGAACCGATGAAATCACAGCTATACAACTTCGCACACTAACTCAGGAAACCTGTTCCTAACGAATATCCCGCTCCAGCCAATCGCATCAAGAAGTCTATTGTGTTTTCGGTGTGTTGTCCAAAATCCTGCAAAGCAGTTAACTCATTGTAAAACATGGGCGGTTCCGCTGCCTATTTCGGTCAGTTTGTATGGGAGCAGCACTTGGGAAGTTGCCGCTATGTTCACTGAAAAACAGTTTCCTCAATAGAGAGTTTTAGCATATCGTTCAAAATATTACGATAGGACGAATAGGCTTTGACATTTTCTATGAAAAAAATCGCTTGCCTGTCGTATACGCAAAACAGTATACCACAATTTTTCATGCCCCAAGTAGGCATAGGTGTATTTCCGTGAATTCGACTATGACTATAAGCAGCTGGAATTGTGGGTTCATGATATTTTATTTGTCGGCTATGCCTACTTCGAACATACAAAATTGTGGTATACTGTTTTGCGTACGGCAGGCAAGAGAATTTTTCATAGAAACTTTGCTAGTCGCGTTGGAACCCCTTTTCCCAAAGAGGTCGAAAAAGAGGTCACAAAAAAACAGATATAATAGAAAAAAACGGTATCAATTAAGAGACTTTGCAAGAAACCGTATGTTATGATGACACGTATAGGTGCAGTAGACGCACAATAAGTCAGTCTACAGTAATTATGAAACACTTTCAGACTTTAAATTACAACCTACATCAAATAGATAACAAATCAGTTATTTTTTTCTAAATATTTAAGTGTTCATGTTTTAGCGCTTTCAGGACTTGTTCACATTTCAGAGTAGCCTGGGTGAACATCAAATTGTTCACATAAGCGGGTGTTCACGTTTGACGCAGTTCACGTTAACGCGAGTCTACTGTACATACGGATTTCCTGCAAAACTTGTTTAGCCCCTTTGTACTCTTATTTGATACTATTGAACTAAATTTTTGTGGAATACTCTCCAAAGGTCGATCCACACCTTTCAGTCACCCGTCACAGTAATTTTTACATTATTACAATATTGTCAGTTATCTGATTGGCGTGCACTCTGTTAGCTTGTGCGGAAAATGACTGCGATTGACGACTGAAAAATGTGTATCGAACTTAATAGGACTCTGTATTGCGCTCAGCATAAATGTACCCCCTTCTCCAGTAGTGTAACGTTTTTCGAATTTCTTGTGTTCGAAATTGAAATGGCGTACAATTTTTAACCGCAGGAAATATTAAAAGAACCCGCATTCACAACAGCCCACAAATGAGTAACAGCAACGAAAATCTTGTGTTTAAGCAATTTTTTAATGGAACCAAAATTGAATGAAATATGATGGAGATCTTGTAAAGATTATCTACATGTCCTATTTAACAATTTATAAAGAAGCTACGTAAAAGCACCACCTCGAAGAGTACTCCTACATGCCTGTTTCGTATAAGAATCATAGATCCTAGACTATAAATATTCACCCTAAATCTGAGGATCACGTCAGCTAGCTCACAGCTTTGATGACCCTGCCCAAGTTAAGTCGTTGGCGTATTTATCGCGAATTTAATCGATTCAAATGAAATTCGTGATAGAGTTCCTCAAAAGATAAATCAGTCCTGTGAGAAAAACGACGCATCCGTTATCTGGGCAGAAGGTTTAGCTAATCCTTGGGTTTATTCCTAGATAAATCAAACTTTTCGACTTATTGAACGATCTTCCGGCCCGTAGATCCACAACAGTTTGAACATATTTTCCTTTATCTAGCAGTTTCTTTTCCTTCAATATTCAAACACACTGCAAGTTAAACCTTTATATCTCCTCGATATTTTCGTGATAAAAACCCAGAAAAGCTGATATTCAGATGAATCCCCACTCAATAAGATTGAGAGGCACTTTCTTTGTAATTTATTGAGTGTTCTGGTGATTGTTTTATTGCAAAACTATGCAAATTGTAAAATTGCCGCTCTTCCAGTATCCAGTTAAATGTTACGAAGTTTAAGCTCCCCCGTACACAAAAAAAAAGTAGTTTTGGAATGTTTGGTTTCGTTTGCAGCTCGTTTCCACCTATAGCTGGTTAAACATTCCAAATATGTCCACCTTTAACCTATAAAATGAACTCTAGAAACTATATCATAAACCTCTATAAATAAAAGAAACAATTGTCTGTTAATGCAGCCCATATTTTGGAACTATATTGGAAATAGTTAGAGGTCTTATTTAAATTTCACAGAATTTTGCTCGTGAGTTCGACTTCAGTGATACGTCAAGAAGCAAAATTGTCAACTCCAGGGATGACATTAATGACCACAATTTGCATAAAAATACTAGCTGGTGTTATATTAGAAGCGCGAGCCTAGGCGTCAATTTCAATGAGCTATATCAAGTGATTTTTGAATTTTTTCTCCGGCCTAAAATATTCTGAGCGATGCTCGTCAAATGGATTTTGTTGCATCGCTTTATTTTTAATTGAAGAGAATGAAATTTTAGGAATGATCCTTGAATCAAACCATAATTCAAAAACGGCATTAATATTTGAGTTGTGTCCGCTTCCCCTTTTCCAACCGACATAGGATGTCTTCGATCCATTTACGGCAATTTTGTCTATTGACGAAATGTTTACCCTAACGAACTTCACAGAGCATTGAAGTTCGCAAAGTTATAATTTTTTTTTTTCAGAAATAATTTCTGCAATTTGGAAGCATTGGTAGCATAAAGAATTCATGACGACTTGTCAAACCTTGCATACTCCAGCGAGTTGCAGCACACAGAGTGCATTTCGAGTCGGTTTCGAACTAGTATTACATGGCGCGCTGCAATTCTCATCAGATGCCTCTACGTATGCAGCGCGTCATGTAATACCAGGAGAGGCATTACCGGACTCAACCAGGCAAAGGTATACGATCCTCTTATATAGGACACGAAATACACCCTGGTATCGAATCATTTTAAATGAGGCTAGGCAATGGCTAGCCACCGATTCGATAGGGCCGCGTTTCTGACTATGTGTTAGAGGACGGGTTTAAACAAAGCAACAAAAACATTGTTGTTGGACGGTGGATGTAGCATGCTCAAAAAATTATCCTCTTATATAGGACACGAAATACACCCTGGTGGAGTCCGGTAATGCCTCTCCTGGTATTAGATGACGCGCTGCAAACATAGAGGTGGAGTGGAGTCCGGTAATGCCTCTCCTGGTATTACATGACGCGCTGCATACGTAGAGGCATCTGATGAGAATTGCAGTGCGCCATGTAATACTAGTTCGAAACCGACTCGAAATGCACTCTGTGTGCCGCAACTCGCTGGAGTATGCATACTTGTGCTGTCCTACTATGGGCAAAATGGACGGTGGATAACTCAAATCATTTTTTGAGCATGCTACATCCACCGTCCAACAACAATGTTTTTGTTGCTTTGTTTGTCAAACCTTACTGAACAGAAATGTCAACATAGTTTGATATACTCAGCAGTCAAATCACAGTTATCGGAAGATCGCACACAGCTAAAAAAAACTCTCTTTCTCTGCAAACCTCGAAGGCGGGCACAAATGTTGGGGCTACTGTTCCATAATGTTCGTCGATCTGAGGTATATCGAACAAAATCACACTCGGTGATTTTGTATGGAAGGAGGGGATTTTAAGCCGCACACAAACGGGTAATTCATTGATTCCGAATCCGACAAAACTCTGTATAAAAAATTACAACTGGGCAAGTTGTTTGTTTGAATAATCGAAATATTCTTCGTGAGAACAACAAAGCTTTCACCGTTTTACAGATAATCACAATAAAATTGAACCTGTAGGTTGACCAAAATCTAAAACTAATTTTGGAGAGAAAATTCTGATCGGAAAGGACAAAAGGGGAAACTAATTAACCCTTGATCGGAGGTGGATGGTTTTATATCGAAGGGGATGTCGTGTTCATTTGTTTCCTGTTGTAAGGACCCACTCGACGTCCCTTTAATATGGTACTTCGCATGTCCATCTCCGATCAAGAGTTAAGTGTCGTTTTTAAACCTTTTCCTCCAAATTGTTTCAGCAAAATGAATGGAAGAATCGCCAGTTACTGTAGATTCTAAAAAGTTGAGGAAGCAGTGTCCACCTCCGATCAAGGATCCTTTTTAGGATTCCGATTAACTATTTTCTTAGCAAAATGAGTGCACCCTACTGATTAATTTCAAAATACCAAAAATCGGCCTTACTCTATTTTTTTCTATGTGGGGTCTTGGATTGGGATATTTTGATTGTAGATACTATTTAGTGCAGTCATATTAGCATTTCAAATAGAAAAAAATAGAGTAAGGCTAATTCTTGTGGTTTTTGAATCAGTGGGTTCCCAGGAATCTAAAACTCATTTTGCTAAAAAAAAATGTTGATCGGAAAGGTCCCAAAAAGGACAAAAAAGGATACTCTTTAATCCTTGACCGGAGGTCGGCATGTGGGGTATCAAATCAAAGGGGACGTCAAGTACATTACATATCCGGTGTTTGTTCCATGTTTCAAAGCCCTCAACGGAATAAATCGAGATTAAATGGAGAATTATTGTGTTTGCCGTGTATTTTTCCAAAGCAATATGCAATGCACTCGACGTCCTCTTTGATATGACACCCCGCATGCTCACGTTCGATCAAGGTTTGTAGTTAGTGTCCTTTAATGTCCTTTTTCAGAGCTTTCCGATAATTTTTTTCTTAGCAAATTTAATGGTAGAATCTTAACCTATTATAGATTCGGAAAAGTGAGAAACGTAGTGACAACTTGAATTATTCTCGTAGTTATGGCTTTGGGAAGATACACGGAAAAAACAATAATTTTACATTTAATCTCGATTTATTCCGTTGAGGGTCCTTGAAACAGGAAACAAACACCGGATATGTAATGTATTCGACGTCCCCTTTGATTTGATACCCCACATGCTGATCTCCGGGAAAGGATTAAAGAGTATCCTTTTTTGTCCTTTTTGGGACTGATCAAATTTTTTTTTAGTAAAATGAGTTTTAGATTCCTGGGAGCTCGCTGATTCAAAAACCACAAAACTACCACAAAATAGCCTTACTCTATTTTTTTCTATTTGTAGGCCTGAAATGGGATATTTTGACTGCACTAATTAGTGTAACCCGTTGCAGGAAATGGTGACATATATTTGGCTTAACGGAACATACCCCAAATTTCTAATCCATTAGCTGTCGAAGGCAACAACAGATAGGTTATCTCCAAAACTCCCTCAGGTCGCACACACGCGGAGAATCCATGAATTTCGAATCCAATGAAACTCTATTTTAAAAAAATAGTCTCGTTGGATTGGGAATCCATGGATTATCCCACACATATGCAATCCATAAAAATGATTTTCGTTCTGTCAAATGAGCCCCTACATGGGCGGATTTTGATTTTAATCCAATAATATCCATGGATAAGTGTGCGGCCTAAAAAAATCTGTTGGCTGTGAGCATAATATTTCGGTATTCTAGCAGTTGTAATTTTGAAGATATTAGGTTCGTTTTTTACTACATCCCGTGTAGGTTTGGGTAACGAAACTTCATATAAAAAAAATGACAGGTGGGTCAGCTGGAATTTTTTTTATATGGAGTTTCGTTACCCAAACCTACACGGGATAACCAAAAAAAAAACCTACTTAATGATGATTCTAGTTGTCTGAGGAAATAAATTAAAAAATTATTTTTAAACGCCTGGGGGAGCTTAAGTGTTAAACATTCTGGTATTTCCCGTACACCTTTTTTCCAGGAGGCTACATGAGGAATCATTTTTTGGTACATTATTTTTCTTTCTAGCATGTACAGCATGGTAAAAATACCATGCCTGGAATCGGCATGAGCTTTTCCGGATCTGGGCGTTTCCGGCCCATTCCTTTTCTTTTTCTCAGCAGATTCCACTGTTTTTGGGGTTTTCGCCTGTCTTTGTTCAATGATTGGGTACTGCTTGAAATAGAATTGATGCAGCAACAGCAGCAGACGCGGCCGAAACTAGGATTCCGTTCGTTCTTAAATGTCTTATAAACCTGCTTTTGTGGTGGGACTTCTATGGCCCCACGGAGATCTTTTTCCGATTAATCCATATGGCCTGGCTTGGCTTATGTGGGCGTCTTTCTATGGCAGCCCCCACATGACTATGTATGTTACTCCGATAAGAACGCATTTATTTGAGCTTTGATGAAGATCAGCTCATAAATATAGATCACGTACTGTAAACTAACGGATCTTTAAATTTCATAAACGAGGTTCAACCAGACAAACTAGAAAAAAGCATACGATTTCCAAACAAATTGCATTGACAGACATTACTTTTTTATAATAAAAGTACGATTTTGTGTGTGGTATTCGTTGGTCATAAGAAATTATTCAATTGCGTCTTTTTAATGCCGCACAGAGAATAATATTTTAAAATATTAATATAATTCAGCTGAAAACTATAACCTGAATAGCCTGTAGAAGACGAGTGAAACTACTGCAAAACCATAAAAATGTACATAAAAGTCACTTTTGAACCTTCTGCGAACATAGTGGGTACATAATTATGATCACGGGTTGTCCACGGTTAATCCTCAACATCTTAAAAATAAAAGTCGGATCCTTTCTTTAGGAAACAATTGCAATTGCAAAAATAATAACTTAAACCATGGAAATAATCGAAATGGTCCTATCCTAATAGCTTACCTTGTTTAGAACGTTTCATTTCAATCTCAACAGCTTATACATCATAATGCAGTACTGTATAAGAATGTATGTAATATTTTAATTTGTAATTTTTGATTCGCAATCATTATTACGGATTCTGAAGATGGCTTCAATTCTATACACGAGTATTTAAAACTTATGCAAAAAACGAGGTCGAGACTAATTTTTGACGCGATTAAAATTTTGTATACCCATTCACTCTCTTTCCAGCTAATAGTTTCTCGCTCAACCCTATGACGTTGTGTTTCGATTCCCTCCGACCTAAACAGGCTGTCTCACGACTCATGGTACATACAATACTGGATGATAACACAACTCATTTGGGTAGAATTAATGTTCCACATGACCCCTCTATCTTTAACCGTTATAAAGTTTTCGCATTTTTTGTAAATAGAGTCAAAAAGCTCGACTTGCCGAGCAAAAACACTATTTGCCACACTCCCAAATATTTAATCCGAGATTTGACTTCATTTTCTGAAACTGCATAAAATTCTACATAAAATAACTCTTTTCCCAATTAAATGATTTAAAGAACTTCCCAGATACTACCATTCAAACTTTAATGAAATTCGAAAATAGATTTTTCATTGAAAATTCAAATTGTAAAATCGTAACGGTACTTTGAACTGACAAATGTGCAAAGTTCACAAAAGTTGCCTCATAATGTTAGCTTTCGAACAACATATAAAAAATAGGGTCTTAGAATTTGAAAAATAGCATTTCTTACGTGTTAAAGAGAAAAAACGTGGTTCCAAGAGAAAACCAAAGTAAACGTTTCCACAATTTTTATACGAGTTTTATTTAGTAAATAAGATTTTTTTTAATAAAAAACGAAATAAAAATACGAGGCCGAGGTTAATTTCGGACGCGGCCGAAATTTGGATACCCTTCACTCTTCTCGCGCTAATATTTTTTCTCCGGAGTACCTATGATTTGTGTTTAATCGCCCATTCTTTTACTCCCGTTTTCACATATGTAAGGGGCGATTCAGACTATCGACAAGATTTACTAAATCTTAGATTTATTTGACAGTTGTACTATATTGTACTGCAATTTGAATAATGCAAGTACATTCTACGATGCGTTTTGAATTTAATGACATACGATTTAATCCAGTAGGCGGGTTTCGACTCGATTAATTTAGTGGTTTTAGTAAATCCTGTCCATAGTGTGAATCCCCTCTAAGTTTCGTTACCCCGATAAAACATATTTGTGTGAGGTTTGGTTAGAATAACTGCACAAACAGAAAAAAAATGTTTGTTTGGTGCGAGGGGGTACGGCCCCATAGTACGAATATATTTGTTTTTACATAAGTATTTTTTGTACTTTCGATAGACACATTGTAAAAACAAATACATTCGTACTATGGGGCCATCCTCCCTTCCGCAAAAAAAAAAATTTTCTGTTTGTGCAGTTATTCTAACCAAACCTCCCACAAACATGTTTTATCGAGGTAACGAAACTTATGTGAAAACGGAAGTAAAAGAATGGGGGATTAAACACAAATCATAGGTACTCCGGAGAAAAAATATTAGCGCGAGAAGAGTGAAGGGTATCCAAATTTCGGCCGCGCTCGAAATTAACCTCGGCCTCGTGTTTTTCTTTCGTTTTTATTAAAAAAAATCTTATTTACTAAATAAAACTCGTATAAAAATTGGGGAAACGTTTACTTACTTGGAACCACGTTTTTTTTCTCTTTAGCACGTAAGAAATGCAATTTTTCAAATCCTATGACCCTATTTTTTATATGTTGTTCGAAAGCTAACATTATGTGGAAACTTTTGTCAACTTTGCACATTTGTCAGTTCAAAGTACCGTTACGATTTTACAATTTAAATTTTCAATGAAATATATTTAATAATATTTAATTGGGAAAAGAGTTATTTTATGTAGAATTTTATGCTGTTTCAGAAAATGAAGTCAAATCTCGGATTAAATATTTGGGAGTGTGGCAAATAGCTTTTGACTCTATTTACAAAAAATGCTAAAACTTTATAACGGTTAAACATAGAGGGGAGAGGAGAGGCATTACCGGACTCAACCAGGCAAAGGTATACGATCCTCTTATATAGGACACGAAATACACCCTGGTATCGAATCATTTTAAATGAGGCTAGGCAATGGCTAGCCACCGATTCGATAGGGCCGCGTTTCTGACTATGTGTCAGAGGACGGGTTTAAACAAAGCAACAAAAACATTGTTGTTGGACGGTGGATGTAGCATGCTCAAAAAATTATCCTCTTATATAGGACACGAAATACACCCTGGTGGAGTCCGGTAATGCCTCTCCTGGTATTAGATGACGCGCTGCAAACATAGAGGTGGAGTGGAGTCCGGTAATGCCTCTCCTGGTATTACATGACGCGCTGCATACGTAGAGGCATCTGATGAGAATTGCAGTGCGCCATGTAATACTAGTTCGAAACCGACTCGAAATGCACTCTGTGTGCCGCAACTCGCTGGAGTATGCATACTTGTGCTGTCCTACTATGGGCAAAATGGACGGTGGATAACTCAAATCATTTTTTGAGCATGCTACATCCACCGTCCAACAACAATGTTTTTGTTGCTTTGTTTGTCAAACCTTACTGAACAGAAATGTCAACATAGTTTGATATACTCAGCAGTCAAATCACAGTTATCGGAAGATCGCACACAGCTAAAAAAAACTCTCTTTCTCTGCAAACCTCGAAGGCGGGCACAAATGTTGGGGCTACTGTTCCATAATGTTCGTCGATCTGAGGTATATCGAAAAAAATCACACTCGGTGATTTTGTATGGAAGGAGGGGATTTTAAGCCGCACACAAACGGGTAATTCATTGATTCCGAATCCGACAAAACTCTGTATAAAAAATTACAACTGGGCAAGTTGTTTGTTTGAATAATCGAAATATTCTTCGTGAGAACAACAAAGCTTTCACCGTTTTACAGATAATCACAATAAAATTGAACCTGTAGGTTGACCAAAATCTAAAACTAATTTTGGAGAGAAAATTCTGATCGGAAAGGACAAAAGGGGAAACTAATTAACCCTTGATCGGAGGTGGATGGTTTTATATCGAAGGGGATGTCGTGTTCATTTGTTTCCTGTTGTAAGGACCCACTCGACGTCCCTTTAATATGGTACTTCGCATGTCCATCTCCGATCAAGAGTTAAGTGTCGTTTTTAAACCTTTTCCTCCAAATTGTTTCAGCAAAATGAATGGAAGAATCGCCAGTTACTGTAGATTCTAAAAAGTTGAGGAAGCAGTGTCCACCTCCGATCAAGGATCCTTTTTAGGATTCCGATTAACTATTTTCTTAGCAAAATGAGTGCACCCTACTGATTAATTTCAAAATACCAAAAATCGGCCTTACTCTATTTTTTTCTATGTGGGGTCTTGGATTGGGATATTTTGATTGTAGATACTATTTAGTGCAGTCATATTAGCATTTCAAATAGAAAAAAATAGAGTAAGGCTAATTCTTGTGGTTTTTGAATCAGTGGGTTCCCAGGAATCTAAAACTCATTTTGCTAAAAAAAAATGTTGATCGGAAAGGTCCCAAAAAGGACAAAAAAGGATACTCTTTAATCCTTGACCGGAGGTCGGCATGTGGGGTATCAAATCAAAGGGGACGTCAAGTACATTACATATCCGGTGTTTGTTCCATGTTTCAAAGCCCTCAACGGAATAAATCGAGATTAAATGGAGAATTATTGTGTTTGCCGTGTATTTTTCCAAAGCAATATGCAATGCACTCGACGTCCTCTTTGATATGACACCCCGCATGCTCACGTTCGATCAAGGTTTGTAGTTAGTGTCCTTTAATGTCCTTTTTCAGAACTTTCCGATAATTTTTTTCTTAGCAAATTTAATGGTAGAATCTTAACCTATTATAGATTCGGAAAAGTGAGAAACGTAGTGACAACTTGAATTATTCTCGTAGTTATGGCTTTGGGAAGATACACGGAAAAAACAATAATTTTACATTTAATCTCGATTTATTCCGTTGAGGGTCCTTGAAACAGGAAACAAACACCGGATATGTAATGTATTCGACGTCCCCTTTGATTTGATACCCCACATGCTGATCTCCGGGAAAGGATTAAAGAGTATCCTTTTTTGTCCTTTTTGGGACTGATCAAATTTTTTTTTAGTAAAATGAGTTTTAGATTCCTGGGAGCTCGCTGATTCAAAAACCACAAAACTACCACAAAATAGCCTTACTCTATTTTTTTCTATTTGTAGGCCTGAAATGGGATATTTTGACTGCACTAATTAGTGTAACCCGTTGCAGGAAATGGTGACATATATTTGGCTTAACGGAACATACCCCAAATTTCTAATCCATTAGCTGTCGAAGGCAACAACAGATAGGTTATCTCCAAAACTCCCTCAGGTCGCACACACGCGGAGAATCCATGAATTTCGAATCCAATGAAACTCTATTTTAAAAAAATAGTCTCGTTGGATTGGGAATCCATGGATTATCCCACACATATGCAATCCATAAAAATGATTTTCGTTCTGTCAAATGAGCCCCTACATGGGCGGATTTTGATTTTAATCCAATAATATCCATGGATAAGTGTGCGGCCTAAAAAAATCTGTTGGCTGTGAGCATAATATTTCGGTATTCTAGCAGTTGTAATTTTGAAGATATTAGGTTCGTTTTTTACTACATCCCGTGTAGGTTTGGGTAACGAAACTTCATATAAAAAAAATGACAGGTGGGTCAGCTGGAATTTTTTTTATATGGAGTTTCGTTACCCAAACCTACACGGGATAACCAAAAAAAAAACCTACTTAATGATGATTCTAGTTGTCTGAGGAAATAAATTAAAAAATTATTTTTAAACGCCTGGGGGAGCTTAAGTGTTAAACATTCTGGTATTTCCCGTACACCTTTTTTCCAGGAGGCTACATGAGGAATCATTTTTTGGTACATTATTTTTCTTTCTAGCATGTACAGCATGGTAAAAATACCATGCCTGGAATCGGCATGAGCTTTTCCGGATCTGGGCGTTTCCGGCCCATTCCTTTTCTTTTTCTCAGCAGATTCCACTGTTTTTGGGGTTTTCGCCTGTCTTTGTTCAATGATTGGGTACTGCTTGAAATAGAATTGATGCAGCAACAGCAGCAGACGCGGCCGAAACTAGGATTCCGTTCGTTCTTAAATGTCTTATAAACCTGCTTTTGTGGTGGGACTTCTATGGCCCCACGGAGATCTTTTTCCGATTAATCCATATGGCCTGGCTTGGCTTATGTGGGCGTCTTTCTATGGCAGCCCCCACATGACTATGTATGTTACTCCGATAAGAACGCATTTATTTGAGCTTTGATGAAGATCAGCTCATAAATATAGATCACGTACTGTAAACTAACGGATCTTTAAATTTCATAAACGAGGTTCAACCAGACAAACTAGAAAAAAGCATACGATTTCCAAACAAATTGCATTGACAGACATTACTTTTTTATAATAAAAGTACGATTTTGTGTGTGGTATTCGTTGGTCATAAGAAATTATTCAATTGCGTCTTTTTAATGCCGCACAGAGAATAATATTTTAAAATATTAATATAATTCAGCTGAAAACTATAACCTGAATAGCCTGTAGAAGACGAGTGAAACTACTGCAAAACCATAAAAATGTACATAAAAGTCACTTTTGAACCTTCTGCGAACATAGTGGGTACATAATTATGATCACGGGTTGTCCACGGTTAATCCTCAACATCTTAAAAATAAAAGTCGGATCCTTTCTTTAGGAAACAATTGCAATTGCAAAAATAATAACTTAAACCATGGAAATAATCGAAATGGTCCTATCCTAATAGCTTACCTTGTTTAGAACGTTTCATTTCAATCTCAACAGCTTATACATCATAATGCAGTACTGTATAAGAATGTATGTAATATTTTAATTTGTAATTTTTGATTCGCAATCATTATTACGGATTCTGAAGATGGCTTCAATTCTATACACGAGTATTTAAAACTTATGCAAAAAACGAGGTCGAGACTAATTTTTGACGCGATTAAAATTTTGTATACCCATTCACTCTCTTTCCAGCTAATAGTTTCTCGCTCAACCCTATGACGTTGTGTTTCGATTCCCTCCGACCTAAACAGGCTGTCTCACGACTCATGGTACATACAATACTGGATGATAACACAACTCATTTGGGTAGAATTAATGTTCCACATGACCCCTCTATCTTTAACCGTTATAAAGTTTTCGCATTTTTTGTAAATAGAGTCAAAAAGCTCGACTTGCCGAGCAAAAACACTATTTGCCACACTCCCAAATATTTAATCCGAGATTTGACTTCATTTTCTGAAACTGCATAAAATTCTACATAAAATAACTCTTTTCCCAATTAAATGATTTAAAGAACTTCCCAGATACTACCATTCAAACTTTAATGAAATTCGAAAATAGATTTTTCATTGAAAATTCAAATTGTAAAATCGTAACGGTACTTTGAACTGACAAATGTGCAAAGTTCACAAAAGTTGCCTCATAATGTTAGCTTTCGAACAACATATAAAAAATAGGGTCTTAGAATTTGAAAAATAGCATTTCTTACGTGTTAAAGAGAAAAAACGTGGTTCCAAGAGAAAACCAAAGTAAACGTTTCCACAATTTTTATACGAGTTTTATTTAGTAAATAAGATTTTTTTTAATAAAAAACGAAATAAAAATACGAGGCCGAGGTTAATTTCGGACGCGGCCGAAATTTGGATACCCTTCACTCTTCTCGCGCTAATATTTTTTCTCCGGAGTACCTATGATTTGTGTTTAATCGCCCATTCTTTTACTCCCGTTTTCACATATGTAAGGGGCGATTCAGACTATCGACAAGATTTACTAAATCTTAGATTTATTTGACAGTTGTACTATATTGTACTGCAATTTGAATAATGCAAGTACATTCTACGATGCGTTTTGAATTTAATGACATACGATTTAATCCAGTAGGCGGGTTTCGACTCGATTAATTTAGTGGTTTTAGTAAATCCTGTCCATAGTGTGAATCCCCTCTAAGTTTCGTTACCCCGATAAAACATATTTGTGTGAGGTTTGGTTAGAATAACTGCACAAACAGAAAAAAAATGTTTGTTTGGTGCGAGGGGGTACGGCCCCATAGTACGAATATATTTGTTTTTACATAAGTATTTTTTGTACTTTCGATAGACACATTGTAAAAACAAATACATTCGTACTATGGGGCCATCCTCCCTTCCGCAAAAAAAAAAATTTTCTGTTTGTGCAGTTATTCTAACCAAACCTCCCACAAACATGTTTTATCGAGGTAACGAAACTTATGTGAAAACGGAAGTAAAAGAATGGGGGATTAAACACAAATCATAGGTACTCCGGAGAAAAAATATTAGCGCGAGAAGAGTGAAGGGTATCCAAATTTCGGCCGCGCTCGAAATTAACCTCGGCCTCGTGTTTTTCTTTCGTTTTTATTAAAAAAAATCTTATTTACTAAATAAAACTCGTATAAAAATTGGGGAAACGTTTACTTACTTGGAACCACGTTTTTTTTCTCTTTAGCACGTAAGAAATGCAATTTTTCAAATCCTATGACCCTATTTTTTATATGTTGTTCGAAAGCTAACATTATGTGGAAACTTTTGTCAACTTTGCACATTTGTCAGTTCAAAGTACCGTTACGATTTTACAATTTAAATTTTCAATGAAATATATTTAATAATATTTAATTGGGAAAAGAGTTATTTTATGTAGAATTTTATGCTGTTTCAGAAAATGAAGTCAAATCTCGGATTAAATATTTGGGAGTGTGGCAAATAGCTTTTGACTCTATTTACAAAAAATGCTAAAACTTTATAACGGTTAAACATAGAGGGGTCATGTGGAACATTAATTCTACCCAAATGAGTTGTGCTATCATCCAGTATTGCATGTACCATGAGTCGTGAGACACCCTGTATACATTTTTTAACCTACTTTGAGGGTGGGCTTCTATGGCATACCGATAAGCCCATATTCCAATTTTCACATAAATATGTTATGACTCGAATAATAATGACTACATGTTTTTGTTGTTATTTTCGAATCATGTGAAATCAGCATGAAAAAGTATCGTTAACATCGAAAAATGTTCTCACAACTATTCTTCCATTTTAGAACAAACATCCACTAATGTTTGATTAATCATTTATTATTTGTTAATTAAAACATATTGCACATAACAAAATGACAACGAGAAAATCTAATCCTAAACAGGAGTTGCAAATATGCATGTTAAAATAACAAGGAGCTACGTCAAAATAAACGAATTATCCTTTAAAATTATTATTAATTGACAGAATAAGTTATATCTTACAATGTGTCAAAATGCACGATTTATTTCCATGCAAATTCCTTCGCAATACGTGACATATTTACGTTTCTGGACTACCAACATCTGGGTAAGTAAGATAACTTATAAAATTGGTTCATAAATTACAAAAAAAAACAAAATCTTAGAAAAATCTGGGGCTTCTATGGTAGCCCCATGAAATTCCTTTTGGGGATTAGTACAGACATTCATCGTCATGTTGTCCAGTGGTGCTGGACACCCGAAGAAAGAGAAAAAACAACTGTAGAGAAGTTTTCAAATTTTGCAACATTCATCGATTTTGAATGATTTTTCGGAGTTTTGTGCTTTAGAAAAGCACCATTCTTTTTATGGTTTATTAAGTACTTACTAAGAGCGGGAATATTAAATTAAGTATGTATACTCAAGAGTACAGTTCAAATCTCACCGTGAGCGAATTCAATTAATGTTTTTCGAGTTCACGACCCATGTGACGGACTATGATCTCACTCAAATGTTAAACGAATGCCCATTTATAGGGATAAATCTGCTGAGCGTGCTAATAATCTCTACACCTTTCAAAAAAAAAAAACAGTAAGATCTCGGAAATTTAATGTCGTCACTAAGGCCTTAGACTGTTGCGTTAGCTATTTATTTTTATAATGTATACTCAAAACGGGATCATTTGATTACATTACAGTGATATTATTCTATATGGAAGTAATTCCCAAACGGATGATTGGGGGAAATGGTTGGGGTGGGAGCATTTCGTTCCAGGCTTTTAGTTGTAAAATCAGACGCGACTTCAAATCAGCAAAAAAAATCACTCGTACGGGCGGTCTGTAGACAAGGCGTAATCTCTATCCTTGATTGCCACTTAGTGGGATTTAAGTCCAACTATATCGGTGACTATGCATGTTTCCCTTGTCGCCTTCAAAACGATTTTATGGCACGCATTTCAAAATCAGGAGCTAACTAGGTGTTACAACGGCATGCCTACAGGACAGCTTCGATTGATTCATTAAAAACTAAATTTCTGAAAATATTTTAGAAATAAAGCTGCTCCCCAATGTTTTCCTATAAAATCTTTAACGATTAAATATGTGTATCAATTATTCGCATGATCCTATAGCTCTTACCCAGCAAACAACCGTTAAATCTATATTAGTAGATTATGTCAATGTATTGTGTGCCAGTTGAATAATTTGAGAAAAATTGCGGATGAATATCCTTGATAGTTTGTTTCTCAAGATTAAATATATATGTACCTATATTCAAGCAGATTTTAATAAGCATTGTCTGAAACATTATTTATTTATGAAATATCCTTTCCTATAAAATATTTCAACAAAACAAAGTCATTTTGCTAATTTTTAAACCTGTAAAATATACCCGCTGTAATAGTCTAAAGAAAAAACAGCTAGTCCCAGGTCAGTTACGGATATACATAGTACAACATCCGGTTACTTAAAACTTTTTTTTAGGGGAAGGAGATTGATAATTCTGACAAAAAGTACGTTTTTTTAGTCATTCCGTGTAATTTTAGGTAACGAATTCCATGGGCCAGCTGACCCACCTATATTTTTTTTATATGAAGTTTCGTTACCCGAACCCAACCCGAACCTACACGGGATACCTAAGCAAAAAACGCACTTATTACCAACGTATGCTTAATGTATCGTGATTACATAAAACAATTAAATTCATCTTCTTTGACGACCCGTCAACAGCCAACAGCGAATCTTGGCATCTATAAAATTTGTAAAATGAACAATGGGCCTGTCTACACGCGAACAAGAACAAAACCCAGTTTTTTAGAAGAGATTCGCGGGAGCAATGCAAGGTAAAATTCATTTTTCATATAAAAACCGGTTTTTTCTTTTTCTTCTTGTTCGCGTTTAAACAAACCCAATGTAGCGTTTCAAAAGATATTTTTTTGACAGTTACAGCTAAAAGTCGTAGAATTTCTTAAGCTTTATCCACACTAGCAACCAATTAGCAGCTTTTAATTTTGGGATTAATGATGGCATTATTACCTCTTTGGGGATTCCTTTCTATGGCATAAAAATCAAACACATATTTGAAGAATTAAATGTTTTAGTGGTCACAAATTTTGCTGCATACTTAACAAGTTCAAAGTGTATATGTATTTTGAAACTGGCGTAAGTCCACTCGCATGTGAATAATTTTTCTAGTAAAAGAGTTTAGATTTCTAGGACTATGCCGATTTCCTGATTATTTGGTGGTATGCAAAATGTTTGAAATATGTAGATCAAAAATTAAGAATCCGCTATCAAAGCTCCCCAGAAGGATTGCTAGGACGCTTATTATACTACCGGACGATATATGATACAAACCGTACTCGTTTACTGGAGAAATAGTCTTACCTATTTGCAACTAATATTCCAGATACGTGTATAAGCAAAACACTTATTGCGTCAAATATACATTTAACTCAGTATGAACGTCAGCAGTATAAATCTACGTTGAATAGAGACATTACATTAATGATCGGACTTTTGTGTTGAGTAACCTGCACCATTCCTGCCTTACAAACCCTAACCCGATATCGGTCCAAAGTTAGCTATTCTCAAACAAAGCTAAACGCTTTCAACAAATTTGTCAATAGCTGAAATGGTAGTCATTTTCTAAGAAACAGTTGATATGTATTTATAGCATTTCCTAATGTGTAAATGAACCTTAATTCGAATAACCGAAAAAAAAATATTAATTGGCAAATGAAAGAACGTTAGTAAATATTATGAGTTATCGATAGCTTAGAAGACGGTCAAGGCACAACTTTTATCACTGGATAACCTTGGCGTGAGTTCAATTCCACTCAGATCGATACCATCCTACTACTACACTATACTAGTTTGCCTTAACCCCTTTTGCGATATAGTGCGTCTACTATACCCACTCGCCACCGCGTTCGGTTTCTGGTCATGTATCGTATTTGACCCCAATTCTTTCTCCAAGACGCACATTCTTTATCCACAGATCTGCGATTTGAAGGCGACTCTTTTGTCGGCCACGTTGGCAGAAGGGGATCCATCAATGCATTTATCACCATTCCCTATGACGTATATGAATGACCAATCCACAGCAACTTTCGCCTGCAAATCGATTCGTCGATATGTATTTGACCCATGCGCCGACGGAGATCTTCATTTGCAATTCTTTCGGGCCAAAAAATTCTTAAGAAGAAGACAAGTGTTGATGAAGGTTTGCAGCTTTTGGTAACTGCAGCTGAAACTGTCGCAAGTGCTTCTCGGGTATAACAGCACTGAAAGACTGTTGTAATATAGAGAATCCCCCAACTTATTGTGAATTCTATGTATCTTGACATTTAATGAATAAACGTTCTTCTGGAATATAACCTCGAACGGAACAGACGTGTCTTATTTCATGTCTGTCCAGGAACATCGTCTATCTATTTGGAGAATACTACATGGCGCAGTCGTAAAAGGGAATAGTCGATACGGACCTATTTAACTGGCGTGTTGAAATTATTATATTCTTTATTTGGAAAATATTTGTAATATAATTTTCCTAATTTGAGGTTATGTTGAGTGACAGCGAGGAAAGCGAATTGGAGAGAAAAGTGCCAGCACAAGTCCCAGTATCAGTTCCAGCCCGAGCGTTAGTACCAGCCCCTGTCCAAGCAGTAATCGCTAAAACGAATACGATGGAGGGAGTTTTTAACAGGCCAGAGCCATTAGTTTTAGATGGCAACATTGACGCTAACTGGCGCAAGTTTCACACAAAATTTGTGCGATACCTCCGTGTTACCGGTAACAGTAGCGTTTCGGATGGTGATAAAGTGGCTATGTTATTAAATCTGATCGGTGATGACGGGTGCGATCTGTACGAAACTTTTAGTCTCAGTGAAGCTGAGAAAGAAAAATTCGATGTAGTAATAGCGAAATTTTCGGATCATTGCACCCCAAAGTCGAATATCATTTATGAACGCTTTCTGTTCTACTCGCGTGCACAAAAAGATGGCGAAATGTTCGACCCATTTTACACAGACGTCAAAAGATTAGCCAAAAGTTGTGAATTCGGAACGTCTACAGACGATATGATAAGAGACCGGTTAGTGCTTGGAACAAGATATCTGGAGTTACAAGAGTTACTTGTCAGATCTAGTGAGATTAAGTTGAGTCAAATAGTTGACAGGTGCCGAGCATTCGAGATTAACGTTGAACGAACACGTCAAATGCAACATCATGAGGTCAAAAATGTCGATGCGGTTTGGAAGCGAGATCGAAATCATTTTGCGAAACCGACGAATACGAAAGCGATTAGTGGAGCACCACAGAGCAGCACAAGTTTTCCTCATAATCATCAGCATCAAAGTAAGGCAAAGCAACAACAGAAGCATCAGAAATGCAGATATTGTGGATATTCTCACCCGAAGGGAACGTGCCCGGCATATGGTAAGAAGTGCAAAAAGTGCGGACTTGCAAATCATTTTGCCAAAATGTGCCAACGAAAGGAGATATTACAGTTGGAAGATCCTGGATTCTACTGTGACGTAATACAGGCTGGATGTTACTCAGTTGAAAGCTGGCATGAAAACATTGGAGTGGAAGGTGAGATCATTAAATTTAAGCTAGATAGTGGATCCGATGTCAATATTTTGTCCGTGCAGTTATTTAAGAAATTTAAAAATTGGAAAAAGTTTGAATTAGAGCCCACCCAGATTAGATTAGAGGCTTACGGCGGGTTTAAAATTAGGCCAGAAAGTAGCGTTATTTTAAATTGTAATTATAAGAATTTAAACATTAAAGCTAGATTCTATTTAGTATCCGGCAAGCACAGATCAATTTTAGGTCTTAAATCATGTAGTGATCTAGGACTAATTCGACGTGTCCATAATATTCATTCTAATTTGAACTCTGAAAATATAATTAATCGTAATATTGATATATTTACGGGAATCGGTACCTTAAAAACAGATCAAAAACTTGAACTACATGCTAACGCAATACCTGTCGCGAAGCCCCCTCGTCGCATACCCTTGAAAATAATACCAGGTGTAAAGACTAAATTACATGAGTTATGTGAGAGAGGTATAATTGAAAAAGTTGATAAGCCAACATCATGGGTGCACAATTTAGTCGTTGTCGAGAAACCTGACGGCAGCCTGAGATTGTGTATCGACCCATGTGAGTTGAACAAAGTATTGAAAGACGAGTTTTATCTGATACCTTCATTTGACGAATTAGCGGAAAAGATTAATGGCCATGAGTACTATAGCGTCTTAGATTTAAAAGATGGATTTTACCAGATTCAATTGGACGAAAGCGCTAGTGATTTGTGCACTTTTAGTACACCATTTGGGTGTTATCGGTTTAAACGTTTTCCATTTGGTTTGAAGACAGGTCCGGAAATTTGCCAAAAATATAATCATCAATATTTTGGTCATATTAAAGGGGTAATAATATACTTAGATGATATTTTAGTTGTTGGAAAAACTAAAAAAGATCATGACGAGGCTCTGGAAGCGGTTTTTGAGGTCGCACGGAGAAATAACATTAAATTTAATGATAGAAAATTTCAGTATTGTCTTAGAGAAATAAAGTATGTGGGTCATATATTCTCAAGCCAAGGTGTTCGTAGTGATCCGGACAGGGTAAAGGCTATAGTAAGCATTAAGGATCCTTCCAATTTAAAGGAACTTCAGCGGTTTCTGGGCTTGGTCAATTACATGCGGAGTTTTATTCCAAATTTGGCGGAGAAAATTGAACCGCTAAGAGCCCTGCTGAAAAAAGATGTTGTTTGGCAGTGGTTGCCCGTTCATGAAAGAGCGATTGCATCACTAAAGAAAGCAGTTACTGAAGCACCGGTACTGCAAACTTTTGATAGAAGCAAGGATATTTTAATCCAGTGTGATGCTTCTAAAGATGGGGTTGGGTTTTGCATCATGCAAGATAAGAAGCCGGTTGCATTCGGATCACGAAGCCTTACAATGGCTCAGAAAAATTATGGGCAAATCGAAAAAGAATTTTTGGCAATTTTGGTAGCTTGTCAACGATACCACCAATATATATACGGACACAAGCACGTTATCATTCAAACCGACCATAAACCACTGGTTTCGATTATGCAAAAGCCCATAGCAGAGATTTTTTCAACGCGATTACAGCGTATTCGCCTCAAGCTAATGAAATACCAATTAGAAGTTAAGTATGTTCCTGGCAAGGATCTTCATATAGCTGATGCACTTTCTCGAGCATTTTTGCCAGATTCGGGGGAAGACGACGATAGTCTGAATCAAGTCGTTCATTCGCTATCAGTTTCTGAGGATAGACTGAATGAAATTCGTATAAAAACTAGTAACGATCCAATCTTAAATGTTTTAATAAATATATATCAGACTGGATGGCCAGTTGCAAAGCAAAAGGTACCAGAGAACATAAAAATATATTGGAATTTACAGAATGAAATCTATGTTGAAGATGGCATTTTGTTCTATCAAGACAGAATAATTATTCCCCAATCGTTACGGAAACAAATGGTTCAAAAAGTCCATAATAGCGGCCATTTTGGTATCAACCGCACAATTGATAGGGCTAAATCTGTATTCTACTGGCCTAACATGGTAAGTGATATAACAAATGAAATCCAAAAATGTAATACCTGCGAAAAATTTCAATCGGCCAACAAGAAGGAGTCACTTATACCACACGAGGTCCCCTCTTTTGCATTTGAAAAAGTAGGATGTGATTTCGCAGATTACGGAGGAAAATCATACTTAATATTGAAAGATTATTTTTCAAAGTGGATAGAAATCCATGAATCCCCATCAAAAACGGCTTATCACGTTAAACAGATCTGGCATAGCATATTTACCACTTTTGGTTTTCCTAAGATAATCATCGCTGATAATCAGCCATTTGGATCTCTAGAGTGTTTTAAGTATGCCAAAGCACACGATATTAAAATATTAAATAGCAGTCCCTACTATGCACAGTCTAACGGGATGAGTGAGAGGGCGGTTCAAACTGCCAAAATGATCCTTCGAAAGGCCCAAGATTCCGGAACTCCATTTCAAACGCTACTAATGGAGTACCGTAATACCCCATTGCCCATGGTGAAATTGTCTCCAACGGACATTGTCTTTGGAAGACGCATTCGAACAATGCTACCTACACTGGATTCGAAATATATGAATGAATATAATAGTATTATTAGTCAAAAATTGCTCGAAGCACAGTCTTTAATGAAACGACAGTATGATAAGCGCACTGTTCATAGAAAAGATTTTAAGGAGGGTGATAAGGTATTAGTGAAGCATGGACGTGAATGGAGACAAGCCGTCATAGTTAAACCATCGAAGGGTCCTAGATCATATATTGTTCAGGAAAGTGGTAAAAACCAGTCATTTGTTAGGAACAAGTATCACATACGAAAATCAAATAATACTTTTAGAAATAATATTGGCTATTCATTTATTGATGATAATTATAACTCAACTAATGATACAAATCTATGTAAAGTAAGTTCTCCACATAGCAATAAGCAAATAGTTAGTTTAGATAATGATCTCCCAATGCGCACTCGGTCAGGTCGAATTATAAAGGCTCCTGATCGTTTTCAAGCATCTTAGCTTTATTTAATTTTTAAACATTAAATTGAACTCGCCTTGAATTATATAAGTACACTTTAATTATTTTTGAATAATTTGTGATTATGTTATTTTTATATCGGTGATTATTACTAAAAAAGGGAGATGTTGTAATATAGAGAATCCCCCAACTTATTGTGAATTCTATGTATCTTGACATTTAATGAATAAACGTTCTTCTGGAATATAACCTCGAACGGAACAGACGTGTCTTATTTCATGTCTGTCCAGGAACATCGTCTATCTATTTGGAGAATACTAAGGGAGCGGAACAGCCCCGATTTGGTTTTAACATAGGTACTTGGCATGGTTAATGCGACGAACGATGTCCTGATCAGGCATTCGGTGGCTCAGTGTTAGAGATGCCACTCTACCTCTGAGTTGCCGGAGCGTTCGAATCCCACTGTGACCATGGTTGTTTGTGTTGTCTATAAATATGCTCCTACGGCAGCCGGATCTTCGATGTAAATCGTCCCGGAGCTACCCGTTGTCACAACGGCCAAGAGGTGCCAAAACCCCCTTCGATCCAAGAGAGAAAAAATATCTCTGAGTCGCTACAACAACAACATGTCCTGATCGGTGCCGCCATCAACACCAACAATGCTACCTAAGTAGACAAATTCGTATATTTATTCTGCAAGTTGTCCATTGATACTTATGGGAAGAGTAGGGTTCCCAGTCAGGCTAAAACAAACCGACATCGTTTGCCTCTCTCTCTCGAGACCCAGAGCCATTTTGCTCAGATCCATGATCTTATCCGAGAGTAAGCAAATGTCGGCTCGTCAGCATAGTCCAAATGTTGTAGGTGAGATTTCAGAGTCCATTGGTTACTTTCTTCGGGCACAGCTACATAGCGCACGTCGCCAACCACTAAAAGAAACAGGATCGGTGATAGGATGCAACCCTGTCTGACCCCCCTATAAAATTCAAAACCTTCCGACCATCTACCTTTATGGAGTACGCGACATTTTGCAGCAAAGTATATTGCCTAATAATAGCCACTATTTTATCTGGGACATACCTCTTGCATGAGGCCGCACAGATACATTGTCGATTCACACTGTGGAAAGCCTTCTCATAATCAACAAAGAGCATGTGCAACGGAGATCTAAATTCGGCGCATTGATCGTCGATTACAATTCGTAAGGTTTTGATGTGGTCGTCGCAAAAAAAAACAGATCGAAACGATTTTGCTTTCTAAGTGGAGCTTCATTCTATCCAAGATTATCCTAGCTATTATTTATGCAACAGTTGGAAGCACACAAATACCCCTCCAATTATTGCATTCTGTCAGACGGCCTTTCTTTGCAAGATTGAAAATCAAATAAAAATACAAATACAAAAGATTTTGCATCCAAGACTACAGATGAGATGGTGCCACTTGCAAGAACTCCGCTTTTAAACCTGGTGTTACTTGGTAAAGTTTGTCTGGAATGCCATCCAGCAGTCTTACCAAATTTTAGTGCAATAATTGCGTCCTCCATTTCCTGTTTCGTTGGGGGAGTTGATCGTATACCTACGTTTTTCTCTCTCTCTCTGGTTCTTTTGAACCCCTAGTGGGGCATAGGGCATTGACTACGCCTCTTTTCCACCTCTGCCTATTTGCAGCCATCGCCTTTAGCTGGTTTCACGATTTGCCTATTGATTTTCCCTCTGCCTCAACATATCTTCTCCATGTATTTTTGGGTCTTCCCATACGACGCTTTGCATCGGTTCCCTGAGGATTCCAATCTAGAGCCTGTCTTGCAATGTTTTTTGGCTCTTTTCGAAGTGTGTGACCTATCCACTGCCACTTCCGCCTTTTGATGTCAATGCCTATCCTATTTTGGCCAGTAATTTGGAGGAGGTCGTCGTTAGAGATTACCTCAGGCCAGCGAATTTGTAGGATGCGTCGAAGGCACTGATTCACGAAAGTTTGTAGTTTGGTTGTAATATCACTGGTCACCTTCCAAGTGGAACACCAATATAAAAGCACGGATTTTACATTGCTTTCGAAGATCCGGAGTTTGGTATTTCTGGAGATGTTTTTGTTTTGCCACAGAGGAGTCAAACTGAAAAATACTGCTCGGGCTTTATTTATGCGCGACTCTACATCGGCATCAGCCCCACCGTCCGCTGCTACTACGCTCCCAAGGTTAAGTAAAGTTCCGACTTTTTCTATCGGCTGTTCGGAGATAGAAATGTTTCTTTGCCTTTCTGAAGTCAAATTCAAATATTTAGTCTTAGCGGCATTAATTTTTAAAGCAACAATACGACTTTCACGATGCAAAGCATCCGTCATTTGAGACAGATGATCTGCTGTATTTGAAAGAAGGCAAATGTCGTCGGCATAGTCCAGGTGCTGAAGGTTATCAAATAATTTCCACCTGATACCCTTACTTTTATGGTCGCCTAGAGCGTTGCAGATTACGTCGTTGATGGTAATAAGGAACAGTATTGGTGATAAAATACAGCCTTGTCTAACTCCGTTATTCACCTCAAAAGGACTAGACAATTCGCCCTTGTGCAAGACGTGACATTGGGCTCCGTTATAGGACTCCTTTATGATGGCAATAAGTTTCTCTGGTATGCCTCTCCTATGTAAGGCTGTCCAGATATAAGCCCGGTCAACGCTGTCAAACGCCTTCTCGAAGTCAATGATCAATAGATGTAACGGGGATCTACGTTGGGAAGCTAAATTATCAACATGATGGGGGACCTCACCATCAGTCACTCGAATTAAAAGTGCAGCGAAGAGCTCTTTCCATCCGCTAAACTGATCGTCTGTATCAGTAAGTAGCCTTCCGCCACTATCTTCCACCGGGTGACCACGACCACCTTTACACCCCTTAATGGCACTATTTAAATCGTTAGTACATGCAGCTTTTTCTGCCGTAGCACGAAGAGAGTTGGCATACATTATTTTGTCAAGGCGTACACAACGTCGGACTTCCCGAGCTTTCGAATGGTAAAGAGCCTCAATGTTGTGAATACCATTAATACCTTCCTGTAGAACCCAAATTGCCTATGTTTTGTCGTCAGATCTGAACGGATCGTTTATCCAAACCAAACAATAGAACGTATGGAACCAATCCGTTTTAAAAACCAAGTCATTAGACGCACAAATCAAATTTCAATATTACCTAAAAATATCCAGCCAGGAACTAGAAAAAGCCAATATAGCTTCTCTTTCTAACCAATGCAAAATAATAGCCATAACAAACAATTGCCGCCATATTCTCGCTAATGCAAAGCATTGCAGCACGAGAGTCCTCTAATACATAGACAATGTACTCTTCTCAACTGCACTCTTCGTACTTATGCAAAATTGTATGTCACTAGCGCCTAAATAAATTCTAGTTCCGGACTGTGAGTAACAATGGTTTTGCTCTAATTTGATTAACCTGAAACCTACATTAGATGTAACGTAATAGGCCAGATACTCGTCAGGATTCCACAAGAAACTGCACGCCAAGTATCAAGTAAGGATTTTTTTTGCGAACAGTTGTCTTGTCGTAGAATCATTACAATGGTTATTATTAACGAAATTCCTAGAACTTTTCACCGCTTTATTTTTTACCATTGTTTTACAAGAGCGAAATACTCAACGATTTTATACATCGCCAGATATATTCGCAAGAAGCTTACCTGTTACATAACAAAGCTTTGTAATTGTGAAAAACCAAATCCCTGGAAATTTTAAAATTATCAAACCAACTAATAACAAAAACAAATCCATAAAAACTTTTAACATGTCAACATAAAATTAACGGTAATACACATATTAAGTTGAATTGCTTCAATATGCAATTCAACTATTGGGGTAAAATTAAGTCTCAATGATTCCTTCGCATTTATCCATGTCAATAAAAACAGAAATCATTCTTTTTCCTTTTTTTATTATTATATATTATTTCTAATTGTCTTTTATGAAACATCTTTATCGCTGCTATATAGTAATTGTCAAGAGGCAATAAGAAACAAAATAAACGCGAGGTCAATTAAACTGACTCACCGTCTATTTTCAAGTAAAAATAATTTAAAAATAATAATAATAATAAGAACTATTTATACCTGAAAGCAATGAATGCATCGCCCATTTCTCCGCCAACAATATGAACACCGCCATCCGGAATAGACAGACCTTGGAAGAATTGTCGAATATCTAAAGCATTAGCCGACCACGGCAAATTCTGTAGTCGTATTATAACACTCATCTTGAAGCGACGAGTACACTAGATTTCAAACGTAACAACACGTTTCTGATGATGAGATGATGTCCAACTGATGTGCTGATACCTACAACTAAGATAGGGAAGAAAAAGAGAAACAAAAATGTCCAAAGTGAACGAATTAATCACTTGCTAACAGTCAAATTGTGGACATAAATTAAATTACATAAAATCGAATAGTTTCAATTATTCAATGGTTTTGGCTGACAATCAAAAGTGTGGCGTTATCGCATTTTTATTGTCTTAACAATGACCGCATTCAAAGACATTTTCCGGCAACTGTTGGCAACGGATTACAAGAAGTTACATTAAACGAGTGAAAGCGACAACAATTCGATCAATGGTTACATTATGATAAACGCTAAGAGTTTAACATAAAAAAAATATGGAAAAAATTCTTCATTCAATAATGTTGAAGTAATGAATGAATAATTATTATTGCAGATTATATTATGTATTAGGCTTACTGACGAAATTCAATTTTCCACTAATGTTTATCATCAATACATTAATGCCGTTAATTTTTGTAAAATCTAAGAACATCATTAGCATTAATGGCACAAGACTCATAAATAATAATAATTATAGGTTATCAATTTTTACTTTGAAAAAGTGAATTTAAAAAAATACCAGCCGTATAGATTCGGATGATTTTTTTAATTTCATTTTAATGTTTGCACGATGTTGATTATATGGGGAACACATCATTCAAATGCCCTCTACGAGACCTTTGGCAGGACACGATCCTTTTGAGGTAATGTACCATTACTTTTTCACATAATTTGGGTCGTAATTCAGCCATAATTTTACCAATTTTGTTCCGCAAATGGTTTCAATGTTTGAAGATTGTTCACATAAACTTGATCTTTTGTGTAACCCCACAAAAAGAAATCTAGATGCGTCAAATCGCTGAAGAAAATGTTCTTCGAAAAATCAGGATCAAAAGCCTGTTGTTCGAGCACCCAATCGGCGTATTCGCTGCGCAAACGATGATCCGCCCGGGTAGGGCGATTATGACGACCATATATTATGGTCGTAAAGCACGAAATCCTTAAAGATTCACCATTTTGGTAAAACACTTTAACAAAAAATATCATCTTTTCAGACGAGGCTCATTTCTATCAGTGGCGGCTCGTCAGGTGAAGTAGGCCGCCACTACATATAAAATTAAATTGCCCTCTAATACACAATATTTATTTAAAAATATTAAAAACAACCTTCTACAATAAACATGTCTTCTTTTTCACTGAAAAAATCATAATCAAAACGTACACAAAATATTATATAGTATGTATTTCCCAATTGAAAAAATCCTTATCCCAAATCAAAAAATCCATATCCCAAATGAAAAAATCCTTATCCCAAATGAAAAAATCCCTATCCTAAATGACAAAATCCACATCCCAAATGAAAAAATCCCTATCCCAAATGAAAAACTCCTTTTCCCAAATGAAAAATCCTTGTGTGTGAATTAAAATAAAATGTTTCATATCGGAACCTATAACGGTTTAGAAAAAAAGAACTGAAAAATAAATATTAGCTTCAAACCCCCATAACTCCGTTACAGTTACTTTAAACTGAAAAGAAGCAACTGAAATGAAATGTACTCGAGTTCTTTGATTTGACTACCCATGCGTCCATGTCCGATAAAAACTAAAAAAGTCAACTTCGACTTCAAATCTCCGGGACACCCTGTTATCCTTGTCCTACCAACTTCTTAGTATTTCGTGCCAAAGGCTGTTACCATTCTACATTCCTACCAAATTTGATGACGATCGGTATGCGTATGTGAAGAATATCAAAAGCCAGCCACACACAAGGAACTTTACGTACGAGTAGAAAATTGCATAAATGTCCAACCACGGCAATTGCATTAGCCAACCCCACGAAGCCAATCCTATTCATATCATCAATAACATCAACCACACCTCATAATTCAATGCAAGAAACAACTTAAAACACCCCTAAATTCATTTTATTTTAATTCACACACAAGGATTTTTCATTTGGGGTAAGGATTTTTTCTTTTGGGAAAAGGAGTTTTTCATTTGGGATAGGGATTTTTTCATTTGGAATATGGATTTTGTCATTTGGGATAGGGATTTTTTCATTTGGGATAAGGATTTTTTCATTTGGGATAAGGATTCTTTCAATTGGGAAATACTATATCACAAATCGAAATTGTTTACACTTAATTCAACAGCTCCCTCCCTTGCAATACAAAATTTCGTTTTTCAAATTCATAGAATAATCGACAGGTGAAGAGATAATCGTGTCACAGCTCCACGTCTGCACGCAAGATACGCGATTCTACTGCAACAATGTTTTCAGCACGAAATTTGTACACTGGATTTTCTTAACAAGTGAAGAGCTTTTTGTCTGGTATGTAGCTGATCTTCACTTGCGTATCGTTCGATGAAATGATTCTTTGGGATTTGTTTTTTCGGGGGTGATATGAACATCCAGAATAAATTCTGGATGTTCATATTTGTTTGATTGTTTTATCAATATTAGTAAAACACACTCGTATTTAGTTGACCTTGGGTTACAAAATGAATGAGCAGCTATGCTTAAATTATTAAAAAATCAATCAATCCAATCCATTAATCTATATTTGAAATGAAAGAATATTTTGATTTCTTTTAAAGCTTTTTTATGTACCTGAGTTGTGCAAGTCAATCAAATGACAAAGAAAACATTTTGCCTTTGTAAGACAAAAGGTTTGGAAACGGATCAGAATACATTTACATTATACCCATCCTTGTTTTTAATAGGGTGAAGTCTTCACTTACGTTTGCAGGCACTAGCCGCCACTGATGATATTTTTTTAATAAATTTAACAAAATGGCTTTTTTGTGGCTCCTAAGGTCGCCCACCCACGAAGCGTCTGAATTTTTTTTTTTTATTCTTCGTTCTGTCATATTCAACAAAGGAATAAATTTAAATTCTGAAATCAAAAATCAAAATCCCTTTCATACAAAAGATCTTCAAAGCGCATTTAATATTTGCAACCAAAGAGAGAACGGGTTTATGTGAAATTTCATGAAGTGAAACACTTGGTTCAAGTGAATAGGGAACTCGACAGTTTTATTTTATCGCGATAATTTTCACACGTTTTAAATTTTTTACGCTACGGCAGGATAATGGTAAAAGTTATATGCAATTGGCTCTCTGATAAAGATTGAAAAACGCTTAGGACCCAGGAAGCAGAAAGCTTGAATCTCATGCGTACGTATTAATGGGCTACCTGACATGGGACTGGAAAATCATATTTTTCAGATTGATACTCTCTTGCACCTTTTACGTCAATCGATTCGTTTTTCATCTGTTTAAAGACTTTATTCGTTCAAAAAGTACATCTATTTTCTCAGGGAAATACTTGTTCAGTAAGATAATTTTAAATCGCTGTTACGGAATTTGACGCCAAAACTAAAACGATTTTTTTTTTCTGCCTACCCCAGAATAATACTTCTGTTTTGTAGAGAAAAACTCATCCAGTCGGCGTGGCTGAAACACCGAAATCAGTTTGGGTCGCTGATTCGCTGATGGAACTCAAGTTTGGAATCAGCGATCCAAAATTACATTAGTGTTTCTGCCGCGCGCGATTTGACGAATATTTCCCCTAGAAAATTGGGGTACCATTCTGGGGCGGGCTACCCTATTTTTCTTGTTTTTGACCTGACATTTGGAGCCACCGACTCAAAATTACCTGTGTATCTGTCACGCCGATTGGACGAGTATTTCGCTTAGACGAAGATGAAAAACTTGGCTTAAATACAGAAGAACCCTGAAAAGCGTCATTCCGTACTGAAGAGGTGCTTAGAACACACGGAAAACCCTGATACTGAACAGGTGCTAAAAAACAAAAAATCGGTGTTGGAAAAAACCGGGACCAGCCCATGATTGGAAAAACCGGGATATCGGTGTCGATTAAACGCCGGTTTTAAAGCGGTGTTAGGCAACAGGTCTAGATTTAAATAAGTTGGGCAAGTGCCGTTCTTGTGGCTCTTGGGAGCCCAGTTTCCTCAGCTCATATAGATGAGGGCGCTGAGAGGACATTATTCCTACTTAAACCTATCATTGACCGACTCACAACAGAATTGTGAATGTCTGTGTTGTCCGCATGCTGTTATCAAAAACATCGGGAAAATTCTGTTTGTATCCCTGGACTTCAGCTTCTAGGTCTCGGAGACCACGCCTGACATGTCGTGGAATTCTGTCGCTGAGATAGTAGTTTGGGTGAGCGTCCCGATAGGAACCGACTAGATATTACAATGAAAAGTGGGAATTATAATTTGGGACCGACAACATCTTGGATAAACGATGTAAACGTTCTTAAGACAACATCAGATGGCAACCTGTAGCGTTACGTAGAACTGTATCCTGACATATAGACATTTATAAACAGACAGTCTTCTGAAAAGCAAACTTTATCGATTGCAAGGTACAGAACCATCGGATTTGTCGAAGTTGCTTCTTTTTTCAAGGTTCTGATTATGTAAACCGTTTACCTACTTCTCAATTAGAGATCTCGAGACAAATAAAAATGGATGTGCAATATTAGGCCAGTCAATAAACCGAAAAATAAGGCGTTAGGTCGCAAAAAAATGCTCGGCTCTGGTTTTTTGGGATATTGTTAGGATAGATACCAGAAGTGTACCACCAAGTTTGCAACTTCGAAAAACCTGTGCTAACACCATGATCCTCAAAAAACCTCAAAATTTTCGGACTTTTTTTCATATTTTTGTTTGTAATTTCTAAAAGGTGCTTCCTACAAGTAAGTTGTCCACTGCACTGTTAAAGCTAAGAAAATCTTCTTTAATTTGAGTGTAACCCCAGCTTTGTAGGCGCAAAGGATCCCATGATACAGCACTTTAAACATTGTGCATTCAGTTCGAAATTGTAATTTCAGTCATGTTCCGAGCTGAATATCGGCTTAAATGCGCATTTTACAGAGAAAGTCATGTGACATGAAGTTATAAACCAGTTCCTTAGCTGTATATATGTCGGAACGAATGGAATCAGACCATGGGGTCATAGGGCTGCCCCTGAAAATTAGGTTCTTCTAAGAAAAACTTTTTTCTTTATGTACCAATATTAACAAAACTTCACCCAAGTATGTTGCTGGTTAAGCCTAAAAAAATATCTAGGAACGGATGAAATCGGAACACTACGTTATAGGGCTGTCATACAAACCAACCTCTGGAAATTAGGTTCTTCTAAGAAAAACTTTTTTCTTTATGGACCAATCTTAAACACCCTTCCCCCAAATGTGTTTTTTAGTAAAGCTTCAAAACATATCCAGAAACGGATGAAATCGGAACACTAGGTCATAGGGCTGTCATACAAACCAACCCCTGATAATCAGGTTCTTCTAAGAAAAACTTTTTTCTTTATGAACCAATCTTAACCAAACCTCACCCAAATGTGTTCCTAGTAAAGCCTCAAAACATATCTAGGAATGGATGGAATCGGAACATTACGTCATAGGGTTGTCATACAAACCTCCTAAAATACAATTTCGGGTTTTCTTTACAAAAAAAGCACATTTTTTAAAGTGCTGTATCTTGGGATCCTTTGCACCTACAAAGCTGGAGTTACACTCAAATTAAAGAAGATTTTCTAACCTTTAAAAGTGCAGTGGACGACTTACTTGTAGGAAGCACCTTTTAGAAATTACAAACAAAAATATGAAAAAAGTCCGAAAATTTTGAGGTTTTTTGAGGGTCCCCGTTAGCACAGGTTTTTCGAAGTTGCAAACTTAGTGGTACACTTCTGGTATCTATCCTAACAATATCCCAAAAAACCAGAGCCGAGCAATTTTTTGCGACCTAAAATCGGTAATTGACTGGCCTATATTGCGAGATAGGCATGACTGCAATCACAAGAGCTAAAGGTTTGTGTTCGTAGAGACGACTCATGGGATCATCGCTCAGCGATCGTAGTTTTGCATCCAATTTCGAGCCGTATTTAAATATTTTTTGAATGGTTCTACTTTCCTAGTATCGACTATGGACTAAAGTAAGGTGACCATACTTCAGAAAACCGAATGCTGTACACATATTTGCGGAAGTCGGTTTTCAAGCAAAGCCTCAGAAATACTACCCCACCACCTCTTCACGGAGAAAGAATAATTTCTCACGAAGGAAACATGTGGTCAACTTTGGGAAGGCAAGGTTTGGCTTATACTAAACACGAAGCCCTAAAGTTCTCAAGGAGGAGTACATGCTCAGTGGCGTAAATAAGGAGCAACATATTTTTACACTAAATTATATATGTGCATTTAGTTCTTTGCTATTAATTGATACATTTCGTAACAAAATCTACAAAATGCCAGCCACAGGAGACTTCGGAATTAATTACAGTATTTTCAATTGCATAATTGTTACTACCTTTATAATAATAATAATATAATTTTATAATAATATTTTACTTTATAATAATAATAATAAGATAATTGCTGAGAAATTATCGCCAAAACGGGCGATGTGCCTACACCGCAGGTCGAGCAACGCGAAACCGTGGAGCGGTATAAAGAACGAGGCAAGGAAGAAGAAGAATTGTTACTACCTTGGCTTGAATGAGAGTAGAGTACATGAGATTTGGATTTCTTCAAGCGTTTTTTTTTTCAGAAAGTGCGACTGCCACAAGAACAGATCAGCTGAAATTTACTAAGATAATTTTACATTATAACAAAAATCAGTATTGTGAGATAATCTAGTGATACAATAGGGCGGCATTACGGCAAATGCTGCAGTAACTTGTTTCACCAATGCTGCATCATGCTACCCGGTATGCAGTTATGTAGAATTTTTCTCGACTAAAATCAGAACCATCTCGTTCACTTATCCGCCGGGCCATCTTTCGGTAATATTTCACAGGGGCGGCCTTTAAGTCTTTATGTTCTGCGGGAACGATTCGTCATATTTCCGCTCGGTATTGCAGACGCACCTTCAATTTTAAGTTCACCCACAACCTCCAATGATCGAACTTTCAAAGTTTAGAGCGTATTCTGTGTACTGATAATTTTAGCCGATGCTACACACTTCTCAGTACTTCCTAAGATGCTTTGTCGCCTGACGAGATTAGGCTTCCGCGTATCATTCAACATCGATTAAGTAGGTATACCAACATTAAGGTGAGAATTATGAATTATCCGCTTCGCTGTGCCAAACCTATTTTTTCGGAATCTCAGCTAAACAAACAGAATCGAAATATTTTCAAAAGTTTGGAAACGACGACCCATTTATCGATCTCGTCAGCAGAGCTCAAACGACTACTACGACTGGTGACTATTCCTTATTTTAAACTCCTCAACTTAATGCTTTTCCCCTGTGCTGAAAAAAAACCTGACCACTGATCCATCCCCTTCCCCTCGGAAAAAGCTATCTACGGCACTGGTTGTTCTTGACAAAAAATCATCAGCATTTGAAGCATAAACGTATTTTTCAACACGAAAATGGAGTGGAATCGGAGGAGAACCACTAGAGCGGTGGAAGGGTTGCTTATCCTGGTTGCGATATTTCTGGAGAGTATGCGATTCTTGATGGTTACATTAGTGATGCTATGCCCAGGTACCTGGGCTGCAACTTTTGAACCTTAGAAGCTTGAGCCTTGAAATGTTCATAAAATATGGGCAGTGCGGTGCTCTACAAGTCAGCTAAATTTTCAAATTTCGCTCAGAAATTTCCAAGTTAAAGTAGGTACTAACATCGTCAGTTCACGTGAAATCCATGCAAATACTGTCAACATTTTGATGATCGTGAAAGCGAATTCGCTTGGTGGTACTCACTTCACATTAAAGTCTCCACACAGGTTTTTGACATTTCGCCAGCGAAAATAATGCAGTTGCACTTTATTTCACAGTGAAAAGCTGTCATCGACAAACAACCAGAACGCGAGTGAACATTTGTCTTAAATTGAGTGAATAAGAAGAAGAATAAGTCTCCACGGCACCGTTTTCACGGGAGACATATATGCAAGTTTTACGCTATGTGAACTCAGTACATACCTTCATAGACAATTTTCGATTGGAAAACTCAAAATTGCAATTTGGGCAGCCTTAACTTCCGGGGATATATGTATATGATTTGGGGATTTCTCGAAGCAGACCACTACTACTTGGGTCCATTTTCGTCCACTTCCGCGGATAGGTATTTGTAATTTGGAGCAAATGTGAGCGCCAAGTAGCTCTACAATTAAGGGTTTGCCAAACTTTAAATTGCGATGATCTCGCTAAATATCAAGACAAGAGTGATCACAGGCCTCACCGAGGAACTTATTATGTAATGAATTACGTTTCATTGTGTGGCATGGCGAATGCTGTACATTTTGCTTACATTTCCCAATGCTGTACGACAGGTCAAAATGCTGTACGTCTGGTCAGCTTAGACTAAAGGAACATGTCTGTATAGGAAATATACCCATATAGTGCTCAAAACCGGTGGTTTCACTTCGATCTCTGAGCGATGATCCCATGAGCCGTCTCTACGAACACAAACCTTAAACATTCTTGCAGTTTTTTGACTTATAGTTTCCGGGATATCCCCGTGATCTCGAATGTCATCATTCGATCACACAATCGCGGGCATTGTCGAAAAGATTTTTTTTTTTAATTAGTTGAGTCTACTTGCCCCAAGAGCTGCTCATGATCCTACCGCGACTGCAACGGTATCTATTTGCTTACATCATTATGCACCGCTAAAACAACTCAAGTTGCTTCCGAAAGAAAGATTAAAACATATATCCAAAAAAACCGTACCCTCCTTAGAATGTCTGCTCAACGCAACAGAAGAACACAAAACAAATATTTTTGAATTTTCATGATAACAATTAATATTTTTTATGCTGTTCCTCATCTCGAATTCTACACACAGAATAAATTATTTCCATGCAAATACGATATACGTAATATTACCATTTTCACCAATAACCTGTCATTTACAAGAGCAGAATATAAAGAAGATGTTAAGATAATAACTGCTATTGGATCAAAATTTATTAATCAGATGGCAGACCTGAAAGGCCAGTACAGTTATATGTAGTATGTATGTACATGCACATCACTTTCTTCCAATCAATTACGTTCATATAAATGCGATCGCAATTCAATTCCTGTGCCAACGATTTGTCGTCACGTTAACCATGCCAGATTACGTTTTTCTCATTAGTGCTAAAAGTAAATGCCACAAATGAAAAGTCGGAACTCTTGTTTATGATAAATGCTAAACAACAGAGATGGTTGTAATCGTCCACCGTTTGTCAATTATTATTATCATGACCATAAATGTAAGTGTGCCGCATCCAGACTTATGATAACATGTTTAACAGAAAAATGCCTAGGTAGGAAGAAAGTCCAAAGTGAGCTCGTTGCATTGCATTTATTAAAATTTTACTAATGGTAGGGTACAATAGACGACATATGATATAAAAAGCGTTACTCGTTTTTTAAAATCATTCAAATAACTTTAGCTACGCTTCATTGAAGGATCCAAATACGGAATAACTTTATCGAGTAGTCGCATCATGAATTCCTTTGTAAGTAATCAATTATCGGAAAACAGTGATACGCAAGTGATGATAAGTGCAATGAACTCTGTACTATTGGATTACGAAAAATAGTTTAAGTGTGCAGAAAATATCCAAAGCCTGTAATGGAATACAAATTCTATTCAGTTAATTGCTGAATTTTTCTCCCGTGTTGTTGCAGTGATTGTAGTAGTTCTTTTAAAAAGTTGCCGAAGGAATCCTATATGGTGTGCCTGTGATTTTTTAAATTAATTCCTCAGTGAATTTCATTCGCCAGAAAGGTTATTTCATATGCTTGAGAATCAGGGGAGCTTCCATGTAATCTGTTTAGTTGAATCAATTTTTTAGAATATTCGTGAAACATACAAAATGTCTTCTCTAATTATTCCCTTTGACTTAAATCTACATCCTTATTTCCATTACAGATGCTGATCGTTGTAACAATCTTCTTGCTATTTAATCACGCCAGCGCAAACGAAACAAAGTCAGCGTCGACCAATGCTAACCTTAGCAAACGAAACTTGGAGGAGCTCAGCTATAGCTATGCTGCAACTGACATTGGATCCAAAACAGGAACACGAATTAAAACAATCACTGTCATCAAAAATTTGGCTAGCAAAAAACATAAAACTCTAAAAATCAACCCCGAATTGCACAAAAATGAAAATTGGGGTTCAGAGTTTCGCGATAATTTTGATAAATTTGGCAAGATCCCCGACCTACCAGACGTATTCCACAAGGCTGCAGACAGCGGTGAATCTGAAATGAAAAATTCCGGCGAAGAAGTCGTCATGATGGGACAACCTATGAAAATGGAAATGATGCAGCAACCCGAAGAAATTCCAATTTATGAAGAACCCGAAGCTTCAGTTGAAGCCGCAGCACCAGCACCGGAACCCGAGGCAGAACAGGAAGAAGAGATGATGGCACAAGAAATGCCCAGCGAAGAAGCACCCATGTCGGGGCGTGTAATTCAGAAAATTCCCGAAGACATTGAACTGGTCGAAATTGGGCCGATCAGTTTGAAACAAGCGGAGCAGAGTGCCAAATCACAAGCACTACGCTACAAGAGTTACCATCCTGAAAAAGAAGGACTTAAACAATATCGTACGAATCCCTATTCGGAAAGTGCTCCAGAAAAATATCAGCAAACCAGCAATTCGGCCGAGACGGATTCAGAGTCAATGTATATGCGTTTGTCGCAGCCGACTAAAAGGTATACAAACGTTCCGTATGTTCCCTCTACGACTGTAGCTACGCCATATTTAGCGCCCAATAAAAAGGCCATTAGAGTTGATATTAGACAAAACCAAAATACGGCTACTACTCCTGAGCCATATTTAGCACCATCTTTGAGGAAAATGTACACAACGGTGAAACCAGTTACTTTGGCTGCACAATATTCACGGTCAAGTACCGCGACAAACAATAACTCGTTCCAAACGCAAAGATTCCGAGGAATACGTTACTAGAAAGCGACCAAACCGACTATGGAAACAAGTTTAAGTTTATGTTTTAGACGTTTTATATAAATACATTTTGATATTAAAGTTACCAAAAAAATCATGTATTTTATTTGATTATTGCTTTTAGTGTTTCTCAGAAAATCTTTTGTTGCCAAGATTTTTTTTCCCACTTAAATCGAAGGGATACAATATTAATGACCGAGTGTTTTGCAGTTAACCCAGTCATATTATAATTTAGAAAAAACCAAAGGTTGCGTTTATTTTATGTTAACTGAAGAGATGGCAAACTAGAATTCAGGATTTACTACAAAATTACTGACTGAAGCATATACACGTACGTGAAGGAGGACATCGCATCACATTGGTTTCGATCTACGAAGCTATCACTAAAGATTTTTGGAGTCGGAGAAGGCATTTTCAGTCAGTTGACAATGTCGCACGTTGGATAAAATAGCAAAATTGTTTTGGCAGCTCCAACTTATTCGAGGTCGATACACTACACACATTCATTTATCAATCATTGTACCTGTCCAGACACTTTCAATTTTCGTTCGTCTTCATAATTTTGACAATTCAAACTTGAGATGTCTGGTGTATTGAAGAGCACTTGAACGCGATTGCAAATGTTGAATATGTCAAAAGTCACCATCTATTAATGAAGGAATTTAACATTTACCCATCGTGACCAAAGCCGCGACACATATTTAACGATAAATAATTAACAGATGTGGATAGAATGGGGCATTCATCTCTTCTGATCCCTTGACGCAATCAATAACAAGTTCAATGTTGAAAGTGGAAGCGGAGCTTGAAGACGAAAGCGCGCATGTATGGACATAGCCATTCGGAGTTATAGGATTTCGGAAGAGACGTTAGAGAAGTTGACCTCAATATTTAACCCTTTCCCCAAGCCTAAAACAGCCACAAAGGGCAAGTCTTCAAAGTACGAGTATGTACTCCACCTAGCATTGTCGGGATGGGAGGGCGTTTTTTCCGCTCTAGCACCTCAAATCCGGCCACAAATAAGCCAATAAAAGACTGCAGTGTATCCCTTTAAACGTTCCATAGGATCTTCCTTTGCTCCTTCTGGACAGATTTACCTGGAAACAAATGTTCGGACTGCTGTTTGGATGGATGGATGGATGGATATGGCGCTGAGATAGGTTGGGCTGGTTACGCCCGATACTGCAGCCTGCTGGCTTATTGTATTACCCATCTAAGCGAGAAAATTTCAGGTTATGAGCTCTGTCCTACGTAAAAGGCTTAGAAGAAAGTTAACCAGGTTTACTTTGGGTGCACCCATACTGGTGGTTTGAGCCCCAAAGAAGTTTTGTCTCCAGCTCATAAGAGCGGGACATTCGAAAATAACGTGCGAGGCTGATTCCTCATCTTCGTTACAGAGGCGACATAGTGGGTCTTGTGTGTAGATCCCTATTGTATGCAGATGTTTCCGTAGGGTGCAATGACCGGCTATAAGGCCTGTCACTGCCCTGAGGTTCGTTTTACTAAGACTGAGGGCTTCGGTGCAGCTGGTATGCCAGTTAGATTCCAGCATGCGCTTGCTATGCCTGAGCCCTTCAGCGAGTCTCCATCGGTCTTGGAATTTATCCTCGGTCCATCGTCTGGCAACGGTTCTGGCAGTAGATTTACTGATCCCGATTGTAGGTTCAGGACCAGTTAAGGGTAGTTCGGAACCCTCTCTTGCAAGGGCATCCGCTTTCTCATTTCCTTCGATCCCCTTATGTCCTTTCACCCATTTCAGAGTTACTTTGTTTCGGATTGCTAGGTTTTTGAGATTTTGTTGGCATTCCCAAACCAATTTAGAGGTTGTTTTGGGATTTGCAATTGCTTTTATAGCAGCTTGACTGTCGGAGAGAATATATATGGTCTTATTGGTATATCCCTTTCGAGTACTCTCCCCTGCTGCAAGGTTTATGGCTATAAGTTCTGCCTGGAAGACAGTTGTATATTGACCTAGGGGTTTGGAGATACTATAGTTGTTGGTTTTAGTATAGACTCCTGCCCCCGTTCCTTCGTCTGTCTTCGACCCATCAGTGTACCACACAATGTGATTTGATAGATGGTTGTCGTTCCATTTACTCCAGTCTTCCCTATCCGTTGAGGTTTGGATGTTGGAGTCGAAGGTGTACATGGCCGGGGTATAGTCGCTGCCCATATCTAGGATTGGGTTTGCAATGATTTCTGTGATCGTACAGTGTCCTACCCTTTGTGGTGTCCACATGTTCGATGATTGGAGTCTGTAAGCTGCGAGTCTAGCCTCTTCTGTAATTTTGCGGTCCAGTGGTGGCAGGTCTAGTAGTTTCTCTAGAGTTAAAGTTGGTGCACTGCGCATGGCGCCGGTTATGCTTGCGCAGGCCAGTCTCTGTACTGATCCCAACTTCGCTGCTGCTGTTTTTTGCTTGATTTTAGTCCACCAGACTATGGAGCCATAGGTCAGACGGGGTTTGACCACAGCTTCGTATATCCGGTGTATCATTCGTGGTTTTAACCCCCACGTTTTTCCTATTGCTCTTTTAGTAGCATATAGGGTCTGGTCTGTTTGCCTTTTGAAATTGTGTTTTGCAGCTGCTTGTTCCACGTGAGTTTGTTATCAAGGGTGACTCCCAGATATTTTACCTCCGTGGTAAACTGCAGTTGTTGGTTGAATAATGTTAGAGCGTTGAGCCCTTCCAAGTTGTATTTGCGACTGAAAGTTATTAATGTTGTTTTGGCGGGATTGACCGATAGGCCTACCCTCCTACACCAATCCTCCACTTGGGTTAGAGCTTGTTGCATGAGTTCAGAAATAACTCCTGGATATTTTCCCCTTATAAGGATGCTGATGTCATCGGCATATCCTAGGGTATAGAAGCCAGTATTATTTAGCTGGACCAGTAGGCTGTCCACTACAAAGTTCCACAGGAGGGGTGAAAGTATACCCCCCTGTGGGCAACCTTTGAGGACAGCTGTATACATCGTTTCACCGAATAATTTTGCATGTACTTGTCGTCCTTAAAGCATTGATTTTATCCACCGACATAGGGTGTTTTGAACTCCATGACTCGAGGCGCCGTGTACAAGGGGAATTGATTATACGCGTCCCGTTTTCCCTTTCACATATTCACGACGCTTTTCCGTCTTGTTTTGGTGAAGTGCATGAAAAGTACTGTTAAGACTGTGCGTAGGTGTCCAAATAGCCTTTGGCCTGTCCTTGACGTTATTCTGTTCTCCAATGGAATATGTTTCACTCTCATGTTATGTCCTATTCCTTTACATAATGTCTCCTATAATAACCTACACCAAAAGAATGGCAATAATAATTGATTTCACTATCTATGATCGCCTGGTGATTATCACTTAAGACTTGCGTTCCTCAAAGCGACCCATGCGATGATCATTGACTGATCGTACACATTCGGATAAGATGTACATATATAGAAACCAGTCGTGCGATAATTGTTGTACATGCCGATTGAGTAGCCGGTGTCCATTCTGCTACATATTTGGTTTTCATAAACGTAAACTTACCATGGTAATACATGAGTCATGATCGCTTTATTCGCTTCGAGAAAGGCACCCGTAGGCGATAGTTACTTAGTTATCATCGCCTGGCGATGATCACTCATCTATCTTCGTATGATTCGTTTCTAGAGACACAAACCTTCTTCTTTGGGCGGGGCAGTGTATACGAACATGATGTTTCAGGGCTCCTCACTTGTTCGCGAGCAGTTGCTGGACATTAGTGTCACGTCCACACAAACAAACAAATGCTTCTGAGCTGTGGCACATATTTATGGAGCAATTGTTTCGCGTCCACATTGTAAACAGTTGTATCGCAACACGGCTCATGAACAATGTTCGAGAACAGCTCAAGTTCGTTTCGAGCTTGTTGCTGAGCTGTGAGCACTAATTTTTCTAAGTAATTTATCGATGTTCCATGTTTTCCATTCAAATGAAAAAGATGGGGAACATTACACAAATTGGCACAACTTTAGTATAAAATGAGGAGTTCAAGGGGTGGCATTTGAATAAACTTTATTTAAAATACAAATTGTATGGTATGGTATGGTTAAAGATAGTAAAATAAAACATATAAGTTATACGTGCTACTTGTATAGTTCTGAATAACAGAAAGAGGTAGGTTAAATCCCGGAAGGACGACACAATGTTCAGGTGATTACAACTACATACTATTTTGCGTTAATCCCTTGTGGGGCATAGCGTATCGATTTTGTTTACCCAAGGGAGAAGATATCGGTTCCGCCGGTTCCTATGTTTTCCAGTTGTGTCAAAACGGTGGACACTTGTTATGCTAGATGGAGCTTTTTATATAAAAAAATAAAAATTCCTTTTCTTTATATGAGTTCATTTATTCTTTACGATTTCAACAAACAAATACACTAGAATTTCGTCACAACAGTGTCCCCTTGACCTCCTCCTCCGCTTTATGGATCGACAGCACCGACTTTTACAACAAAGAATTGCTGGTAAACTGAAGAAACTGTGCTTTAACGGGCTCCTCACGACTTTCGGTTTCTCTTCATTTCGACTTCTTTAACCACTTTCATTCCGCCTAATCTTTTCCGAAGACATGACGAACGAATATCGATAGAATTAGCAATTAGCTTGTAACCTAGAAGTTCTTCACGGTTTTTGGCAGATTTGCGTCGTACTAACCAATTACAATACGTCCGGGCGGCTTGCGACCGTCTATGTCTTTCGAACACTCGGAAACAGCAATACTGGCCATTAAAGCGCTAACATTAAAACTTGCAGTTTCATTATGCACCGGAAATATTCTTCTTCTGATACCTTTGATCCGGACACTGTCAACTAATTTTCAGCAATAAAGTTTTGTTTAAAAAAAAAACGGCACTAAACGCGTAGTCACTAAAATAAAAAAACATTGCTTCCTATTCGACAATTATCCAAATTACTGCGGAGCAGTTTATAAACATTATTCGAATATAATTTGCAACGGTTGACGAACAATATAGATTCTTGCTCCGCAACTGTTCAGTAAAATGTTGGGCAACTGTTGGCAGACAATATTTTGAACATTTTTGCAACTGTTGATCAACAAATGTTTACAATGCAGACGAGGCTTTAAGCAGGGCTCTTGCCAGGAAGGCATCCTTGGCGACTTTAATGCGCACCATGAGCTCTGGCATTCGGACCTCAACAACAATGCCAGGGGTATAACTATCGCCGAATCACTTGACGCCTCAGAATTCTGTTCACTTAATGAAGACTCGCCGACTAGAGTCGTGGGCACTTGCAGTAGTTCTCCTGACATAACTATTGTCAGTGCCAGCCTAATTGCCCTTAGATCAGATCACCTCCCAATCATTATAAAAATTGACATACCAGCGAACATGACTAAGTCTGAGAAGCGAACGTTTGTCAATCACAAGAAAGCCGATTGGGATGGTTTCAAAGCTTACTCGTCGGCGAAGTTCATCGAGCTAACATCACCTATCAACATTCATGAGGCCGAGAAAAATATTAGGAACGTCATTACCACAGCCGCGGCACGTTTTATTCCGGCAGGACGTATCCCGAAAGTTCGGCCTAACTTCCCCACTAGTGCCGCCAGATTAGCCGATGAACGTGATCAGATCAGAAGCGCTCACCCTGACGATCCCAGAATTCAGGAGCTTAACTCCGAAATTGACCGACAAGTTAAAGACTATAGGAGGGCGAAATGGAATCAGCTCCTCGATGAATGTAACCTCAACGAAGGTGTCAGCAAATTATGGTCTACCGTCCGCGCCCTTTCCAATCCTCGGAAAGAAAAGGGCAACAACGCCATTGAATTTGGCAACACAAAAACCTGCGATCCTCTTCAGTGTGCTAGCCTGTTCAATAAACAGTTTATTGAACATCCCAAGTCTGACGGCCTCAAGCGCAAAATTAGAAGACGGATTCGCAGCCGGAATGTTGACACCATACCATCTTTTACAGCGGACCAGGTTAAAAAAGTCATCGAGAATGCTAAAAACTCCAAGGCCCTCGGACCAGATGGCATTTCGATGACCATGTTGAAACATCTCGACCTTCCAGCCATTGAGTATCTCACGGCCGCCTTTAACTTGTCGATGTCTACGCTTGCCATCCCTGAAATCTGGAAAACAGGTCGAATTGTTCCCTGTCTCAAGCCAGGGAAAAGCGCAAATCTCGGGGAATCCTACCGCCCCATTACGATACTTTCTCCTGCCGCAAAGACGCTGGAGGCCCTTATTCACCCCACTCTTGTTGCACATGCGAAGCTAGAACCTCACCAGCATGGCTTCAGGAAGATGCATAGTACCACCACTGCCCTCGATGAGATCACTACACGCATTCGTGATGGGCTAAATCAACGCAGTCGTTGTCTCAGAACTATTCTGGTGGCAATAGACCTATCAAGCGCATTCGATAAGGTCAATCATTCAATGCTTCTAGCAAACCTGTTGAATATGCATCTTCCTGCACAAGAGATCCGTTGGATTGCCAATTATCTAGCTGGTCGGCACTCCTTCACCGAGTTTCGAGGCAAACGTTCTAAGCTTAGGAAAATCAAATTAGGTGTTCCACAGGGAGGGGTACTCTCCCCCATTCTGTTCAACATCTACATGTCCGGCCTTCCCACACCACCTGAAGGAATCGAGGTGATTTCCTATGCTGACGATTGCACCGTACTCGCCACAGGGAATGATAAGGATGAAATGCGCCTCCGAATTAATCGCTATATAGGACGATTACAGGCATTTTTCCAAAGCCGAAACCTCACCATCTCTGCGTCCAAATCTTCTGCGACTTTTCTAACCACTTGGTGGGAGGACATCAGATGGGAGATGGATATACGTATTGGCAACAATTCTGTTCCTACTGTTAAAAACCCCAAAATTCTCGGGCTTCACCTAGAGAACATGATGACGTCTGCGAATCATGCAGCTTCAGTATGTGAAAAAATGCGCAGTAGGAACAACATCCTAAAAGCTCTAGCTGGTAGCACCTGGGGCAAAGATAAAGAAACCATGCTAGCTACTTATAAAGCGGTGGGTCGAGCGGCCGCTGATTATGCAGCCCCAGTTCGGACACATAGTCTATGTGACACAAACTGGTCCAAAGTTCAGGTCTGCCAAAATGCCGCTCTACGCATCGCGACAGGTTGCCTTCTGATGTCTGCCCAGGATCACTTACATCAGGAGACAAAATTGATGCCAATACGTGATCACAATCTCCTACTCTCAAAACAGTATCTTGTTGGTTGCTACCGTGAGGATCATATCCCAATAATCATCTCATGTACCGAATTCCTCCACCACGACATGTCAGGCGTGGTTTACGAGACCTTGAGAGAGAGGTTCAGGGATACAAACGGGACCCTTACGATGAAGTTACATACCGAGCCGCCATTGCAGCGATCCACACTGAAGAAGTGAATCGGTCTATCGCGAGTTTAGGTGCGAATAGAGTCCTCTCAGAGCGCCCACCACCAATTTCGCCTGAGGAGATTAGGCTCCCGAGAGCCACTAGAGTAACACTAGCTCAACTTCGGTCGGGCTTTTCTTCACGCCTTAATTCGTACCTTTCTCGCATAAACCCGGACATCCAAAACATCTGTCCAAACTGCAATGGTACTCCTCATGATGTGGGTCACTTGTTTCAATGCTCCGCTGCGCCCACTGCTCTTACCCCTATATCGCTGTGGGAAAACCCTATCACAGCAGCTATGTTTTTGTCCTTAGACCTCACGGACACAAACATTGACGAACCATAAATCGTACCCACATAGATGCACAGAGGTTACACACCTTTCTGCACCGCTACAAGAAGAAGAAGATGACGCTGTTCCTACTGTCACTAACCCCAAAATCCTTGGTGTCTATCTAGACACCATGATGAAGTCGAAAGACCATGTCGTAGTTGACAAAATGGCAGAATCACCCAAACCATCATCTCATGGACAATACTCCCCCTCCATGTCAGGAGTTGAATCAGAGATCTCGAGAGAGACGTCCAGGGATACAAACGGGTACCTCCGGATATATTTGATGACACAGCATACCATGCGGCCATCGCAGATATTCACACAACCGTTGTGAATCGATCAATAGGGAGATTAAGTATGAATAGAGTCCTTTCAGCGCCCCCACCACCTATATCACCTGAGGAGACTAGGCAGGGATACAAACGGGACCCTTACGATGAAGTTACATACCGAGCCGCCATTGCAGCGATCCACACTGAAGAAGTGAATCGGTCTATCGCGAGTTTAGGTGCGAATAGAGTCCTCTCAGAGCGCCCACCACCAATTTCGCCTGAGGAGATTAGGCTCCCGAGAGCCACTAGAGTAACACTAGCTCAACTTCGGTCGGGCTTTTGTTCACGCTTTAATTCGTACCTTTCTCGCATAAACCCGGACATCCAAAACATCTGTCCAAACTGCAATGGTACTCCTCATGATGTGGGCCATTTGTTTCAATGCCCCGCTGCGCCCACTGATCTTACCCCTATATCACTGTGGGAAAACCCTATCGCAGCAGCTATGTTTTTGTCCTTAGACCTCACGGACACAAACATTGACGAACCATAAATCGTACCCACATAGATGCACAGAGGTTACACACTTTTCTGCACTGCTACAAGAAGAAGAAGGAGACTAGGCTCCCGACAGCCACAAGAGCGACACTAGCCCAGCTTAGGTAGGGTATTTGTTCGCGCCTCAATTCATACTAATCTCGAATAGACCCGGACATTCAGAACATTTGTTCGAGCTGCGGTGGTGCGCCCCATGATGTGGATTACCTGTTCCGATGCCCCGCTGCACCCACTAACCTCAGACCGAGGACGTTATGGGACAACCCTATTGCAGCTGCTACGTTCTTGTCGCTTGAGACAATAGGTGAGAACGACGACGAAACATAGAATACTTCCACAGACATGCACAGCGGTTCACGCCTTTCTGCACCGCTACTACAACAAATAAATAAATAACAGGCGCGACAATCCAACATTGGACTAAGGCCGCAGGATGTGTTAGTGACATCCTATTTCCAAGATCTTATCTGCTTTTTGATGAGGTAATGAGATCAGCATCACGCTCAGCAGTGTTATTTATCCCCATAAATGGGTACTCGTTTAACATCTGAGTGAGATCATAGTCTGTCACAAGCTCGTGAGTTCGAAAAACACAATGGAACACGGTGAGATTCGAACTCATGAGCCTGTGCACCGAAGGTGCGCGCACTAACCACTCGACCAGCCAGACTACAACAAATGCATTGAGTTATATGGGAAGCACACGATAAACGAGAGCCATGATGCTGTCAAAGCAGCCTCCCGAGGCGTGAATTTGCGAATCGTGATGCACGAGATGTGAAAAAACTTATGGCGAGCCGTGTTTTGACATCGTCACGGCTTTCACCCCTCGTGTGCTTTCCATATAAGCCAATGCATTTGTATGTCTCGAGCTTCCGAGCCGTTTTCGCGTCGTTTGAATGAAGCCTAAAAGTGTGCGCCATAAGTTTCAGTAGGTTCCGATTAATGGAAAATTAATGATTGGCGAATATAAAAGTGCGATCATCTCGATTGACAGCTAGAGCCTTGAAATTTTCGTCAAATATGAGCAATACGGTTCAAGTTATCTAAGTGTCAGCCATAACTTCGGAACGAGGACAGGTAGGACTGTGTAATTTGGAGAAAAAGTGAGCGCCAACTATCTCTACAATTTCAGGAAGATCGAGAAGGGTTTTGCACTTTGTGTTCATCGATTTGGAAAAGGCATTCGATAGAGTACCTCGTGATCTGATATGGTTGACCTTGAGAGCACTTAATGTCCCTGCGGCATACGTCAGGATGATACGAGACATGTATGATGGAGCTACGACTAAGGTTAGATGCACAGCCGGTGAATCAGAAGAATTTCCGGTGAATGTCGGAGTACACCAGGGCAGTGTATTGAGTCCGTTGCTCTTCAACATCATCATGTGCTACTTATTAACACGTATCTCCGACGGCCTAGAAATATCTCTTCTTTTTGCCGATGATATAGTCCTCAGTAGCCCAAACATCGTTGCCTTGCAAGCTGCACTTACAAAATGGTGTGACATTCTGGAGGAGCATGGACTGAGGGTAAGTATAACAAAGACTGAGTTCTTATGCTGCCCATTCTCAGACCCAGATGCACCGATACCAGATATGTACGTCAAAGGAGAGCAGCTTAAGTCTTGTACCAAGTTCAAGTACCTTGGTTCGATGGTGAACAACGGAGCTACATGCGATGATGACATCAAACATCGCAAAAAGGTTGGGTGGATGACATGGCGAGAAAACTCTGGAGTTTTCTGCGATAAGAAAATGCCACTGAAGCTAAAGGGCAAGTTGTACAAAACGGTTGTACGTCCCGCACTCATGTATGGATCAGTATGCTGGACCATGTATGAAGGTTACGCGAAACAAATGACAGCGACTGAAATGAAAATGTTACGCATGTCAGTTGACGTAACCAAAAGGGACCACATCAAGAGTAGCTACATCCGAGGCAGCTTGTCCATAGACCAACCAATCACCGAAAAGCTCGAAGACCGACAAATGGATTGGTATTGCCATGTTCAACGGCGTCCGCCTGAGAACCCCGCAAAGAAAGCGATATCAATGGAAGTTCCCCTTGATGGACCCAAGGCCAGAGGGAGACCGAAGAACACCTGGATGTGTCAAATGAAAAAGCAACAACAACGCATTGGTCTCGGCGATGACACGATCCAAGATAGAGCTGCCTGTAGAAATATGCTGAGATATTATCGCCAAAACGGGCGATGTGCCTACACCGCGGGTCGAGCAACGCGAAGCCATGGAGCGGTATAAAGAACGAGGCAAGGAAGAAGAGAAGGGTTCCCGAGTTATCGAAAATGATTGCCAAACATAAAAGTGCGATTATCTCGATAAATATCGATGGCACAGGGTACAGCAGAAAAGCAGACAAGACTGATCACAGGCCTCAAGGAGCTTATTATGTAGTGAATTAGGTTTGATTGTGCGGCATGGAAAATGCTGTACAATTCCCAATGCTGTATGACAGTTCAAAATGCTGTACGTCTGGTCAGCTTAGATTAGCCTGAAATTAGATAATATTGTATGTAATTTGATTTAGATATTTTTGTAAATTCAAAGCACACAATTAGTAAAAAACTAAAAAGTGGTCGAAAATATTAAGGATTTTGGGGAACCTCTCAGTCAGCACAGGTCTTTTGGGGTCAAATTTGGGTATTAACTACCCTAAATATACCAATCTCTCTCTCTCTTCATTACCGTAACTCCTAGTGGAGCATGGTGCGTTTATGACTACCGAGTGTAGTCATCAACGTTACAAAGACAACTGAATTCGGAGTGTGATACGGTTGTCAGCCATACCACTTCCTAGTCGCATTGTTAGTTTATTAATCTACGATAAGAATATTTCTTATCATCTTCTTCTGAATAATAAACTAGCGACGAGTCGTGCCGAGTTTGGAAACTCGTTATAACTGTATATATACCAATAACACCAAAAATTGCAGCAATTGGCTGATTTCAGATTATAAGACGAAACCGGACGGGTAAACTTGCAAGACAAGAGAGCTTTTGTAGTGGCCAGCAGACAAGCATTGTGCATTTCAAATTGTAAGAACGAGTCTTACGAAAGAAAAAAATCGTGACACGGTTGATTTTCTTTCGTAAGAATCGTACGATCGATAAGACGATTGCATCTACCGATAGTTCAGGCGTTCTGCGACGACAATTAGCGCGTGTTTTACTTGCATTTTAATCTTGTCGATTCGTCACTTCATTGTACACTAACTTTTGAGCGTGCATGGCAACATTTATACATACTTGCTGTGTGATTATTGTTCGCCGGTCCGTGTTTTGATCGGATAGTGTGAAATGATCATACGATGGTTCTTGTCGTCCAAGTTTACCCGTCCGGTCGTTTTCTTACAATTTGAATTCAGCCAATGTGTTTCTTTTTCCGATGTAAATGTTCAAATTGATTCTACTAAGTTTGTTCTGTACAACGCAACGATACACTATTTTCGATAAGGTGGTATCGACTATTGCAAGTTATCGGTTGAAAAACAAGTTCCACTAATGAGTGTGGCGTCTTTGCCTTTGGTCACATGCCAGCACACGCCAGCGAACAATTTCGACAAGCCACAGAGCTTCTTTTGTTGCACCTACATATATCAGAAAAACATTTTAAATCCCAACCATAACTACTGACATAAACCACAAGAAAAATTTTCCAAACTGTAAATTTTTCGACTTGTCAACCATCTTGCATGAAAAATATTTTTGATGTGTGCTATGTGTGGCAAACTCCCAATTCGCCATTGAACCAAGAGCGAACTTACCGCGAAATAAAAACTTCAAAAACCATTCAAATTCTTATCTTCACTTTAACATAATATTCACAAAGTCTTCTGTCTTTATTCAGGTCCTATTTTAAATTATAAACAAATGTAGAATATCCACTAGTTCCCAGTAAAATTCGATTTTTTTCGCGTCCGACGTACTCCGCACTGAAATAAAGTTAAAGAGAAAATGCAAATGGCGAGTGACGACGACGAATGCACAAAGCGGAACGGAACACAAAACTGGAACGTGAAAATTTATAGAAACATCATGACAGTTCGGAGTACTTCGAAAATCGAAATTGAACATATGATCCGATTGGGATACGTTCGGTAATCAGTTGAATCATCAAAACAAAATCGATCCGTCGTGATTATTTGTTTACAGAATTATTGGCGGTTTTTCTTGTCGTTGCGGACTGTTTTTAAGGTAAATTAAACTTAACTTCGTACAGATGAGACATCCATTTAACATTTTTAATAACTTCATTTCAGATTAATGCACATATTCATATTTTTGATTGATCATGCCACCAGAAACCAACCAAAGTCCACACAAACCCTCAGAACTACCATCTCGCCTTGCCTTTGATTTCGAAGCCGATATCATTTCACATACAATTAGCAAAATATCCACAACCACTGAGAAACAAGCGTCGTCAAACAAAGAATATTACAGTGCCTGCATTCCTCTTTCGGTTGAAGATATACCGAAAATACAAATTGAAATGGGAAGGTTTTCCGTTTTTGGCGTTTATTCCAAGTATGTTGCCATATACGGACATATGGAACCGGAGAAAATAAATCGAAAGGACGAGCGCATTTATTACCTGGACGATGGAACGGGTAGAGTGCAGGTTATTCATAAATGCAATGAAGCGAGGAAAATATGCGAGAAAGTCAGTCAATTGAGCAGTGAAGTGATGCACATTAAAAGGAATGGCTATAAGCAATGGGGTGCCTTGTATACAAACCCCGAAAGCGAAACGTGTAAGAATTTTATCGGCTGCCTAGAAATGCTTTTACGAAAAATCGGCGAGCAAAGCTATACGCCAGAAGAGTTTTATCCAATTGGCTCGAAAGCAGCAGTTATTGCAAGTCCATACAAAATGCCGAATGGTGATATCGTACTTTATGCCCATGAAATTAATTTAGACAATGGCCCGGATAGGAATAAAGAGATATTATTTAAACAATTTTTAATAGAAAAATATAAGAATACATACCGCATGAATAGTTAACACAATACAGTTAATTTATTATTAATGATCAGTCTAGTTCTATTTTTTATATAATGTAATTAACGTTTTAGAATATTTTATGTACCTTTTGTATTTAAGAATAATAATAAGCACTCAAAACACTTGAAATGTATTCTGACGCTCTCATAAATTGTTTAGTTTGTAATACTCATATTTTGAGTAGACTAAGGTTACATCTATAACAAAGCCTCCTTCTCCACGTGGAAACAAAGATGTACGCATGGTTCTTTAGCGAAAAGAACTGGGGATTGGGATACATACCGCTGCATCCTAACCCAGTATAGCAAAGAAATCAAGAAAGCTAAGAGGGAATCCTGGAGGAAGTTCTGCGAAGAAATAGAAAATCTGCATGAAGGAGCGAGACTCCAGAAGATTCTAGGGCACGATTTCAGTATCTGTGGCGCCAAATTTTGATGATGCCATTTCATTAATGTTGGTCTGAAACGACCGAATCTGCAATCCTTTTTCGCGAAATCGTAACGGTTCTCCAGATATTCAATGTCAAAGTTTGACATTTATATGGGGTAGTTCAGTTTTTAATGGGAAATTGGGGGTATTTTTTTACCACAGTTTGATGTGAATCAATAGCGTTGCCCCGAAAATAACATTTTCAATTTATTTTGCCTCGCTGTCTAGCAAATTTTACAATTCTTGCTAGCAAATATATTTTGACATTTCATATTATTCGCATCTTTGCCAAATTGGTAAAACTTACTATTCTAGTGGGACCGATTAAAATTAAAACGTCAATTTTATGGCGTCGAATACTTTCCCCAATGTGTAAAGCGGAAATACCCCCCTTTTCTTATCAAATTACTTAACTGGCTTCATAGAAAAGTCAAACTTTGACATTGAATATCTGGAGAACCGTTACGATTTCGCGAAAAAGGATTGCAGATTCGGTCGTTTCAGGCCAATATTAATTAAATGGCATCATCAAAATTTGGCGCCACAGACACTGAAATCTCCCCGATTCTAGCCAAGGATCCAACAAACCCCATCGGAACACTTAAAAACTCCGATGGAAACCAAACAAACAGGTAAGGAGACCATGGAAGTCCTTCTAGGGTCTCACTTTCCTGGATCAACTATAACGACGGAACGCACAGACCAGTTGGATGACAACTCCCTTTTTCTCAGGGCTAATAAAAACGACTGCCGGCTTGAGTGGTCCTATCGGCGACCATTCCCGATGGCAGCTTGCTGCCACACGGGTTTTTCAAGCCTCTACGGGGCGGACCACACCCGTTTCATCACCAACGAAACGGCCAAGAGTTGCCAAAAGACCCCTCCATGGCAAGAACCATGAAGGTTCGATGCAGGAGGGATGTGTATGTGTGTGGATGTATTCTATGTGTTTTTTCGTCAAATTGGGAGCATTTCATCTCAGCGCGGTTGCTCTCAATTCTTCTAATCCTCGCCGGCATCGAGACCAATCCAGGTCCCGAAATCTACATCTGCAACCGACGTATCTTCGGGAATGCCAGGTCCGTGAGGTATACCTGCTGCAGAGAATGGTGCCATTTCTACTGCTCAGGCCTAAGGAAAATGAGAGATCATGACAAGTTGTCCTTTGTTGCTCCCGGGTGTCTGCACGCGGGTCGGCCCCCAGCCACCCCAGGCCCTAGCTCACAAGCTAATGGCCCATCACCGTCTCCGGCCATTCCTGGCCCAAGCTCTCCACCACCGCCACCCGCAGTAAACAGTACAACAAGACATAATCGCTCTAGTTTAACACCTGCACCCCCTGCAGCAGTGTACACCCCACTCACCATATTGCAGTTTAACTGCAATGGTATCCGTCAGAAGATCGGTGAGATAGTCCGTTTCATGATTATGCGCAGAATTCTGACAGCGGCATTCCAGGAGACAAAGCTCCTCAAACCATCAACTCCCGAATTTAACATCCGCGGCGATTACATACTTTTGAGGCGCGATAGAGTCGGCAGGCAGGGTCCTAATCCAGGAGGAGGGCTCGCATTCCTAATACACAGAACCGTGCAATACAGTGTATTAGATCTTCGTTTCAACGACGGCACGGCGGAAATGCAAGCTATTGCCGTTAAATCCGGCAATACCAATATCGAACTTATAAACATCTATGTTCCACCTGCATCCAGCTGTGGCTCTGGCTATAAGTTCGATATTGGTCCACTCCTCAGTCCTCACAGGACAGCATAGGATCCTACTTGGCGACTTTAACGCCCATCACGAACTCTGGCACTCTCTTCTCGCAAATGATGCCAGAGGTATAGATATCGCGTCCAAATTAGACCCATCAGACTTCTGCGCACTCAATGGAATTTCGTCTACACGCGTCGCTGTTGCCTGCCATAGTTCTCCTGACATAACTATGGAGAGCGCCAGTCTGATAAGCTTTTGCGAAAAAGGATTGAAGATTCGGTCGTTTCAGGTCAATATTAATGAAATGGCATCATCAAAATTTGGCGCCGCAGATACTGAAATCGTGCAGTGACGATAATACGTGGTGCACACTTTTTTTTTAACTCTTGCTTTGACCCTCTTGTACGATCTAAGCAGCGCTATACCATTTCTCAGTCAAGTTCATAACTATGGAACATCAAATTCGTAACTTTGGAACATCAAATTTGTAACTATGGAACATCAAATTCGTAACTTAGGAACATCAAATTCGTAACTATGGAGCATCAAATTCGTAACTTAGGCAGCAAATTCGTAACTGTGGAACATCAAATTCGTAATTATGGAAAATCAAATTCGTAACTATGGAAAATTAAATTCGTATGTGATTTATTAGGTCCATTTTCTCGTTGGTTTTAATTAATATGTGTACGATAATATATATACACATATGGCCAAAAAAATAAGTACACCCCTCATGTACTATTTTATGCCAAATTTGCATACCCTTTTTAAAATTGAATTACTCCAAAAAGATAGCCAGTACAACAATTAGGATACAACAATGCCAACGGAACCAAAAAACTAAATGGCATCCCCCTATTATCTTAGTCCCTCCCGATATTAGCTTTGAAGTGGGTTTTCAGCTTGGACAAAATAATAAGTACACCATCGTTTTTTTAAATTTTTTGACAACAACTTACTATTTTCCGTAAGGATTTGTTTTTTTATTCATTGCTGTATGCAACAAGCGTTAAATTAAAAACAAACAAACATTCTTAAGGGGCGAAAAACGCATGGTAGGTACGAAAAAAGACATTTAGAGTCCCAAAATTTGAAATAGCGGAAAAATTATTCTCTCATTAACGAAATAAACCAGCTAAACATTGTATTTACTGTGCAATTCATTAAACTAAATAAAAACAGTCTCAAATGCGTCAAATAGGTCCATGTACGGGCCTTAAGGATAACTGTCGATCTCATTATCACTATGGCGAGAAAATTTCCCTTGGCTTGACTGATGATTTTCGCGGTAAATATTGAAAATAGAGAATCCATTTGAAAAGGTTATCGAAGAATACAAGAAGTAAAGCAGTTTTGATAAAAAATTTAGAACTTTCCATGGCGACTTCAAAAAGTGTTGACGGTTCCAGAAAATTTGGGAGTGATAATTCTTCTTGTTCCAGACCGAACAATGAAAACTCACAGAATATTCTATTTTATTTATGAGATCGTAATAAATTTGATTGGAAACTACTCTTATAGTTATATTCTTTAGTCAGAAAAAAAAATAATATGATATAGGCTACATCAACTGGCTATTTCCCATGGAAGCGAAAAAACATGGTCTATGGTTTAATTTTCATAGTTTGGTTTCGTTCAAGTATACCTAATAACCGTTACTATGAGGTAATTTCCATATAGGAAATGTTAGTTGAGAGTCCTAGAATATTTCACTGATGAACCCATACACTTTAAATGGGGATTCCAGCAGAGGATATTGACCCTAACCATACCTAACAAACTGGTCAAGGATCCACTTCAACCAAATCGGGTGGCTTTTCACGTTGTTACTTGAGTTAAATTGAATCAATAATGTTTAGGTTGAGTTGAGTTGAATCAATGAAGGAGAAACACAGTTTTCACAAAACGGATCAATTACGGAATTTCCTGGAAGTAACTGGATATATGGATGTATGGGAACACGCCATATGAATTATCTCGAGAGGGCAAACAAAAACTTTTTTTTTTCTTTCAAAATAATTGACCATTTACTTTTAAATAATAAAATAAAGTAAATTCTTGCCGAATCAGAACTTAATATTTCAATTAAAACAAGTTTTAATCAAATTAACTAACATGTACTTATTATTTTGTCCAGCCTATTTTGGTCAATTCGTACTTTTTCAAGGTAAATGAAAGCTGTCATTTATTTTAATTGGCTTATTTACATATTATTTGATTCCTCACCAATTAAGTATTTAAATCTTTCCATATGATTTTATTTACTCAAATAACTACTTGGCTACAGGGTGATAGAAAAATTCGTATGGGTGTACTTATTTTTTTGGCCATATGTGTATATGTATATATATTTCCTAATAAAATTTCCTTACCAACTGTTTGCATCGGAAAATGAAATATTTCCTATTTCGCAGTAGCTAGAAGATTTAAAACACCAAAGCTCATAAAGAAAACATTATATATTTTATAACTAAATGCATAATTTTTTTTATAGAATCTGTTATCTAGAATAAAATAGTATTTATTAATAAAGGCTAGCGACAAACTCCTGGAAATAGAATAGAATTAACGATCAACATCCTTTGAACGAATAAATTGTTTTACCATTAAATATATTTATTCATCGTTTACTCGTATGGTCGTTTTGTTTTCTCATTACGTAAGTCTGAAATCCAGATAATTAGCCATCACAATTCCTTTGCAAAACCCTTCCTTACCATATACAAGTTTTATTGGATCTTATAAATCTGGGTATTTAGCTCGCGCAAAATATTCAATCTAAAACTAATCAATTAGCAAGCAAAATCCATTAGAGAAGTATGGCGCTTACCAGGTTATACAGTGACACGCAAAACTGTTCACGAAATTAAATATTTTTGCTTTTTTTGCCGCTGTGAAATTAGTTATGTTAAAAGTTTCATTGGTTTCTTTCTCCTAATTTCACAGCGGCAAAAAAAGCAAAAATCTTTAATTTTGTGAACAGTTTTGCGTGTCACTGTATGAAAAAGGCATAAATTATTATTAAATTAATGCAGCTCCTCTCCTGCAGCGGCAAGTGGCAATATGGGCAGCATTTGTTTGCGCTTCCGTAACGGTAACTTCATTAATTCCCTCTGTGATAAGATCTGCTTCTAACATAGTCCTATATATATATATATATATGAATTTTGATTTTTGAGGAGGCTTTTTCCACCGGATTCAACATCGGAGAGTATTATGGTGGTAAGAGTTTAATAGATAATCAATTTTGCTCTAAAATTTCTTTGGATTGAGCACTTTTGTGGATTGCGGCATTATCCATAATAACCAAAGCACCCTCCCATGATGAATCCACTTTCTCCACCAATCCTTTTGAAAAGTCGCAAAATTTTGCTGAACTATACGTCGAATTCGATCATATTTGACTATGTAATATTCCGTCTTTTGAAAGAGCTTAAACTCACATTCCTACCCCTAACTGTGGGAATAATAACATTGGGTCGAGTCCCATAGTTTGACCGTGCCTGATTACGCCGCATCTGAAAATTAAAGCCAGACTCGTCGACAAAAATTAATCTTGCCGCTGTTTTCTCAATTATTTTTGAAATTTCAATTGCGTAATCTCTTCGCAAACCCATAGTCCTGGGTGCGCTCATTCGATCAACCTCCTTTGTAGAAAGCTTATTTTGAGCGTGTGTAGTCCTCGAGCTATCGTACTTATATATACAATACACCCTGTGATCGCAGGCTCACGTTTAATTTGTTTAAGTGTCGTACAGGGAATCGTTCCGACACATTTTTCTATTTTGTCTAGCACTGCCTGCGTTAATTTGCGATGGCGGACATCTCCATTCCTTTGAGCAGTTGAATATTTAACTCCAGCTGCGGTTGCAGCATCTTTAATAGTGGGCCCATCCTCATTTACAGTCTTGACTCGATAATCCGGATCAATTATTGCAAGGGGTAATCCGGATCAGCGGAACATTCGGATTAGCGCAATCATATTTTTCTATGGAAAAACGGTACCGAAAAATAGGAAATATTTCATTTTCCGATGAAAACAGTTGTTAAAGAAATTCTATTAGCAAATATATATACATATATATTATTGTCGTGCTCTGTGGCCGTGATCGTTCGGTCGCCACTCTGTGAAATAGACACTCATAGAGAAACGAGTTTCCAAACTCGGCGCGACTCGTCGCCAGTTTATTATTCAGAAGAAGATGATAAGAAATATTCTTATCGTAGAATAATATAAACTAACAATGCGACTAGGAAGTGGTATGGCTGACAACCATATCACACTCCGAATTCAGTTGTCTTTGTAACGTTGATGACTACACACGGTAGTCATCAACGCACCATGCTCCACGAGGAGTTGCGGTAATCGAGAGAGAGAGAGAGAGATATATTATCGTACACATATTAATCAAAACGAACGAGAAAATGGACCTAATAAATCACATACGAATTTAATTTTCCATAGTTACGAATTTGATGTTCCGTAGTTACGAATTTGACATTCCATAGTTACGAATTTGATGTTCCAAAGTTACGAATTTGATGTTCCATAGTTACGAATTTGACATTCCATAGTTTCGAATTTAATTTTCCATAGTTACGAATTTGATGTTCCATAGTTACGAATTTGATGTTCCAAAGTTACGAATTTGATGTTCCATAGTTATGAACTTGACTGAGAAATGGTATATACAATAAAAACATGACGATTGGTATTAACATAAGATATTTTTATTAACCAAAATAGTATATTGTGTTGATTGCTTATATATTATCAATTATTTAAAAACTCAGTAAATAGCATATTTATTTCGGATTTGCTAAATTGGTATATCGGTTCACATCAATTATTTTGAAATTAAATAGTTACAAAATGTCCATTAAACTCACATTGCGAAATGATAAGAATCCTTCCGAGTATGTAATTGAAATATAGATAAAAACACTTGATACACACGCTTATTACTCCATATATACATAAATTTAGGCAGTTTTCGCACGTATTGCAGCACGTTTGCTGGTAACAGCTTGAAAACCAGACTTGATACTAGCTACGGAACAACGCGAACCGCACGATTCACATTGCAAGAAGAATAAGCGGGTGTCTTTCTGAAGAATTGTTTCGGGCGATCGGCACGTATGACAGGTCACGTATTCCTTAATATAGCGCCGCAAAACATTTTCAATTTGTTTCGGCTGGAAGCGACCCTTGATGATCAATTGTTGATTGCCGTCCATCGAACCGCTCGTACCCAATTCAGCAAGCAAGAAATCGAGTAAATGTTTCGGTTGTCTGTGCAACGTTTTGCAAATATCCGTAAAATTGGCAAAAGACGTTTTCTTTGTGCCAACACGCAAGACTTGAGGTGGTCTCATGACGAATTTTGGCTTACGTCCGGCGGCCATGTCAGGATTTTTATCGAGAATAATTTCAAAAACACGACTGAGTAGTTCATCGTAGGTGTAGTCGCGATCCGAGCCAGCCCAGGTGGAGGTGTTGTCATCGACTGGAAAGATATTAATCAAAAGTTAAAAAAAGAGTTCCAAGATATTGGAAATATTTAAAACAAAAAACAAGGAAAAACGACGATGATTAAGAGTGTTGGAAGTTTTTGTTATTAATTACCAAATTCAAAGATACTCGGCTCCACATCGGTAAGGCATGTAAGAAAATGTATTCATAGTTAAAAGTTCCTGAAATCAATTCTTAATAGGGGAAAGAAAGGAAAGAAATAAAACAAAACTAGTCACAATCGCACGCGATAGAAATAAAATTCTACACATTTAATAAAATTGCGACCTTCTCACATGGAAAACTAAGATTCAGGGACCAAAGACTCGAATACTAAGGCTAGAATAGCCAACACGAATACCCTTATCGAGCTACAAGTACCCAACTAACCACAATGGTCAAGCACTTTCTTAAGGAGGTATTACACTATCAAATAAAGTTTGACCAATGACGCAAAAAGTTTGTCCCACTAGTGTAATAGCAAAATAAATGACCAAAAATGTGTTTGACCAAAAATGAATGAAAATCGCGGTCATTCATTTCGGGTCAAACATATGACCTTAGTGTAAGCTGACCAGACGTACAGCATTTTGCTGTACAGTACAGCATTTGGCCCTGCCGTACAGCATTGGGAAATGTACAGCAAAATGTACAGCATTCCCCAAGCCACACAATGAAACCTCATTAGTTCATGATATGCTCCTCGGTAAAGCCTCCGATCAATCTTGACCGCTTTTAAGGTGTAAAGTTTGACCCCTGTACCCTATATGATATTGAGCGATATAATCGAACTTTAGTTTCTGAAATTTGGTAGAACTACGTGAAGCTCACATTTCCTCCAAATTCCACGGTCCTACCTAATTGCGTTCGGAAGTTAAGGCTGCCCAAATTGTAATTTTGAGTTTTCTAATTGAAAATTGTCTAAACTCTGAAATTCGTGAGCAAGAATTTTAAAATTGAGAAAACTTGTAGAGCACCGTACCGTTCATATTTGGTGATAATTGGCACCCTTGTAGAGCAAGTTAACATGACTCCAAGTTTCAAGGTCCTACTTATCTGCGTTCGGAAGTTACAGATGTGCAAACCACACTTTTGTGTTATCTAATGGAGTTTTTCAATTTGGCAGACTTCGCATCGCACTGTCCATAGTTTTTGAATATTTCAAGGCTCTAGCTTCCAAGATTCATCGATAGATTACATCTGTCACTAATCTGTCACTATAAGGTTTTCACGATTTTTTTCTTTAACCTATACTTTAGTCACTTAAACTAAATCATCTGAATTGCTTGGTAAAAATATTTAATAAGGTTGCATACCGGAATCTAAGTAAGAGGGGATTTACACTATGAACAGGATTTAGTAAAACGACTAAAATAATCGAGTCAAAACCCGTCTACTAGATTAAATTGTATGTCATTAAATTCATCGTAGAATGTACTTGTATCGTTGAATACTTACATTATTCAAATTGCAGTACAATGTGGTACAACTGTTAACTAAATCTAGGATTAAGTAATTCTTGCCGATAGTCTGAATCGCCTCTTAAGGTCTTGTTAAACATTATTAAATCTATACTATGAAATTGAATTAAAATTGAATTAGATTACAGAAATCTTAATTTCTGAAATCTATTTTCAATTTTATGTGTATAATCTTATTTCGGGTATTCTTCCTTGCTATACCTTTTGTATTAAAACATACGTTTGTATGAGCATCAGTGGCGTAGATAACTTTTCAGAAGAGGGAGGGAATCAGTGGTCTGGATTTTTTTGTTCAGCACAGAGGAAATGAATGAATGAACTTTAGAACCCCTAAGATCTAGAAAGAGCCCGTTTCTTCAAGGTTCTTAAACTGTTTCTATTCTGCTTGTTTAGCTGAGATTGTGGAGGAATAAGTTTGGCACAGCGAGGAACAACCGTGGATCGCCTAAAGATTTTATGTTCGCAGAATACAATACACCTTGTTCGGTACTCAGATTTCAATATCGGATACCGGTTTTCTTCAGTTCCCGGTGTCGGTACCATACCCAGTGTACCGGCCCCGCCGGTTTTTCAATCATAAGCCGGTTTTTTTCAGAACCGGGTTTTTCAACAATGAACCGGTTTTTTCCATGAGCCGGTTAAACCCGGATTGACCCATGGTTGAAAAAACCGGACTTAAAATCGGGATATCTGTACTTCGAAATATTGGTACCGCTACCGATTAAAAACACCGGGTTTAAACCTATATACCGGTGTTAGAAACAGGCCTACTTGAAAGTTCAATCCTGGAAAGTTGTGAAGTGAACTTAAAATTGAAATTGCAACACCGATCGCAAATGTTGGAATTGCTCCCGCACTGGAGATAAATGTAGTAAAATAGACCTCAGTGAGTGATTTGTCTGCGGCTGCAGCATACAATAATGTTCTGCAGAGCGAGGATGCAGGACGTAAAGACGAGGAAAACCTTTCTTAAACACATATCGAATAGCATGATGCAGTATTGTTCAACCAAGTTACTCCAGCATGTGCCGTAATGCTGCTCAATAAGAACCCTATTTTATCACTAGATATCCCATAATACTGATGTTCGTTAGAATGCAAAATTGTCTAATTAAATTCTACCTGATTTGTTCTTGTGGCAGTCGCACTATTTGAAAAACATCGCTTGAAAAAAAATCTCTTGTACGCCAGTATACGCTAGGAATTGTCAAAATTAAAAAAAAAAAAATAATAAATTATGCAATTGAAAATACGGTAAAAGGAGTTAATTCCGAAATTCCAATGGAGATGGCATTTTCTTAGATATTGTTACAAAATGATATAAGTATACAAAATATGTGTGACCAGGGGGATCAATCCTCGCGTATCTACGCTTATTCTTTCTGAGGTCACCATTGAGAACTTTAGGGCTAACTCTTTAGTATCAACAGAACCTTGCCTTACCAAGGTTTACCACATATTTCCGAGAATATCGGCTTCTATTCCTTTACCAAGATATCATTCATGAAGGGAAGAAGAATGAGATAATTTTATGGCATACATCATGGTGGCAGCCTCGCGTTTCTTGAAATCAAGGTGAAAGCTGCATTCCGCAAGAATGTGTACAGCATTGGGTCTTCGGAAGTCTGGTCAGCTTACCTTAGTGTAATAACAAAACACAGCCTTGGTCAAATTTATTTTCCAGTTTTTGGTCATACGGTCATTCAAAAATTACGAGGTTTTGGTGTGACCCATGGTGGTCAAACGAAATGATTCGATTGGGTGCATTTAATGATCAATATAAAAAATAGCGACAATTTATACTTTTGTGCAAACTATGGGATATTCGAAAATTTAAAATTTAAATTAATCAGTTGAATTACATCGAAGAAAATGTTTTTGGTAAACTCTCGGTAATAGCTTCGACTGGAACAATCTGCGTGTTCAGGACACAACTTTAGTGGCGATCTCATCTCTACCAAAAAAATGTTGGTAGACGCACGCCCGTTGCCACCGTTTTCTCGAATTTTTCTGGTTGTAAAAGTGTTTTTTCTCAACAACGTGGAACCTCTTGGCCATAGTGTCAACAATAAAATAAATTGCAAATAAAAATTAGTAATCCACGATTTATAAATGAATTTATCTTTTTTTCTGGTGGAAACACAGTACATATTTCCCATTAAAAAATGTAGAAAAAATTTAAAGGGCGAAAAATATTGATTTATGTGTAAATTTGGTTTAACCTTTAGGCAGCTGTTAGATATTGTATCTTTACTACCAGATATTGGCAATAAATCGGAGATATGAAACTATCGCTGTCGCTTTTAAAGTCACGATAAAAACGTTCCCGTTCAGGGTAACAGTTTGATTTTGTACATGGCCGAACGGACTCACATCACATAATAAATGACTTGAAACTAGTGGCGATCCTACATAAGGTTTTGGGGGTTCCGACCTCTCAGAAACACGCACCGCAACTTCAAAAGCACAATGTCCAAGTTTAGAGCCCGGCATACGAGTAATCTGTTGCAAATTAACTGACAGTTTCTTCTGTTTCTTCTTTCACAAAAATTATCATCACACAGAAAATTTGTGAAAAGAGGTAGCTGCTACTCTAATTTTTCTAAGTTCTCGTTTTGATTCTAACATTTTTTTTCATTCTCCCGGTCTTCTTAAATTTGAAAGAGCATTTTAAATAGCAAGACGCAAGATTACGCCTTCAGGCAAAATTAAACTTATTTTTTACAGAACAAACATTTATTCAACTAAACACCTTTGCAAATTCGATAAAGAAATGAAACAGTGCACAATAACCACTCTAAATACATATTGGAGCTAAGTTAGCTTTGGTCATTTTTTCTGAAACGGTCATACTAGTGTGATAGGTAAATTTGCATCGGTCAAACAACTGACTTGAAACCTGACTGACAACGTCATTGGCCAAACCAAAACACTTTTGGTCATTGCAAAAGTTGGACAAATTTTGTGTGACCCACTGGACAAACTTTATTTGATAGTGTACTACCACCTTTATTCAAGACTTGTCACGGCAGTAGAATGTTGATGAGTCTCTCTGTACTCCAGTATCGCTGTATCCGATACTTCCCGTTAATTAAACATTTCTACATCCAAAATTATATACAAAAAATAAACTCTAAAATAAAAAATAAGGCAGCTTTTTTAAATGAGTTTTTTAATGTTAAGTGAAAATGACCGGATAATAGATAATCCTAGAATGTAATGAAATACTCTTGTAGGAAAAATAAATAAAAAATTTAAGGCAGCTTTTTTAAATGAGTTTTTCAATGTTAGGTGTAAAATGACCGAATAATAGATAATCCTAGAATGTAATGAAATACTCCACTTACCATTCTCCTTGTCCTCGCTCTTATCCTCCTCCACGGTTGTGGCTACAAGCTCGTCCAAATCCTTCTTCTTCTTTTTCTTCTTCTTCGTCTTGGAGAAGTCCATATCCAAGTCGAGCTCCTCTTCGGCATTTCCCTCCTCGCCGCCATCTCCAATGCCGGAATCATCAACAGCCGGCTCCTTTGACGGCAGAGCATTCTCCAATTCATCTAGATTGAATGGCTTCTTCTTTTTCTTCTTCTTCTTGCCGAAATTCTCCAAGTCCAAGTCATCGTCATCGAGTTCCTTGCCATCACCATCGGCCTGGCCATCTTCACCATTATCAGCATTTGGCGATGTATCATCTCCACCACCGAGAGCGGCGTCCAAATCGAAAGTGGTCTTCTTCTTTTTCTTCTTTTTGGTCAAAGTTGGATCAAAAGCCTGCGTGTATCAAGGATAAGAGAAAAACAGGTTACTTTCACCGACTAGCAGAAGACAGAAAATCTGCCAGGTCACAGATCCGCGCTTCTGACGTCTCCTCAAAACTCGCCCATATGCCCTAACCTCAACTCGGAACGAGTCCGAAGAGCATGGACGAATTTTGGTCGCAAATTATGATAAAATCTCACTAAAAACGTTATAATACTTACGGCATCTTCTTCCGACATGTTTGCGGCAATTTTCTGAAGAATTAAAACCGTATTAGTTCTATAATTTCCGCGAAATGTTGCTTGGCAACTATTGCATCAGAAATTCAATGCACGAAACGACAGAAAGTGACAGCACCAAACGTCAATCGAATCGTGGACAGTGGAACATTTGTGCTGAATTGTGTGGGCCCGGACCGGTTCGTGTTGCACGATGTAATCGCTTAATAGTGTTTAACCGATTTTAGGAATGGCGGGTTTCAACACTCAAATAAGTTTTAATTAATTTAATTTTATGGTGAGTATATTGCTAGTATACGTATGCCTAGTACATTTTTTCCGAAATATTGATTAAGCCATCCGAATTTATACTGGTGTGCAGACAAAACAATGAAAACCATGTGATCGAGTAAACTGCAATATGGAATTTTATAACATCTTTAGGACGCACACAAATGGTCAATCCATGGATTGCAATCCAAATCCATAAAATGGATTTTCGTTCTATCAAATGAGCCCATACACGGGTGGATTTGGATTTTAATCCAATGAAAGCCATGGATAGACCGTGTATGTGCGAGGTACGACCTTATACTTTTTCTCTCAATTAGTTTGGTTTTAATATTTTTTGCGATAGTTTTCAGTTTTCAACCATTTGCATAAACTGATGAATGCCGAAATTTGAAGGAAGGCTTCTGGTTAACTTAAACCATTTCTAACCACGATTGGAATGCTTCGTTTTGGCTACACTTCAATCTTTTCTAATTTCAATTCCTAACACAGGGGATATTTGGGGAGCTAAGGAAGCAATTAGAATTACCTCTCTTTCGTCTGACAGAGAATCAAAATGTTTCTTTTTTCCACGTCAAATCTTTCCAATCTGCAAGATATTAAAGGTAAAAGTTGCTACAAGCTGAGTAGTCTCCCTATGAGAACGGATAGCAGAACAAGCCACAGCGGCTGTATTAGGTACGTTTTATTGAGTTTATCCCGTGCAGGTTTGGGTAGAACTTCATATAAAAAAAAATGACACTTACCCAGGTAAAGTTAACCTGTGCAACTACCCTACACGGGATAGAGCTCAAATGTAGATGGCGGACGCATAGGGGAAATATGAGGGAATTTGTTTTTTCAAACCAAATGTGAGAGTTTTTCTAATCACGAGAAAAGATTTTGCAAAGAAATAATCATCTTTTGTGACAAAATCCACCACATCTAGAAAATAAGCCGACGAAAGCGAGTAAAAGATGCACAAAAACTGTCAAATGTCAGCTGTTTGGTCTTAACCGGGATGTTACCCGCGATCGTTTTTTTCGAGTCAGATTTACCCTCGATGCGAAAAAAACGTCGCTATTATGTCATCATGTTATCTAGGTGAAGCCCGAGAATTTTAGAATTTGCCATAGTAAGAACAGGAATTTTGCCAATACTTACATCAACTGCCCACCGAAAAAAACCCCGACCAGGTGGTAAGAAATTTCGCAGTAAATTTAGACGCTGAGATTGACTGTGGAAGACAGACATCCTGTGACCGCGCTAAATAGCGATTAATGAGGAGGCGCATATCGTCCTTATCCTCCTCCATGGCAAGAGCGATTCCTTCCGGTAGTATAGGAATGCCGGACATGTAGATTTTAAACAGAGTGGGGCAGAGTACCCCTCCCTGTGGAACTCCTAATTTGATTTTCCTCAGCTTGGAACGTTTGCCTCCAAAATATGAATATGGACGACGTAGATATTTTTTTGTAGAGAAGAAGTCAAATAATAGGTGTGTTTTTTTGGTTATCCCGTGTAGGTTTGGGTAACGAAACTTCATATAAAAAAAATGACAGGTGCGTCAGTATTTTGCCAATACTTACATCAACTGCCCACCGAAAAAAACCCCGACCAGGTGGTAAGAAATTTCGCAGTAAATTTAGACGCTGAGATTGACTGTGGAAGACAGACATCCTGTGACCGCGCTAAATAGCGATTAATGAGGAGGCGCATATCGTCCTTATCCTCCTCCATGGCAAGAGCGATTCCTTCCGGTAGTATAGGAATGCCGGACATGTAGATTTTAAACAGAGTGGGGCAGAGTACCCCTCCCTGTGGAACTCCTAATTTGATTTTCCTCAGCTTGGAACGTTTGCCTCCAAAATATGAATATGGACGACGTAGATATTTTTTTGTAGAGAAGAAGTCAAATAATAGGTGTGTTTTTTTGGTTATCCCGTGTAGGTTTGGGTAACGAAACTTCATATAAAAAAAATGACAGGTGCGTCAGCTGTCATTTTTTTTATATGGAGTTTCGTTACCCAAACCTGCACGGGATAACCAAAAAAACACACCTAATAAATTTAAACAAACACATTTAATATTGTCCGAAAATCTTTGAAAGTTCATGAGACATTCCCGATCTTCAAATTTTCACCGAAAAAAATATTTACTTTTGCATGGCTGTGCTATTTGCTGTAACTGTAGCTGCGGTTTGTAATCTGACCCACCCTTTTCCTTGCCAAGTACCATATGGGCAAAAAGATTCTTTAGGTGCCTCTTAAAATAAACTATAATAAAACATTTTTGGTGATAGTACCTTTTCTAAACTTTCGGACTAAACTCCAATCCACTTTGTCATGAACTGTCAAACACAAAACACGGTTTTAATGGAGTCTTGCTAAGATTGCTGTATTGAATTTAATATTAAGTATACACGTTCTTAACATATAAGGATTTAAAGTAGAGCACACTTAAATTTGAAACTGAAACAAGTCATAGAATTGAATTAATAACGTGTCGCTTTTTTCAATTGTCTAACAAGCTACAAACTTAGGCCGCCCACACATGAAGCGTCTGGGTTCTTCGTTCTGTTAAATGCATGCATATTTCCGTTGGCAAGTTCAAGTATGTGAGGTTATGTCGGGTCGGTTGTTGATGTTATTATCAAATGTTGCGATTATTAATTACTATTTAGGCAATGTTTGATTTTTAAATGACACTAAAGTTAATAAACTAAGTGTACAGATAGATTTCGATGAATGTAAACACTAAATTTGGATCTCATCGAGTTATAAATTGTTGTTGGTAAACATATTTTTGAATTCAACGACATTTCCATATTATGTTCTCCTGAGAGCCCTCTCACAACGCTCATAGCTACGACAATAGTCATGCGATGACTACAGCTACGACTATAGTTAATTCCGGAACGCACTCCTGACTGATGAGTGAAAAGTGTCGATTGACCTTCAACGGTGTTTTCGATTAATTTCACTCTGCTTTTTTTCTCAGTGTATGGGGCCCACTCAAGAAGTTGGCGGGAGTGCCCCGAGTGAATTTGTTCCGCCACTGCGCCCTGCAATCCTACATCCCACTGTAACATGTGAACTATTAGGTTTACCCGTTCTCCTCCGGCCTGGGCACCTGAGATGGACCAACTCCAGTCAGCAATTACACTCTAATTATTGGTTGCAAACACTACAATACCATACCATTGGGCCTAGATTTGTTTCAACACCGTCGCAAAATTGAGAGCAGCTGCGCCGAGATCTATGTAACGCTGGAAATAGATTAGACGCATTGAATGCTGTTCAAGAAAACAGCACAATGCATTTTAAATGGCTGATGTTTTTTGCTTTTTAACAGCAGCTGCAAACTTGTCAGTGCTTTGCTTTGTGCTGCTTTCTTCGGCAGCATTCAACGCGTCTAATCTGTTTCAAGCATAACGCTCCAACTAAGACAAAACACACATATTCCTGCATCGAACCTTCAAGGCTCATGCCAGGGAGGCGTTGTAGCCAAATAATGGCCGTTTTAAATAAAAACGGGTCTAGTCCGCCAAAGGGCTAAAATTTATGTAAGGCAAGGCAACCAATGAAGCCACAGCAAGAGTTGCCTCGGTATATAGAAACTTAGTCATACAAGTTTCTGAATAATACATGAGAAAAGGGAACAAATTGTCTGGACATAATACTAGCCAGGTGTCATTTTAAATGTAAAGTAGTCTTAAAATCATTAAAAAAAAACGGAGGCTAATTTCTGGCCGAAATTTCTCTCTCTCCCTTCATTACCGTAACTCCTAGTGGAGCATGGTGCGTTTATGACTACTGTGTGTAGTCATCAACGTTACAAAGACAACTGAATTCGGAGTGTGATACGGTTGTCAGCCATACCACTTCCTAGTCGCATTGTTAGTTTATTATTCTACGATAAGAATATTTCTTATCATCTTCTTCTGAATAATAAACTTGCGACGAGTCGTGCCGAGTTTGGAAACTCGTTTCTCTATGAGTGTCTATTTCACAGAGTGGCGACCGAACGATCACGGCCACAGAGCACGAGCCGAAATTTGGATACCCTTTATTTTCTTTCGGGCTAATATTTTCCGATTTCATTTGATCCTACATAATTCTTATAACTTGCTTTTTGGGTGCGATTAACTCGATTAACATTTTTCTTAACACGTTGGCTACGCGCCCTACGGCAGTCAATTTCTGTGCGGCACATGCCCCCCGGGGGCATGTAAGTCGTTTTTAATCATGTGCGGCACATGCTCCCGGGGGTTTCTCTTCAATATCATCATGTGCTACTTTTTAACACGTATCTCCGACGGCTTAGAAATATATCTCTTCTTTTTGCCGATGATATAGTCCTCAGTAGCCAAAACATCGTTGCCTTGAAAGCTGCACTTACAAATTGATGTGACATTCCGGAGGGTTAGTATAACAAAGAGTTCACGTATCTTGTCTTGATGGTAATCAAAGGACCTACATGCTATGATGATATCGAACGGCGCACAAAGGTTGGGACGATGAAGTGGCGAGAAAACTCTGTTTGTCTGCGATAAGAAAATGCCACTGAAGCTAAAGGGCAAGTTGTACATATTGGTTGTACGTCCCGCACTCATGTATGGATCTGAATGCTGGACCATGTATGAAGGTTACGCGAAAGAAATGACAGCGACTGAAATAAAAATGTTATGCATGTCAGTGCATGATGTGCCTAAACCGCAGGTCGAGCGACGCGACGCCATAGAGCGGTATAAAGAACGAGGCAAAGAAGGAGAAAAATTCATTAAATTCATGGCCATGGATTCGCCGTATATGTGGCATTAGATATAATCACATCAAAGGCGAAAAACGAATACATTCCATTTCCGAAATGTTTCTTTTAGTTTGAAGTACCAAGAATGGAAAAAGCTTGCATAAAAAAGACTAATTTTAGTGTTTCTCACATTTACTGTTTTCAAGATCCTATAACTATGCAAACTGTAAATGTGAAAATCATGTTTATACCCTATACCCATAAGATGGTATAGGGTATATTGTTTTTGTTACGACGATTTATGTAACACCTCAAAGGAGCCACCTGAGGTATGGCAAAGTATATATATAAATGATCAGGGTCGGTCCCTGATTCGAATAAGCCATGTCCGTCTGTCTGTTTGTCTGTCCGTCCGTGTGTCTGTCAGTTCGCACGATAACTCCCGAAATAATGGAGCTAGCGTTTGGAAATTTCGGTCAGATGATTGCTTTGATAAAAGCTTGGATGGTATTGAAAATGGGCCAAATCGGACCAAGGGTTCCCCTACCTCCCATACAAATGACCCCTCCGTGATAATGTAATTCGGCCATATTTTTCGACAGAATGTCGCTAGCGACCTGAAATTTTCATCAATGCCTAATTGTGACTTATGCTTGAAGTTAGTGGAAAGTGGAGAAGGTCTGCCTTCCCCTACCCCTACATCCCCTACAAAGCAATATTCAGCCATATCTTTTGATAGAATGTCCCGAAAAACTTGAAATTTATCGCAATTGATAGCTGCTGGATGCCGTTATAAGATATTAAAGATGTGCGAGATTCAGCCTATCTACCCCTCCCCCCTTAAAAAAAAATTAAATTGAATATTTTCGGTTTTACGCGCATTTTAGGTCTATACATGGGTATAGGGTATACACTCATCGTGCTATTCGCACGATTAGAACTCGGTCTCGTTAAACTCTGTAAATAAAACCCCTTCAAATGACAAAAATGTTCGGAACCATGTCAATAACAAATATGCTTTGATTTAGTTTTGTGTTTATTTAGATTTTATTACTTGTGTCATCATCAGCTGTAACTTCTGTCAAGAAATAGTACTCCTCTATGTACTCTAACATAAGTCCTTCTTCAAAGTTTTGATTACATTTTCATTTGATTTCACATAAATTATTTTAAAACACAAAATAATGTCTTCTTTACATATAAAGTTCATTTTGCACAAATCCTACTCATGGCAGTGGAATGCAAATTCAACAGTTTCTAAATAGCAATAGATCGTTAAAAAATTCAATATGCATCCAAGAGTCAATAAGTTAAATATTCATATAATTTTTTTATTTTGGCTAATCTCATTTTATTATTTAAATGTACATTAACAAGTTAAAAGTAAAAAATAGAAAAATTGTATAAAATTATTATCTTAATAAAAAATCTTTTCTTTTTTTCCGGATAGTAAAATTTATATAATTTTACATTATATTGAAATTCGTACGCATAGATGATTTTAAACGCAAATGAAGCTGCATATTACATTTGTTTCTAACGTATATTGGTTCATACTTGGTTCACTATATCAAAAATGCAATTTGTTTGATTTATCTGCTGCGATTCGACTTAGATGTGAGCAATAATCTTCTTTTCGGGGGCTATAGGTTCCGGTCCGACACCGCCTGCCATTTTATGTACGAGAATTCCGACTTCATAGGCTAGTCGATCAGCTTCCTGAAAACAAAAATATAATTTAGGTGTTAACCTCAGTTCTGAGAATTATGTAAATCTAAATTGTATCAAAATATAATAATTCGTAAAATTATACGAATATTAAAGCGTAATGGCTTATCATTTTACTTACATCTTTCGTGGCAGCTTCCGCATACACTCGCACAACATCTTCCGTTCCTGACGGTCTCACGAATGAACGTCCCTTCTTATAATTCGCTACCACCTTGTCTATGGCATTCTGCAGACCGTCTGGCGTAACACACACCCTTTCGGCATCACTGGTCGTAATTACATTCCTGTCATGTACTTTTACTTTAAGCTGTAAATTCGGCAGATCTGTGTATGTTGCCAGCCACTGTTTCAGATCCCAGCCTTTGGCATGCAAAATTGTTTCGACTAGAAGCATATCGGATATGGCATCACCTACTGTTTCATTGATTAAATCAATGATTTTCAAGAAACGAGTTGCACTCGCCTTTTGTTGATTATTTTCGGAATTTTCTGCAACATTTCTGATCTGCTGTTTGGCATTATCACTAAAGACAATAGTGCCGTGGCCGTTTGCCTCGAAATAGACACCAATATCATAGTCGAGTGCCTTGTGATGCAAATGCTTGACGCCAGTCGGTACACATGAGACGGGAATTTGTAATTCATTTACAATATAGTCTGTGGATGCTCCATTGGCGTATGCGGTTTGTACAAGTCCCAGATTCAATTCAATTCCGCACTCTTTAACCATGTCCATGAGGTAGCCGGCAACCAATGTTGCTATTCGATCTCCGTCTAACAGATGAAACACTCCGTTCTCATCCGTGAAAAAGTACATTACGCGATCTGCATCTCCATCGACCGATACACACCGCGTATTGGGTTCCGCTGTTGGCATTCTAACCGGCGAACATTGCTGCACTTTTACATAATCTGCACCACATTCATGATTGATTTTTCCCTCGCCACTATTGAATACATTTACATTTAAAGAGTTTTTCATTCTCTTCAGAAACTGTATCATTTTCCTAGCGCCTACACCGTTCGCACCGTCGAATAAAAGCAAATTCTTATAGTTGCCATTTTCCAGTGTGTCACCACGCAATTCCTCGAAAGCGGTTATCAATTTCTTATAGTAGCCCTCTTCTGTGGGTATTCCATAGGCACATTTGGTGTTTGCACAAACCACTGCGTAGTGCAGCATTGGTGTTGTGAGTATTCCAAACTCTCTCACACTTCCTTTCAATGCAATCACACCGTCGGCGACGGCTTTCATCAAACGAGGGCTATGATATCTGTTATCCATGCCGACGTAAACTTGCGAAGATTGTGTAATGGAAATTTGTTTTTCGGCTATGAGTTTTGTCACTTGTGCCTCTAAATCGTTATCGCTTACATTGACCAGATCTGTCGCAAGCTTTTCCCAGCTAGGATCAAGCATCTCACCCTTTGGATCGATAAGTTTTACCCCATTGTCTGGTTCGGGATTGTGTGATGCAGTGACCATAACACCGATAACTTGACCGTTCATTTCGCGAGAACGCAAAGTTGCTAGTAATCCCATTCGGTACATGACATAGTCGAGGTCCTCGGCTCTGAAAATGAATTGAGATTTTTTTTATTTATTTTATTATTTTGTTAGTTATATTTACAATCCATATATTAATAACAAAGAGAATTACTAGAGATATCTACATTTTCTTTTGAATTGGAAAAGTTTTAAACACCGAAGAAGCATGCACGCATTTTCACATTGCATTGCATCAACATCAGTGGATAAAAACATAAGTTATATCTGTAAGTAACACAAAAAGATGTCCCTAATAAGTCCAAAACCGTAAGAATTTTTAAATATTTAGTAGCAACGCATCTTTAAACAGAACAATATTTAAGACATTAGCTCTCCGAATATCATGCTCCTGTTGATCCTTAAAATATGTTTTATAGTATAAGCCAACCGATAAGCTTTAGCTATTTTATTATTATTATTAACCAATTAACTCTATATAAAATTGGTTTTGATGATTTAATGATTTTCGCAAGTTTGGGCGAATTCCTAGCCAATTTTGAATTGAAATTTGAGACATTGTAAAATTAAAAAAAAAAACTACAAAAGGCCGTCTATTTAAAAGCCATACTTAATGAGGGGAAATTTTGAGGAAATGCATTTGGGATGTTCCACCACTAGTACATTAGTGGATTACGATTAAACCCAAACATGAAAAAGAGTTTAGGTAGACTGCCAGACTGTTGCATGCATACAAAGCGCTGAAGAGAATATAAGAAACCTATTTATAGGAAAACTGATTTCGCTCGATAACTTTTTGATCACTTCACGTCAGTGATTCTTAAATTTTTATAGATGAAGGACCATTTCCTAATTCCAAAACCGACGAATGTCGTAACATTTTTGCACTCTCCGAGTGGATATGCCCGTAAATCGGGAAATCACTCGGAGAGCAACATTCCAAAACAGATATACTCTTTGTAATATTTCATATTGCCGCGGAACACACGCACCAGAATAAAAATGAGCATTAGAAAACTTACAATTAAACTTGACCGATTTAATTTGGGAATCAAACACCGAACATGTGCTCTTAGACCTCGTGCTATGCATGCCGAGCTAGTTGACTTTGAACAACAAACAAAATGTCTCACCTCAAACGAGTGTTTGGCCATAATGCAATGCAAATTTTTCGCCGTTTTGGGATTGTGAGCGAAACATGGATTGATCGCTTTGTACCAGACACTAAACATAAACAGCGAGCAAGCGAAATAATGAAATTAATAAGTGAAATAATCTGCTCAGGAAAAGGCAGAATTTTATAAATTTTTCTTGAAAGAAAAAACGGTTCGGGGGAAATTACATTAATTCTGTGGGTTGAAAAGAGGTTGTATTTAAGCGGAATAATACTTTCGCACATTGCATTAGCTTTTTTATCTTGAGTCACCTCGGTCTAATGCTGACTTCGGCTACGTTATGATAGTACATCTTAATTTGAGGCCCGAACGACAATTTTTTGTCTAAACATGATGTAAAAACAGTGTTTTACAGTCTTCTCAAAAACCTATTATTCTGAAGCCATTAAAATGGCAAAGAAGGGTTGTGGTATCTAGAAAAAATGTACTATGTTGAAAAATACACAAAAAATCCGTCCAACTATTATTAAGTTTTCTTGTCCATTGCGGGAGAATTTATTTTTTATGTAATTATCTATAGAAGCGAACTATTGGCTTCTCGTAAGTTTAGCAAGAAAACCTCATAAAAACTGTAATGACATATTTTATATTTTATTGAAAATACGGGTTTTTAATATAATCTTACGAAGGCATTGCGGTCAACTTCCCGTTGCTTCAGGGGCCACAAACGGTTCGCAGACCACCGGTTATGAGCCGTTAGTGAAGTGTTGTGTACACGTTTTGTTTGGAATATTTTTATACAAATGAATTTACCTAGATGGTAGAGGGGCGTGAACCCGAAGGGATTCGCAGCACTGAAGCCAGTGGGCCTATTGTGATATCTTACCTAATATAAAGTACTATAATAATTGAGCACTTATATCAAGTTGGCTAAGCACAAAACCATTACGGAATAGTTTTGAACGGCTGCAAATCGTTAGCTCGCATTTGCTCGGAACTAAAAAAGATTTGAGGTTTCCTATTTATTTAAATATACAGGGTGTCCCGCATTGGGTGGTCAATATTGTAAGGGTTGATAGCGCAACTTGTTTCAGCAAGAAAATTACCAATACAATCGGAATTTTTTTTACCGTTACCTTGTTATCGCTTTTTTTGTGAAAGTCATCGAAAATCGTGACTTGTCACGCAAAATCGTAATTTTCAGCTCTCTTGATGACTTAATCCAAGATTTGATTTCAGTTTCAGAAACTACATAAAATTTCACAAAAACTGAAGTTTTTCCTGTTGTTAACATTATCGGCACTTTCAATACAGTTACTCAAACTTAATAGAAATTTTAAAATAGATTTTTCATCAAAAATTTAAACAGTAATTTCATAACGGTGCTTTATACGTACAACTCTGCAAAGTTGATAAAAGTTGCTTCAAAATGTTGGCTTTGCAACGGTATATCACTTTTCATATTTACATTACTTATGTCAGAAACTCGATGCAATTTCACATTTTTCGCTGTATCTTTTTTTCTACCGCACGGATCGGAGCAAACGATATCTTATGCACACCCTAAGGACAGACTCTATCTATGTAAAAAGACATCAAATACCGGATGCGCTCTATAAGCCTGTAGCCCTGTCAATGGACAACATGAACAACAACATGATTTTTGAAAAAAAAATCGATTTTCAAACTGTTTTTCATCGGATCTTCTTGAAATTTTCTACACTTCGTAAGACGGCGCGAGCGACAACCTCTACCAAATTTGAACACTCAGGATCAACCAGGGTCCGAGCTGCACACCCGTACTGATTCTACTTTAATAGCATCCCAAATTAGGGCACAAACCCTCTGCTAGTTTTTCGAGTTTTCTACGAATTTTGAAAACTGATCTTAACTTCATGCGGAAAAAAAATAGGCGGAAGCCACTTCAAACACACTCATAAAGAAATGCGAATTAAGTTGGGTAAAAAACATATGGGTTGGACAAATGAGCGGAAGTGCGTTCTTGTTGTAGCGACTCAAGAGATCTAAATGTGGATGGATAACAAGGAAGATTTATAGCGGTGGACGTCAATTTAACAATATTGAAGAGCTTCTGCAAACGATTAGGGGAGCTTGGGACGATAATAATCTAAGTTACCTTTAAAATCTTCACAATTCAACGCCTGATAGGCTTTTTCAGTCAACGGAGGTTAACTAGTCATTAATGGTAATATTTTTGTGAATAAAATTATCTTTTCAGACCGCTATATTGTTTTATTACATCTGGAACTATCTTAATGACTTTCACTTGTGTTCTACTTTTAATAATTCTCGTAAGAAAATCCAAACGGGACTCCGGTTTTGAGACTGTGTTACTAAAAGAGCAAGCAGGCTGCTGAAAATATTGCCACCAAGTTTGAAGAAAATACCGTTATTTCCAAAATACAGCTATTTTTCATATGGAAATATTCAATTGATTGGGAGTGTATATTCAGGGTCGATGCTATCGCATGCTTCCTCAGATTCAATTAAGATGAGATGTAATAGGGATGCAGATAGGTATAGCGTGGTTTAACTAGAATACACGATGTTAATTGTAAGTTTCTCGCCCAATTTTTTTTTAGACATTTCTTTGCTTCAGTGTTTAGCAAATTCCACTATGGACAAGTACACAATTGATCAGCGCGTTAAGGTCGTTGAAGCCTTTTATGAAAATGGACTTTCAAATCAAAATGCTTTTCGTACACTTCGTGATTTTTTTTTGGTCAATATAATCGACCAAATGCGTCCACATAACGGAGTTCTTGTGGCCAGAAATCGATGACCTGGACGATATGTGCCACACAGCCAACGAAACAATGGCTCTTGCACGAGAAATTCAATGGCCGTGCTATCTCTAGTCTTGTCGATGTTAATTGTCCGCCACGATCATGTGATTTGACACTGTTGGACTGCTTAATCTGGAGATATTTAAAAGAAAAAGTTTACGTCAATATGCCAAAAAAAATTCAAGAGCTAAGAGATGAGGTAATTCAGCACATTAACGATATTCAACCTCAATTATGTCTCAGAGTCATTGAAAATATGGACCATCGGATAGAAGTATGTCACCGTAGCGTTGGCGAGCATTTGGCCGATATTTTGTTTCACACATAATTGCCATAGATCCTTCTATCTTCTTCTTCCTTGCCTCGTTCTTTATACCGCTCCATGGCTTCGCGTTGCTCGACCCGCGGTTTAGGAGGCACATCGCCCGTTTTGGCGATAATATCTCAGCATATTTCTACAGGCAGCTCTATCTTGGATCGTGTCATCGCCGAGACCAATGCGTTGTTGTTGCTTTTTCATTTGACACATCCAGGTGTTCTTCGGTCTGCCACTGGCCTTGGGATCATCAAGGGGAACTTCCATTGATATCGCTTTCTTTGCGGGGTTCTCAGGCGGACGCCGTTGAACATGGCAATACCAATCCATTTGTCGGTCTTCGAGCTTTTCGGTGATTGGTTGGTAGATCCTTCTATCATAATAAAAAAATAGATAATTCTCTACAGCTCTCATAAAGGCTGCTTGTCAATTAAAGTGTGATCATCTCCATCCTTGATCCCGTTCAAAACAATTTTTGGCCATAATTTCGGTGATTGGTGGAAGAGGTTCGTTACTTGGCGTGCTCTGCAGATCCGGGTGTTTTTTTTTATCGTCGCAGTTGCAGATCTTGGGGAGATTTCAGTATCTGCGGCGCCAAATTTTGATGATGACATTTCATTAATAAGTATTGGACTGAAACGACCGAATCTACAATCCTTTTTTGCAAGATCGTAACGGTTCTCCAGATATTCAATGTCATAGTTTGACTTTTCTATGAAGCCAGTTAAGTACGAGGGTGGTCTGAAAAGTTTCCGACCTCAACTCAAAGATGGCGCCACTCGTCAATAAAAGCAACGCCATCTGGATATATCATAGCCGCAACTCAGCTGTACAATGACGTCATGGATCCTGCTTAAATTGTTCGTCGGACACGGGCAAACAACAACAATGTCATGAGAAGCAACAACAATGCAATGCAATTTAATCTGCGGATTTGACGTTTAACGAGTCTACATCTACATTGCGGCCTTAATATATAGACGGCGGTGATAAAAGCTAGTGAATGTAGTCAACGCCATCTAGATACATCAAGGTCGTAACTCAGCTGTTCCATGTCGTCATAGTTTGCCTACTAAGTTTTGGATTTACACGAACAAACAACAACAACAAGCATATGACGTCATTAAAAGTAACAACAAAACAGTGCAAACAGTAGGCGAAAGATTTCTACATTGCGACCTTAATATAGAGACGGCGGTGATGTAGTTGTGCATCTTTTAACAGTTACTCACCAAAGTTTCGGCCATTTTGGACGCGCAGTTTTTAGTTCACAGTCGTTTGAGTCAGCCTGCAAAGTGGGCCTTCGTGGCGGCGATGACCTCCTCATTCGACTGAAATTTCTGCCCGGCGAGTGACTTTTCCATGTTTGGAAACAAAAAGAAGTCACTCGGGGCGAAATCTGGAGAATACGGTGGATGGGGCAGCAGTTCGTAGCCCAATTCGACCAGTTTGGCGTTGGCGGGCGGAGGTGTGATCCGGTGCGTTATCATGGTGGAAGAGATTTTTTTCTTTGCCAAGTGGGGCCGTTTTTTCTTCAATTCGGCGTCGAATCGGCTCAATAATTCGGCATAGTACAGCCCTGTGACCGTGTTGCCCTTCTGCAGGCAGCCGATGTGGATCACACCTTGTGAATCCCAGAAAACGCTGACCATCACCTTTCCGGCCGATGGAGCAGTCTTCGCCTTCTTCGGAGCACGTTCGCCTGCTGAAGTCCACTGTTTCGACTGATCCTTGGTCTCTGGTATGTACCAGTGTATCCAAGTTTCGTCGACTGTCACGAAACGACGCAGAAACTCCTTTGGATTGCGCTTAAACAGCGTCAAACACTGCTTTGAAGAGGTCTCACCGTTGCGCTTGTTGTCCGGAGTAAGCAAACGCGGCACACATCGCGCCAACTGCTTTCTCATGCCCAAAATTTCATGCACGCGATCTTTTAAAATGCCTACTGTCTCAGCTATCTCTCGCAACTTCAATCGGCGATCTGTCAATACGAGATCGTGGATTTTTGTCACGTTATCCTGCGTGCTAACCGTTTTCGGGGCACCTGGACGTGGCTCTTCAAAAACCGACGTGCGACCACGTTGAAACTCGTTAAACCAATTTTTGACGGTCGCCATCGAAGGAGAAGAGTCACCGTACACAGCATCCAAACGCTCTTTGATTTTGCTGCGCGATTTCGAATCACCGGCCGATATTGCTCCTTTTCCATTTTTCTAAAATCGGCGGACACTCCAGCTTTCACACGTGGCCAAAGCAAAACTACGAGTCTGATCCGGCTGAATTTTGGACAGTTGCCGTCTAGAAGAATGTACTACACGATAGTAAATTGCTCTTGCGATACTGACACCATCAGGCGGGGAGGCTGGGTACTTATCAGACTACCCTCGTAATTTGATAAGAAAAGGGAGATATTTCCGCTTTACACATTGGGGAAAGTGTTCGATGCCATCAAATTGACGTTTTAATTTTAATCAGCCCCACTATAATAGTAAGTTTTACCAATTTGGCAAAGATGTTGAATAATATGAAAAGTCGAAATATATTTGCGAGCAAGAACTGTAAAAATTGCTAGACAGGGAGGCAAATGAAATTTAAAAAGCTATTTTTGGTGCAATGCTATTGATTCACATCAATATATAGTAAAAATACCCCCAATTTCCCATTAAAAACTGAACTACCCCATATAAATGTCAAACTTTGACATTGAATATCTGGAGAACCATTACGATTTCGCGAAAAAGGATCGCAGATTCGATCGTTTCAGGCCAATATTAATGAAATGGCATCATCAAAATTTGGCGCCGAAGATACTGAAATCTCCTCGACGTGTGGAACTTATGGCCAATGCAATTTTCCGTACAAGCTGTCATGACAATCATGTGTTCTCACTTGCTGGTTTTTTGACATAAACCTGTGGTCGTTCTTCATCTATCATCGCCAAAAATGGTATGATGTTCGCTATTTTGTGTTGTGTCTTGTGAGACTGTCTATTTCAGATTGCTCGATAAATTGCCTAATGTATGTGCTGTACGGGCGGCAGATCGATTGTGGGCAATCGATCGGCCGAAAAATCGTCAGGTTTGTGGTGCCCTTAAGAACGAAAGTTCTTGATCCCCAATGAACAGATCTTTCCACGGGGTCACCACCGTTTTCTCTCTACAGCCGCCGATTTGGTGAGTTAACCCCCTGAAAAAGGACTCTAGAGTCTTTCATTGTGCCTGTCTAGACAGTTTCAATTTTCGTTCGTCTTCATCATTTTGACAATTGAAACTTTAGATGCCTGCGCTATTGATTGTTGCTAATGTTAAATATAAACAACCCATCATCTATTCATACTATTAATGAAAGAATTTATCATTTACCCGTCCTGACCAAAGCCGCGTCGACACATATTTCCCGATAAAGAATGAACAGATGTGGATAGAATGATGCATTGATCTCTTCTGTTCACTTGACGCAATCAACGACACGTTCAATATTGAAAGTGGATACGGAGCTTGAAGGCGATAGTGAAGACGAAAGCGCACATGTGTGGACATAGCCATTGGGGATGAAAGTCTTTCGTTATAATTAGGTATTATGGAAGAAAGGAAAGTGTCTGTTTTTGGCACTGATTGTATTTTAGTTTAAATATTGTATGGCGCTTCATAAACCGTTATCATTCCAATGTGTCATAATAGAGCAATACTAAATTACTCTGGCCCTTGAAAAATAATAAAATGCCTGCATCCACTTGAACCATTTAACCCTTTGACGACTATAGGCAAATATGTTTGCCCGGAGGTTTTTGATATTTAAAATTGTTCACGTTAAAAATATAACAAAATACTCGGAAAGAAATTCATAAATGAGAGTTGGGGTAACATTATTGTTATGGGTATAATTTCCTATCTGACACGCTTTGCCCCCCAGGGGCCCCCAAAGTTAAGTAAAAAGTAGTCACAGTTAAAGGGGCTGTAATGTAACGGTAAAATCGAAAAAATTGATGAGCCTCAAATAGTGCATTTGGTCTATCTCTTCTCTTTGTAAAATTGCAACGTTCCAGGTTTTTCGAAGTTCAGTGAACTCGTACAGGCCTAAAATAAGTTGAGCAAATATATTTGCCTATGGTCTGAAACGGAACAAAAGGCATTATGTCTTTTTTATTACATTTGCAACATTTAGAGTTAGAGTCGCGAAAATGAATAGTGTAAGGAGGTTTTCGCACTTGCACTTAATTGTGGTGAGTTTTTAATGGGGTAAATTTAAAATTTTATGAATGTAAAAGGTCAAATAATTTGCGGTATATAGCATTCATAAATGTAAAAACCGTCTACCTCACGACAGCTGTTTTTTTTTCAGCAACCAAACGAAATATAGAAATTACTGCTTTACGAATCTAGTGATTATGGCGAAGGAAACGTTGTCAAATTCTACTACTATATGTGGACTTTTCTGGAAATAATATTTGACAAATCAAGGCTAAGTCTAAAAATTGTCATAGACTTAGCAAAATCCGCTGTATCTCCAAAACGCCAAATCTACTCCTAATATAGACAGTTTCAAAAAGAAGGCCAGCTTTATTTTTTAACCTAAAGCAATTTGGCGCCTCTATGTGTCTGAAACTGGCTACACAACTTTCACGTCTACACTGAAAAAAAAAACATTTATAACCTCGATGAGTTTGTTGTATTACTTTAATGCCCATCTCTGGCAACATTCTAATATGGCAGGTGGACTATTCCCGGCAGATAATGAAGCGAGGGTACATCGGTTTCTATGCAGTGGGGAGCATGTCTGCATATGTATGGGCATTCGGCGGCTCAGTGGAAGAGAAGTCACTCATCTCTGAGTTTCCGGAGAGTGGGTTCGAGTCACACGGTGACCATGGATGTTTGCGTTGTCCCCTTTTCGATCCTTTACCCTAATTACCCTAATTTCCCTTCCACCAAGACTATGCTTGAATTAAAGGGTTATCCCGTAAAGCCTTGACATCGACATAAAGAAAAATGCAAGGGACATAACATCTTCATCTGACCGACTTATACAATTCAACTTAAACGGGCGCGGTTTGTCGCTACATAATTTAGCAAAATATACGTAATGTGCCTGTGTGCTGTCAGCTATTACATACAAAAAAGCAAGTTTGCTCTTGGATGTTTTTCGAATTACGTAAGCATATACAATACTCTACCGTAACCTATAGCTATTCTACAGAAATTCGCACCGAATATCGAGCCGGTTTGCCGGAGGAACACATCTACTTTAGTAGACCACGAGTCCACCCTTTTGCAAAGATGATCAGGACTGGCCTTTTCAGGAAATAACTATTCATAAAATGGGAAACCGAGATATTTTGAAAGTTTGTCCTTGTGGTACTTTTATGGATGAATATGACTGCACAGATGTACTTTGTACCCAACGTAATGTGTCCTTTTGCTCCCCAACATCTCGCGATTGCTTCAATATTTACCACACCTAACATTAATTGTTTTCAATAAGGATCTTTACTTTTATTATGTTATTATGTTCAGTCGTTTTTTGGTGATAAATTCCCTTTCAACCCACAGGCAAATATATTTGCCAAGCGAAATGAGGGGTAAAATGGGGGGCTAGGGGCACATTTTTTTTTTTGACATAACTACTATTGACCTAGTGATCACGAAAATAAAACAAAAAACAAAATCGCTTCGGCCAAAAATGTATGGTCCTCAAAGGGTTAATCAATTCACCAACTCCATACGGAAAATTCTTTCCCGCATTATATTACAAGCTGCCTATACTTGTTAATGCTTCTTAAATTATGTCAAGTGCTTTACAGAACATGAAACCAATAAACACAATTTTGAATTAATTAATTTTCATTAAATTTTCTATGCCATCTGGGACCACTTCCCTCAGTCGCAATGAATTTCCCATTCATCACCTACGTTACCGCAATTGCCGCAATCTGCATTCCCAATACATAAACTAGAACAACATTGCAATAATGCACAACAGTGCACCCATTTATCCAATCACGCAATTCGCCACTTCTTTCTGGCGCTCGTCGCCTTATCACCACCCCATTCATTCACACTCTTTCGCCGACCCAATGCCCTTAAAACACTTTCTGTGAATCACACAACATTCCCGGATTAAATACACTATACTCGCAGCTAAGCCGCTGTATCTAAGCAATGTTCATATGCATACACGCACACATGGAAAGCACTTGACTCATAATTCTGGAATGACGGGAACGCGCGAGTGACAAAACGGGAGCGACATATGAACCACATGCACCAGAGTGAAAGAGAAAAGGCGAAAACAAGTAGGGGAGTGATGACGTCTCAACTTCCGCATTAGGGAATGGAGAATTGCTTGCGAAATGTCAAATTGATGTACGTGAGAAAAACCAACTAGGGATCTGGGGCAATTGAATTTTTCACACAATCTATTTAGACTAAAAAAAATGCAATGCTCACTTTCCACGAAAACCGGCCGTTCCGTACTGGATATCTTTCGTGACCCGTTTTGGATACATTTCGCGAGCAAACGCATAAACTGTCCGCAAATTGACTGACATGCTGGCGGCTGCTGGACTGGCCTTTTATAACTTTTCACTATCGAATCGAAGGGAAACGGAATGCACTGGGCACGGTCAACGTGTTTTGTAACACAATTCACTTTCTTTCACAAAAACCAATACGTCCGGCAACGGTCGAGTGGGAGCACACAAAAAACCAGAAGAGCAATTCTTCTGGAAGTAGAGTCACCAAACGCCGATGAAAACCCGAAAAACTTGCGAAGTCCAACGACCGTGGGTCACCCACCCAACACCGCGAAAAATGCTTTTAACGATCCACCGCAGCACACCCACCCCGAAGTTTCCAACGAGACTGATTGCTGAGTAAAGAAATTCTTGTCTTGCATGCGGCTGCGAGCAAGAGAATTTTTGACGTTTCTTTAGCCAGGGTTGGCGCTCGATGAAAAGATAATCCACATGCGATTGCATCTTTTGTTGGAGAAAATTATGCAAGAATCGACGGCTGGTAATGAGTGAAGGAGACAGGTGTAATATCATGCGGCGAATTCGTCATGACTTCGCAAGTGAAAGTTCATTCAATTTGTGTAAAAAAGGAACCATTCAGGGTTGCTTGATTGATATTGAATTAGATTACGCGGTGTGGCTGCTGGTTGGCATAGTGGACGCCGCACGACAGACCGGTCTGTCGTGTCTTTTATTTACAATTGATTACATAAGGGAAGGAGATCAAGCAGCAAGCAGACCGCACTATCGTTCATCGTACGAGCCGCTTTTGGACGTTATTTAACGGTCTCGGTTATGAGATAAGCCAACGCCATCTAGATATATCATAGCCGCAACTCAGCTGTACAATGACGTCATGGATCCGTATTGAATTGTTCGTCGAACACGGGCAAACAACAACAATGTCATAAGAGGCAACAACAATGCAATGCAATTTCAACTGCGAATTTGACGTTTACGAGTCTACATTGCGGCCTTAATATATAGACGGCGGTGGATAAGCCGAGCAGGGGCATTGTTCTATTTGTGATTATTGTATGGTCTAGCGATGGTTGTCATAACGATCGCCGGTCCATCAATTTTATTTATGCAAGTTAACTTAGCTGGTTTGCGTTAATTAGCAATTTGTGGATTTTGGCTTTGAACACTAATGAACAGTGGCCGCTTTTACTAATGTGCGGTTCTTCGGGTTCTTTGCAATGTAAATATTTACATATATTTGATGACCTTATTTTCTAGTTGGAAAATGCTACTGATAATGAACTTATGTACCCATGTACGTATATAATGTAGGTACTATGTGGAAAGCTGATCTGTACGTGTTGGGAAAGGTGGGAATAATAATTAGTAGCAATTAAAACCACAGTGAGTGGCCAAAGGGATAACCGAGTTTAAGAGTACAGTACAATTAAGTGTAATCAGCTTGCTCTTTGATCGATTGGTATTGGTATATGCTCAAAACGGGCCGCTAGACAACCCCGCATATGAAGGCAATATGAAAGGATGTTCCACTTGATGGACTCGAGGATAGAGGCTGACCGCTAGCTAGCTAGCATAGAGCCTGAACTGAGTAATTTCCGAGAATTTAACAAATAAGGGTGTGGTTTACTCAGTGTCTGCTTTGTATATCCTGGTTTCAATTCAGAAGAGGCAAATTTCGAGAAGCTGAATCTTAGTTTATCCCTATAAGTAGTGACCCGCCAGATTATCAATATTTCTGTACTATGGGTGTGTTGTGCTGGGATTGGTATTCCTCAAAGGGAGAGTGGTAGGCGAAGTACCGTTCGCGAGCCACATGCGGTATGATGCCTTTACCGATCCTACCGATGAGATTAGCAGGCTATACAGGGGTATAAGGCGTAACACCGAAAAAGCACCTGGGGCGAAGAAACTCTACCTTACTCGGTCTCTGCTGGGCGATGGACACATACCCTTAATGTGAATTTTTACATGACCCAGTTCTTAACGGGCTCGAGATCCAAGGAAGTTGCGGAGGATGCGAAACATGTTTTTTTTTATTCTCCCAGTTTCGGAGATATCTGCAGTCAACTAGAAGCGGAATTGGGAGAAAACATAAGCGCCGAGAAACTAATGGGTCTGACGCTGCTATCAGCAAACAACTGGGATTTAGTAGGCAGGACAATTTGTGCCGTTTACGTGGAGCTATGTAAGAAGGAGCGTAGACGCCCGTCTGCAACCTGTGGTAACGGCTGATTAGCTGAAAGCTGCTCTGTGAAGTAATATTGAAAGGTGATACCGAAGGGTCATGTGGTGACGAAAGAGGTGTTAGGTTTAGTCAGTAAGAATCCGACATAACTGCATGCTGACGGTCTCTGCTACACCGCATGCAGTATCTATGTAAGACTCTGCATCTCTACCCAGACAAAAAGCCATAATTCCGTGTGGCTCTTCCATGACTCAAAGCATATCCCAGCTATAACGCCATTTGTGGCAGAACTATAAAAAAATATTTGACTCGTTTCTTGATGAATGTTGTTGTTAGACAATATGGTTTTGTTTTGCCGGGAACGTTGCTATTCTTCGGAGTCGTTTTGTGTTGCCTCGATAGCGGAACCCAAATGAAAAAAAAACACAAAATTGTAGTGAAACCGATATATTTCGGGCTATCAACAGCCCATCTTCAGGGTTTAGCTTTCTAATTAGTGGTGTTCAAAACTGCAAAAATGATGGAGATATTCTTTGTGCTCATCGTGTGCTGATTGGTACAAATTTAGTGTGCTGGAATCATTAAAAACTGCACCAGAAAGATTTTTTTTAACTCAAAGTTGTATAACATAACTTAGTAGCCAGAGGAGCCAAATTTATGGAATTTAGAATCATTAGTATTCGTTTAAAGAGCAAAAAATGATTTTTGTTTTTTGTTATAAAAAAAAACGAAAATTCTAGATTTTTTAATTTGTAGAAAGTTATAATGTCATTTTGGAAGTGGAAAAACGGATATAACTGGGATATAACCAAGCCGTAAAGCTTAGTATGCGTCAATTAATAATAATTGGAATATGTTATTATTATAATCGAACTTTGCCTTGTATTCAATTGTGAAATCCGCCCCCAAAACTAGTGTTAATTTTTCAATTTTGAAATTAAATCTGAACACATTTTATGGCACTTATCCAATCGTTTAAAAATTTCTCAACTTGCCGACATATAGACGCCGATTAATTTTACTTCACAATCCCTTAACACAGAAAATTATAAAAATATTGAAAAAGAAAACGACAGCAAACCCGACTTGATTGGGTTGCAATTTTCCATCCATTTCTCTTCTATTTGGACATATGTATTCAACATTGGTAATCGCATTGAAGAATTTTTTTTAATAGTGCAGACGTGCAGATATCCCAAGTTTCAATTGTTAAATTGACAAAGAAGAAGGAAAAAGGAAATAACAGGCACATTTGAATTCCACACATAATGCAATCCAGAAATTCAGACTGCAGTATAGTTCAAATAAATTTTAAATAATAACCATAAGTTTGTATAGTAGTCATATATTGCTTGAATTGCATTGAAATAACCTATCCGTGCCTGATTGAGATTTCGATAATGATAAATATCCCTTCCATAAAAAATGCTCCTTCCTCTTTCCTTTCCGAAATTAGTATGACTTGTCGTGCCGTACGTATCGAAAAGCCTCTATTGCACTTGGCACGCAAACATGTCCACAAAACCATTATGTAGGCGACAGACACAAACTCAATTAAAAGTCTTTTGGCAAAGTGCTCCAATTTTCTATAAATCGATAAAATCAGAGTTTAATTGAGTTCATTCGTATTGCACATAAGTTCATACTTTTGTATGGCGTAGTTTGTATCTTATCATTTTTGTTAAATAAAAGTAGGTCAACCTCACACAATGTTTTCATAAACACCAATTAGTTGAATGTACATATGCATGTACTGAAAAACGTTTTGGCTCCGTTTCTTGATACAGTGCTTGTCATCAGATTAGCACACCCCTTCGCATGAATAGTTTCGGCTGATTTCCAACCAAACTAAAAGAGCTAAAATTTCAAAATTATAACTGTTAATAGTCTATTCAATTCTGAGTTAATTAACACAAAAAGAGTTGTGTTTAGATTTTTCAATATTGATTTATAATTGTTTTTCGAAAAAGAGCACACAAAATAGCCATTTAAAATTTGTCATCAGGATAGCACATGCAAATTCTTTTTTGTCTATCTTCCACAATTAAAGACGTAGGGCCCCCAATTTTTTTGTGGTTGTTTGAGTAAGATATTAACTTTAATATGAATAATGGAAAATCATTTTCTGCGGAAGGGGGATCAAAATTTAAGGCTTACATGGAGTCAAGGCGGTAAAAAAGTGAAATTTCGAGAAAAAATTAACAAAAGTCAATAAGTTGAATCCGAATTCGTGTGTAATAAGTAGCGTTAAGGTAAAAATAACAGAGGCGATAAGAATTGAGTATTTGTCAATCCCTATGAGGGAGTAATTTTGAGAGAAGCATCCAGCCCTCATGACTCGGTCACAAGGATTAGGGTAAATTTTGACATTAAGGCGAGCCTATCTTTTGTTCAAACAGTGATAACGAAACTCTACATTTCAACAAACTAAAACTACAGAATAAACTCCAACTTAACTTTCCCCGAAAGAAAATACGTTAAAATTAATCATGAGAACCTTCACATGGAACAAAGAATGGCGGTATGTTATCTTCTGAAGTTCACTTTAGAAGAGTAACACAGTTATAATGTCTACTTCCAGGATCTTTGCTAGGAAGGACACTATTAGGATCACATTCATTGTCGGACAGATTCTGTAATGGTCTCGAGGGCCAAGTGATACTGTGAGATGCTACTTCTTTTTATTCGAAAAGATAACATAGCGCCATTCTTTATTACATGTCAAGTGCTCTCTTCTTAATTTAAGCGCATTTTCCTTTAGTTTTAGTTTCTTTAGATGTGGAGCATTTTTGTATCACTATTTGAACAATAGGCTCACCTTAATGTAAAAATTTACCCTAATACTTGCGACCGAGTCATGAGGACTGGATGCTTCTCTCAAAATTACTCTCTCATAGGGATTGACAAATACTCAATTTTTATAGCCTCTGTTATTTTTATCTTAACGCTACTTATTACACACGAATTCGGATTCAACTTATCGACTTTTATGAATTTTTTCTCGAAATTTCACTTTTTGACCACCTTGACTCCTTGTAAGCCTTAAATTTTGATCCCTCTTCCGCAGATAATGATTTTCCCTTATTCATATTAAAGTTAATATCTTACTCAAACAACCACAAAAAATTAGGGGTCCTACGTCTTTAATTGTGGAAGATAGACAAAAAAGAATTTGCATGTGCTATCCTGATGACAAATTTTAAATGGCTATTTTGTGTGTTCTTTTTCAAAAAACAATTATAAATCAATAATAAAAAATGTAAACACAATTCTTTTTGTGTTAATTAACTCAGAATTGAATAGACTATTAACAGTTATAACTTTGAAATTTTAGCTCTTTTAGTTTGGTTGGAAATCAGCCGAAACTATTCATGCGAAGGGGTGTGCTAATCTGATGACGAGCAGTGTATTTTGGATAAAGGATTTAATTGAATTCTTTTAAGTTTTGTCTACGAGTAGGTTGAGTTTATGCTATGCATTTTATTGTCAAACTTGTGTAGAAGGTATGGTGTTCTATTCTGTATCATGTACCTGATGAAAAAAAGCATCTATTATGTGCTTGCTTCGTAAAGTAAATAAATCATCAACTTTAAATAACTCAAGAAACAGAGAAAAAAATCTTATCTTGTGAAAGAAAATAACAAGAAATATAAAAAAAAAACAGTAAATAGAGCGACCAGACCACGCAGGAATTAGATTGCAAATAAGCAGGCGGAAATATTTTTTTTTAGATTTTTTAAATAATAATCTATAAACCCTATTAGTGGAGATAATTTTTGTTTTTAAATTTAAGTACATAATAGTAAGTAGTTTGTGTACATATTTATTGCCAGAACGGTATAGTTAAGACTAAATACAATTTACATTTTGAAATCAGAAAGACGGCGTCTAGGCGTCCTGCGTTATGGCCTTCCATGCACCTAAGGTTGTTGACTTTCAATCCATTAAACACGGTCAAAATTGTCTAAAACTCAATCCGGAAGATGTATGACAAAATCATGCGGTTTAAATTAGACTCACTCTTTCTAGACTAGAAGAAGAAAATTCATGTTGTTAGGAGGCTTTGCATCACACACCTACCCCATATAGTATAGTGACTTTAGCTCTAGACCCAAATATCCAAAAAAAGAGCTGACTTTTGATGCCAAATTGTTCTATGGCCTGACCGCATTACGCAGTAAAAAGTTAGACTTTTTTGCGCGTCACATTTGGGGGGGGGGAGGGGGTGGCAAAGGGGTGAAATTATGATTTTTCGCCAATATCTTGTTAACTGTAATATTTACAGCAAAATGTTCTGAGGACGATTTAAACTACACAAAATTTCCTTTCTAATGATATATTATATCATATACCTTCTCTTGGCAGATTATATACTAGACCTTAAAACATTTGGTATAATTTAGATTTTTTGATAGTTACATTTGGCGCTCTAGCTCCTGAAGTAATTTAATTGGAGCCATGGTAATTGGGATAACTATTCCTAACAATATATAGCTGTCCCACACGGAGACTCAGGCTGCCCCGACAAAGCATTCCCCTATACTCCATATTCACATTTAAGAAAAAGACATGCCTGTAACTTTTCGCCGAATCACAGCAGGCGGGAAAAATTTTGGTAAACGTTAAGGCTAAGTCCCATTAGACCCTCCACCAAATATTAATTCGATCGGATTAAAACAAAGGGTACCTCCCATACAAATTATTCAGATTCAATGCCACTAGTTTATTAAGAAATAAGGGAACAAATCAACCAAAATTAAAGTTTTGCTCGTAGGCAATTTTCCGTTCATTTTGTATGGAAGGTACCCTTTGTTTTAATCAGATCGAAGTAATATTTGGTGGAGGGTCTAATGGGACTTAGCCTTAACGTTTACCAAAATTTTTCCCGCCTGCTGTGATTCGGCGAAAAGTTACAGGCATGTCTTTTTCTTAAATGTTAATAGGGGGTATAGGGGAATGCTTTGTCGGGGCAGCCTGAGTCTCCGTGTGGGACAGCTATATATTGTTAGAAATAGTTATCCCAATTACCATGGCTCCAATTAAATTACTTCAGGAGCTAGAGCGCCAAATGTAACTATCAAAAAATCTAAATTATACCAAATGTTTTAAGGTCTAGTATATAATCTGCCAAGAGAAGGTATATGATATAATATATCATTAGAAAGGAAATTTTGTGTAGTTTAAATCGTCCTCAGAACATTTTGCTGTAAATATTACAGTTAACAAGATATTGGCGAAAAATCATAATTTCACCCCTTTGCCACCCCCTCCCCCGCAAATGTGACGCGCAAAAAAGTCTAACTTTTTACTGCGTAATGCGGTCAGGCCATAGAACAATTTGGCATCAAAAGTCAGCTCTTTTTTTGGATGTTTGGGTTTCATCATTTTTTCAGCTAAAATCACTATACTAATACATGTAATTTTTCATAATGTGTTGTTCACCTTTCACGAGATGAGATGCGACGTGGGAAAGATATGATTCAATTTTGTCTAGAAATAGATTTTCTTCAGTACGATGAGCAGGAGTAGGACGACGATGATCACTCTCTCTACAGAACTCACGGTCGCCGGCTAATGAATTTCTTAAAGCATGGCCCCTGGCGCAGTCAATACTAATTCATATTTCATTTATGGAATTTCACACTCGTCAGACACGTTTAAATTTTCTTTATTCATTTTCATTACACTCTTGAGCCGATAATAATTATGGAATTTTCCAATATTGTTTATACAAATTCATCCACCCACAATTTACACTCAGTCAGGTGGGGGAAGGTTCCACCGTGTCTTCTCGTAAGTTTGGAATAATTTTAAAATGTTTAGAAATAGAATGGTGTTATATATAGCACACAAATAAAACAAGAAAAAGAAAATGTGTTTGGGTACATCTACTCGATGCGTACACCACCACGTACTATCCCAGCCAGAAGAAAGCTGGAGTCTCGACTCTGGAAGAATTTATTGCTTGTGGCTGAACGTGTCAGCCAACCAGTTTGATGTATTAACAAAAAAATAAAAATTTACACATTTAGTTGTTTTCCTTGGCAAAATATTAAAACATCAATTAAACTTTGAGAACTTACACTTTGTAAGCTAATGGTCAATTTGTTATGAAGTTGAAATGTTTGATCAATTAGAGCATGAATGTACATTATTAGGGATTTGTTGAAATATAAAGAAAAATAACACATTTGGTTGGTGTAGTGATTAGTGCGTTTGTTTTGGAAGCACAGAGTCGTAGGCTCAAAACCTATACTGTAGACGAGTAGAGTTTATGATGGTTTTTGAAGTGGGACCAATGTGGTGGGCGGACTGAAAGTGAGTAAATAAATCGGCATAAATTACGGCGTTAATTACAGTGGAGGACAAAAAGCCGTCTAGATCAAGCAAATTGAGGTATGGCTTTCTTTCTTTCTTCTTAAACAGAACAGATTTAGTGGCTTGTTCTGCTATCCCTTCTCATAAGGAGAACTTTTATATTTTCGACATTTACCGCTATATATCCGCTTTTGTAAGGTTAGTGTCGCTAGTATCGATAAAAAGAAAAAAATCCAAAATTTTTGAAATGACCATATTTTTTGTGCGCTATGGCTATTATTTTTATTGCAGCGATTCGTATCCTCTTCTTTGATAGGAGCAGTGGTGTAAATAGCTTTTCGGCGAATTTCGTGCAGCCTGAGTCTACATATTTTAATTATTCGATCGTACTAAACTTTTGCTAAAAATTGTATGCAAAAATTTATAGCTGAATTGTTGTACAAAATGCTAGTGCATTCAAATTTGCGTGGGGTCCCTGAACTCATATTTTATTGCTTCAAAATTCAATTTTAAATATTGCTTTTACACCACTCATAAATGATATCATCATGTAAATTACGCAAATTTTGCAGCTCGCATTGCTTTCGCATCAGAGTTACCAACCATTTCACCATCTAAAATTTGAATAATCATTTTTTTGTTTTACTTAATTCAGTGCTAAAATTAAATTAATACAGTCAAACTTGCCTATAACGAACAGCTATATAACGATTTTTTTCTTATAACGAACTGTTTCGGCGAACACTGCTTTCTCGCTAATTACAGGGAACGATTTGATCTCCATATTGCGAATTTTCTTTATAGCGAATTTTTCTCTGTTACGAATTGTTTTTTCAGAGTCAACAGGTTTTTTCATACATTTTCAGTTTCTATATAACGAAGTGCGACTGAACTCAGTGGAGGCGATGCCGCAACAAGTTTTGTTATTGAAAGACCCAGTCGGATAACGTTGCTGGCTGTCTGGGACATATTGTGCGACATTCTATAATTTTTATATGATGTAGAATAACGCATCCGATTTCCTAGGAGGATAGTGACTGTTTACGACTTATTGCGTTGTGGTCTAAGTGGACCAGAGAAATTTTTGTTAATTTTACCTTGAAGGGTGTATTAATCGAAAACGAATAGACAAACATTGCATTAGTTTTGCTCGCGCCTTTTCTAATGGAACGTAAAATCTTTACAATAAAGCAAAAGTTTGCGATCATAAACGATGTGGAAAAAGGGGCTTTAAAAAAGAAAGACATTGTAGAAAAATTTGGAATTTCGGCAAGCACGTTACTACAGTTTTAAAAAACAAGGATCAAATTTTGGACCGCGCAAATATTGAAGAGTTGAATTCTTTGCGAAAAAAAAACTAACCGATTACTTTTCTAAGAAAACATGAGAACTTAATTTGAATTCTTGCAAGTTGTGTTCAAATATGTGAATGTATGTCTACGTACGATGTATTACATTGAATTGTATGTACTTAATAGATTTGAAAAAAAAAATCCTCTTTTTTTTAGTTTTCTCTGTAACGAATTTTCCTTATAACGAACAAATTAACCGGTCCCTTAACGATTCGTTATAGACAAGTTCGACTGTAATACCCTTTGTGTCATGATTACAGGGACAAGATGTTCTACCTCAGGCGGATTCTGTTGATCCTCCCTTTATCTTCGTCACTGGATAGGAGAGTAAGGTTTACCTACCACCAGTAGTTGTAAAACAATTTGTAAGAGAAATAAGTAAGTCCTTATCCCCAGCAGCTGTATGTATTTTCAAAGTTTTAGTCCTCCGCTCATTTACCGATCGGCATGCCGCGCCAGTGTGATTTTTGTTTAACTTATTTGATGATTGGAAGTTTTGCTAATTCCTTATTGTGAACTGCGTTTTAAAATTTCTAGGGGCCCAGCTTAACAAAATCCACGCTTTCAACTACTAAAAATGATGGGTTTAGACCGAGTATATTTTTTATGCTGAGTGTTTAGCTTTCGAACAATTTCAATAGAACAGAAGTTCCGCTTAAAATATTCCGAATTTAATTAGGGCGGCCAAATTTAACAGGCAAGCTTTAGGAGGTGCCAAGCCGGTAAATTACCCAGGACCTCGCACTTGCGGGGCCTCCCACCTCACCCCAGCACTAAAATGGCCCTAGAAAGTCTAGCTTAAAGCTGCTTCGTAGCAAAGAAGAGCATTCTAACTTGTTCAACAGCTTCTATATTCCAATGACTTAACATAGTTGCTGCTCTTGGTAACTACGCTAGGAGCCCGTGTTCCACCGAACACATGGAACACCGTACGTTACGCCACTGAACGTGGCCTAATAAGCCAAAAAAGGTATCAAGGAGACTAAATACTAAAAACAACAACACCTGGAGATTTGGGCCGCGTCGTGAGCTGCTGTATGTTGTAAAATTCGTTGATTTAGTCACTAACATTCGCTAACAAGGTGTCCCCGTTTGTTCGCCATATTTCCGTTGCATAATATCAATGCCACCTCCATACAAAGCCGAGAACCAGAAAACTCTCATACACTTTGACAGCCAATCTTAGCTTCAAAAGATTGCAAATTTACATTAGTAGTCTAGTACAGATAGCTCAAAACCCAAACATAAAAAAAAAGGAATTTTTGATGCCAAATTGTGGAATACACTGCTCAATATACGCGGTAAAAAGTTACACTAATTTGCGCCATGGGTTAAGGAGAGATGGGTGGCAAAGGGGTGAAAATTCAGTTTTTTTTTAAATATCTGGAAAACTATGAGGTTGAGCGAGCTTGAAATGTCCTGAGGACGAAACAAAATACATAAAATTACCTTTGTAATGATATATAACACTCTAGAAATTTTCGCAGAAAATTATACCTTAGACCCAAAAGTATTATAAGGTGTGTTTTTTTGGTTATCCCGTGCAGGTTTGGGTAACGAAACTCCATATAAAAAAAATGACAGCTGACGCACCTGTCATTTTTTTTATATGAAGTTTCGTTACCCAAACCTGCACGGGATAACCAAAAAAACACACCTATAGTGAATTTACATTTTTTGAGTTTTACATTTCGCACTGTAAAGGTTTGTGTTCGTAGAGACGACTCATGGGATCATCGCTCAGCGATCGTAGTTTTGCATCCAATTTCGAGCCGTATTTAAATATTTTTTGAATGGTTCTACGTTCCTAGTATCGACTATGGACTAAAGGAACATCTCTGTATAGAAAATATACCCATATAGTGCTCAAAACCGGTAGTTTCACTTCGATAGCTGAGCGATGATCCCATGAGTCGTCTCTACGAACACAAACCTTAACTCTTGATAGAATAGACCTACCGTCAAAAGATCTTGTCCATATATTGATAGCAAAATTTATTTGATTTGTACCAAAAATTGGAGTGACGTCCCCCTCACTCCTCCTAACATTTTTCAAAAAGGCATGCCTGTAGCTTCTTTTTAAATTGAGCCAGGCAGATCAAGTTTGGTGGGGTACCTAGTCTAAGCTCCTTTATGCTCCCCACCAAAAATTAGTATCATTCGATCGAAACTAAGGGTACCCCCCATACAAAGTAAACGAAAATTCTAACAAATTTCACATTTTTTCACTTCTAAATTCTATGTAAAATAGAAAAAAAAATTTATCTCTTAGAACGTCATTAGAACAGCAAATTGTAGTGAATGTATATTCAAAAGTTTATACCAAGGCGTACGCTACAAGTATCAAAAAATTGGGTTTGAAGGTCATTGATACCAGTTCTAAGGCTATTTGCGAATATTTCGAGTAACGTGTACTAGCAACTTTCAAACCCGATTTTTCGTACTTGTAAGGCACGCTCTGGTACAAACTTTTGAATATGCATTTAGAAGATTACAATTAACTGTTATAATGACGTTCTAACAGATAAATTTTATTTTTTCATTTTAGATAGAATTTAGAAGTGAAAAAATGTGCAATTTGCTATAATTTTTGTTCACTTTGTATGGGGGGTACCCATAGTTTTGATCGGATGGTAATAATTTTTGGTAAGGAGCATAATGGGGCTTATACTAGGCAGCCCACCAAATTTGATCTGCCTGGCTCAATTTAAAAAGAAGCTACAGGCATGCCTTTTTGAAAAATGTTAGGAGGAGTGAGAGCCCGTTAATGGTGGGAGCATTCCAATTTTTGGTAGAAATTAAATAAATTTTGTTAGCAATATATGAACAAGATTTTATGACCGAAGGTCTATTCTATCAAGAGTTACAGTGCGAAATGTAAAACTCAAAAAATTTAAATTCACTATAATACTTTTGGGTCTAGGGTATAATTTTCTGAGAAAATGTCTAGAGTGTTGCATATCATTACAAAGATAATTTTCTGTAGTTTGATTTGTCCTCAGCACATGTTAAGGTCAGACACATAGTTTTCCAGATATTTGGAAGAAAGTGAATTTTTCCTCTTCCCCTTAACCCATGGCGCAAATTAGTGTAACTTTTTACTGCGTATATTAGGAAGTGTATTCAACAATTTGGCATCAAAAATTTCTTTTTTTTTTAATGTTTAGGTTTGGAGCTATTTTGAACCAATTGTACTGGACTATAGGTGTGTTTTTTTGGTTATCACGTGTAGGTTTGGGTAACAAAATTCCATATAAAAAAATGCCAGCTGACCCACCTGTCATTTTTTTATATGAAGTTTCGTTACCCAAACCTTTACGGGATAACAAAAAAACACACCTGTTGTGTTAAGGAAAATCGGACAGTGTCGCGACAAACTTTAGACGAAAAATATTGGTTCTCGGTCGATTTGCGTCGTGAAAAGCCAATATGTTAGACACTAAAATGTGTGAAGAACAGTGAAATCGAAAAAAAAAACACGAGAAATATTCAGTTTTCAAGGTTTTTCGCGTGTTTGAAACCCGGATACAACAATTTGCCCGTACATTTACTACCATTTTTACGTGTTTCCCCAGGCAAACATAGGCTGATTTACGCATTTTCTTCCGATGGTTTCCGGCTTGTAATTGGCTTGTAATAGAGAAGGTTTTGAATAATATGATTCCGCATAACGGGCTCCTTACAAATAAAGAACCCGTCCGACCGTCCAAGGGAAAGAGTTTAGGCTATATTGGCAATCTGTCTTCTATGCGATATTCATCAGCTTATGAACTTACATGTAAGCTAAGCGTTTTGAACGATGTTGCTGCGTCACACCATTTTTTTTTTTAAACGGAAAGCTTTAGAGGTGTGAAAGACTTGTCCTAAAATTTACCGTTAGTTAAAGATTCTCTACCTCTGACGCAAAATAAAGCGATGCTTTTCATAACAGGTACGTAACGTTGATAGAGGCAAATCGAACTTTTTCGACCATGGGTCATAGATAACTCACACTATACCGTAGAAATTATTATTAGCAACTTTCAAATTGTGCGGTACCTAAAGCCTAAAGGGCGAACCAGATAGGTTACATTAAGCTGACCAGACGTACAGCATTTTGACCTGTTGTACAGCATTAGTAAATGTACAGCATTCCCAATGCCACACAAAAAAACCTTAATTGGTACATAATAACTAATAAGCTTCCTGGTGAGGCCTGTGGTCAGCCTTGTCTGTTTTAAAGGTGTTTTTAGCAAGATAATGGCACAAACGTTAAGGTTCGATAATTTGGGAACTGTTTGATCGATCGTGCTGAAATTGAACACACTTGTAGAGGTACCTGCGCTCTCATTTACTTAAATTCCTCCATATTTTAGGGTCCTCCCTATCCGCCTTCGTCACTTACAGCTGCCCAAATCGCACTTTCGTCTTTTCTAGTCGAAAAGTCTCAATAAAATGTTGTCCAATAAATTTGAAAATTGGCAGACTTCTGGAGCCCCACACTGTCCATATTTGATGAAAATTTCAAGGCTCTAGCTCACACTTGTAGCTTGTAGAGCTACTTCGCGCTCACCGCTCATACTCCCTCCAAATTTCAAGGTCCTACCTATCCGCGTTCGGAAGTTCAATCGAATCAATCGAAAATTGTCCTTGATTCGGAAATTTTTGAGCGGAAAATTCTGAAATTTTACAGCCATGTATAGAGCACCGCACTGCCCATATTAGGTTAATATTTCAAGCATCTAGAGATGCCAAGATTAACAAGTAACAGCCGTTTAAAGATGCGATTTTAATTTTTCGCAAAACAATGGAGAAATCACTGTACTCCACCCGATTCCCCTTTTATCATCTTTAGGAAAAATAAAATGCAAACTAAAGGACTCTGCAAGGATTTCCCCAATATCTCCACCAATTCCACTAAAATGGCGCTAAATCCGCAGAGGATCGCCATCCGATTAAAAATACTCGACCCAATGCGGTATTAGTTTATCTATTGTAATAAACGAAACATTTAAATTTGTAGGTACAAGGAGAGATAATTTCCATACTTCAAATAAACAGCTTCATGATTTTTGCCTCAGGGTCATGGATAGTCAGAGACAGGGAAAGGGCCATCATCATCCGTACAATGCTGCCCAGACTGGAGATTCGAACACTGAAATTCAAAAGTTGAAAAATCGAGTGTCTAGAAAGTGGAAATCGAATTGAAACAAACAACCATATTTTAAGAAAGGACAAATGATAGTCCTTTCTTAAAATATGGTTTTAAAATGTCTAACATCTTTTCTAACAAAATGGAACTGACAATTTAAACTGACAGGGAATCCTCATTTTTGTCGGAGATGAATTATGTACTAAAAAATGTCCTCTTTGGTATCAACAGAACCTTGCTATCCCAAGTTTCACCACACATTTCCCAGAATATCGGCTGCTATTCATTCTATATTCTGTTTACGAATATCCCTTATGAAAGGAAGGACAATACGTGGTCAGTTTAAGGCATCCATCATGGTGGTAGCCTCATGACATACAGTCAACGGCACTTGATGCGACCGCATCGGGACCTTGTGGTAGAAATAGTATTATTGAGGGTTTGCCTGAAAATTCAAAAATTGAAAATGAATTCCGCAATGTGTACAGCATTGGGCCTTCGGGAGTCTGGTCATCTTAGGCTACATCCTTACGTCCCCTTCCGAATAAAAGAATAGAATACTTCCGTGCCATTCACCTGTTAAAGTTGATCCAATGGAGTTTGTATGTAACTGCACAGATGGCATGGCACGGAAAAATTGTACTAGAGCTCTTCGGCACGTAATGTAACGGAACCGTTCTGTTTTGTTGCACAATCGCAGAGAGCCTTTTCCCATTTTAATTCATTTATTCATGAATCATGATACATCCGTTCTTGCGACTTATCAAAGCTACCAACATACGCCTTAAAAAAGGTCACCGAGTTGCAATAAAGGTTTCGTTCTTACTGACCGCTGAGCGATCATCACATGAGTCGTCTCTACGAACGCAAAACTTAAGGGCGCAGATGTGTTAGTGGCACCCAATTTCCAAGATCTTAACTGCTTTTTTGTTGATGTGTTCAGATCAACAGCACACCCATAAATGGGTACTCGTTTAACATCTGAGTGAGATCATAGTCCGGCACATAGGCGGTGAATTAGAAAAAACACCATAAACTGAATTGATTCATGGTGAGCCTCGAATCCACCACCCTGTTCGATGATGCATTTCGTTAAAAAAATTGCAGACAAATCTTAATTATGTTTTCGTTAGTTTCATAGTCCAATTTCCATAAAATTCTAGAATGTAAGAAACTAAAACTTTACTTTGATATATAATTATTACATTTTTTTTTTTAATGAACATGGCGTACTGGACATTTGTATGCATAAAATACGATACTCACCTGATCTATACCGCCTGATACCATCTGTAATGAGAAAAAGACAACCAATGAGCCTGCAGTTACATGCACTGAAGATACCAAGTTATTTGAAACGTAAACGAATTATAATCCAAATATCTATGTTGGCCCGGCCAACAAACAGGAAGAAGAGGAGAGCGAAGGAGAACCACTTGTCGGCGTCGTCGTCTCAGCATCGGTCATCGGCTTCTCGTTGTATCGGTTGATTCTGGCTCAGGTACTCACACGGCAATGCGAGGTAGACGCAGAATGGATGTATCGGTTGATTCGGCTGCTTCTCCTTGGGTTCAATCCCACTTCACTACCATCCTCATTCTTCTATATCCAGAAGTAAAGCCTTTCTACCTAAGGCACACAACTTCTGGCGAAAACATTCTCATTAGGTATTCTATGGTAGAATGCGGAGGGGGAAACCACAACCTCCTAGCTAATACAGAGGGGGATCAACTCCGGAACGGAGCACCGCGCCTCTACTCACATTTCAGAGAGGGGAACACCACAACCTCTCAAACACACAACACGAAGAGGGGAGACACCACAACCTCTTCAAACATTAACTCAACGAGGAGAGGGGAGACACCACAACCTCTCCAACACGTAAACTCTGTGCAAAGAGGGGGAACACCACACCCTCTCGAGTTTATCACAAATAGAAAGGGGAGACACCACAACCTTTCTACGAACATCAACTCAACATGGAGAGGGGAAACACCACAACCTCTCCAAAACGTAAACTCTGTGCAAAGAGGGGGAACACCACACCCTCTCGAGTTTATCACAAGTAGAAAGGGGAGACACCACAACCTTTCTACAAACACAACGCTGAGAGCGGGACGACCACAACCTCTCAACGACTCAATCGGAGGGGACCAACTCCGAGGTGAAGCCCACACGGCTCTAAACATCTCACTGAGAGGGGAGACACCACAACCTCTCAAACTATCATATCTTTCCGGAAAGGGGGAAACCACAACCTTTCCATACAACACTCACTCAATACTGAATCTTAGAATACCTGTAGCAAATTTTCGGTGCTGTACACACAGCAAAATCTAGTCCGCCATCAATCAGATCTCACACAATAATTATAACTACAATACAAGCAACTACAAGCTCAGTGTACTCACCTACGCACAACGTCTTTTCCTACCGACACCTTAGCAGCCGCCAACAACCATCGAATGTGTCGTGATATCTTCAAATGGATTTTCTCGCGTCACACCTCACCAACAAAAACACTTGACGCGAGCCACGCTCGTGTGGAATAAACCTAATGTCGATGATTAGTCGCGTAATTTGACCACGGGAATATAACAAAACCAAACCAGGAACATAAAAGCGCTTGACGTACCACTAGGAAAAATGACCGATTTTATTTTATTTTTCAATTGTCATTTAATTCCATGGCCTACTATGAAAATACAATCCTTCAAAAACACCAAGCATCCTACAAGAATATGTGACGAATAAGCATGGACCACGCTGAAAAAAAAATCACGTTATCACTAAAACACTTAGCAAAATAAAGCATTTTAAAAAACTCCTTTGGGAGAAATAACATGGCAAAGAATGATGCCCGTTTTGATTCGATTTCGGAATTTGACCTAAACTCTTCGCATTCGGTCGACTTCAACGCGGCACCGTCCCTTCAACATTCATAGTAAAATGGCATCGTTCGCTGATAATGATGATGGATGTAAACAGAATCTATGCTGAAGCATGTACACAAATAATTATTCTTAAAGTCATGTCTTTATTACTTTTAATAAAATATAAACAATTTACATAGTTTTCTTGTCAGGCAAATTGTCTTTTTACAAATAGTTTCTGCATATGTGCATTGTGCAAATGTAAAAATCTCAAACTTAAATGTGAATCAACAATATTGAGCTACATTTCGATAGAGATTCATTTTGTTTTGCAACTTTGAACAGCTCAAATGGACGGAATGCATAAAAAATTAAATATATTTATTCTATTCTATTCATTAATAATTAAAATTGTCAGTAAGTGTATACAAATTACATTTTTTTTCAGGACGGAATCGTTTCGTAATTTTCGATCATTGTTCTCTAGCATTTCTTTTTGTACTTACACACTATCATAATGATGGCGGAGTGCTTTCATTCAACATTACTTGTTCTTAAAATACAATAATGTAGCTAATTATAAGTAAACTAAGACTTATTAGAATATTTTGGGAAATGCTTACTGAATCAGCGCCAGCATGACAATCGGTAATACGACGCGCTCGCATGAAATTGCTTCCCAAATAGAGATCATAGCGTCGTTTCTCGGGCGATAGGGTACGAAGTTGACGAGTCGCGTCTTGGAAAATCAAATCATAGAACGGTGGCGCTGATGAGAACATGCTGAAGCTGTTTGGAAGAAAATATTGCATAATTAATATTCTGTGCAGTGACTTATGATTCAGAAGATGTTTCGTTTATTTACCTGAAGGCATCCACCTCTTTGCGGCCATATAATTGTTGTGCATACGAGAATAAATTGATATAAGCATTTATTTGTGTTTCGTTGTAGGCTTCACCACCTCGTGTGACAATTGCATTGGCCTTAACCTTACCCAGATTGCATCGATGGTAGTCGCTTAGTTCGGCACGCGTTCCTGATGGTGATGATTGGAATATTAATTAGCGGAATTGATTATTCATAAATGTAAATTAGTGTTAAGTATATTTGGTATGGTTTAACGAACGGAATTTCTAATTAACGATGAGTCATTGAACATGTTTGTCGCTTTCACAAGAAATTATTATTTGTGGATCAATCTTCACAAAACCTCCCAATAAATCGATGTCCCAATACATAAACGTAAGAACGGACAAAATCGAACAAAATCGGACTTCTTCATCTTCCTTGCTTTATATTGCTCAATGGCGTCGCATTGCTCGGCCTGCGCTGTAAGCACGTCGTCCATTCTGATGGATATTCTTCAGTCTGCCTCTCGCCTTGGGTCTATCAAGTGGAACTTCCATTGATATCGCTTACTTTGGGGGATTCGCAGGCGGACGCCTTTAAACATGGCAATACCAATTCATTTATCGGTTTTCCAGCTTTTCGGTAACTGGTTGGTCTATGGACAAGCTGCGTCGGATGTAGCTGCTTTTTTATGTGTTCCCATTTGCTTACACCAACTGACATGCGTAATATTTTCATTTCGGTCGCCATCATTTCCTTCGTGTAACGTTTATACATGGTCCAGCATTCAGATCCATACATAAGTGCGTACAAAAGTTTTGTATAATTTGCCCTTTAGCTTCAGTGAGATTTTCTTATCGCAGATAACTCGCCACTTCATCCAATGAACCTTTGGGCATCGCATCCAGCTCCTTTGTTTACCATCGAGCCAAGATAATTGAACTTGGGACAAGACCTGCTCTCCTTTGATGTACATACATGTATGGTATCGGTGCATCTGGGTCTGAGAACGGGCAGCATAAGAACTTGGAGTAAAGGAAAAAAAATATGCAAAAAGTTTCACGCCTTTCTGCACGGCAAAAACAACAAATCTGACTAATCGCTCATGTAGCTACCATAGAAGCCCCACTCTCAATAAAGCAGTTTCTTTAAGTTATTTATGGACTGATCTTTACTAAGGAAAATTACGTCATGTTTCTGTTAGTTTTGAATTTCAAGCTTCGTCATGCGTATTCGGCTGAATTTATTTTCATATGTTGGGGTAGGCAAGTCATGACCGTTTTTTTGTGTTGAGAATTTATGATTGATGTATCTGCATCCGGTACAACCACGAGTTGTATGAATTGTAAGCTAAAGGGCGGGGCATACACAACGAATGGACGATAATCGCATGTCAAAGAAGCTTATGAACGTGAAATAAATGGAGCGATATTTCGTGGACGACCGTGAGCTAGCTGGTGGGGACGCCCATCAGCTGCTGTGCTTCCGAAACTTAATAACACGTTCACTTGATCACGATAATGGTAGGTCATCGATTTCCGTGGCCAAGCCTGTTGTTGGGCTATCGTATCACATTGATGATGAGATAATGATGGTTGCCAGTAGGACCACATATGTTAAATTTCTATTTAGAAGCTGCATAGGCCAAAGAGCCGGTTAAGCGTGGGATGATCAGCACTTTCGGTATGGGCTAATCTACCAAAATATTTAATAATTTTACCAGTTTTTCACCCAGAGCAATACCGATGGATTTAAGTCGCCCTTGTCACCCGACCAAGAGTTTTTCAAGCTCAGATCTATGCCATGCCACAAAATTTTGCTGGTGATACGGTAGTGATTATGGGCCTCGGCAAAAGTCCAGAGAAGAGGAAAGGTCCCCATCAAATGAGTACAGGGTTGGATTAACTGATTGTATTCTCCGTTTTGGAAAATACATTCCATAGATTAGATCGTAGTTTGATATGCTTGGCCCTGAGAGCACTTAATGCACCTGAAGCATATGTCAGAATGATACGTTTTAAGCTACGACACTAGAGAAGGACCCGAGGCATAAATGGTAAATACAGGGGTTCTGCAGGAATCTGCTCTCGGCCAACTGTGTGGAATATCATAATAATATGTAATGATATCATGAGCTAAATACACTTGGGCATTCGGTGCCTCAGTGGTAGAGATGTCACTCTATCTCTGAGTTATCGGAGCGTGGGTTCGAATCCCACTGTTACCATGGATGTTTGTGTAGTCCCCTCTCGATTCCTTGCCGTAATTTCCCTTCCACCAAGGCTATGCTTGCATTAAAAGGGTTATCCCCTAAAGACTTGACATCGACATAAAAAATGGAGCTATGTCGGAAGGAGTAATTTGATGGTCGGTTTTGCTGACGATAAACATAGATGTTTACGTTGTCACAAGGGACCCGGAAAATCTGTATAACGTATTTAGGGAACCTTTTTCAACTCGTCACATACTTGATCTTGGGACAAGATCGATCATCTTTTCTAGTGTTTAAACAGCCAAACACCCTTAATAAAACATTGTTCCACGCCAAGCGACACGTGCTCTACTTAGCCACTAGAAAATCTTTTCGATTTCGTCACTTACAAGGGGATGAGCTGGGCAAGGTTTTATATCTGTTTAGACGAAGCATGTACTCGAAATTCTATGCCAGCTCGTCTACACTGAGGGATCAAAATCGTTAGGTGGCTTGTCTGTTTAGACAGTAAAAAAGCCGATTGATTTCGTTGCCTGCCTAAGGATAAGCTAAACAAGCGACCCGAACCTGGTCGAAATGATCGCAAGCGAGGCATTTACAACCATTAGACTGTGACTGGAGACCGTTGGATTGGTTTGCTCAAGCGCAAAAAATTATTCTTTCAAAATTAGGGGCTGAGAGTGTGTCATAATAATTAACTTTTAGCAGGCCGTTGGGTATGTACTTATCACTTGAAATGCGCAGGCGATAAGGCGGCGACTGCCATCACGACTCTATCGGGAATGATACCACAAATGGGTGGTCCTTTCCCTTGCGATTGTTTTACAGGCTTGTTTCTCGTTCTTGGAAAACCCTCAGAAAATCTGCTGTGCTTATACCGTAGGAAATTTCAAAATAAATTTTCGAGGTTCCCAACAAAATTCCATCTGTTCGAGTGCAATAGAACAAACACATGCGAAAGCAGGTTGAAATGCCAAAAGTGCCAGGGATGCGTGTTCCTCAAAGAGCTACGTGCGGTTGCGGACGCTAGCTTTCTTAGACTCGGTAGGGAAGCAAAAAAAAAAAGATTTCAGACTAAACAAAACATTGTTGGGCGGTACATATACCAAGTTCAAACAACTTTTTTGATACATCCACTGTCCTGCTTGTCCATAGTGGGACTTACACGCTTGTATGCATTCTTCGCAATAAATGCGGCACACAGTGTGCTTTTCGAGCCAGTTTTGACTAATGGCGCCCCATATCTCTCATCAGGTGCCTCTTCTTATGCGGCGCGTGATGCACTATTGGGAGAGGCATGACCGGACTCAGCCAGGCAGTGTGTACGAAGTACGCCAGTTGCTAGTCTCCGATTCGACGCGGCCGTCATGTCCGGTCATGCCTCTCCCAATAGTGCATGACGCGCCGCATAAGAAGAGGCATCTGATGAGAGATGCGGAGCGCCATGTACTATTGGTTGAAACCGGTTCGAAATGCACACTGTGTGCAGCATTTATTGCCAAGAATTCATAGATTTCAGATTGTTAGGGTCATCTTACCGCAAAAACTGCCGCCTCTACAACAAACCGTCAAAATAAAATCACTCGAATCGATTGCGTTTGTATAACGATTGAGGGGACAGATAGCATGAATGAATCTAGACTCTTGAATACAATTACAGAAGACCGTAAGAAAACAAATGGGTTTCCAGGAAGGACACCTCAAATAGGGTAGTGAGCAGTAGTGTAACACATATTCTTAATGAGCAATAACATGGGTATGAACAATTTACATCATATACTCACCATCTGGACACAACAATTCGAAATCATCATTCAACGTATTCCTCGCCCACCATTCCTTTCTCTTTCCTCCCGTACTTTCACTCACAGTTGTATGCTTAACAAATGCCACCTGACCACCTCCTTCTACTAAACATCTAAAGGCACCCGTATGTCCGTAATAATCTTCGGAAGCATCACGACGACAATATTTTGAACTTATTCCGTGGCATAAATCACACATGCTATCATAAGGCACACCCGTATTATACTCAGAGCTAATAGCTCCTGGAACGCACGACTTTGTAAAATATTCGGCCGCTGCACGTACACTGTCACATCCATACGGACGAATCCAACCGTTCGAGATCAAATAGGCCATCGGATATGTCCAACCGGCTGCAGTGTTTATGCCCGAATGGCACGTGTATTTTCCTTTCAAATATGTCAATTCAGTATCGGGATCTTCCTCTTTTCCGACAGCCACAACGTAATATTCCGGTTCTCCTAAATTGTAAACTTCGGCCATGATTGGAATTAAGTCCTGTTTCAGACCACCTGTATAAACATCGCCGGCATCGAAGACAGCAACATCTGAAACTCCGGATGCAATGGCCTGCATGCAGTTAATGTGTGAATGGGCACGATAGCAGGATAATTCTGGCTCGAGAAGTTGTGCTTTTAGAGCAGTCTAAATTGTAAATGAAAATAAATGAAAAACATATCAAATAAAATGTTTAACTAAAGTCTCACCCTCATCTTAACACATTTCTCCATTTCAGGGTCAGAAGTGATGCAGAGTGACATACGACCAACAGGACATTGACGAATACCGTAAATGAAGTCCAAAGCTTGTTTCAAGTAGGTGGTGTACGATTGATCATCTAACTCAATGGGTTTCAGGCGACGAGTGCTGTCCTGAAAAGCGGAGTATGAAAATCATTAGCCAAATGCTTAAACAATCAAGTCCAAATGTCTACCTGGAATAAGAGATTCAACTTTCCATATCTGTTCGATTCAAACAAATCGAATTTTTCGTATAGTGTTCCATTTTCATCGCCGTTCAACGGTTTCGTTGTAGATGTTGTGAACGAACTATCAATTCTGCCGAATCTATTCTCGTTATTAAAACTATTGTCGCGATTGTATGGATCTTGATTGTAGAAGTTTGGCTCATTGTTGTTATTGAACGGATTGCGATCATATCCGTTATTAAAACCAGTGTTGCTATCATATCCGTTATTAAGGCTATTATCAAATCCGTAATTATCCTGGTTTCGAGATGTGAAATTAAAGTTCATCGGCTTATGGGAATAGAATTCGACAGCCTTCTCCAGAAATTTCTGATATCTCTTGCGCTCCTCAAAGTGTCGTCCGGATGACGTGACAATTGCATCAGATGGCACTACACCCCAATTGCACTGACGATACTCGGAAAGTGGACGTCGAGTACCGTCTCGGCACAACAATTGAAAACGATCGGGAGAAATGCTTTCTGTAAGATATATATATATAATTACGAACAGCTACTTTAAATGCAGGATCAGTGACATACTAAATTCGTTTCCTTGCACCATTTCAAAAACGGTGTTGTGCTTAAGGAAAGCCACATCTCCGGCCTCAAGCAAACACCTGAAGGCACCGTCATATCCGTAATAAGGATCCGTTGGAGTACATTTTCCACCTGGAACAATTCCCGTACACAATTGACAAAGTCTGAAATATTAATACATTATTAGCTAAGAACAAGATTTTTTTTTTGTTCGCATACTTGTCTGAATTATCTCCAATCGGATTGTTCTTATCGATGAGCGAATTAACAGCGCACGAGCTGTTAAAGAATGCCGTTGCAGTTTTCACATGATTATTGCAATCGACTACTTCCATGCCACCTTCCTTTTGAAGCTGTTAATGCAAAAGACGATTAAATTATAACTCAACTTTTTTTAATCAGGATTGATTACCGTGTAAATTGGTATAATCCACCCGGATAAACTTCCGACCCACGGAAAACACGCTTTCTTCATTCTCAAATCTCTCAAGCTGTGAACATCGCTCAGGGTGCCGGTTTTCACTACAGCTACCGAAAAATAATGCGAAAAACCGCCATCATGATGCTCTTGCATAATCGGAATCAACGAATTATATCGACCAGCCGTGAAAATATCTCCGGCATCCAAAGTCGTAATATGAGCTTCCTCGCGATCAATGTGATGAATACATTCGTCAGCATTGTGCGCACGAAGACATTTCACCTCCAAGTAATCATCGTCAAACAGTGCCTTATCCAGTTCAACTGTTTGCGTGAAATTTCCACATTTATAGAATTCTTCCAGATTTTTTGTGCACCATGTCATACTGGTTGGTCGAAAATCGGTGAAATGATGTTGTGCTAAAAGTGGAATAAACAAATTAAATAAATTTCCGGAAGAAATGATTTTGAGGTATGAAAAAAAGAAACATAATCATTGGGCTGTATATAAGTGTATTTTTCTTGGGCCACACACCCACGGCGAATCCGATTCCAATAAAATGTTTCCGAATCAAATAAAATGGATTTACTCCATTTCCATTGTGTTTCGGGCCAGGCAGTAGACAAAAAATTTGGTTTTTTTCTGAGGCATAGTTTACAGCAAATGGCGGCGCGGATACTGATCAACAAGGCTAGGGCAGCATTCTTCACTTTAATTCCTTTCTGGCAAAATACACATATTTACAGGCGCACCAAAATGCGAATCTTCCCTACTAGCCATGGCATAAGGAATGCATCGATGCCGGCATCATGAATCTCTGGATGAACCGAATCATTCCATTTGTTCTAGCCGAGGGACTAAATTCCCTTATATATTTTTCAAAGATATGGTGAACAACTGCATGAAGACCACGTGAACCCAAACATGACTTTCCCTCATGATTTCATTAGAGTGATGATAGATGCGGTGCGGATCATCAATGAATTCATCAGAAAGGAACTGATGAAAAGTACGATGAGTTTCACTGGCGAATTCATCATGCTGGAACTGATGGTAAATTTAATGAATTTCCCCGAAGAGTTCATCAAGTTCGCCCTAATGAAATAAACGATGAATTTCATTCATGCGTTCTTAGATGAACAACGTATATGCAATAGTCGATTAGTTTCATTAATTATTTCATCAGTAATTTCTTCATTTAGCACGCTCTATGGCTCACTAGGTTGAGTCGCACTCTACGACACTGGTACTTTAGACGTCCGGAGATCGAATCGATCGGCGTGTTCCAAAATTTCCGTACATGTGCGGATAGGAAATATATAGTGCTTGCAACAAGCACTCCAAAATAGCCTATAAACGGCTGAGTGATCGCAGCATGCCTCACAAGGGGTTACGGTACAGAGAAGAAAAAGAATTTATTCAAATTACTCGATGCAGAGGCACACACTACGAAGGCCAACTTTAAAGTGAAAAAGGTTCCGCTATACAAAGAAAAATATTACCCATCGGCGCAAAATGACGACAAGGAAGCGAAACCGACCGAAATTTCAAGAAAATGTCTCTCGATGAATTGGCACCGATTCTTCATCGAGACAGTCATCGGGTGATGGAGATTCAGTCGAAGTACATAAGCCAATGCATGTGGTTGAGAGAGTGTTCACGAATACTACGACAATTTTTGCATTCCCCCGTCTCTTTGGATTTATTGTTCACCAATTATGGCTAGCAGGGAAGGAATGCATCGATACCGGCATCATGAATCTCTGGATGAACCGGATCATTCCATTTGTTCTAGCCGCGGGACTAAATTCCCTTATATATTTTTCAAAGATATGGTGAACAACTGCATGAAGACCACGTGAACCCAAACATGACTTTCCCTCATGGTTAAGTACGATGAGTTTCACTGACAAATTCATCATGCTGGACTGATGAATAATTTAATGAATTTCCCCGAATAATTCATCATGTTCGCCCTAATGAAATAATCGGTAAATTTCATTCATGCGTTCTTAGAGTATGAAATATACGTAGTCGATTAGTTTCATTAATAATATTAATAATACCGATAATGGTAATCAAGGTGGAGACGATGGAAGCGATCAGCGATGTTACATTTGAATAAGTGTTTTTTAAGTTGCTAATGCACTGGCTGATGCACAGGGACACACTACCAAGGCCAACTTGTCGCGAACCACGTAGTAGCATACATAGATGTTGTAGTTGATTCCATAATGCTACCAATCAGCTGAACAGCATATCAAACGAATCGTCAGATCGTATTCATTATAGCGGGTGCAATATTCAAAATTCTGTATACATACATACACACAACCATTGCATTAAATCTCATTGCTTACATATTACTTGTTGTCCAGAATATGGCAACGCGATTTAATGCAATGCTGTTGCACTTGCTATAATGAATACCGGTTCACGGTTCGTTTGAAATGCTGTTTTGAGTGGGTAGCTGGTTGATTCCAGAAGTGCAATGAACTTAGGAATGAATCAGCTGGACGACACGCGATGACGGGATGAGTGTCATCGGTCCATGTTTGCGGTGGATTTGGGGAGTCACGATTTGGTCGTCGCTCGGTGAGCACGCGCCGCCGTTGGGCGTTGTTGCCCGCTGGGGCGAATATTCTATTGTTGGTTAACGGTGGCAAATAGCAGTGGCGGTTTAGTGCGGGGATGTCGGAATAAAAGTCAATTTTCTTTGAAAATAGCAACGAAAGTGTTTGTGACTGCAGTGAAAATAATAAGGCAAATGAATGTTAAGTTTATTTATGCCGTTTTTTTCTAAAATGCGTTGATGACAGTCCGTTATAACCCGAACTAAAATTTGATCGTGGGTTTTAAAACAGTCATTACAAAAGTGACGCGAGTTCTTGATTCTCCCCCCCCCTAATTCTGTTGGCTACATGTTAACATCATACATTTTGACAACAAATTTGTTGTGTGCGTGACCATGGTGACCGATTTATACGCTGGTGTGCATGCGTATCAAACTAACTGTTACACAGAAAAAAGAAAGAAAGAAAACGAAATACACTTCCGAACGAAAGTTTTGACTCAAAGATATATTTATTTTTCTTATTGTCACTAATTGGATTTTTTATCGAATGGCGAAATTTATGGATGCAGATTAGCGAACTGTGGATTTGTAGCTCATACCACGCGATACAGTCGATACAGTTTCTTTTTATTTACTTTTGGGGAATTTTTATTTTTCTTTGCCTGTTCCTAATTGATCGATTCTTTTTTAGTTTGTTCTGCACACGATCGATCGTCGGCAACAACAAAATGTAAGTAGTTTCTCTATTTTTTTTTTTTATTATTTGTTTCTCTTTATCTGAATTACATATTTTAGTTATTGAATTATTTCTATTTTTTTGTTGTTGGTTTAATCAATTCATTTCAATTTACTTCTCCGTACTTTGCGATATTTCCTTTCGGTATTTCCTTTGTTTTAGATTGTATTTCCCCTACTTTGAATTTGTAAATTTCATTTGACTTGAATACAAGTTTCTATTATGATTTAAAAAAAAAAATATTTTCTTTTAATTCTTTCGTGTCCCGAAGGATGGACACTCCTTTCCCCTCACCCAATCCTTTTAGTTTGTCCTTATTGATATGGTGGCTTCGCAAGGATGGGAATGCGCTGGCTCAAATCGCCCACGCCACGCGCTGACCTCGCCGGGTCATTATGCCACCGAGCCAGTTGCGTTCCCATTATTTTTTTTTGTTGCAGTGACGGCGGCTCGACATATAGCCGTGGTTCGCAACAACTTTCATGTCGAAAATTCCACATACGCATAATGACGACATGGAAACGAAACTCGCCGAAACTTTAAGAAAATGTCTCTCGATGAATTGGTACCGAATCTTCATCGAGACAGTCATCGAGTCAAGTACATAAGCCGACGCGCGTGGTTGCGAGAGTGTTTACCGTGTTCACGAATACAATGATAATTTTTGCATTCCCCTCTCTCTTTGGATTTATCGTTCACCGATTGTGGCTAGCAGGGATGGCTGTGCAACTCGGAAGCTGACCAAGGAGGTAACAACTAAGCTGCAAACTTTCGGAAACGAAAGAAGGATAGGCACTTCTATCAAAAGGCGAAATTGGCGATGAATAGGTCAGACCAAAACCACTGTCACTCAGAGCCCGGAGCTAGAATTTGTTTATGCGCTATTTGGACTCTCGTGACATACAATTTTGCATGAGTGCGTAGAGTGCAGTTGAGAAGAGTACATTATGTATGTATTAGTGACAATATCATTAGCGAGAATATAGCGGCAATTGTTCGTTATGGCTATTATTTTGCATTTTGAGAGGCAATGTGCCGAGAGGCCAACTAGCACATAAATAAATTCTAGTTCCGGGCTGTCAGTAACGATGGGTTTGGGTCAGACCCTCCGAAGAGAGCTTAAACAGGCCTAGATTGGAGTCCACGAGGAGTCAATGCAAGAAGTCGTGTTGCACTTAATTAATGCCCTATGCTCTACAAGGGGTTAAGAGGGTTACAAAAGTACACCACTGTATATAGGAAAGATATAAACAAACTGTGAACCGAGCAAACCCCTAATGCGGTTAAGATCTATTGCGATTTGCGAATAGCTTATAGCGTGACATCTCTGCCACTGAACCACCGAATGCCCAGGCATTCAGTTCATGACAGAATTAAAATCCATTTTTATCTAGTAAAATTCATGGATTCGAATCCATATATTATTGCTAAAAGTAGGTAATAACATCGGTATTTCACTTGAATTCTATACAAAAACTGTTAAAATTTTGATGATCCGGAGATCGAATTCGCTTGGTTGTACTCACTTTGCACGAAAGTCTTCACATCGAGTTACCAGTAACCCTGTATTGAGGAAAGTCATATCAGTCAAATATGCAATATTTGAGCAAATGTATTGGACGAGGACGTGAACAACGACTTTGGGTCTAAGAAAGAAAGACAAAAATAACGGCCTATCCGAATGACCATTATTTTTACTTTTACTCATTAATTTGCATGGACGCAACGTTTTTTTTTCACTCTGGGAGAAGAAAAAATGTTGATATCAATATGAAGCCCCCTCCATTTATTTATTTAAATTTTCATACAACTCTTTGATGTTCGAGTCCTCTCGGTTTTAATAGCCGGATAGCGCTAGGACGTATTCAGGTGATGTTTTGACTTTCTTCCTTTCAACTATTTGGAAAGAATGCCAAGTACTTTCCGTCAATTATACTGATGTTAGGAATCATACCATATTACAGAAACTACCTGCACTTGCTGAATATGCCAAAAGTGCCCAAGTTGAATCGTCGTTTTCAGCACCAGTTTTAACTTCCGCAGAAACTCCTCATTCAGATCAATAACGCTGGTGTGTGCGCCTTGCAGAATTCCTAGGTATTTTTAAAAGTCTAGCTCCGACATTGCACCTATGTGGATTTCATTCAAGGTTAAGCCGGAGAGCGGGGCCCGAACGACCACGACCATCACCATTATAAGCAATTTTGTGACTATTTTCGGGGGTCATACTAGCCGGTTGATAAAACTGGCTTACAATAAACCCCATTCCTATTTTCAAAAATAAATTTGCTGTATAGTAAAAATTGTTTATACAAGACTTTACCGATGGCTCTGATTCGACATGTTTCAAATCCAAAATACATTTGAAGTTTACGGCGATCCGTTGGAGACTTTTAAGATGATTGGCAAACTTTCTGTACCGCTAAAAGAAGAAGATGATGTTTATTGGTCGCCCAATATTACTTGATATCTTCTAAGTACATCAAGTGGATCAGATGGAAATTTGACGAAAAACCAGGCTTTAATGCAAAATCGAGTTCAAAAGTGATGAAAGGGCCATGCAGAGCCATAAGGGACTCAATGAATCCCCTTGGAATATGCCATTCGGGATGTGAATCGTTTGGGAAAACATATTGTCTGCAGTTGATAGCATCGAACAGGTTGTGCGCCACCCATCCGTCATTTATAACACGAAATTTATTAGCACATGATCTACAATATATATGCGAAGGACTTCAATTGGCCAAGTGCTATTAAAAGCTTTGGCGAGATCGATTTAGCATGAAAACACTTGTGTCGCTTGTGTTACTACAATTGAGTCGATCGTGAATTGTTCTATGCATCCCCTTGATCCAACAGGGCAGCTCTTCTGCTCTTGGGCAAGCATTTATACCCCCTCATATGAAACATTTCAGACGACTTTAATGTGTGATTTTAAGAATGTTTTATGGAAACACAGTCATATTTAAAAAAAAAATTTAAACACGGAACGTATGCACAGGAATCAGAAATAAAGAATTAATGGTAGGAAGAATAACTGATAGTAGATAATAAAAAACAGTCAGCCGCGATGAGAGAACCTGAGTTAATGACAAATTACGATCCCAACGAAAAACATTATATCCTTGCAACGTCTCACCATTATGAACGGGATTACATAACGAGGACTCAGTTGAACAGATAATGTTTTGATTTGATGTTTGGTCCTTATCATGTAGATTGATTTTGATAGTAGTTGTTTTTTCTTGATATAAACGTGGAAAATTTCACTTGGAAAGATCTTTCCGAAGAATTCCAGATGTCCGAAAAGATTCCATACAAAGTACATTCAGTTCATCGTAAACGATTCAAAACAAAAATAGAACACGATTAGAAGAAAACAATTTTTTTCGTTAGTTTACGATAAGTCAGTAATACAGGAAAGTAACCAGCTGGACAAGCTTTTCAATTATGTAACGTTTGATCTCGTTTCGTGTGGAATCATAAGCAAGTCTTGTAAGAAAGAGTTGGCTCAAGAGGACAACAATCTCGTAAGTTACTCGAAGTTGCTGATAGACGAGTAATGTCAGTAGACACGCATTCAGGACATGATGATAGCTTCCGGCTCAACAGTGACGGCGGTACATATCCTGGTGACACATAACGAAACGACAATGGGTGATGAAATGAATAGACAAAGTAGGCGACTTCCAAATTTGGGAATGAACACAATAAAATTGTCCGCAATAGCAGCAGTTAGATTGTTGCGTCTAGTTGAAGAGGTTGAAATTGCTGTTTGTCTAGCCCGGACCTCTCCTTCGCTTTTGTTTTTGAGTTTGATGTAGGCGCGTAGATATTTCAGTAGTTTCCATAATAGAATTTGATGCAGGCACTGTAGTCATACCAACTAGATGTGACATTACATGCTGTATTCGATTTTGCTTGTATAAGGCCGCTACCACACTGATCGGGGTTCGCTCGGTACAAAAGACCAAAGTTGTGGACAACACACGTCTGGCTTTCAATATGCACGGTGGCCATATAGACTGCGTACTTTTTTTTTAATATAGTACCTTACGCTTAGAGAGGGTTAATTTACGTTGCAGTACCTGCGCACTTTTGACCCTGAACTTCGAGTGTGGCCATATTAGAAAGATAGCAAATAGGGCTCATTGTGCTCGTTAAATATGGCTCCCAAGAAGGAGCCCATTCTACAGCAAAAGTGGATATCCTGTCTAGTGGCTCTCGGGAGCCTAATCTTCTCAGGCGAGATAGGTGGTGGAATCGCTATTCGCAATATACCGACTCACTTCTTCAATGTGAACGCGCATGTATCCCTAGACATCTCTCTATAGATTTCGTAAACCACGTCTGATATGTCGTGGTGGAGGTATTCGGTTCATGAGATCGTGGCTGGGATGATTCTCACGGTAGCAACCAACAAGATACTGTTTAGAGCAGTGGTTCCCAACTAAGAAACGTCTGCGGACCACTTAGTTTGAAAATGGATCTCGGCGGACCAGGATTCAATCGTAATAAAACAAATGAATGTCTCCAATTTTTTTGTCGAGGTATGGCATGGCTATGGCGTGATTTGTGACCAAACCCAAAACCTGCGGGTTCGCGAATTGAATTGCAGACGCAATGACAATCTAGCCGTAATCTGTACTTGCCGAGACTTGGCGTTCCGACAAGGAATTCCAGGGGCTTGAGCGGAGTGAAATACAATAGAATTCAGTCCGAATTCAATATAAGCACATATTTTCGAACGTTTAGTACAGGTAGGGCCACAATTCGGACCGCGAGGAATTTTGAAACAATCATAGTTGCCTCACTTTAGAAAAATTGTATGTTAAAAAAGAAAAACGACAACGTCTTGTACACTAATTTGGGGGGTTCGAGTAAAACTTTGCTAAAACGACAAAACGTTCTCCCCGCTCCGGACAGCACCATCTGTCCGTTTTGCCATTATATTCGCACTTCTCGGGACCCACATCTCTGGGCCTGCTAGGCAAGAAAAAGCCTCTCGGGTTAACGTTGAAACTGATTTATAAGGGTCGTTCATTTGTTTCACTATCCAAAACACACAAATCTGTTCCGTTCTTCACTCCGCAAGACACTTCCATTAACAGAAAATGCCTAGTCTTTTCCTGCATCGAACCTTCAGGGCTCCTGCCGGGGATCTTGCCAGGAAGGCATATTGGCAGCTTTTGGCCGTTTTGTAAAAAAACGGGTGTGGTCCGCCCCGGAGAGGCAGTTGCCGTAGGACCACGACCAGTCTGTTCCTCCATGGTCGACAGCACCTGACTCTCTTCATAAACGCTAGTCAGCAACAATGGACACCACCGCCATTCACAATCCTACTGTGACCATCATATTTTTGTGTTGTCTTTCGAAAAATGGTCCTACGAGAGGCTGCCAATTTTTGAATTCGGGCAGGGCTGTTATGAAAATCAAAAATTTAAAATTTATCAAATAACTTTGCGAAGGTGAATGAATTCGAAATTTTACACCTAAGTTCATCGCTAAATGGTGCCATTACATGCTGTCCAAGTAGCAGTGAATCGTCAGAAATGTGTTTGGATTGCGGTTCAAATAATAAAAAAAAAAAACAGAAAAGAATGTACATATTTTCCTTAAAAAAAATCACCCCCTGTTGTGCAAGTACGTCACGTAGGTATACATTCAATCGCATGAAAATTATTTTAGGGTGCTTTTACACGTTAACTGTCTGAGCGGTTTTCACCGACACTACCACCACGTCTGGCATCCGAAAACCCATACATTTATGAGTCACATGTAACATCAACTGTGTCTCCTGATGTAAGTGATCCTGGGCAGTCATCAACCTGTGACTGTGTGTAGAGCAGCTTTTTGGCAGACCTGAATTTCGAACCAATTTGTGTCACATAGACCATGTATGTAACCAAACTGGGGCTGCATAATCAGCAGCTGCTGAGCCGACCACTTTGTATGTTGCTAGCATAGTTTCTTTGTCTTTGCCCCAGGTACTGCCAAGAGTTTTGATCCTACTGCGCATATTTTCGCCAACAACGGCCGCATGATGGGCTGATTTCATCGTGTTCCCTAGTTCCCGAGAATTTTGGGATGTGTCACCGTAGGAACAAGATTGTCGCCAATACTTACGTAAACCGCCCACCGAAAATCCCCCGACCATGTGGTAAGAAATGTCGCAGAATATTTAGACGCTGAAATGGTGAGGTTTCTAATTTCGCTAAGTAGCGATTAATAAGGAGGCGCATATTATCCTTATGCTCCCTCGTGACGAATACGCTGAAATCTTCCGCAAATCACTTCGATTCCTTCCGGTGGTGTAGTAAGGCCGGGCATGTAGATGTTAAACAAAGTAGGGAGAACACCCAATTTGATTTTCCTAGCCTGGAACGTTTGCCTCGAAACGCAGTGAAGGAATGTCGACCAGCTAGATATTTGGAAATCTTGTACAGGAACATGCACATTCAACAGATTGGCAAGAATCATCGAGTGACCTTATCAAAAGCATTTGATGCCACTAGAATGCTTCTGTGGAACGGAGGTGGTTGATTTAGCCCATCTCGGATGCGTGTGATGATCGCATCGAGCGCACTCGTTGTACTATGCATTCCAGAAGCCATGCTGGTGGGGTTTTAGCTTAGCATGTGCAACAAGAGTGAGGTGAATTAGGGCCTCCGGCATCTTTGATACAGGAGACAGTATCGATGATGGCAAGTGAATAGATCGACAAGTTAAAGGCCACCACGTTCCTACTGCGACCGGGTCTACGTCCCGGAACGACCCATGCCCCAGGCATGGCCAAGAGTCGCAAAGACCCCCTCGACGCAAGAAGGGGTCGGATACTTTGTATCACCATTCATTCACCGTTTTTTTCTTTTGTGGAGCAGTTCTGGCCGGCCCCGCTGCTCCTCATTCTGCTAATACGTGCCGGCATTGAGACGAATCCTGGTCCATGGATGTGCTCGGTTTGCGCCAACAGAATTTGGTCCAATGTCCAATCGTCAGTTCAGTGCACATGCTGCGGACAATGGGTCCACCTCAAGAACTGTTCGGGACTCACAAACACCAATCAATGGTCAACATCTTATAGAGCGATCAGGTGTGGAAACAGAAGGCAAAACTCATCCAATCACCAGCCGCCTAACCAAAGTTCCCAACCATCATCACCATCCACCCCTGCAAATGCTGTGAGGCCCGCTCCACCCAATTTGACCCCAGCTCCACGGATCGTCGATGCATATTACACCAGCACGAGGATAGTCCAACTAAACAGTAATGGACTCCAGCACAAAATCGCTGAACTAACAGCACTCATGGACAGACACCACATCCAAATAGCGGCAGTACAGGAAACCAAACTCAACTCTAGTCACTCACTCAGGTCATACGGGAACTACTATGTCATCAGACAAGACCGAGATAGGAACGCAGGAGGAGGTTTGGCTTTCCTCATCCACAATAATTTGCCATACAGCGTAGTTGATGTCACTTCCGCCGATGACACCTTGGAGCAACAAGCGATAATCGTCAAATCAGGAAATATTGACTTTGAAATCTACAACATATATATTCCACCTGTCTCCAGCTGTCCCACAGATTACAAAGTCAATATCAGCCCTCTATTAAACGGACAATATCGCCTCCTACTTGGTGATTTCAACGCACATCACGATTTATGGCATTCCAACCTCCAAAACGACACCAGAGGTAACATCATCGCCGACCAACTGGATGATTCGGATTTCTGCCCTTTAAATGACGATAAACCGACCCGTATCACTGGATCCTGCACAAGTTCACCTGACATTTCCATCGCCAGCCCTGGACTTATTAATGACATCTCATGGGAACCAATCCTCACAACATCATCTGATCACCTGCCAATTATTCTGACTCTCGATATGACGTCGAAATTCATCCATCCCGATAAGAAGACGTACACCAACTTCAACAAAGCTGGCTGGGACAGCTTTAAAAGGTTCACCAACGAGGCTTTTGCTAGTCTCACCGCCCCAAATGATGTACGTATGGCTGAAAAACAAATTAGACGAATTATTCTCACTGCAGCTAAGAGATACATTCCAGCAGGCCGCATTCCCAGCCTAAAACCCAACTTCCCAACATCTGCGGCTAAATTGGCAAAAACTAGGGATCAACTCAGAAGTGCAGACCCAAGTGACCCACGGATAAACGACCTCAATGACATCATAGTCAAACAGGTCAACGACCACAGGAGAGGCATATGGCAATCACATCTCAGAAAACTAAATTTAAACACTGGTGTGAGCAAACTCTGGAGCACGGTTAGAAACCTATCCAACCCCACTAAAACTCAAGGGAGGGTTTCTATCAAGTTTGGTAACTTAACCGTGAGCGACGATAATAAATGCGCAAACCTATTCAACAAACAATTCGTTGAACACCCAACTAAGGATAAACTCAAGCGCAAAATCACACGAGACATCCGAAACACTAAAGTTGATGAACATCTCCAAATCACCTCTACAGAAGTTGCAATGGCCATAAAGAATGGCAAAAATTCAAAAGCACTTGGTCCAGACGGTATAGCAATGATCATGCTCAAACACCTCGACACACCGGCCATAGAGTATATCACTGCCACGATGAACCTTTCGTTACGAACATTCATCATACCAGAAATTTGGAAGAGAGGCCGTATTATACCGTTACCCAAACCTGGTAAACAACACTCCTTAGGAGAATCCTACCGACCAATCACGCTTTTATCCCCTGTGGCGAAAATATTGGAATCGCTGATACACAAGACTCTTGCGACGCACATACAACTCGCTAATCACCAACACGGCTTCCGAAAAATGCACAGCACCACCACTGCACTAGACCGAATCATGTCTAAGGTCTTCAATGGGATCAACCAGCCCCCGCCGTTTAAGCGTACCATTCTAGTGGCTTTAGATCTTTCGAAAGCGTTTGATACGGTGAACCACTCGCTCCTACTGACGGATCTCCGCAATTCATCCACACCGCCGCATATAGTCAAATGGATCGCAAACTACCTTGCCGGACGTCAATCCAGCACCGAGTTTAGAAATGGGAAATCTAAACTAAGAAGGATAAAATAAGGCGTACCACAAGGCGGGGTACTTTCCCCCACCTTGTTCAACCTATACATGTCAGGGCTTCCCACCCCACCTGAAGTAATCGACATTGTATCCTATGCTGACGACTGCACCATAATGACATCTGGCAACGACATTCCCGACATGTGCGATCTCATTAATGGTTACTTGGAATAGCTCAACCTTTTCTTCAACAACAAGAACCTAATGCTATCAGCGCCCAAATCTTCGGCCACCCTCTTTACCACATACAACAAAGAATTCAACAAACGGCTTAACATCAGAGTAAATGACACCGAAATTCCCACTATGCGTCACCCCAAAATTCTTGGCGTCACAATTGATAATCACGGCCTATTCAACACCCATGCCGACAACATTAGTGACAAAATGAAGGGCAGAAACAAGATCCTGAAGTCCCTTGCTGGCAGCAAATGGATAAGGAGACTTTACTCACCACCTACAAAGCCGTCAGTCGTTCTGTGGTAAATTATGCAGCACCGATATGGACAAATACCCTATGCAAAACCAACTGGAAACGGATTCAAACATGCCAAAATGCAGCCATGCGTACCATTACTGGTTGCGTTCGCATGTCATCGCAAGACCACCTGCACCAAGAAACCAAGCTGCTAGACCTCAAGGCACACAATGATCTCCTGGCTAAGCAATATCTTGTTGGTTGTCATCGAAGCTTACACCCAAATCATGAACTCATGGACAAAACCCCACCACCACGTCATGTAAGACGTTCGTTAAGGGACATGGAAAGGGAAGTCCAAAGGTTTAAACGAGTTCCTATCGATAACTCCAACATATATAAGGCGGCCCTAAATCAACTGCACACCAGCGAGGCAACCAAAGCCACAAACAGGCTATCCGTAAACCGCGTCCTTCGCGCTCGACCACCCGACATCTCAGCCGACGAACAACAACTACCGAGAGCCACACGTACCACCTTGGCTCAGCTTCGTTCTGGATTTTGCTCCAGACTAAATTCGTTTTGGTCACGCATTGACAACAGCATTGGAAATTTTTGTCCAGCATGTGGAGCCAGCCCACACGACGTGGATCACATATTTGACTGCACTGCCGCACCTACGCATCTAACACCTATCGCACTATGGGAAAACCCCATCGAAGTTGCGATCTTCTTAGGTCTTGACCTTGAGGAGAGGATGCCTACGATTTATGAATGATGATACAAGTTCCCCCCCTCTCTTGCGCAGCTACAACAACAAGTTAAAGGCGGCCGTGAGATACTTAATGGGTGAAAGGTCGAGATGTTTAGGCATGGCCATCGAAATGCCATCAGGTCCGAGGTCCTTGGAGTTTTTAGCATTCTAAATGACTTTCTTATCCTGGTCCGCAGTGTACAATGGTACAGTGGCATTATTGCCCTTTCCTTTCCTAGGATTGGATAGGGCGCGAACAGTAGACCATAGTTTGCTGATACGGTTGTTGTTGTATCGACTCGAGATATTTTTTCTCTCTTGAATCAAATGGGTTTTTGGCAGCTCTTGACCGTTGTGACAACGGGTAGCTCCGGGACGATTTACAGCGAAGAACCGGCTGCTGTAGGAGAATTTTTATACACAATACAAACATCCATGGCCACAGTGGAATTCGAACCCAGGCTCCGGCAACTCAGATATAGAATGCCATCTCTACCACTGAATACTCCTGCTGACACAGTCATTAAGATTACAGTCATTGAGGCAGCTCTATATTGGATTTTGTGATCGCCAAGATCAATGCGTTGTTGTTGCTTTTTTCATTTGACACATTCAGGTGTTCATCGGTCTGCCTTTGGTTTTGGAGCACGATTTCAAATCTCCCCGGTTTTGGGTCCATCAAGCAGAACTTCTGAGGCTTTTGAACGTGACAATACCAATCCGTTTGTCGGTCTTCCAGCGATTCGATAAATGATTATCAATGTAAAAGCTACCTCGGATGAAGCTACTATTGCTGCGATCCTTTTTGCTTATATGTACCAACTATCATGCGAATCATTTACATTTCAGCCGGTCATGTACATGTACAGATCCACAAATGAGTGCGGGACGTAAAACCGTTTTGTACAACTTGCCCTATAGAATGTTGGCCAGAATAATTTGGAAGTTTGTAGGACCAAGCCCTAAGTGAATTGAAATCTGTGTGTTGACCATAAGTGGGGTCTCAAACACAATTCTTTTACGAAAACTAGCTTGTATGGCGAGGATGACTCATAAGACACTATAGTTCAGTAATATCGTGTCGATTTAGTACCATTCGGTGAAAAAAATACAGAAGTTTTTTTCTCACTGTTTCTTTATGTATTATGGGGCGCTGATTCCGAATATGAACTTTGCACCCTAAAAAAAGTGCCGCAACCTTTAAAAAAGGGGGGAAAGGGGGGGCATTTTTTCGGTTTTTTGCGATTATTTCAAAAACGGTAAGAGATACAAGAAAATGGTCTGAGGACGAAAAAAACTACATAAAATTATCTTTGCAATGATATATAACACATTAGAGTTTAATTGAATATTTCGGCGTTAGAATAGAACATAAATTAGAATATTTTCATTTTAGACCTTTTTTAAAAGCTCCATAACTCTTGAAAGAATGTTAGTTCAGCCGTTAAATTTTGTATAAGTACTCATAATAAGGTCAAGATCATTTTAAGGTAAACATTGAGTCGCTCCGGTCAAGGACCCCCATTATCCCCCCATTTAAATTTTTCAAAACGGCATGTCCATAACTCCCCCCAAAATTGGAGCAGAGTGCTAAATTTTGGTTTGCTGCGATTGGAGGTCATAGTCACCCCACCCACCAAAAATCAGCTCATTCGGATGAAAACTAACGGTACCTCCCATACAAAGTGACCCAAGACAACTTTGTTCTACAGTTTATAAAATGCGTAGTACCTACTCGTACGTAGAACAAATTCCTGATGGGTCACTTTGTATGGGAGGTACCCTTAGTTTTTATCCGAATGAGCTGAGTTTTGGTGGGTGGGGTCACTATGAGCTCCAATTTCAACAAACCAAAATTTAGCACTCTGCTCCAATTTTGGGGGGAGTTATGGATATGCCGTTTTGAAAAATTTAAATGGGGGGATACTGGGGGTCCTTGACCGGAGCGACTCAATGTTTACGTTAAAATTACCTTAAACTTGTTGTGAATACTTATACAAAACTTTACGGCTGAACTAACATTCTTTGAAAAGTTATGGAGCTTTTAAAAAAGGTCTAAAATGAAAATATTCTAATTTATGTTCTATTCTAACGCCGAAATATTCAATTAAACTCTAATGTGTTATATATCATTGCAAAGATAATTTTATGTAGTTTTTTTCGTCCTCAGACCATTTTTTTGTATCTCTTACCGTTTTTGAAATAATCGCAAAAAACCGAAAAAATGCCCCCCTTTCCCCCCTTTTTTAAAGGTTGCGGCACGATTTTTAGGGTGCAAAGTTTATATTCGGAATCAGCGCCCCAAAATACATATAACAAAATTGAGAAATAAACTTCTGTATTTTTTTCCTGACGAAAATACGATATTATTGGACTACTAGTCGCTGGCAATCGACCATTATCCAGAACCACACTTTCGGCAAATGCTAAAGCGTTATCTGCGCTTATAAATTACAACAGGTAGATAAAAGAAATTTGTTTGCTCATAATAGAAAGACTAAATACAAGCACTTATCGGTCAAGAACCGGCGATATGTTTGTAAACAAAACAGGCGGCTCTCATGTCAAAGCGAATGACACATCTCACATTCCATTCGTTTAGGTTTTTCGATTGGTAGTCATGACACCTGTTGACTCCCTTTTGGGTGTGTGTACGCTTCTGTCAACGGAAACATTACTCACGAAATAATGCTCAATTTGTAAAAATTTCCTAATTCTATAGACAATTCGATTCATTTCCTAAGAATCTAAACCCTTTTCATCAATTTAATAGATACAAAAAGAGTTATGCATGGGAAAAATCGATGAAAACAGAAGTACGCAACAGGACGCCATCCACTATTTTCACGAGCAATTATCTGCACAAATCGTACACTAACCATAGACATTTTGCACTGCACACACAATGGTTGACACAATAAACAAACTGAACATGTTATCAGCTTTTGATAACCGCATTTTTAGATAAAAAATCATAAAGCAAGACGGAGCACAACGTTAACACAACATGACACACTACACCGACACGCCCATGATATGTGTGAAGATAGCTACGAGTGGGAATTTGGCAGCTCAAGTTTTCATGCACTGAACTGCAAGAATCTGGTTTGAATCGCCACTATTATAACACTATTCCAGCAGTTGTGGTTATTGTACAAATTTTATTAAAAAAAATAATAGGTGTGTTTTTTTGGTTATCCCGTGTAGGTTTGGGTAACGAAACTTCATATAAAAAAAATGACAGGTGGATCAGCTGGCATTTTTTTTATATGGAGTTTCGTTACCCAAACCTACACGGGATAACCAAAAAAACACACCTAATATATAATATAATAATAAAAAAGTATTTAGACAGTATGTAACAATTATATTGCTAATCGGTATCCATTTCGGAATCAGAATCATCATCATCATCGCTATCGTCACTTTCCTCATTAGATGAGCTTCCTTCGCTGTCGGAATCAACCCATTCGTGTGCACCAGAACTATCGCCGATTATCACTTTCCATTCGTCCAACTTGTGCAGATCGAGAGCATAGAAGTCGCCGAGTGTTGTCTGCTTTTTATCCTCCTCATAAATGCCGCCGTACAGATAGAGATTTCCTTTGCAGACAACCATTCCAGCATTCATTCGTGGACGAGGGCCCGGTTTTGGCTTGAGTTTGGCAAATAGTGATGAAATTTTGTTCTCACTACTACCACCGCTAGTCGAACTTCCACCAACTGTGACGGTGAATATTCCGTCTGTTGTCACTGTAGGCGCAACTGATGGTGCTGCTTCGGCCATTTCGACTTCATCACATCCACTTGCTTCCTTTGTGGACTTGGCACTTTTTTCCTTTTTCGTGACTTCAACAAGGCGGAATGCGGTTGAAGCCAAATCGAAGGAGTACAAGTCGTTGCCAAATTGACCGCTAATGTTTTCCTCGTCCTCGTCAACATCCATTACTCCACCAAAACAGTAGACCTTGCCGTTTGGAGCTGTTGTGTAAGCAATGCCACTGCGAGGATGCGGTCGGTATCCACTCGGTTTCACGCTGACCCACTTGAATTTCGTGAGAGGATCAGACTCTGAAAACCACAGCACGATATTCATTAGAGACATATCGAAAAACCGTCCTTACAATTTATACTTACTATCTGGAACCAGTGCAAACATGTCCGTGTGTGTAACACCACGATCGACATCCTTATTAATTTTCGACTTTGTGTATCCACTCCAAACTAGAATGCGACCGTCAGGAGCAGCGGCCATACAACAACCCGATCGGGGGGATGGTGGTAGAGCTCCGCCAATGTCAATCTTTAGCCAGGAGTAGGATTCCAGCGAAAAGATGTGAACATCGTTGAAGTACTGATACGCGAAATTGTTGTCGTGAAAACCGCCGAACACGAAAAGTCTTTTCTTAGCCGCCAACATCCTGTGGCCACTGCGAGCAGACGGACCATTCGGCGCATTCACTTTCTCCCACCTCTTGTTGGCCAGGCGAAACACCCACAAATCCTTGAAATGGTAGAACTGTAACTGCGAGGGACTGGCGTGTTCGCCTCCAAAGAGCTAAAAAAGTAAAAAAAAAATTGCAATCAAAAAGTTCTTTCTAAAATGCAGACATATTTTCGACTTACCCACAGTTGGCCACCGTCCGAAGCAACCGAAACCATTTGATGACTGCTTCGCGGTGCCGGCCCGCTAGGCGACTTCACCAGTTTCCACTCGTTCTTCGGTATATTGTAAAAGTACAAATCGTTGTAAATGCACACCTTTTGTCCGTTGAAGAATTCGCCGCCGAACAGGATCAATTCTTCCTTGTCGGGATGAGGACATAGTGAAAAACTTGAACGGGCTGAGGGTGGTGGAACGACAGTTTCGGAAATTTCTTTCAGTCGTTGTTCCTCTGCTTCCAATTTTGCCACAACTTCTTGAATATCTGACTGGAAAGAGAACAGCTTCTTGAAGGAACACAAACATGATGCTTGATATGACAGACGACTTACCTCGCCCAGTTTCGACAGCAATTTCTTCTGCTTCGCTACCATTTTTTTATCGGTTTTCATTTGAGTTTTTTCCGCTCCTTTACCTTTCTTCTTATTTTTATCTTTCTTGCCCATTTTCGTTGCAACTATAGTAAAATTAGAGACCGAAAATAAAATCTGAACGTGAAATAAACTCTTCCCGGTCGGTCTTTTTGACGTTTCGGCTGTTTGTGATTTGTAAACTTGAAGCACGTGGTACAAATTGTACTAGAGTGATGTACTGAACTGCACTAATAAGTGATACCAAAATGCTTTAGCGGCGCTATACACATTTAAATCGTTATAAAATTAAACCAGACAGGAGTTCTATTCCACAAGAGTTTTTTTTCAATGAAAAATAGGAAAAATCAGAATCTAATAATTGTCTATAATGGACTATTTATTCTTCCTACAAGGCATGACAATAGCCACGGAAAATCGCCCAAAATTTTTTCAACATCATGATTTTCTTAGGAGTTGAAATTTTCGGTCGCAGAAATATTAGGTACGTTTTATTGTGTTTATCCCGTGCAGGTTTGGGTAGAACTTCATATAAAAAAAATGACACTTACTCTAGGTACGTTTTATTGTGTTTATCCAATGCCATCTAGATATATCATAGCCGCAACTCAGCTGGACAATGCCGTCATAGTTTAGCTCTTAATTTTTTTATTTACACGAACAAACAACAAAAACAAGTAGTGACGTAATAAAAAGCAAAAACAAAACAGTGCAACATTGGCGAACATAACCTAAAACTATAAGCTGATTTTGACGTCTAAGGCTTCATGCACACGACGCGAAAACGGCTCGCAAGCTCGACACATCGAAATGCATTGGCTCTTATGGGAAGCTCACGACAGCGAGAGCCGTGCCGCTGTCAAATCACAACTAGCGAGACGTGATTTCACATATCGTGCACCCACAATCCGCAAATTCACGGCTCGCGAGCCGTGTTTTGACTGTGCATGGCTCTCGCTTGCTGTCGCTCGTCATGAGCTTCCCATAAGAGCCAATGCATTTCGATGTGTCGAGCTTGCGAGCCGTTTTCGCGTCGTGTGCATGAAGCCTAAGACTCTACACTGCGGCCTTAATATCTAGACGGCGTTGGTTTATCCCGTGCAGGTTTGGGTAGAGCTTCATATAAAAAAATGACACTTACCCAGGTAGAGTTCACGCGTGCAACTACCCTACACGGGATAGAGCTCAAATGTAGATGGCGGACGCATAGGGGAAATATGAGGGAATTTGTTTTTCAGACCAAATGTGAGAGTTTTTCTCATCACGAGAAAAGATTTTGCAAAGAAATAATCATCTTTTGTGATAAAATCCACCACATCTAAAAAATAAGCCGACAAAGGTGAGTCAAAGATGCACAAAAACTGTCAAGTGTCAGCTGTTTGGTCTTAACCGGGATGTTACCCGCGATCGTTTTTTTCGAGTCAGATTTACACGCGATACGAATAAAACGTCGCTTCTGGTTAAGTTCACGCGTGCAACTACCCTACACGGGATAGAGCTCAAATGTAGATGGCGGACGCATAGGGGAAATATGAGGGAATTTGTTTTTTCAAACCAAATGTGAGAGTTTTTCTCATCAGGAGAAAAGATTTTGCAAAGAAATAATCATCTTTTGTGATAAAATCCACCACATCTAAAAAATAAGCCGACACAGGTGAGTCAAAGATGCGCGAAAAGTGTCAAATGTCAGCTGTTTGGTCTTAACCGGGATGTTACCCCCGATCGTTTTTTCGAGTCACATTTACACGCGATACGAAAAAAACGTCGCTAATATTGATCTCAACACCTCAACAAAACAGCAGTTTAGATCTTGGAAATTGGATGTCACTCACACATCTGCCGTACTAGTTTACTGGTGGACTGTCACGCTTTTCTTTTTTTTTGCTAATTTTAGAGTCAAATTTTTAAAAAGGTGATGAGAATGATTTTCGTCTGCATTCTGATTACATTTAACTGACCTCCAGTATCTGCCTTTTAAAGCGTAGTTTCTCTATTTTCAGTGCAATTTTTGTATCTCGGACTGCATATTCCACTTGCGAAATCAGTTTGTTTCGTCTGTCATCTTATCAAAGTAGCATCGTCAGAATATTTATAAATCCTTTATTGATTGAAATATGGATAACGGTTTTAATAAGATTTCTTCTAAAATTATCAAAGTAGTAACAGTGGCTACATTTTATTGCTGGTATGATTCAGCTAGAAAATAAATTTTGATTAAATAACTTGAAGTACTGAAATATGAGATCCGTTCCTTACAAGGTCCCTAACAAACCATACCATTTGTCCCCTTTCAGATGAAAATAAGTTGAATTCCACTACCTTCCCGAAGGGACCTAACGGTTGAAATTGCGTACTCCAGCTCAGAAGCCATGAAATGAAACTGGAAATATGGGATCCGCTCAGTGCCCGCTCTAGCACTTACGCCGCCCCGGGCAAGAAGACAAATTGCCGCCCCTTAGGTGATATACATATATAATATGTACGTCGTTGAAGTAGATGAGTAGTTTCCCATAACATCCTTGCAGACTGCGCAGCCGATAAACTCCAATTTGCTGGGTTTCTTCAGTGTGGAACGTGCGTGGTTTATTTTCATAAATGAGACATCTTGAGAATCATAGACGTAGCCCATCAGGAGGTTGGGGAGGCAGGGCAGGGAATGGCGCTTAACCCTCCCTCCCTCTGGCTGGCGGTTGATCAAGGATACATTTTTTTCTTACTGCTGTACTATCTCATAAAAAATTCATGCTCTACGTATAAAAATTTCAGTACTACAAATGTGCGTGTTGGTGGTGTTCAGTTGGCGCCTGGTCTCAATTGCAATTTTAAGACAGATTTCAGTCTGGTGGTCTCTGTTATCTCGGATCCTAACCACCTGTTTCCGATCATGTTGCCCAACCAACCTAATTCAAGAAAATATTTAGCCGCCAAAAAGCCCATATTGTCCGTGTTTCGTCACTACATGACTTCTGGGTTTAAATGTATACTTTATAGAGTTTTTGCTGTCCGCCATGTTTTACCGTTAGAATAAAGAATTCCTCACGTGAAGTTTTCTTTGGGAAGTTAATGGATTTAAAAACATTTCTTCTGCAAGGGATAAATTTTGTGACAAAGGTCATGTGATGTATTCAAGAGTAATACTCATGTAGACGCCATTTATCGTTAAAAGGACAGAAGTACCTCTGGATTTACCTTTCTCAAATTTTTAACACTTTTTCTAAAAATATTTTTGTTGTCATGTAGTTTAATGAGAATGACATACCCTCCGACCCACTAAAAAAGTTCCGGGCTAGGGGCATGATGTTGACAAAATGTTTATGTCTTGAGAAAATCCAGCCTACGCCCATGTTGAGAATTTTTATAAAGAAGAAGTTCAGAGCTAGCTAAATCGGGGGAATCAAGCCAAGTCCTTATTTAGCATGTCCGAAAAAAGGAAGTACTGCTACTGCGGCTCTGGTAATATGTACTGTGATTTCATCCCTCATCTCATCTTGATGAAACCCAAAAAACTTTGTTCGAAATTTGTCCTTTAAATGCTAGTTGAATCAATGCAATTGGAGCCAACTAAGGCGATCCATCCACGAGGAGATTTGGGCAAATTTAAGTCAAATTGCCGCCAAAGGTTTATAGAAGTTTTCAAAACTCCTGCATGGGTATGACATGTCTCACAGGAGAGTTTGTTTTAATCGGTTTGATGTGTTTAGTGTTTATATTTCATTATTTCTAATTAATATCAATTTCTTCGTAGGTTTAGTTTTTTTCAGGGGACGTGCTCTCCTCCGATTCAATAGACAATACTTCCGGAAATTAAAGTGCGACGTTCCGCATATAAACTCAATAATAGGATTACGTTATATAATTTCGTCCTCTATTTAAAAATTAGGTGGATCTCCCCTTTGGCAAAAACAAGGGATCATGCATAGAAAGATCAAATGTAATCCTTAATGCTGGTCAAAAGAAGAGATAATGTTCAATTGGAGGATGAAATAAGCACATAAATCTCCAATTTCTGTTTTTGAGTAGAACTTGAATAGCGCATAACTTCGGAAGTGGGGCGGGGGCTAGCATCACAGACGTACAATTTACGCAAATCTTACTCAGTAAATTCTTCTATCAATTGTGGACTCTTCAAAGCCTCTCAAGGACTTTGCACCTTCAAAACACAACTTTCAACTTTTTATTTCATCTGTAGGTTTCGTTTCCACTTAATGGAAATTGATATTTAATTTTTCCTTCTGGCTTTTATAATTTTTTTTTATCCGAGTGCTAGCCAAAAAGCCGCCCCTAAAATTTGGCGCCCCGGGCGGAAAAAAATCTCTGGATTGAGTTATATAGCAAAAAAATGCCGGGTATTCAAAAAAATCCGATAGGATAAAAAAGCAAAATTATTTCGGAGTAAACACCGCCATCAGGGGATTAGAAAAGAATCCGAAACGGTCGAAACTCCTAAATTAAAACCATTTTCGGACACATTGCTCAGAATATCCCATTTGGTACGTATTACACCTATCGGATAAATTCCGTAACATTCCGTAATCAAGTTATTGTGCTTGGGCTAATTTTATCCGATTTTGGTATTTTGTATCCACCGATCGGAATGAATTTGGTGGTAGAGCGGCGTCACACATGTTGTATAAATTTCAAACTCCATCAGTTAGTCTGGTGGGCTTAGTAGGTAGGGCGTTCGTCAACAAATCATAGGGTCTCGGGATCGAGTCCCACTGTAGGTAGGTAAATTTATTATGCGTTTTAGAGCGTAAAGAGCTAAATGATCACCTATAGAGAGGTTATACAAATCTGATTTATGAGATACATGTTCCTTCCCTGTGAAAATGGTGTTTTTATTTTATTCCAAAAATATCGAGAATCACTCCTTTTGGTATTAATGAAAGTATGTATTCTTTTGACTTCAAATTGTTTCAACAAAAGGATAGAATCATTTCGTTCGTTCGGAGTCTTTAGCGATACCTTTTTTCGAGTTTTATGCCAATATTATCCGATTCGGATGGACACTATTCGACACCGATTCGGAGTGAAATTCACTCCGATTTTTTGCTGTATATGTACATATATGTATTTTGAATCGCTTTAAATAATAATATATAATATAAATTAATAAACGCAACTTTATTTTATTAAATCTATTTCATTCGTAAATCTGCAATGGCTTTTACAAAAATATTAAGAAAAAAATATTCGAGTCAAAAATATAGGAAAAGCAAATTACATGCGTGATGAATAAAATGCGTTACTAAAACTGTAAATATTTCAGATATAAGTAGGAGGCTTCTGCGTAAGAACAGCTCCACCAGATGGCGTCACCGTACGACTTTCGGACCAGCTCGAATCAAAGCCACAAGCCGAATCCGAGTCCGAATCGGTTGGTTGCTCCGAAAGGCTTCCAATTGGTGATCGTAACTGATTCGGTGTAGCCGGCATACTACTATATCCAGCCGAGTCCGCATCCGCAGCTGTTCGTTTGTTACGTCGTTTTTTCATGGAATCATCCTTGGGCGGTGGCATCATATCCTTATCGTTATGCGGTATATTATCGGCAGAGCCCCAACTCTTGTGTATCTTATTCGGATCGTAAAGATTCCCTGTCGGCGGAGCACTCGCTCTCATGTGGGCTGGCAGGTGGTGGTGTCCGGGACCTCTCATTTTCGCTGTCCCCATCATCATACCACCGGACTGATGGGATGGATGGTGATGGAGATTTGTCGTGAGACCAGTCGATGTCGTGTTGCCAGTCCCCACTCCCAAGAAGTTGCTGAATGCTTCGGTTGTTTTCTTCACTCTCACATTCAAAGAACCAATCCGTAGGAATCCCAAATCTTTTTCTAGAGTTAAGAAAAAAAGAAAAATGTTACTTGTTTGTAAATATAGAAACGTTTCAAAAAAAAAAAAAACGGTTGGAAAATGTCGTCAGTTGAATTCCGAATTCATATAAACTTACGCTAGCAAATTGATAACAAGTAGGAGATATTATTCCAATTTGGGATCGGTCTTTTTGAATTAAGATAATACGCATATAAATTGAGGAATTCAGGTAGATCTCCAACCGTTTTCAGGGGATAATATAATAGATGCGTTTTTAACTATACAGGACACAACAGCACAAATCCAAAAAAAAAAACAAATTTGAACATGAAGTTGGCTACGAGTTGTTCAACATATATAGAACAGCAACCGTCAAATTTGTATGGGAGATGCGCTGTTCTGCACTAATATTTCCAAATCAAATTCATTTATTTTAATGATAGTATTGAACAATTTTTGTGTGTTATGATACACTTCACTCTTGACATTAGCGAATATCTTTTAATGGATTTCCCATTCTAAAATTAATGAATTTGTTTCAGAAAAATATTTTAATTATATTAAATTTTTAATACAAATCAAAACCAAACAATAATAATAAATTATTGTAATTAATGTAATGTATATATATTTCCTGTTTAGAAATATCGTGTAAAAAGAAATAGTTAAGGTAAAAATAAAAATAAAATTTTGCATTCGATGATTTCGATAATCAACAAAAGTAAAATAAATATACTTTGCGTGTATCTTTTAATGTTCATGTCAATTTAAAATAATGTTTTGTTTTGATGTACAATTAGTTTGCGTGTATTTATAATTTCATTTTAAAATCATAATTAACATTACAACAACCGCGTCATTTTTTTTTCGTTTCTAAAGTTATATTACATACAAAATTTTTAACTTACCTGATTGCTTTCGACGTGCTTTGATTTCTGCAAAAATGCATACGATGATAAATTTAATTTTAAATGAAATTGCATTAGACTTATGTTACGTTTAAGTGAGAGGAAGCAACGGCACTCGAAACATATTTTATATTCAAACATACTTTTTTTTTCTGAGATATTACATGCATTTGTACTTGTTAATTGCATCAGTTTGAAATGTTGTTGAAAGAGTTAGACGTGAATAAAAATAATGAAATATTGCAAGCACTTACTGATATAATGGGTGTATCGCAGAAACGGAATTAGTTGAGTTATTTTAATGAAAATGTCCAAATCAAATAGCATGCAATAAAATATTGCTTGAGGCGTGTGCATAAGTGAATTGTGCAATATTGTTTGGTTGGCTTAATGTATACTTTCATTTTTTATTGAATATGTATATTTGTACTTAACATATTCTTAACAGAGCAGCAGAAGCATTTCACAAACTTTCCAAAATTTTAAAAATTTCCGGTGATTGTTTCGAGTCGCATAAGAATAACTTCTACACAAGAGTATAAGAGCTAAAATCGGAATTTTACGTGAAATCCAAAATTTTGATGTTCGGGGGATTGAATTCGCCTGGTGGTACTCACTTCGCACACAAGTTTTTGAATAAAAGGCAAGTCTTCATGGCACGTTTTTCGGGGGAGACACACACTCATCATAGGAAGAATTAAAGATAAAAATTATAAGATCAAAACAACGATATGTAATTAAAAAAAAATATTTTTAAAATAAAATGAGTTACTTTTAATTTAAAATGTTCACTACCAATAATTCATAGTCGCAAAGAAGGTCAATTTAATTTTAAAAAGTTATTGCTTTATTTTAAAGTTTGTTATTTTTAAAACATGGAACCAATCTTTAAAAAATATCAGACGAACTGGCGAACTCTACTTGGTTTTTAAATCTAATCCATTTTAATTTGAAACACTTTTAAAGTTAAATGATTTTCTTTTTTAACAAATATGAACATGGACAAATTTAAAAAATAAGTAAATTGTAATTATTTTTTTCGTTATTGAATTGAAAAAAATCATATTTCAAAGTTATTGATTTATGTATATATCCTGATTTATTCCTGATTTCGCTCGGTGAATATACCTTTAAGGATTTCACGTGAAATGCTGATGTACCTGCTCTAAAGACGAAATAGGCACCGCGGAAGTTCAATGTTAAAGTGGTCTCATTCCAGGATTAGTCGAAATCCTAAGCACTGTGGTTTCAAACAAACGTTACCATGCGATTAGGCTCTCACTCGCTGGTGGCACCAAAAACATACAGGTTTGCATTTTGAACCATTAACGCGCCACCCGAAAAAAGGCCCTCGTCCTGTGTGAATGAGGAGCTTGGTAGCGCGAGAGCCGCACCCGTGCAGAGTACCGTTGTATGTGGTTCTGGAATTAAGCAAGAAGCAAGGAAGATAAAAGGCTCGTCACTTCGAAGATTTATTATGCTTCGTACAGTGGCGGAACAAGTTCACTCGGGGCCCTCCCGCCAACTTCTTGAGTGGGCCCCCTACACTGAGAAAAAAGCAGAGGGAAATCGGTGATGACTAAAAAGTGTGGATCGACCTTAAACCAACTCTTTTGAAACTTGATTTTACCGTGTTTGTACTAAAATTAAGAACGTCGCACTTAAAATAACTTTGCAAAAAGCTATACTTTGACTCTTTGTATTCTTATATTGAGAATAGCGTTCTTGTTGTAACGTTTATTAAATTAATGATTTCATCATTTTTTTTTTATTTTAAAAGAAAAACGCTCACTCGCTTTAAGCATAGTAAATAACCTGCGCCTACAATGGTATTCGATCCCGCGAACCTATGATTTGAAGACAAGCGCCCTATCTACCCTACCCGCACACACATGGTCAGTCCGCATTATTATTATACCCTTCGCTCATAGAGTGAAAGGGTATATTTACTTTGTCATGAAGTTTGTAACGCATTAAAGGAAGCATCTCCGACCAGTGGCGCAACCACGGGAGGGGCTAAGGGGGCTAAAGCCCCTCCCAGACTTAGAAATTGGGAAAGGAAAACTTGCAAAATGAGATTTGAAAAAATGCATTTCGTTGGAAATTTTATACAAAATATATAACGTGGGCTGTCCAGGATGCAACATCCATAGGTACTATATTCTTCTTCTCAGTACCGTATAGCCCCATGTGGGGCCATGGTGCGTTAACTCAGCCGTTTATAGGCAATTTCGAGTCAACGTTGTATGGCAAATTTTTGAGCACGCCGAATCGGTCTCCGGACCTCTAGACTAGATTACTAGCATCGTAGAGTGTGACTCAACCAAGTGAGCCACAGAGCGTGTATACGAATTAGGAGACACACTGGTCTGAAGTAATATTTGCAAAAAGGAAAAAATGTCCTCAAAATGAATGCTTTCGCAAAAAAAAATCCGCCAGCTTCGAAAATATTAATATTGAACTCTTACAGCTGAAACATAGTGTGGGGCATTGCGACTAAAAATTTAAATTGTTCATTGCAATTGAAGAAGAAAAAGAAGAAAGCATCGATAAAAAACATTTCCGTATGGCCAGTGGCGCAACCAGGATCTTGTCCTAGAGGGGACTATGGCTATCCACATTAGTAGTAATTTGAGTTTCCCTCCGCAAGTTGTATTACGGTGCTATATTTTCCCGGGATGACGCTATACAGTGGTGTATTTTTATGTAAATTTTTTCATAGCTTAGAGTCAGCACGTTGTATCAACCGTCGTATGAGCTTTCAATTTGAACAAAGTAAATTGTTGTTGTACGGCGTTTGCTTGTCGTTATCTCACTACGTTTTGCGAGTAACTTTAAGGGGCTTTGAAACAAGACTCAGAGCAATTAGAGCAGAATTTGTGAATGTCGGTGCTACAAGGAAAAAAATAGTAATTTAGGAACACAAAAAAAAGGGACAATGGGTTAATGTCGTTTCAATATGGCTCCAGGGAAGCTTATCTTCTCAGTTAAAATTTCTGTGGTAACACGGACTCTATTTCGCAAAGAAACTAATTGATTGAGGATGTAGAAGATAATATTTGGACAACAATAATTAGGCTTCAAATATTTTACGAAATGATGGAAAGAAATATGTTTTATTGATAACTTATTGTTTTTATGTTAATCACGTAGACCAAACCACACAACTTAAAACAGAAGAAAATCTGTCATAACTTCAATTGCAATTGAAATTTAAAATTCTAGTCGATAGTCCATGTGTGAGAAACACATCTTTTAGCTCTTGAATATTTAAAGCTCAATGTAAGAATTATTAACGAAGAAGCCACGTTTTCCCGGAACATATACATATTTTGAAGACATTCGCTTTTTGCAAAAAAAAATCACCTTAGATCTGATCGTTTATATTCTGCATTTTTGCTCAATCATATTTCAAAAATTCTGATAAGGAAATTGAAACTTGCACAGACTATCGAAACTGATGAATAACCTATGCTCCAAGAACAAGAACTCACACTTTTCTTAAAATATTCAACGAAACGCGTTGCTTCATATTTTATTTTGCAATTTTTTCGTTCCCAATTTCTGGGTCTGGGAGGGGCTTAAGCCCCCTTAGCCCCTCCCGTGGTTGCGCCACTGCATATGGCACTTCGTAGAAATATTTAAATTTAAATTGTTGAACCTACAAATTATTTTTTAGTAATAAAAATTGAGCTAGATTGTTGCATCCTTTGCATCGTTATCGTATCAATTCCCGTTCGAAACCAATTGTTTTTTTGCAAGACACAGTCCTCTAAGGGCTCCCATTGTTTATTTAGTTTTTAGTTTGAGCCTAAATTCCTATTTTTGTTGTGCATTTACAAATTTTGCTCTGATTGCTTTGGACCATTTCTTTCAAGAATCGAAAAATAATACATAAAATGGCCGAGAAAAATTATGGAGCCGTTTTCGAATTATAGCCTATGAAATTCCCCTGCTTTTGCCACATATTCCACGACAGTAAGTATGCACTTCATTGAGAAAATCGCAGAGGACAAAAATTTCATTCTCATTCCGCCCGAGGTCTATTCAGGCCTTAACATGGCAAAGTGTTATTGCTTTAACATGTGACGAAAATTTTTAGATAAAAAAAAAACGTGAATACAACTGTACTTTGAAGCAATATCAGCAACATCAAATATCTAGTATTATGGATGAACTTAGCCCCCTCCAGGACCAAATCCTGGTTGCGCCACTGTCTCCGACCATATAAAAAGTATACATATATGATCAGCATGACTTGGGGAGTCGATTGGAGCATGTCCGTCTGTCTGTCTGTTGCGACGCGTTTTACTCGGCGGGTATTGAAGCTAGCAAGCTGAAATTTTGCACACGTGCTTCTTATTGTTGCAGGCTGTTTGTATGTTTGATTCACCCAAATTGGATCACTGGGTCATGGGGCTGCCATACAAACCTAGCTCCCCAATTTGAGTTCTTCTAAGAAAAACTTTTTTATTTGTGCACTAATTTCAACCAATTTTTTTCACACAAATGTGTCTCTATAGATAACACAAAATATATGGAAGAATGGATCAAATCGCACCATGGGGTCATGGGGCCGCCATACAAACTTAACCCCCCAAATTAGGTTCTTCTAAGAAAAACTTTTTTATTTGTGCACTAATTTCAACCGAATTTCACACGAATGTATTTCTATTGATGACACCAAACATTTGTAAGATTAAATCAAATCGGACCATGGGGTCATGGGGCTGCCATACAAACCAAACCCCCCATATTGGTTCTTCTAAGAAACATTTTTTTACACCAATTTCACAAAACCTTGAATTAATGTGTCTTTATCAAAGCAACTAAAATGTTCAAAACCAATGGAATCGTACTGTGGGGTCATGCTCCGGCAACACCAATAAAATTTTCCGAGTAAATATTTTAATTTGCCCACTTATTTCAACCAAGCCCAAAACTTTTGTCAAGGGGATTAAATACAAGTCATAGGTACGCCCGAAAAAACTTTTAGCCCAAGCGAAGGGTATCCAAATTTCGGCCGCACCCGAAATTAGCCTCGGCCCCGGGGTTGGCGAGCGAAGCGAGCAGGGGGCGAAGCCCCCTAGTTTTTTTTTTAATTTCCGTTTCGTCAAAATCGAAGAAAATGTATGAATTTGACGGAAAAAATGGATTCGGACGCTTCGTGTGTGGGCGGCCTAAGTTTTTAAATTGCTAGACAATTGAAAAAAGCGACACGTTATTTTTGTTTCAGCTTTAAGTTTAAGTGTAAATCCTCTTGGCAACCCTCCTTACAAACCAATTGTGGCCTCTGCACCACAGCCCTAATGACCAGGCGCGCACAGAGGATTTACGGGGCCCGGGGCATATAAATAAAAGAGGCCCCTTTGAGAAAAAGAACATTTGTCCTTGGAAACTCTATAAATGTTGTTCCTACTACAGAATGCCAAGATGCTGGTACCGGAGAGAGCGGCATTAGGGTAGATAGATAGGGCACTCGTCTTCGAATCATAGGTTCGCGGGATCGAATCTCACTGTAGGCGCAGGTAATTTTCTATGCTTAAACATCACTAACACCTATAGAGGTCAATGCTGCGCTGCGTGAGCATTTTTATCAAAAAAAAAAACAATTTATAAAATCATTAATTTAATAAACGTTACAACAAGAACGCTATTTTCAATGTAATAATGCAAAGAGTCAAAGTAGCTCTTAGCAAAGTTATTTTAAGTACGATGTTCTTAATTTTAGTAGAAAAACTGTAAGGTCAAAATCATGTTTCAAAATACTTGGTTTAAGATCGATCCACACTTTTTAGTCATCAGTCGCAGTCACAGTAATTTCTCATACAAATTGACAGATTGTCAGTGAATCAATTAACTTGTATGGAAAGTGATTGTGACTGATGACTGAAAAGTGTGGATCGACCTTCAAGAGTGTTTTCGATTGATTTCACTCAGTGTAGGGGGCCCACTCAAGAAGTTGGCGGGAGGGCCCCGAGTGAAGTTATTTCGTCACCTCTGATGGCCAGGCAAAAATCGAAATTCTTGTCTCTTCACAAACGTTACTGTACGCACTGATCCATAGGAGAACAAAAGTCTAAAACCAAACCAGTACACCCAGAGAAAAACATCCCATAACCTGTTAATGGGACTCCTATTAACTTTTCGCCTCGGCTATTTTAAACAAGTTAATTGTTTTATCCTATTAGTTTAATGAGATTATAAACCATTGAATTTCTAATAGGACGTACATTTTAGACGAATGGGATTATCTAATAAGATTGATTCAGATTTACATTGTTAGTTGCCAATATTTTAAAACGTATGCATATGCATTATGATTAGAGGTACGGATGATTCGCAAAATAATGAAATTTCTCATAAAAAATTTCTGAATATTGGAAATTTTGCAAAAATCAATCTGAGATGAAATTTATTTTCTCTTATCAGTCTTAACTGATTTTTTGAAAGAAAATTAACTTTTTCGTGGAAAAAGTACAATTGGGTGGATTTTGCATTTATTTTTTAAAACAGCAATTTTCCCTGAAATGATATAGATACGAATTCAAGACTTAATTATGATTTTCATATTCATACTCCCGTGTATTTATATACAATTTTATATGTACAGTGATGGAAAAAAATATGTCCTGTTATTGAGGTAACGGTATTTTCAAAGGGACATCCTATAAAATTTATAGGAAATAACTATTGTCCCAATAAGAAAAAATTATTGTTTTAATAGGATGCCCCATTATTAATATAGGATAAACTATAATTTCAATGGGAAAATCATATTAATTTAATGGGATGTCCTTTTATTGAGGCAATAGGATAACATGATTGCATTAATAGGATATCGTATAACATTAATAGTATAATATCATATTGATTTAATAGTTCGATCTAATTATTTTAATGATGTTCCATCCCATTGAATTAATGGTATCCTATTAACCCAATAATGGGATTTTCCCATTGACTAAATCTAATGGGATAAAATGGCCAATTCCTATTGGTTTAATGGGATTTTTTTTCTCAGTGTAGAAAACGTTGAGAAATTTTGCTAGTTCGCGAGCATAGTTACAGATAAGACTACAATGAGTTAACAACAATCAGAGAGAGACTTGAATAATATAAGTTTATGGAAACTAAATAAGAAATAGTCATTTAAAGGGGATCCATAGTTTTCAGTTTGTTGGTTAACACTTTCTCTAGAAAACACACATAGTTCGAGGACACTCAGATTTTAAGAGAATGCCGATTAATTAGATAAATTTCGACAGAGTGTGCTGTTGATCTCAACACCTAAAATATATCAAGATCAGTGCCAATTTTAGATTTAGCTATTTTAATTGAAAAAAGTAGGTGAAGGGAAATCCTATAAGGTCCTAAAAATGCTTTGAATAACGCAAAACAACGCAGACGTATGTATGCGCACTACGAGACCACTGTCCCTGCGGGGCCCTCTCCAACGCGGGGCCCGGGGCAAATTGCCCCTTTTGCCCCACCCTCTGTGCGCGCCTGCTAATGACCATGTATATATCGCCTGCAAGATAATATATTTTATTCTTCAACGACATATACAGGCCGCACTTAGCCATAATTTTTTCGGGAGTGTTTTATAAAGAACATGGCCGAAATTGAAGGTAAAATTAAAGAGCACAAACATTTTTTGATTCGATCAAAACTCTCGGGACGAATGCAGGCAAACAAGCATAATGTGTATCAGCACAAATGCGTAAAAAAGTTGTTAAAATTTACTTAAACTAGTCGAGAAGGTGGTGGCTTATAAAGGGTCCGCCAATAGGGACGCTCGATCTTTGACAGCTCATGGCGGCCATGTTGTTTGTGGTAGAGTTATCAAACCTAGTTGTTATTATTCAGTGTATCCTCACAAATCACCATGAACCAATTCAGCCGCGAGCAACATGTGCAAATCATTAAAACTTATTCCAAAAATCATTCATCGGTTCGAGCAACGTTCCGCGCGCTCCGCCAATTTTACGATGAGCCACATTTTTGGATAAATGGGAATGTCAACAAGCAGAATTGCCGTTGCTGGGCCGAGAACAATCCACAGGAGGTCCAACAGGTCGCAATGCACCCAGCAAAGGTAACTGTTTGGTGTGGATTTTGGGCCGGAGGCATCATCGGGCCGTATTTTTTCGAGAACGACGGCGAGCGATACAGATCCATGATAACGAACTTTTTCTGACATGAAATCGATAATATGGATGTCGAGGATATGTGGTTTCAGCAGGACGGCGCTACGAGCCGCACAGCGCGCGATACAATGGATCTTCTGCACGAGCGCTTCGGAGGAATGGTTATCTCGCGCGGAGGCGACATCAACTGGCCACCGAGATCGTGCGATTTAACCCGACTAGACTATTTCTTGTGGGGTTTTCTTAAATCGCAGGTCTACGCAAACCAACCACAAAACACTGATGACCTCAAAGTCAACATACGCCACGCCATCGATGAAATACAGACCGATTTGTGCGCCAGAGTCATTGAAAATTTGACTTCTCGTATGCGCGCCACCAAGCGAAGCCGAGGTGGCCACTTGAACGATGTTATTTTCCATACATAATGCCTTCGAATACTCTTTCAAACAAAAAATAAATTTCATTTATACCTCTCACACAACTTGCTTTATTTCATTTTAAAGTTCGAGCGCGCTTATTGGCGGACCCTTTACAAGCTATGTACTCGAACAGTTTGCTGACTGTTATTTTAGGTACATTTGTTTGGCTTTTCTGCATGCAGAAAAAAATAAAACCCTTCCTAAAATTGTTTTGTCCCGAAGTTCGGTTCAGAAAAAAGATGTTGGCTTTGGCGAACCTAATAGTTATCAGCCACGCAATATTTCATCTTTCAAGTTATGGGAGAAGAATATCTTTGATATTTTAAAAAAGACTAAGCTTTAAATGCCCAGAAATCACTTGTTTTGTAAACATGGCAATTCCAGTCCAAGTATCCGATTTTTTGTTTTTAGGTTAATAACACGTTCACTGTCTGACCGGTTTTCATCGACCTTACCACCACGTCTGGCATCGGAGTATACATACATTTTTGAGTCACATATGACTCATAGACCGGAACGGAGAAGAACGCTGTGTGCACATGTGTACGTGTTAAGCTTTATGGGTGCATGCGTTTGTTTCACACCATATCACAAACAAATAAAAAATGGTTTCTAGACGAGCGGGGATAGTTTATTGATCAAGTGTAGCGTAGGTACGTCTATTCTTAATTCTCCCTTCGCATATTAATACGTGTGTATGAGCTCTGGGCTTTCGGCGTTTTGGATCCTGAGTGTTCTACTATCTTTTACCATAGAGCTATAGCCTTTTTGTTAAAAGTATTATTTAAATTTTTCGAACATCCTATCGACTTAATCTTAATTCACAGATTCATTACAATTCGCATTATCCGTTTTTTTCTTTTCGATTTCAAATCTTAACATCGCTTCAAAGATGCAGATATAAAAACTTCAAATTTCTAAATCAATTTTTCCTTAAAAATTCTGAGAATAAATTCGTAGTGGTACTTTTAGGCTTGTGTAAGTCTGCAGAGGTGACAAAAGTTGCTTTGGTATCTTTCCACCTTTTGATATTCGAGGGCTCAAAATAAAACGTTTGAAGGATCAACAAAAAAAACATTGGGTTTCCTGTCCCTCGGGCATTTAGCTACAGTTTTGCTTTTTTTGTGCTTGAAAACCTCCATGAAACTTTATTGGATCCTTCCGCATTGGTTGATTGAAGGATTTCCCAAGAGATAATTTGATATCTAGATGACTATTATTATTAACGTTTTTCCTGTCAGGATTTTAAATTTTAATTCATGCCCGCATTGTGTCATTGGCTGAACTGATGATTCTTTGAAGGTACAAACTTCTGTGCAAGATAGCGACTGCTAAGTCGCAGCTATCTAAAAAAATCAAAAAAGGTATTTATTTTCGAATTGTAACCACTTTACTCCAATTTTGCGCCCCATAAACTCTGCCACCCTAGGATCTAGCTGACTGGTAAATTCACCATAGAAGGTAATTGTTCTTTCATAAATACTCGTAGCGCGCGAAAGAACCTTCTATGGCGGGATATCAAAGAGCGCCACCACATCTACCATTAAAATAATGAGTGTCTTCACATGGGCTGGGCATACTTAAGTCTCGCCACCCAAGAACCAGATGACTTAATTTGACAAATAGGTGGTCTAGTTTTTCGGTAGTCTAAACCAAAGTATCCCTATGTGGCAGTCTTGTTTTGTAGAGGGTCAATTAGGGATACCTATATAATCCCGAAAAACAATATCCGGCCTGTTCATAAATCCTGCCATTTAAAAATCCCGCCATTACACGATCCCTCTACATCAAAATCCCGACCACTAAAAACTCCGCCGTTTTAAAATCCCGCTAGGAGAAAGTGAAATAATCCGGCCAAAAATTATTTTCATTGTTTAAAAAAAATCAATAGTTATGTGATTTCCAGCAGTTGCACTGAAAAAATCATTTGATAAAAACAAGAAAAGATACAACAAAAAACAACCAACCAAATTTTCCTGATTTAAGATGTATTTTCTTGTTCCAAGAAAAGTCTTTGCTTAAAATAATGCTTATTCATTTATTTTAAGCAAAGACCTTTCTTGGAACAAGAAAATACTTCTTAAATCAGGAAAAATAATTATTCCTTGGCTGTTTTTTGTTGTATTGTTTTCTTGTTTTTAACAAATTATTTTTTCAGTGTAATGCGATACTTTCTATTAGCATAAATCCGTCGGAATATTTGCTTATTTCTTCGATCAAAATGAAAACAATCTAGCCTCTACAGAAAAAGCCTATCATACAGGGGATACTTAAGTCGAAAGACCAGACCTATTTTTCAAATTAATTCACTTGGTCCGTGGGTCTCCGAGAATTAAGTATTCCCATGCGAGGAGACCCATTATTTTAACGGTAAATATGGTGGCGCTTTTAGAAGGTAAGTATTCTTTCATAAATCGCGCGCGCGATTTCCGACGTATTTGTCCTAAGAAAAAATTGTTCACTTTTCTTGAAATACACAGCAGTAAGAAAGAGGCCTCTTGCCCATGAAAAATTGTCATAAAAAAATCCATAAATATAATTTGTCAACTGAATCGACCTTTGAGATACATACTAGGTATCCTGCTCAGGACTCAGAGGCGTGTTGCCAAAAGGTGTTTGAACACCGTAAATACTCAATTTTTGACTACGTTTAAAATAATAAAACATGCTTTGACGTTGAGCCCCTGAAACTCTAAGTTGTCTCTTTAGTTAAACTGTTAAAGGGCAATGGTACATCTATAACTTGAAAGCTTATGCAAAGGTTGATCCAAATGTGGTTTGTTCTGTTGTCAAACTATCACATTTAGAATCTCGATAGCTGCAGACCGCGTCACCCATATTTTTTAGATTCTTTAAATCTGTTATTTCGGAAATATTGTTTTATGAGACTTAAGATTGTCTCCAGGATGTGTTCGGTATATGCGATACTCTTGGAGATCGGAAAATACTTTATATTTATTTAATTATTGCGACAAATGTGTATTGTTTTCATGTCATGCAAATCTAACTTTGGCAGGTTTCTATTTTAATTATTCTAACAAGTACCAATTGAAATGAATGCTATCCAAAAATGTACTTAAATGTATAAAATATTAAAAGGTTAAACCATGTACGCATGGACTAGAACTAGGGTATGCTTTGCCTCTTTCATCCTAAAAATATGTCATTAAAAAAATTGAATGTCCTTTGTTTATGTAAATATGTATTTTGGACAGGAAAAAGGAAATGGATTTATATATTATCTAAATACTAAATTAAAGAAATGAAAAGCCGGCTGTTCACGGTATGACACTTTAAAAGAAAGGTGTTTGAGTTGCATGATGGTTGAAATAGATTGGCTGCGTCAGCATCACCATCGGCAGAGGCATCGGCATCAGCAGAAAAATTTCAATTTAGAGCACACGCATTTGCCTTCGATGACCTACAATGACAGCAGCGGCAGAAGCAGAAAAATGCTTCTGCCGTTGCTTCTGCCGCTGCTGTCAATGTGGGTCATCAAAGGCAAATGCGTGTGTTCTAAATTGAAATTTTTCTGCTGATTCCGATGCCTCTGCCGATGCTGATGCTGACGCAGCCAATCTATTTCAACTATCATAGGCTTTTCTTCGACTAAGCTAAAACAGCTAATTTCTTACCTGCTCATTGATTGTCATAGACAACTACATACTTGTTTGAATAAAATTTTACACAAAAAAAGTGGCAACAATATTTTAAGCGATTTGCATATCTCATGGAAATAAACTGAAGCAAACAATTTTCGGCATCAAACAAAAGAAATTCAAATACAACAATGTCTAAACAATTCAAACTTTGTCAAAATAACACTCAAGCTTTCCACTTGCCTCCAGGATGAGGAACCACTCAGAACTTGGAGCCGCATTGCTTGAATTTCTTGATGTCGAAACCATAATATCCATCAAAATTTATGCGAGGAAAAGATAAAAATAAATTTTAAATTTAAAAGAAAATGTATCACAAGAAAATATTTCGAATATCTAAATTTCATATCGTTTGACATATTCAGGGGTTCTCTCTTTTCATATTAAATTTCCTTTGCCTCTACGTTTCTATTTCCCAGCACGAGACGTGCTAGCCAAATTCATCCATATAACAGAGTAAGGGTAATCCTTTTAAAAATAGCATGAAGTTGAAAACCCATGAAATAGAAAATTCAATAACAAACTGCTGCTTATTTGAAATAACCATCACAATAGTTTTCAACCTTTAAAATATGTTCGTTCGAAGCCTTGAAATCTTAAGTAAGAAATAAATCTAACGAAAACTATAATATTGAAGAAACATTTAATAAAGAAATCAATTGTATAAAAACATGCATAAAAAGTTTAACAAAATGGAAAAATATACAAAAATACAAAAAAGAAACTATTAAACTTAAACCAAACAATTTCCATGCACATACAAAAAACAAAATTTATGAATTTTATTACAGTAAATACGTTTAAATTAAATCTTTAAATAAATTTATCAGCTGCAAATTTTCAAAAATACTTTTTTTTAATACTGTGTACAATATAAAGCTATACCCACACTAGTGCCAAATTGGCAGCTCGCGTTATCTACTAGCAGTTGTCATCGCATCTACAGATACCGAAATAAATATAAGTTCATACACAAATTCTACCATTTTTCGCTTTTAATAATTAATGAACCGTCATAAATTTCAAAATGGATTTTTATTATGTTTTTTACAAACTTTCGGTTCGAAATGCTGCTACTTTGGAGAAATCATTACCGTCAGTTTCACTGAAGACTCAATAGTGTCCGAATCGTGCGTTAAGTGTTGCGAAATATTTATAAGTTCACGTCCGTTATTTTTCAATTTCTCGCATCGGAAGTATTTTTTTTTGTGTTTTTTTTTGTGGGAAACGGTACATTACGCTTTCAGGTCCCCAAGGGAAATTTTTGATGTTTCCGATATTTTCCGCTATGTGTCCGCTATATTGCGGACGGTAAGATAAGTGTCGCTAGTGTCGATAAGAAGAACAAGAAAAATTTCCCTTGGGGACCTGAAAGCGTAATATACCGTTTTTTTTATTGTGGCAACATGCCACGTGGCGTTTCTCCTACATAGTCGAAGAACAAGGTGCAATAATAGCGTTTAAGGATTGCGGCCTTTCAAACCGCAAAATTGCAGAAAAAACTTGCACATCATCATGTGTCGTCAACAATTTCCTCCTGCTTCGTGAAAATTATGGAAAACAACAAAGATCTGGACGGCGACCAGCAGTTACTGACTTATTGTCCGAAAAGCCACTGAGGGAAAAAAATTCGCATCAGAAATCCGGAGCGAAATGAATAATAAAAAAATAAAAACCTGTAAGTGTGCGTCGTGTCCAGCAGATTCTACACTCCAACAAGGACCTCAAATTCATCAGAAGGCAGAAAAAACACCTTTGACCCAATATCGTAAGGCGAAGCGTCTTCAATAGGGCCAACAACATAAAGATTTCGGCGAAAAGTGGAAAAGCGTTATTTTCAGTGACGAAAATTAGTTTAACCTGGATGGCCCGATGGTGTTCAATATTATAGGCACCATTTAGGACGAGGAAAGGGAAGTTGCCATGAGCCGAGACTTTGGTGGTGTGGCTCTGTGATGATTTGGGGTGCATTTTCATTTGCAGGGAAATAACCTTTGGTCTGGGTTAAACCGAAAATTACCGTGAGTGATTATGTGGAGATATTAGAGACATAGCTCATTGACCATGCCGAGTCAATTATTGGACCGGAATTTATTTTCCAACAGGATAATGTCAGTTTCTATCGGGCGCAATTGACAACAGAATGGTTCCAAGAGAAAAACATTACAGTTTTAGATTGGCCAGCCAGTAGCCCCGACTTCAATCCCATTGAAAATTTATGTGGAATACTTGTTAGGAAGGTTTAAGCCCATGGAAAACAATATCAGACCGTATCAGAACTCAAAGGAGCGATCCGCCAAGCTTGGGAAGAAATTGACCAAAATATCCTGGAAAATTCAGTCCCAAGATGAGTTTTCCAGGTAATTAGAAACAATGGAGAACCGACAGGATATTAATGTATATCAAATCGTTCCATTTTTTAAATTATAAGCTAAAACAATAATTAAACTAACAATATTTCGAAATGAATTTATAAATATTTCGCACTAAAATTTAAGAAGTTTTCTATTTTCTTTAACTGGATGAACATTTTTTTAAATCTTGTAACCTATGAGTAGTATTATTTCCCAAATAAATAATTTGTAGTCGTTCGATTTGATATTTAATTTGTTTTTATTGATTTTTGATGCTTTTTATGGGTGAACTTATAATTATTTCGGTGGCTCTACACTGACTGCTATTTGACTATTTGACCTGACCGCGTCCAGTTTCGATGTTCAACTGAATCATTTCTTAGATTACTCTTTGACAGCTTGAGTCGGATTTTGATGGTTAATTAAAAAAAAACTCCAAATTGAAAGTTTGATTATGTCATTTTCAGGCTTCATTTGGTAGCTATAGTGCAGATGCTATGTTTTTCTTGTTTGTTTGCTCCTCAAGGAGTTAGGGCAAAAACAAGAGTAGATGCTATGCTCGCGATGCAAGTTTTTGACGTCCTGCCAATTGGTGTAAGTGTGGATACAGTTTAATTCAGCAAAAATGTTGGACACTTTTATTTGTTTCGAAAATTTGTTATTTTTAGCACAATTAACGCTTTCCAATTTTTTAGTTATAAAATAGCATTCACATATCTGCACATACATAGAGAAATCAATGTTAATGGAAAATCATCGAACGTATTGTGATGACAAATCTTATTCATTATTATCACATTGAATCTCACAACTAGAATATTTTTTATAAACTGTTTTAGGGAATACTAAGCATTTGCAACTGATATAATTGTTGAAATAATAAGCAATAAAAACTTTAATATTATTTTTCTGTACATCTGAATAATTACATAAACTGTTAGTGAATTAGTTCTTTTTTATGATTTACAGAAAACGAATAAACAATTAAATTAAGAAATCAAAGTTGTTAATCAATAGAGGAACCCAAAAGGAAACCAGACTAATATAAATTTTGAGAATAAGAACCAAAAATGATACAATAAATATAAGGCTGGTTTTGCCCCTAGGCTCCATACATATTTACGTTTGTATATTAGTGTAGTTCCGAGGTGATTTCAGATTGAAAAGTGTGGTGGAGAAATTTTTTTTTGTTTCTTATGTTTTTTGGGGTGCTGAGCTCGAATCCGGAGCTTCCCACCAACATTTCGTTGCGGAACAGGATCAAAACCGCGAAAAAAAAAACCAAAATTTTCGGAGTTTTCCCGTTTTTTTGTTTATAACTCCGAAAGTGTACATTTTTCCGAAAACCTGTCCATGAAAATATTAGAGAAAACATAACTGCGGGTCCAACGCGCCATTAATCATTAAAATGTGTTAAGCGGTTTTGCTACAATTGATAGTCATTTTTTTGGCGTTTTTTGCAATTTTGACCCTGTTTTGCAACGAAATTTTGGTGGGAACTTACAGATATAGGTTCTGCACTCCAAAATACACAATGTACAAGATAAATGCAACTTTTACGACCAAAAATAAAAAACCGTTCAATCTCAAAATTTTTTTCATAAAATGGAACTATGTTAAAAATGGCAAATTTAAATTATCCACTGAAGTAATACCGCTTAACAGATTTTTAATATTTATGTCTCTTTGGACGCGCAATTATGTGCTTTCTAAAATATTCATGGCGAGTTTTTCGCAGAAATAAATAGTTGCAGAATTAGGGGGCGAATAACGGAAAAACAGCAAAAATTTTAGGGTTTTTCACGATTTTGACCCTGTTCCGCAACGAAATTTTGGTGGGAAGCTCCGGATTCGTGCTCAGCACCCCAAAAAACATAAGAATCAAAAAAAAATTTGTCTCCACCACATTTTGCAATCTGATGTACTAGGTTTATCACGTAGTAACTACACTATATAGCAAATTCAACAATAGCTTTCATCTTTCGAATTCTTTCTACTCAAATTAGTTTTCAATTTCTTCTTAGCTAAAAAGCTCTCATTACGTTTCGAACGTGGTGCTGTACTATATCTACTAGCTGTTATAAATTGTTCGCTACTTCCGATTCCGGTATCAGCGGATGTTGTATCAGTGGTGGACATAGTATCCTTAGAACCGGGTGAATTGAATGTCTTTTCGCTGGCCAAAAACATTTCGCATTTTTCTTGGGCCGATATGGGATCAACCGATAAAAGCATCGATTGGGCTCTCGCTTTATTGTCAAGAGCAATATTGTTGTTATTGTTGCCGTGGATAATCGCTGTTTTACGATTGTCGCGTTTGCGACGTGTCAATGAGACAGTACCACTTATTATAGACGAACGATATTGACCCGGTCCACGTGACAACTGCTGATCGGAAATCTTCGGTCTAAGAAGCTCATACTCACTGCTATAGGTCGACGCCGATACGCTGGTCTTTTGTTGGCTATAGTCCAATGGTTTGTTGCCACTCCAGTCGGTCAGATCACGATTGGCCTCTGAAATAAAAAATAAAAAAACATAAATTAATTTTTCCCTAAATCACAGTATGTAAAAATAAAAGCAATTTTCGCTGGAGACTGCGATCAAGCATACAAGTTCCGATACTTTCATCACTTTAAATCTCAAGTTACTTAACCCAGTCAAAATAAACCATTTTTTGGTGTGAAACCGAATAAAAATTAAGCAAACCTATCTAATTTAACATTTATTCAAAAATTTTAAGCAGAAAGGTTACAAAAAGAGTAGAAAAAGACAAAAATGTTTCTTTGGTTCGAGATGGGCATGGTCAGTCAGTATAACATACAAGGCGTGCGTCGTTTTTATACCCTTTGCTCATAGAGTGAAAGGCAAAATACCTGGATGACGAAAGCATATCGCGCTATTGCAACTCTTGAAGCCACAACAAATTGTCACACATACTTTGATCTTCCCGTATTCGTACACTGAACTTTTTTTCTCCTCTCTTACGTCACTGTCCAAAATTGCTATTATAACACTGGCTCTCAACCTTTTTTTGCAACTGATTTTTTTCGGAAGAAATCGTTGAACATTTATATCTCATTTAACGTTAATTCCGCAATTTTTCACTTTTGCACATTCTTCCTGGATAATTAAAGCCAGCACTTAGTTGGAATTATAATGTAACTTATTTTAAGTACAAAAAAATCGCATTATTGTTATTGTTATTGTTTTCACGGATAACTTTACAATTTAACATTTTTAGTGAGTTTCATTAATTCAAATCCCTTAACAAAATCTTAAATTTGAATAATGAAGTGCGCTGTAAAGAATTGTGCCAGTGATTCACCGAAAACTTTGATCCTGAATTTCATTTTTCGTGTAAGTTTCGTGTTCTGGTGGTACAAATTGACGATTTTTTAATAGCTAACCACGTCGGATGGTTAAGTGAAAGTGTAGACAACATATTACTGAATATCGTCTGTACCTTCTTATAGGTGGTACTATCAGTGCCATAAATATTTTCGGTGAAAATATGAGTTCGGTGAGCTTTCCCTTGTATGGCACGGATTTCTATGTATTTTTCATGATGCTTACCAGTGAATCTCGTAAAAGGCTCTATTAATCCGAAAAAGTGAATTAGTGGCGGTGAAAATGAAATATGTGAGAATGTTTGTAGTTGCATATTTCATAGATTAAAAGTGATTTTTTCTCGGAAAATTCTGGTGAATTCACAGTAGCGCTGTCTAATAAGTATTTTCTCGTTCTTTTGTTCCAATTTTACCTTCACCTCAAACCTTTTTTGGTGATTGTTTATGATAAAAATATGGCGCGAAAGATTCGAATTGTGAACTAATTAGAATATTTCGGATGTTCGCTAAAGAAGTAAACTAAACTAAATTTAATCGAAATGAAGTTTTAGAATGTTCATACATATTACCTAGCAATTTGAATGTTGATACATATTACCTTAAAATTGTGTCGTTGTTTTTGTCTTATCATAATGATAATGTGTATCATTTAGAGAGTGGTTTCAACGTATCTGTTTAATTAACCTCATTCCGATTTCGAGCTACTAGACGCTGAAAACATATGGGGAATGGGGCAATACAATCCAGGTAAAATGCTGATAGAAACTAATGTTGTTTTTGTCATCAATCATTGTAAAAAATTGTGAGGTTACGAAACAAAACAGTTGTGTTTTGCCGTTCTGATTCTCTAACTACAATTTTGCGGATCAGAATCAGAAATAATCTCCGGTTCTTTTCGTTAGTCTCTCTAATATAAAAGCAGATCCTTTTTTACAGGTTAGTTTATATTTCAAATTTCAACCAGAAAATTCAGCAAGAATTAAATTTACATTAAAAGTATGTACTGAGTTCACCGAGCGAAAAACTTGCATTTATGTCTCCCGTGAAAAATGTTCCATGGAGACTTGCTTTTTATTTAGTCAATTTAAGATAAACGTTTACTCGCGTTTTGATTGAATGTCGACCACATCTTTTCCTGTGAAACAAAGAGAAACTGCATTAATTCGCTGCCGAAATGTCAAAAACCGGTGTGGAGACTTTCATGTGAAGTGGGTACCACCAAGCGAATTGGATTTCACGTGGAGTTGTTACATTCATAGAGGATAATTTCGCCATTACATAATAACATATAAAATTGTCTTTTAAGTAACAAAAATCTAAATGTTTGACTTATGTTATGTGCAAACACATTACAGAGCTTTATGAATTATAATTATTCCTCATTTGAAATATTTTTGCGTTTTCGCATGAGTTAAAACCCATCCAAAATCAATTTAAAAAGTGTTGGAGTCAAAATATTTAGTAGTCTTCAAATGTCAAAAACCGGTGTGGAGACTTTCATGCGAAGTGAGTACCACCAAGCGAATTCGATTTCACGATCATCAAAATTTTGCAGTATTTGCATGGAATTCACGTGAACTGACGATGTTAGTACCTACTTTTACCGTGAACAAATTGAGTTTATACATGTGTGTGAACTCATGACCCATGTGACGAACTGTAATCTCACTCAGATGTTAAACGAGTTCCCATTTATGAGGATAAAATATACCGGGGAGCGTGCTGTTGATTTCAACCCCTCAACAAAAAAGCAGCAAAATCTTGGAAATTGGATGTCACACATCTGCGGCGTTCGTACAGTGTCGGACAGTCATACCTGTTATTTATTTATAATAAATTTAAGAAGCAGGCTCGTTTTATTGCTATACATCCCGTGTAGTTTTGGGCAGCGTTGCTAGACACGATCGTGAGTTTTGAGTCAGAGTAAACCTCGATACCAAAAAACGGAACTATAGTGCTGGCGTCAAATGTTTAAATATTGCTTAAATAAAACAGCAACTATCGATTTTGCCCCTTTCAAAATCATAATATAATAATTAATAATAATTTTCCATTTCAAACACAGTAGTCTGGCTGGTCTAGCGGTTAGTGCGTTAGTGTCTAGCGGTTAGTGGTGAGTACCTATTTATGGGGATAAATAACACTGCTGAGCGTGATGCTGATCCCATTACCTCAACAAAAAGCAGATAAGATCTTGGAAATAACCACCCGTGAAAAAAAAAGTGCGGTGGAGATTTATTCACAAAATTTAAGATAAATGTGCACTCATGGCCTGATTGATTGCCATTCACACCGTTTCCCCGTGAAACAAAGTGCAACAGCGTTGTTTTAATAACATCGTCAGTTCACGTGAAATCCATGCAAATACTGTCAAAATTTCCATGATCGTAAAATCGAATTCGCTTGCTTGTACTGACTTCACACGAAAATCTCCATACCGAATTTTGGCATGTCGCCTGCGAAAACAATGCAGCTGCACTTTAGTTCCCAGTAATGCTATTGACAATCAATCAGACCGTACACATTTTTTTTTTAAATTTAGTGAATATAAGGTAAGTCTGCACGGCACATTTTCATAGGAGACAAAAATACAATTTTTTCGCTCGGTGAACATAGAACTTAGCTTAAATGCAAGTTAGGGTTTGAATCAACAATAATTGTCAGTGCTGCTCAAACTTCTGATTTTGTTGTTTTTTTGCGACGCCTATGACCATGGGTCGCGGAAAATGCTTCAACGTTTTAAGCATATGTCTGGACCTATGGTGAAAGGGTATATGTATTAACTTTGTAATGAAATTTGTAACGCATTGAAGGAAGCATCTCCGACCATATAAAAAGTATATGTACATATATGATCAGCATGACTTGGGGAGTCGAGTGGGCGATATCCGTCTGTCTGTCCGTCTGTTGCGACGCATTTTACTAGGCTAATTTAAAAGCTATGAAGCTGAAATTTTGCACAAATGCTTCTTTTGCTGCAGGCAATCTTGAATTAATATATTGTTGAAATAATGGTCACTTTCCAGCTTCGTTATTGAATTTTATTGGTGTCTACAACGTTTCGCCTTATTTATGGCATCTTCAGGTAGAACTAAAATGTGTAGAGTGTAATTACATATTTTATGTGCATTTGACAATTTTCCAAAAATATTACCTATGTTATGATTCCTATTATCAGGATTATCACAGTTAGTTGGTACTACATATATGTATATAAATTAGTTAAAAATGTAACAAACAATTAAGTAAATAAGCAAATAAATTAACATAAAAACTGACAAAGTATACATATTAAAAACTCTAAATTGGCGGGGCCGCGTATTGTCATTTGTTTGTCAGTGACAGGTGTTGTCACTTGTCATTGACTATAAGTCGCGTTTACACTAGTAGCTTATTATATCTACTCATTATGTTATCTAGTTCGGTTTTAGTATTGAGTGATTTATTATGATTATTATTTATATGTAGTGCTTCTTTTATCCTGACTTTATTAATATTATGATCTTTGTCTATTATTAAGGTATTATGAAAATCCATAGTGTGGTGGAGTTCTCGTTGGTGTTTGACAAGGAGGGTTTTATGATTATTATCCATTCTCGTCTGGTTTTGATGTTCCTTAAGTCTAGCATGCAGGCGTCTACTGGTGGAGCCGTAATACGCCACATCTCGGTTGTCATCCGCACATGTTTTGCATGGAATTTTATATACTAGGTTACTTTGAGACATTACAGGTATTTTTTTGAAACAAAGTGGTAATAATGGATAAACAGCAATACCAAACTAAAATGGCTGAACTACTCAATAACCAAAACTTCAAACTAATGAATAAAGACCCCACACAACAATTAGAGAACAAGGCTAATGAATATATACGTAAACTTTACAAACTCGGGGTCATAGATTATACCACTAAAAGCAAATACTTAAATTATAGCAGCATATCACCCAGACTTCAAGGTAAACCTAAGACACATAAAACAAACACCCCAATGAGACCCGTGGTCGACTGTGCTAACACACCTTTAACTAATATATCAAAACTACTGTTACCATACCTTAACCAACTAAAAAATAGGCATAACTTCAATTTAAATAACTCTTTTGAAGTCAAGGAACAAATGAACAAAATTAAAATAAATAATAACTACAAAATAGTATCATTTGACGTAGTCGATATGTTCACTAACATACCTATAGACCTAACAATTAAAATAATAGAGGATAACTACTCTAACATTAATACGGACATACCTAAAAATATTTTTATGGAAATGATTAAATTGTGCCTTAACAACAACTATTTTAATTATAACGATAACTACTATACTAACAGAGGACTACCAATGGGTGGTAACCTAAGCGTTGTGGCAGCGGACATCTATTTACAAGAATTGTTACACCACACCTATAAAAAGCATAAGCAAGACATAATATATATGAAAATATATATAGACGACGTCTTAGCAATAATAAAAACAGATAGTGAAAATACCATACTTAATGAATTGAATAACCACAACAATAACATAAAATTCACAATTGAACCGGAAAATAATAACCAAATAAACTTCTTGGATCTAACTATTATTAGGAGCCTAGCAACCCAGGATATTAAAACTAAATGGTACAAAAAACCCATTGCAGCACCCAATATAATAAACTATAAATCCCAACACCCTGAATATACTAAGAGGAACACAGTAACAAACTATATCTATAGAAGGCTAAAATTGACTAGTCAGGAATATTGGAATGAACAAATACAGGACATATATGAAACGCTAAAAATGAGTAATTACCCAGTCAAATTTATAAAAAAACATATATATAAGAACACCAGCATAATATCAAACCAAACTCAAAACCAACCTATAAACAGCAACAATAGCAGTAACCATACTAGTCTGGATATAAACCAACCAATATATACAAGTCTTACATATATACCTACACTAACGGAACAAAAAATAATAATAGCTAAAATAATTCCTAAAACGATAAATGCTAATAGAAATAACCGACGACTTAAAATAGCATACAAACCTAATAATAAGTTGAAAGATACTATATATACTAACACAAAACAAAAAATACCTGTAATGTCTCAAAGTAACCTAGTATATAAAATTCCATGCAAAACATGTGCGGATGACAACCGAGATGTGGCGTATTACGGCTCCACCAGTAGACGCCTGCATGCTAGACTTAAGGAACATCAAAACCAGACGAGAATGGATAATAATCATAAAACCCTCCTTGTCAAACACCAACGAGAACTCCACCACACTATGGATTTTCATAATACCTTAATAATAGACAAAGATCATAATATTAATAAAGTCAGGATAAAAGAAGCACTACATATAAATAATAATCATAATAAATCACTCAATACTAAAACCGAACTAGATAGCATAATGAGTAGATATAATAAGCTACTAGTGTAAACGCGACTTATAGTCAATGACAAGTGACAACACCTGTCACTGACAAACAAATGACAATACGCGGCCCCGCCAATTTAGAGTTTTTAATATGTATACTTTGTCAGTTTTTATGTTAATTTATTTGCTTATTTACTTAATTGTTTGTTACATTTTTAACTAATTTATATACATATATGTAGTACCAACTAACTGTGATAATCCTGATAATAGGAATCATAACATAGGTAATATTTTTGGAAAATTGTCAAATGCACATAAAATATGTAATTACACTCTACACATTTTAGTTCTACCTGAAGATGCCATAAATAAGGCGAAACGTTGTAGACACCAATAAAATTCAATAACGAAGCTGGAAAGTGACCATTATTTCAACAATATATGATAAGCACCAGTGACCAGTGTTGCCAATTTAGCCGTTTTCCGGCCAAATTTAGCCGGAAACCGTGCTGTTTAGCCGGAAGAAATTTGTAATTCCGGCCGGCCGGATTTTTAGCCGGAATTGATTTTCTTTGGCCGTTTTACCGGCTAAAATTATTTTATGAATTTTTTTATACTCTTCGCTCATAGGGTATATAAGTTTGTAACTCATTAAAGGAAGAAGAAAGTATACATATATCTGATCAGCATGACTTGGGGAGTCGATTGGGCGATGTCCGTCTGTCTGTCTGTCTGTTCGACGCGTTACTCGGTGGGTATCCAAGCTAGCAAGTCGAAATTTGGCACACGTGCTTCTTATTGTTCCAGGCTGTTTGCATGTTTGAATAACCGAAATTGTATCACTGGGTCATGGGGCTGCCATATAAACCTAGCCCCCCAATTTAAGTTTTTCTAAGAAAATCTTTTTTATTTGGGCAGCAATTTCAACCAAACCTCATGAAAATGTATGTATGCCCCCCGAATTGGGTTTTTATAAGAAAAACTTTTGTATTTGGGCAACACTTTACACCAAACCTCATAAAAATGTATTTCTATTGATGTCACAAAACATATGCAAAAATTAATGAAATCGGCCCATGGAGTCATAGGGCTGCCAAACAAAACCCAACCCCCCAAATTAGGTTCTTCAAAGAAACACTTTTTTATTTGTCCACCAAATTCAACCAAACCTCATACAAATGTGTTTCTATTGACGGCAAAAAACATACGTAAAAATTTATTGAAAGCAGCCATGCGGTCATGGGGCTGCCGTACAAAAAGAGGTTCTTTCAATCGTCAGACGTAGTGCAAGTAGCTTGCCCAGTAAAGTACAAAAATTAAATTTAAGGGAGTATATTTTTCGGGGGCAAGCACAAAAGCTAAGTGCTGAAGAAGGAGGTAAGTTGCCCACGAAATACATACTCTCATAAATTTAATTTTTGTACTTTACTGGGCAAGCTGCTTGCACTAAGTCTGACGATTCATAGAACCTACACATTTTCGTAGATGCATTACATTTTGTTGTTGGGTTTGTAGCAACAAATTTATCAAAAATCTATACCATTTCTCCGTCAACTTCATAACTTTGGAGCATCAAGTTCGTATGTTTGGAACATCAAATTCGATATTTCGGGAACTTAAATCGTAACTGTAAGTGCATATTTGAGCACTGAACTTTTTGAATTTGACTAAAAATATAAAATGATCTATCTTCTATAAATGGAAACATATAAATTTGGTTGTCCATAGTTACGAATTTGAAATTCCAAATTTATGACTGAGAAATGGTATATACCATTTCCCGGCCAAGCTTATAATATTCGAACATTAATTTCGTATCATTTAGCCTCAAATTCGTAATTGCGGCACATCAAAAATGGGACATCAATTTCGTAACTATGGAAAATCAAATAAAATTTGGAGGGCTCAAATTCGAAAATGAATAAAATGGTTAAATTTTAATCAAAATATAAAATTATTCAGGTGCGATGATGGTAAGATGGCATGTTCTGCTATCCGTTCTCATAGGGAGAACTTTTGTGTTTCCGATATTTTCCGCTTTGTGTCCGCTATATGGCGGACGGTAAGATAAGTGTCGCTAGTGTCGATAACAATAACAAGAAAATTCTTCTTGCGAGAGCTGATAGCGTAATATTCCTTCGAACCTAATGTGGTTATGGACTTGACCGAGAAATTGTACCTGTATACAACAACTTTGACTAGTTGAGCTATCTAACTCAGAACAAAGTAAATTTGACTGTAATTCATATATATATATAGCATATATGTAATAAAACTAAAAAATCTGCTTAAAGCATATTTTACAGGTAATTCTCCAGAAAGAAATAAAATGATTAAAATCAGTTTTTTACTGTATTTGTTCGTAATGTGATTGTTTTGTATGATTTAGCCGATTTTTTGGCCGTTTTTCTGGCTGAAATTTATTTAGCCGGATTTTTAGCCGTTTTTGAAAAAAATAAAGCCGGTTTTCCGGCTAAATTTAGCCGTTTTCTAAATTTCCAGTTGGCAACACTGCCAGTGACCATTCAAAATACAAATCTTGAATTAATGTTTTTCAATCAAAGCAACTAAAAAGGTGAAAACAAATGGGATCGTACTGTGAGGACATGCTCCCGTATCCCCCAATACAATTTTCTGAGTAAATATTTTTATTTGCTCACTTATTCCAACCAAACCCCAGACAAATATTGTTTTGTCGACGCAACGGAAGTTTTGTGACGACGGAAGGAAAATAATGGGGGGGGGGGGGGTTAAATACAAGTCGTAAGTACGCCCGAAAAAAACTTTTAGCCCAGAGGAGAACGAAGGGTATCCAAATTTCGGGCGGGCCCGAAATTAGTCTCGTTTTTTGTTTTTATTTAACGCCTCTGGTAGAAGGTAAAATGCTGTCATTTGGTATATAATTAGTGATTATAGTAATCGCTCCTTAGGTTGGGGTTCCAATTCTAGTTGTTAGGTTTTACGTCTGATACGTCACCTGGGTACGAAAAAATATCTATATTTTCTTGCTAGGAGGTATGAGTTACCCAGAAAAATGAGAAACACATATTACCTCCAAATTTTATGTGGTGCTAACAAAGTGGCAACCCAATGAATCAGGACACCTACCTACTTTAAAAGGACACTACTGACAAAACTAAAGAATTTAAAGCATGACGTCCTCAGATTTTTGTGTGTATTTGAGTTGAGCCGATTATTATACCCTTCGCTCATAGAGTGAAAGGGTATATTAACTGTGTCATGAAGTTTGTAACGCATTAAAGGAAGCATCTCCGACCATATAAAAAGTATACATATATGATCAGCATGACTTGGGGAGTCGATTGGAGCATGTCCGTCTGTCTGTCTGTCTGTCTGTTGCGACGCGTTTTACTCGGCGGGTATTGAAGCTAGCAAGCTGAAATTTTGCACACGTGCTTCTTATTGTTGCAGGCTGTTTGTATGTTTGATTCACCTAAATTGGATCACTGGGTCATGGGGCTGCCATACAAGCCTAGCTTCCCAATTTGAGTTCTTCTAAGAAAAACTTTTTTATTTGTGTCCCAATTTCACACAAATGTGTTTCTATAGATAACACAAAATATATGCAAGAGTGGATCAAATCGGACCATGGAGTAATGGGGCTGCCATACCAATATAACCCCCAAATTAGGTTCTTCTAAGAAAAACTTTTTTATTTGTGGACCAATTTCAACCAAATTTCACACAAATGTATTTCTATTGATGACACAAAACATATGTAAGATTGAATCAAATCGGACCATGGGGTCATGGGCTGCCATACAAACGAAACCCGGCCCCATATTGATTCTTCTAAGAAACGTTTTTTACACCAATTTCACAAAACCTTGAATTAGTGTGTCTTTATCAAAGCAACTAAAAAGTTCAAAACGAATGGAATCGTACTGTGGGGTCATGCTCCGGCAACCTTAATAAAATTTTCCGAGTAAATATTTTTATTTGCCCACTTATTTCAACCAAGCCCAAAACTTTTGTCAAGACGGAAGAAAAAGAATGAGGAGGGGGATTAAATACAAGTCATAGGTACGCCCGAAAAAACTTTTAGCCCAAGCGAAGGGTATCCAAATTTCGGCCGCACCCGAAATTAGCCTCTGCCCCGGGGGTTGGCGAGCGAAGCGAGCAGGGGGCGAATCCCCCTAGTTTTTTTACTTCATAGCTTGACATTTTTACTTATGAAATTAAAAAAGACAAACCATAAGAAAAAATTGATGACGCACTTTAGAATGGCCTACTTCTAAATCAATCAACAATATTTCAAAATTCTGCGACTGGTGAATGTTGAGAATGCGTTTGCTTAAGATATTTAACGCTTTTCGCAGCTCATTAACACAGTTTCCGTTTTCCGCTTATTTTTCAAGGCGGTTAGATCGTCCGATTAAAACCGGATGGAAAGTACCGTTTTTTTCGATTAAAGCCTAGTACTGACATCGAAAGTGAAATTTTTGTCCGCTGCGATTTTTTCAATGAAAATGTATTCTTACTGTCGTGGAATGTGTGGGGAATGCTAGGTTATTCCATAAGCTACAATCCGAAAACACTTCCATAATTTTTCTCGGCCATTTTATGTATTTTTTCCAATTCCCCGGTTATTTCATCGTGAAATATCAAATGACCGGGGAATCGAAAAATAATACAAAAAAATGGCCGAGGAGAATTATGGAACCGGTCTCGGCTCATGGAATTCCCCACCGTTTGTGAAATATTCTACGACAGTAAGTATGCTTTTTTATTGATAAAATCGCAGCGGGAAGAATTTAACTCTCGATCTTAATTCAACCCTTAAGTCTATTCTATCCGATAGATATTTTGGTTCTGAGTACGGCTAAGAAACCCTAAAGTAATTTATAGAAATTATGCCAATATCAGAAATTTTTTAATTTTTTTTTCCAAAAAGGCAAATCAATGAACATGAGGTGTAATGGGGATCTCCATTCGGCGGATTGCTCAATAATAATTCGGAGGGTGTTTATATGGTCGCTACATGAAAAACCCTCACGAAAGCCAGCCTGTTCATTGCTTAAAGTGCGATCAGCTTCATCCTTGATCCGGTTCAAAATAATTTTAGCCATCAGCTTGGATACAGCTGGAAGTAGGCAAATACCGCGCCAATTATTACAATCCTTAAGGTTACCCTTCTTGGGAATTTTAATAATTACGCCCTTTTTCCATTCTACTGGAAGAGTTTCGGTTTTCCAACACTCTCTGATGAGGGGAAGTAGAATATCCGCTGTAGCATTCGAATCCGCTTTAAATAGTTCGACCGGAATTCCATCTATTCCCGGATTCGATAACCCGCTTTAATTCCGTCTTAGATGGTGGTCTGGAATTAATACTGGCTACTGGAGGGACGTCTTCTTCTGTCGATGAAGATGCACGTGCAGGCCCAAAACTGTTGTTAAGGACCTCAAAAAAGTGCTCTTTCCATCTTTGAAGTTGCTGTTCTTCGGTAACAAGCAGTAACCCTTGTTTATCTTTCACAGGATGGTCGGTTGTAAACGATTTACCAATTAGTGGTTTAATTAGCTTAAATAGGGTAGCGCTTTCACCACGGTAAGCCGCATCATTTGACTCCTTCGCTAAAGCGTTGATGTAAGTACGCTTATCACGCCTCACACTTCTCTGCACGCCTTTTTGCAGTGAACGGTATTCAGCGCGAAGTTGATTTTTAGCTGAATCATCAGCAGCAGAGTCAATCTGTTCCTTAACTCTTTTGCGTGCTGAGATAAGAGACCAAGTAGCATCACTGATAAATGGTCTCCTACCTCGATCCAATCTTCCCACAGTCGCTTCGCCACATGAAATAAAAGAATCCTTTGCAAAATTCCATCTATCTTCAATTGTAGGATTCTGAAGATATGTTGCTGCACAAGCTTTTTCGTGCAAGGCGGTCGAATATGCACGTCTAGTTGAGGAATTTTTTAGCTTTTGCACATTAAATCGTGGCAAGATTCGCGTGTTGTGAGATCGTTGAATCGCTGCCGTTCGTAAGCGAAATTTCGCGATAACAAGATGGTGGTCGCTGCCAACATCAGCCCCACGCTTCGACCTGACGTCTATCGCAGTTTATCCATGTCTTAGAAACAGCAATACAATATGGTCAATTTGGTTATCTGTTCTGTCATCAGGAGAAATCCAAGTTGTTAGGTGGCAGGGTTTATGCTTGAACAACGTTCCGCCAATGACTAGTTGCCGAGAGTTACAGAACTCCACGAACATTTCGCCATTGTTGTTCCTGTCGCCAAGCCCGTGATTGCCCATAAGGTGTTCCAAGCCTAAATTATCAGTACCGACTTTGGCGTTGATATCCCCCATTATGATTTTGATGTCACCCCTGGGAGCCCTATCAAAGGTGCGGATTGGTCTGCAGGTTCAGTCGGTGCGTAGCACTGAATAATTGTGATGTTTCGCACTCTGGATTTGAACCTGGCTGTGATGATACGGTCGGAGATAGGTTTCCAGCCGATAAGCGATCGGCGTGCATTCCTAGTCAACAGGATTCCGACGCCCGCTTGCCGAGTTGAATTATCGTCTTCACTTCCAGAGTAGAGCAGTACAGTGCGAGAGCTTGGTGATAAAGTCACCCCCGATCCGAGCGATCTTGTTTCGCTCAGTCCTAGTATAGCGATGTTGTATGCGGTCATTTCCTGTTTGACTTCTGTGAGCCTTGTGTTATAACACTCACCCCACATCGTCCGAAAGTTCCAAAAACCGATCGTAGTCCGTTGTTTATAGCCAAAAGTCGTTGCCGTTGAAACAGTCCGATGTATCCGAGGCTCGTTTAATGTTTCGAGTGTAAAGTAAATTCCAGGTACGCAAGATACAAGCCTACATACCCTATCCCTCGAGTCGCCTTTTACGACAAGCCGGAATCGCTGTGGTATAATTCTAGCCCCAAAACCACAGGGGTCAATTTTTTGTGAAGTTTCGTACACATCTGAACCCTTGAGCGCAAAACAGAGTTGCTGTGCGCACAATTGTAGAGATATGTTCGAAACTCAGGAGAGTTTTATTCTCTCCTGTCTCTTTAGTCGATCTTACGACACGTCGGGAAAGACGGTAGCACTATTCTTAACCCGTGCCACAGGGCAGGTTCTGCGTACGGATTAATTCTCTTTTCAAGAATTTTCGATAAAATCTTATAGGCCGTACAAACTAATGATATGTCCCTGTAATTCTCACACTTCAGCTTGTCACCCTTTTTGTGGATTGGGCAGATTATGCTTTTGCGCCAATCTTCGGGGATTACCTCGTCGTTCCATATTTTCAGCAGTAGAATCTACTACATACTTTCTATTTTCAAGGTAATTCTAGCACGGTCCTCAAAAAATAAGTCGAAACACTGGTCATGAGACTGCCATAGAAACCCCACCTCAAAAGTATAGGTTCTACTAATTTTACCTTATTATCTAATTTTATTTCATCATAGGGCTGCCGTAAAAACTATTAGCCATATGGCTATCCAAATTAACTTTCTTATCGTTTCCTTTTTTAAATCGTGGGTTTTCGGATTTGAAATATCACTGTGCGAATATAACTTAGTGAATTTAGTAAAGCTTATTTTCTATTTTTTTAATTAACCTCATAAATTATAATTTATTTTTAATAGTTTTGATATATGTATGTATGTATATACATTTATCTTGTAGGTGCATACATTTAAACTTCCATTGGTAAGAAAGCCTTCAATGATATTCTGCCTAACCATCTCTTACATACTATCGTCATTATACGATCCCTTCTGCACATTTCTTTTTACTTCCTTTCCAATCATTAGCCTATTATCACCGCAGATAGCAATCATCAACAATTCCATCAAGATATCATCAAGTGCAGATTCAATACAAATTGATCGCCTATTTCTTAATGTTAACGCAATACTCTTCAAAATATGCCGCGAACTAATCCGTCTTTGACCTGAACACCGCCTTATTTGGATAACGATATCACCTGTCAATCAACCAAAAGAAACCAACGAAGGAATCAAAACGTATTAAGAAGGGATCAACAAGGTGCATGCATGACGATCAAGTCCACTACACCGACAATGCGTGATCTTCTTCAAAGGATACGACACATTAACCAAAGAAAACATCGGAATAGGGATCACGATAATTGACTGTTTGAAGTGGCTATTTGATCTTTTCTAAGCTGTGGAAAGGTAAATAATATCAAGAGCTAATAAAATGAATTAATACTTACTGTAAACATTGACGAGTAGATCGAATATATTTTCCTTGCCGAATTGCATGGCCAGGTGCAACGGTGTGTAGCCCTATAATTGATAAGGAAGAAAAGAAAAGAAAAGAAGTCGATTAGAGTGATTATGGTTATTAACAGACTTGAGTTTGGTTAATTCGATAAATGACTATATGTAATCAATTTAATCATTTTGTGATTAGGTGGATTTTGAAGGAAAGTAATAAAGACCTAGTGGATGCGGAAAGGAGCGATAAAAGCAATCAAAGAACTACTCAAAGCTCGCATGCTGGATTAACATATATATATCTTCAAACTATCAATTTCAACTCAAATTAGGGATATCCATTCCTAAATGAAGTTGTTTCTAACACTTACATCATTGGGTTGAAATTGTAAAAAATATTATTCTAATTAGTTAAACTGAGTACATTAACATACGAAATTAAAAAAAGGAACGAAATAAATAAGTATGTTGAACGATGAACGACAAGTCAGGGCAAAAAATATTTCGGCATAATTCTTAGACCGGTCGTCTTTGAATTAACTTTACCACCTTCACTATCATTAACCACCCCGGTCTAGGCTCATCTTTTGACGAGCACACTCAAATGCCTCCGAAAAGCATTATGTAAATTTTCAAGATTCATTTCCATCATGAGATAAAAAGACTTGTTGAGTTAACAACGTTTTGTTGTCTTTAGTTACAATATACTTTTCTAATTACATTCAAAACTGCCGAAAATATGCGATCTTTCTCGCATAAATATATTTTTCTTGTGTTTTGTTTCATTCGCAGTGTTGCGTTATGTATGTGTGTTGTTTGTTCGCTAATACTAACTTTCAAGGATAATTAGAACATTTTCACTAGGTAACGTCTAAAACTCATGCATAATGCCAGGGTGAAAATTAGGACCATTACTTGTAGTACATGTGTTTTCGAGATGAATATTAAATGAATGTCGGGGGTCTTTACGCATCATAAAAGTTAATTAGAGTAAACGTTGTAGACATGACCACGCGTGTGCAAGAAAAATATTATGTATGAGTACATGAAGAAACATTATAAAAAACACTCTTTTATTCTCAGTTTTTGTTTAACATTTATTTTTCAGTTGGTAGATTTTTTCTAAGTAATGAGTCTTTTAGAAAATTCTCATCACTTTTGCTTTATCCGCCTGCACGCACACGGTAGTGCTGAGTTGATGATAACGAGATGAGTAAGTTTACCATAGACAACGCACTAAACTACTTTTGTACGTGGATATCTTCTTTTAATTTATCTACGATTCATACATAATGAATGCCGGTGTATGATTTATATCTTAATTAGATTACAAAATATGCAAATATTTTCCACTCAGTAGTTAAGTGCTTCTGACCAGCAGCACCTTCTTATTTGTATGCAACAAGTGCAGAAAGAATTCGGTTACGGTCGTAAATTTGTATTTTGAATTTTTGATACATATTTGTGAGAAAATCCAGTGTATATCAATTAGTAAACACAAATTACGACCGAAATAATTTTATTCTACAGTTTCGATTGAATTCGTAATTTGAACAATTTTAATGTTTGTTCTGCAAAGTGTAATAGCTTTTGTTTAAAAAAAATAGAATTTTAATATTTTGATCGAGATTTTTAACGGATTCGCGTCGTATGAAAAGGCGAAACAAGCAATATATTATCGTAACAATAAATAGTAAATACAGGGTGTCCGGAAACTGCCGCATAAACGCACCGGATTGTGATTCCTCATGTGATTTCCAGCAAAAAAGAATAGCGAATTAAAATTATTATGACAGCCAAAAAATTTACCTGTAAAATAAAACTAGCCACACTAAAATCGGATAAGAGGTTTGGTTTTTACAGAGCTTCAAAGTCAAATTTGCGTGATTTGACCCAAAAACAATCTTTTTTTCCATCTTAATTTTCTCCAACTTCTGCCAAGGTGAGGTGCTTGTACGATTCTTTTGAAAATTGGCGCATAGTCTTACAAACATATCTTTCTTACATCATTTTAATCTAGCTTCATTACTTCTAACAGTTTTTATACGTTAAGTGTAGAAAACTAGGGTTAATTTTAGCTCCAATTCGATACAATTCAATTCACACTGTCCCTAAAGATCTGCAATTGGTATAAAATCTATTCAAAGTATGTCGAAATCGAACCAAAATTAACCCTAGTTTTCTGTACTTAAGATACCAAAACTGTTAGAAATAATGGAGCTAGAATGGAATGATGTAAGAAAGATATGATCGTAAGACTATGCGCCAATTTTTAAAAGAATCGTACAAGCACCTCACCTTGACAGAAGTTGGAGAAAATTAAGATGGAAAAAAAGATTGTTTTTGGGTCAAATCACGCAAATTTGACTTTGAAGCTCTGTAAAAAACAAACCTCTTATCCGATTTTAGTGTGGTTAGTTTTATTTTACAGGTAAATTTGTTGGCTGTAATAATCATTTTACTTTACTATTCTAGCTGGTCTAGCTTTGGAGATATTAGGCTTTAAGCCGTACAAGAAAATGATTTTTTCAAAAATCTTTAAATGCCTGTGGCAGCTTAAGGGTTAAGCTGAGGGGGTATGTTCCTTCCAACTTTTTTGCTGGAAATCAACTGAGGAATCATAATCCGGTGCGTTTATGCGGCAGTTTCCTGACACCCTGTATATCTGTTTTTTTTTTTTTTAAGAATGTTCATGATTTAGTGCCAAATTATTCAAATCAGTATAGATCACTTCAATAAACTACATTTCACAATTCTTGAGAATTCAAAAGACTATGAAATTTTGTGCCAATTAAAAACTTGTTATTCTCATGTTCCTCTACACGTGCGACTAAATATGATTAAATTATGTGATGTTAAATATTATTAATTTTAATTAATCTGGAAATATTGGAGACCAACACTAGCGAAGGCCCTATAATATCTAATATTTATTTTCATAAATTCTTGTCACATTTACATGTGGTCCGAATTCCTGAAGATACAGACTGCCATTTTATGCGCTTATTTAGCATAAAAGAATTTCAGCAGAGTACATTTTATATCAAAATTATACATAGTCTTGTTTCGCATTGTAAAAAAAATCCATAAATACAAGATTTCCCTTTTGACTTTGTTCTGTGATATTTTTAAGAAAAGTGCTTAAAAATTAATTTTTAAATTAAGGGAAATGACAATCGAGAATGACCTCTACCACCATCTAAAGCTTAGTGGTAGCTGCAGGTGCCACAGTTTGTTTTTGTTAAAAGAATCTACATTTAGAAGGAGTGATCTACGCTGCGCCCGCCGCCCCAAGCAAGAGGACAAATTGCACCAGGCATATTGATAGTAGATAGTATGGATGGACGTCGTTGTTGTAGAACGGATTCAAAGGTTTTTTTTTTCTTGATTGTGTGATTGCTCCGAAACGGTTCACATAGTGAAACCAGCTGACGAAATAGCATTTTTATAGAGACAACACAAAAATGGGATTCAAACCAACGTTAAGCTATCATTCATACTCTTAAGCGCAATTCATCACAGTTCAGCAAAAATTTGTATAGAATTTCAAAATGCAAAACTTTTTTTTCCACTAAAACACAACAACAAATTTTTGGAAAACTCCGCTCTCAAAAATGTTGTGTTCGTAAATTGTGCTCGCTTTCACTACTAACCTCCTTCAGTTGTTTTCCATAATTTCCTCAAAAACTGCGCAGCCAAAAGACTTCAATTAGCCGGATTTCTTCAGGGTTCAGAATTTTTATAGAGAATAAGGTCAGAGCTAGTTAAATTGGGGGATATTAGCATGTCCGAATAAAAATTTGTAGCTCTGGCAATGTAGGTATTCTGCGGTTGGATCCATCAACTTGCTCTTGCTGAAACACAAATTGTTCCTAGTTATGCTGCGAATGGTCGATGGAAAATATGGAAAACGACTCCAAAAAATTAATGATGAAAATAATGTCTTTGCACAGAAGAGTATGTTTTAAACGCCTTTATGTGCTCAGCTCAGCGTTTATGCGACTCCCTATATATCATTTCAGATGAATTTCATCAGGAGTTCCAAATTTTATATAGTGGACGTGCTTTCCTGATACTCAACAGTCTAAATAAAAACTTTAGATTTCATCTTCCGGAAATCAAATCGCATATAAAGAATAATAGAATAAAAATACGTGCGATTATTCGTCCTCTATTTAAAAGTTAGATAGCACCTCTCTTTGCCGAAAATTGAGAATCATGCAAGGTCCTTAACTCTGGTGAAAAGCGCAAATTTTTAAAGAATTACACCATTTTAGGTTTTCACTCCAAAATATATTCAGAGATATTGCGCAAATTAATTTGGTGGGGCTTTCAAAAACTGTTAAGAGACATTTTTTGAAAAAATTGAGATTTTGGGCATGTTTGAAAGAGCTGAGCGCTGGCTACATGATCGTAATATTTTTAATGAGAAAATACGATAAAATCTTAAAAAATAATAAATGAAAAGTTCGGTCCACATGCAAAACGTGTTAAAACTGCTTAAACTTGCAAAAAAAACCTGCCGAATTCAATTCACAATTTCGGCCTTAGCAAATAACGTTATGATCTAGGAATATTCTTAAAAAAGGGTTAACACTTCTTAACCATGGTTAAGAATTGATTACATTAACAACTTTCTCGGACATCCTTAGTCCTTAGAAATAAAGTTTCATCTCTAGCAAAGATTCGAGATTTCATGCTGCTACCTATATTACTATAAATTTCCTGATCTTTATACTGATGTAATTTAAATTTAAACCCTACAATTAACTCCCAAGAGATTAAAACTTATGACTCGCCACGAAAATATGTATTCTATATTACAATCCTTTATTTAATGACAAACCTCAAAACATCGGTCAATTATTTTACTTAAACAACTTAACGCTTTCAGGGGTTGATTTCGTATTAGGTGCGCATTTTGCAAGGAGGGGCACAATCAGTCGTATTTCACGGCATACAACGAAGGTTCATAATTAAAACATAAGCCTTAAAGCAGTTGGGGAGATTGTTTTTGGATCATCGTAATAGCCTCTTCACATTAAAAAAAAATGTAGAAAAATCCCCCAAATTCAGTAAATTGAGGTCACTTTTCGTTATATAAAATATAAGTCAGAGTTTAGCAGCAAATTTTAACAAATTCTCTGCAAAATCGTGATAAAGTGTGATGAACTCTTCTGCTAAACCATAGTAAATAGTATAGTGAAAAACGAATGACTATAGACCACAGTAGAGGCACCTATCTGAAAATTGAATGAACGAGCCTATAGTTCGCCGCGATAGTAGTAAAATTTCCCTGTACTATTCAGGATCAAATCATTGAACGTTCGTATTCCTGTGTTGCTGACATTATAAACTTTACCGGAACGAATCAAACAAGAACCATAGAGAAACTGCTAATAAAATACAGGTTTTAGTAAATTCTGTGCACACACTGAATCGCCTATTAGAAAATGTACATTAAATCCTAATACATAGTATATTCCTAGGTTTATCAAGGTTTCAATACTTGTACATACTGGTTAGATTACGTAATTTGTGGTATTTGAATTAAAATTATGCGAATTTGACAGCTCAAATTCAGTAATTTGCGTAGATGATGTAAACGGTCATAAGTCTGAGACCCTTTTTAAATATCAGGATGTTTTTTTTATTTTTCTTTATCACGAAAAGCGTTTGAAAATATTTTTTATTTCGAGGATTCCTAGCGGATTCTGAACACTACAAACAGCCCACAAATGTTCGAAAAGTGTTTGCAAACAAATTGATGTATAGTGTAGTATCCAGGTGATAAACCTAGTACATCAGATTGCAAAAAGTGGTGGAGACAAATTTTTTTTTGTTGTTTTTGGGGGTGCTGAGCTCGAATCCGGAGCTTCCCACCAACGTTTCGTTGCGACACAGAGTCAAAATCGCGAAAAACCCTAAAATGTTTGCTGTTTTTCCGTTATTTGGCCCCTAACTCTGAAACTATTTATTTCTACGAAAAACTCTCCATTAACATTTTGGAGAGAACATAATTGCGCGTCCAAAGAGACATAAATATTATAAATCCGTTGAGCGGTATAAACATAGATCGATATTATGAATAAAATTTTGAGATTGAACGGTTTTTCATTTTTGGTCGCAAAAGTTGCATTTTTTTGTACATTATGTATTACAATTTTAACCAAAATTTCGATGCAAAAAACACTAAAAAATGACGTATCAATTGTAGCTATACCGCTCAACACATTTTAATGAGTAAGGGCGCTTTAAGCCCGCAATTTCGTTTTCTCTAATATGTTCATTGACAGGTTTTCGGAGAAAAGTACACTTTCGGAATTATAAGCAAAAAAACGGGAAAACTCCGAAAATTTTGGGTTTTTTCCGCGGTTTTGACCCTGTTCCGCAACGAAATTTGGGACAAAAATGGGAAGCTCCGGATTCGAGCTCAGCACTCCAAAAAACATAAGAAACAAAAAAAAAATTTCTCCACCACACTTTGCAATCTGAAATCACCTAGTAACTGCACTAGTAGGTATGTATTTTATACTAGTATTTTTTTTTGCAATATCTAAAATTTTCTAAACCAAATTCACTTATTTTCAAAAAATACCCTTCCCTTCCAAAGCAAATTATATATTTTTTAATTCGAAATACGAACTGATTCTCTTTTTAATTATTGTATAAAACAGTGGCCGTAAATCGAAACTCTATTTTGTATGAGAGTCACCTGTTGCAAGCAAGTTTTCATCGAAAACATTTAAATTTAATGGTAATATTTAGCTGTCATTGGATCAAATACAGTGTAGCTCCGATAAATTCTATTCAAGGTGACTACTCGTACGTTGGTTGTTGTCACAGTAATTTCACAATCAACTTCGTACTACTTCGGAAATCCGTCGATATCTCCGCAATCCCTTGGAGGAGCGAGACGATTGAGGTTTCGCCAGACTCGCTACAAAATTACCTAAAGGGTCATCTGACGTTTTTATCCGACAAGTGAACAGGGTGATCAGAGATAACCGTCAACCTGAATGTTGGCCAGAGATATTTCACAATCAACTTCGTACTACTTCGGAAATCCGTAATCCGTCGATATCTCCGCAATTCTTTGGCGGAAAAGCTTTACATGGAAATCAAGTTTACTTTTCCTTAAAGCGCTGCTATTGGCATTTCACTTGGATCAGTGTGATCAATGAAGAAGAGAAATGAAGAGAAATATTTATTGGCTGTTTTTTGTTGTCTTTTTTTTTCTTGATTTTAGCCATATTTTCTTTACTTTAGCAGGCGATTTGGCTCAGTGTATCACCGATTCAAAGATACAGCCATCTAAAAATGACCAAACATATGCCGATTTTAACCCCCGTAAGTGCTTTATTTAGCAAGAAAATCGCACTTTAGACGGTTGTATCTCTAAAATGGCAATAGGTAGGACTCTGATCTTTTCAGCAAAATGTAGGACTGGATGCTCTACATCGACTTTTAGATTTTCTAAATCGCAAGTAGGCAAAATTATCTTTCTCATTTCAGAAATATTGAAGACATTTTGATAGTAACATTGACCACTTGGCGAAAGCGGCTTCCAAAGCGTCTGGAGATTGCCGGCGGACGTAAAAAGAAAGTCCATAAATTTACTTCTTTCCACACACTAGTGCCAAAATACACAACCTTTCTCCAAAAGGTGTAAAAGAATGCCTTGAATATTCTAATAACGAGAAACCCGAAGGAACTAGATTTCCAAATGGTCTGTCGATTTAGGTTCTTTATTATTGGTCACTGCCTACAAGATCTTTATTATTTCTTCACCCAACCAATCCATATCAATTTTTAATTTGAATCTGCGGTTTTAGCCAATTTGTTCCACTTTAAATATATTATTCCGCACATTTCCGTCACCCCTTTCAATATGGTCGACAAATCGACAAAAAGAAAGAAATCCCGCAAAAATCTGTCAAAGGGATGTCTTAAAAATCCCAGGACGAATTGAATATTCCGGTAGTCAGGCAAGGGAACGTCTCACAACTTCACGCAACATTTCAAACATGATTGACACATTGCATCAACAATAGAACAAACACTTTATTAGCTTCTAAAGTGAAATTGAAATAAGTGTATGTCTACTACAGTACGCCCCTTCAAAACTACATACAGAACTTGAAGCATTTAATCCTTTTGTCGCGCGAAACGAATTGAACATGGCACAAAATTTTAAAATTTAAAATGGAAATTTTGTCTTTTAGGTGTTTTTTTTTTTGGTTTTGTTTTGTGAGCGCGAGACTGGCAAGCATGAAAACTACACTGTTTTGTTGTATACAAGAGTAAAATGTCACAAAGGATTGGATGATGTGATAGACGTTTGTGTATGCAGTGGAAGGATGTTGAAAATAATTTTTTTTTGGGTAAAAACTGTTGTACAAAATAGTCTCTACGGATAGAGGGTTGTTCGCGCGGCATTTATCGGATTTGAATGATATATTAATAGCATTGTTTTGTATATGCTAGTTTACACATTTTTATTTAAGGAAATCTTGTTTCTTCTTTTTGGTTTTCTTTTGCCTCTTCGAGCAAAGAAATTGTCATGTAATATTCATGAGAACCATTACTGTTCGTGTTTCTAGTATTTGATTGAAAGTTGCATTGCTAAACTGAATGGGAAGCAACGTTATAATAATATTTAAAGACTACAGATTTGTCATATTTTTTGCTATTACAATATAAACTCATCTTTTGCAGAAGTCCCAAATATAATGTCATATTCAAATTTTTGTCTCAAATTTTATACACTCAAGGTACAACAGCTCGACGAAAATATCATATCATTATGATCACTCCATTCGAATACTATCCTATCACTATCATTCCGATTGCTGCAAAGATTCTTAGTTATCCATACCATACCTTCCATGCTGTACCTATAGTTTTGTGTAACTGGATACCGAAATTATATTCTCGTTATCTTGCCTCGTATCGTTAAAGACGAAACTCCGGAGGCTATAACAGTAGCATCGCTAACAAAATGTGAAATTACCTAAATATTTTCTCCACGCCACAAAAACCTATACGACTGCATTTTGGGAAGTTCTTTGAATTTCTCTTGGACGTGCCACATCGTAAAATACTCAATGTGGACATTTTTTCTTCCACCTTTAAGATAAAAACCGAAAACGTTACCGTGAAAACGCGCAAGACATGTCGAATAAAAATATCGAAACGACCGACGATAAAAAAACGACTCAGGAATTTAACTGGTGGTATTTTTGCCATCATGAAATCAAAAGGAACTTTGTGTGACTGCGAGCCTTTACGACTCCTCTTTTGTAAGTCTTTTTTGTCCGCATCGTCGTCTCTAAATTTGTTTATGCTACAGATTGAGGTACAGCCGTGATGCTACCGTGCTTGACCCGTAGAGCGTCCTCGGGAAATTTTTCACCCTGAAACCCAACTCGACTCAGGACCATTCATCTCGCTAATCTGATCTTCAGATCTTAGATAACTTTCATCTTTAAAGGAAAGATTAAATCCACTCTCTGTGTGGAAACCAAACCGAATCACGGTTTTTTTCTTTGTTTGTTTTTTATAATTTTAACTAGAGTTACCATTCGTAGAATAACATGGCATGTCATGTGTTACTAATGATTTTAGAAATTCGCCTATCAATCAGAAAGTTCATATTAATCCTAATTCGAGATACGATCAAAAATAAAACATAAAGCTCCCGTAACATTAGTTACAGCATGAACGAAATCTTCCCAAAAAATCTCAATCGCCAACACATACACACGATCATGATTGGTGTCTCCTCCTAATACCATCTCCGAGAGCGAAAGAAAAATCGCGCCTCTGGGCAGTCCACAGATCAAAATAGTCTAACTTGTGTGCACTTGGTAATTAATGACCATCACCTATAAGGAATGAGGGTCATATTTTTGAGTCTGATTTTAAACACCGCTCCGCATTCAGCTCAAGTGTGATATGACGATGCTGATGGCTACTCCTGATTTTGGACTGTTTGTGATTTTTGAGTGCCTATGCGCAACGACTCCTTTCTGACTACAGGCACATATACACAATGTCCCAGATCACAGACCCCCAATGATTTACCGGACGATATTTCAGCTTAAGCATTATGAGCTGTCATTTCTCATCTCAAAAAATATAATATGAACCACGGTGCTTGCATACTTATTACTCGGCTACTGGTTTTCTAGTGAATTACAGAAACTGCCGGCATCGGAATGGAAGACGGACGGACAAGGCGATCAATGGACCACGCAAGCAGTAGCAATCAAACAGGTAGGTCTCACGAGTGAATGTTCAAGACATGGTCACAATGGTGTCCATTAATATTCCCGAGGCGTGCAGTGTACAAATTGTCGTTTTTTTGTGTAATTAATTTCACGAAATTATACCACGTATCTTTGGTTTGGATAAATTTTGACTTTTCAGGTTGGTAGAGTTTGGAAAGGTCGCCGTTGGCGTCCATGAATCAGATTTTTAGTTCAAATTCAAATTTCGGGCGCCATTCTCTATGAATTATGAACGAATTTTGTTTGCTTGAATGGTCAATTTATTTTAACGTAACAACAATGCAGGTCGCAGGCTGACAGATTTTCAGAGGCTACAAATTTGTTAGAAATGCTGCTTGATTCGTTTTCTAGGAAAGTAAGTGGGAATACCATAGAAAACTAATGGTGCCCGAACTGGAGTTTCTGTGGTGGGTATGTTTGGAATTTATGGTCCATAGTATCCTAGGTTGACTTCGGAATAAACAAAAGTATACTTACTTATATACGCAGGCCCCTCCCGATATAGAATCAGCTGATCACTCACTCACCCAAAGTAAAAGAGATTTAATGTGCGACGGAACGGAAATTTAAATACTGCATTACACCTGTGGTACGCAAAGTTTTTCACCAAAAGGGCCAAAATTAGCGGGATACCTACATAATCCCGAAAAACAAAATCCCGCCCGTTCATAATCCCGTTTTTTTTTCAAAAAATCCCGCTTTACGTTATCCCGACATTACAAAAAGCCGCCATATCAAAATCCCGCCATTCCAAAATCCCGCCATTTAAAAATCCCGGCACATCAAAATCCCGCCATTCCAAAATCCCGCCATTTCAATATCCCGCTATTAAATAATAAAAAAGTCGGGTTGGGTTCGATATCCCGCCCATCATATTCCCGTTTTTTTAAATCCCGACATTCAATATCCCGCCATTTCAAAATCCCGCTCAATTAGAGTCCCGTCTAATCAAACTCCCTATGTATTTTTCCGAATTGACACGAAGTTTAGAGGATGCAGATGCCATAAAAATAGCAGATTGGTTTGGAATTAATTATATCCATGCAACATGTAGCCAGCAGTGACTTTCAACTAAAGAGGACTATGAAAAAACGGATTTTTTGATAAACTTGGCGCATAAACTAATGTAAATAATTGATAAGTCGAACGCATATCTATATTTTTTTGCTAACAATAAAAAAAAAATTTAGCGGTATTTTGACGGGATTTTTTTTGGATGCGACCTTCGGATCGGGACTGCTCCCCTCGGTTTTCAGCTAGGAGCAATTCCTTACCTAGTAATTCCACCAGCCGGTAAAGACCGATATGGCTTTTCCTTGTGATAAATTTAAATCGTCTGTGCCAAGCCTCAACATTATTTGGTATTTTTCCCATGGATATAATTAATTCCAAACCAATCTGCTATTTTGTTGGCATCTGCATCGTCCAAACTTCGTGTCAATTCGGAAAATTGATATATTGAAATTGAATATCACCGCCTCACAGATAAGAGAATACTATAAGCTTTCACTTTCCATTATATACAGGGTGTCCGGAAACTGCCGCATAAACGCACCGGATTATGATTCCTCAGTTGATTTCCAGCAAAAAAGTTGTACGGAACATACCCTCTCAGCTTAACCCTTTAGCTGCCACAGGCATTTAAAGATTTTTGAAAAAATCATTTTCTTGCACGACTTAAAGCCTAATATCTCCAAAGCTAGACCAGTTAGAATAGTGAAATAAAATGATTATTACAGCCAACAAATTTACCTATAAAATAAAACTAACCAGACTATAATGGGATAAGAGGTTTGGTTTTTACAGAGCTTCAAAGTCAAATTTGCGTGATTTGACCCAAAAACAATCTTTTTTTCCATCTCAATTTGCTCCAACTTCTGCCAAGGTGAGGTGCTAACTGCTAAAACAGTTAGAAATAATGGAGCTAGAATAAAATGATGTAAGAAAGATATGATCGTAAGACTATGCGCCAATTTTTAAAAGAATCGTACAAGCACCTCACCATGACAGAAGTTGGAGAAAATTGAGATGGAAAAAAAGATGATCACGCAAAAAGATGATCACGCAAATTTGACTTTAAAGCTCTGTAAAAACCAAACCTCTTATCCGATTTTAGTGCGGTTAGCTTTATTTTATAGGTAAATTTGTTGGCTGTAATAATCATTTTATTTAACTATTCTAGCTGATCTAGCTTTGGAGATATTAGGCTTTAAGTCGTGCAAGAAAATGATTTTTTCAAAAATCTTTAAATGCATGTGGCAGCTAAAGGGTTAAGCTGAGAGGGTATGTTCAGTACAACTTTTTTGCTGCAAATCAACTGAGGAATCATAATCCTGTGCGTTTATGCGGCAGTTTCCGGACACCCTGTATAGCAGTATCAGTATTTTAACGGCACATGTGATGTAGTAAGAAGGTAAGTATTCTTTTCTGCCCTGCTGTTCAATATCCCGTCACAAAAGGTAAGTATTCTTTCATAGCGCGCATTTTTTGAAAGAATACTTACCTTTTGTGACGGGATATTTAAAAGCGGGATTTTGAATAAGCCGGTTATTGAAATGGCGGGATTTTGATTAGATGGGATTCTAATTGACCGGGATTTTTAATTGGCGGGATTTTGAAATGGCGGGATATTGAATGTCGGGATTTTAAAAAACGGGAATATGATGGGCGGGATATCGTACCAAACCCAAAATTAGCAATGTACCATTACCATTTCCTTCGAAATTAAGAAAAAAAATATTTTATAAATATTTTATGGACCTTGGGATTGTAGTTGTCCTTTTCTAAAGATATTTGCATGGGGAATGTCAAAAAAATTGAGAAATTTAATTATTTTGTAAACAGAAGAATCTCGGGAAATTGACATTGTTTTGGCGATATAAAATATATATTTCGATGCACCACCAGACAATGTCTGACATTGGATTTTAATGTTACACCTAACGTACCACTAATAGTTCGCGCTAAGGCAAACGTTGCTTTGCTGTTGTGAACAATCGTGTTATCAAACCGTAGAATATGACAATTTTTAGGTTTTAAATGTTATTGTGTTGGTTACTTTTTTCAAATTAAAAAAAAATCAGCATTTGGGAAAAGGAATAAACTATAAAACTGCTGCTCGAAATGTTATCATTTTCGAACCTCCTTCAGATGAAGAAATTGATTTAGCAACATTTTCCTTCGATAATCTATGTCGAATAGTCTGGCTGGTCTAGCGGTTAGTGCGCGCACCTTCGGTGCACAGGGTAATTAGTTCGAATCTCACCGTGGATCATGGTGTTTTTCGAACTCACGAGCTTGTGACGGAATATGATCTCACTCAGATGTTAAACGAGTATACCCGTTTATGGGGATAAATAACACTGCTGAGCGTGATGCTGATCTCATTACCTCAACGAAAAGCAGATTAGATCTTGGAAATAGGATGTCACTAACACATCCTGCGGCCTTAGTCCAATGCTGGATTGTCGCGCCTTATTTATTTAATCTATGTCGAATAAAAAATGTAATATAAGCAAAAGTGCGGCATTTGACGCGCGAGCCACACTTTACCGACTACTACGCAAGCTACACCATAAGAATCACAGTTAACTAAATAAATGGACCTTTAAGTCAGCAGATACAGCTAATGAATTCAGGTTTGCCAGTATAGCTACTTCCAACCGGTACTCAAAGCGAACACCACGGATTTTGTTCTCTGTGGCTTGTAGAGCTAACCGGTCAAAGTCAAAGATCAAAATGCGCACTGTTGGGCTACCTAAGATATTTGGCAATTAACGAAGTCTTGCTTCAAGGATGCTCAACCGAGTGACCTTCGGACAGTGGCCTAGATCGATTTTCGGAGCAGAAAAGGATCTGTATGGCCATGACTATTTTTCAGCATTCAGATTTTTCAGACACGATACTTTATTCCATATTCGGTGAGAACTCTCTCTCTCTCTCTCTTCAGTTTCATTTACGTCATGGGTTTTGAGTGTTGAGTATGCAATCAAGTCGTTTCTGTTTGTCTTTAACATAACGCCTTAAAAAAATAATCCTGTGGTGTCAAGCCACATGATCGGGCCGTCCCCTAAATTATTATACCCTATACCCATAAGATGGTATAGGGTATATTGTTTTTGTTACGACGATTTATGTAACACCTCAAAGGAGCCACCGGAGGTATGGCAAAGTATATATATAAATGATCAGGGTCGGTCCCTGATTCGAATAAGCTATATCCGTCTGTCTGTCTGTCTGTCCGTCCGTGTGTCTGTCAGTTCGCACGATAACTCCCGAAATAATGAAGCTAGCGATTAAAAATTTGGGTCAGATGATTGTTTTGATAAAAGCTTGGATGGTATTGAAAATGGGCCAAATCGGACCAAGGGTTCCCCTACCTCCCATACAAATGACCCCTCGATGATAGTTTAATTCGCCCATATTTTTCAACAGAATATCGCTAGCGACCTGAAATTTTCATCAATGCCTAATTGTGACATATGCTTGAAGTCGGTGGAAAGTGGAGAACGTGCGACTACCCCTACCCCTACCTCCCCTACAAAGTTATATTCAGCCATATCTTTTGCTAGAATGTCGCGAAAAACTTCTAATTAGTATCAAATGGTAGCTGTTAGATGCCTTGCTATAATATTAAATATGTGGCAGTCCGAACCATCTACCCCTCCCTCCCCTACAAAAAAGATGAAATTGAAATTTTGGGTTTTGCGTGCCTTCTGTACATGGGTATAGGGTATACACTCATCGTGCTATTCGCACGACTAGAACTCGGTCTCGTTAAATTTTCTGAAACTCTACGATCAGAAAATTTTGCTTTAAATATTGCGATGTACCATAAACCATCCATATCCCTAGTACGGATAATGTTAAAATGGTGACCTCCTTCTAAATTGCATCCTGTTAATGTTGTCTAAATTTCGATGGCCTTGAAAAAGATTTCGAATGTTCTCCCTTCTAACAAACATATTTTGACTTGTTTTCCTTTTTGGAAACATTTGTGAAGCGGAACAAGCGACTATCGAATAAAGCTCAAATTTTGTTTGAATAAAATATTCCAAAAGGGCAAAGATCCTATCAAATTCGTATTGAGAGATAGGTTATCTTCTGGAGCCAAGCAATCCGGCTATTAATATATCACAAATTTATTCAACAGATAGAGTTGAACGAACATTTTTCTCCTGCAAAATTCGGTGCTGAGTTAATGCCATGTATGTAAAACCGAATTTATTTTTTTTACGCTTGGACATTGAAAAGCAATAAAAAGGCTTAATGATCATTTACATTTACATTTTCTCAAAAAGTATAAAAGTTACAACTATGAAAGTTATACGGATATCTACAGGAAGTGCATTTAATGACAATTAAAATGAAGGGAAACACATTGTGATTTATTAATTTATTAAGCGTTTATTAAAGATTTTCAAGAGTCGTTTCCAGTCGTTTTCCGGTCTTGTAATCACCAAGTGAAAAGCTCAAATTTAAGCTGAAAACAAAGTAAAAATTTAAAATAAAGTGTTTGGTCAGTATTCAGTGTTCCCTCCCCTTGCTCGAGCATCTGCTAGCATCCTTGTATTCATAGACCTCACGAAGCTAATATGATGAAGTCTTGGGCAATTGCATTTCAATTGAAGAGGAGTCAATTGCGATTCGCAGCTCTGGAAGCCTTGTTGGAGCAGGAATGCGGGCTCGAATCCGACGTTTCAGGTGATCCCATAAGTGTTTTATTGGATTCGAGTCCGATCTTTGAGCTGGCCAGTCCATCGGACGAATGCCGAAGTCCTGTAGATACATGAGGCCGTGCATTATCAACTGACAAGCTTAGAAGCATAAAGATACCACCAACATTCATCAATCATGTTCAATTCCAATCATAGATACCACCAACATTCATGGTCACAGTAGAATTCAAACCCATACTTCGGCAATCAAACGCAAGAGTGTCTACCTACTGAGCTTCCGAAGGCACATGGGAGGCCACTGTGAATGGCAGTTGGCGGCGTTTTTGGAGATAATTTAGGCAGTGTGTTGAGGAATGGAGACCGGAACAGATTCGTCAATTTACTTAGTTCGTTTTATTGAAATTAATTCAATTTACGTTGAAGAAAAAGATGAAGCAACATGAAGCCGTGCATTGCAGATTGCAGATTATCTGCGTAAAATATCACATTGACTGTAAGGATTTCATTGATGTAGCATTTTGAAGTCAATCCACGTTTACGGCCCGTCGCCACAGTGCGTCGTTCCATAGGCAAAAATAAAAAAAATGACTATTTTTCCCCGGAATCAAAGTTAGCCAATATCAAAGAGAACATGTTGGAGTATCCGAATATGTAAAAAAAAAAATTTATTGTTTCGTTTTTTTAGTAATTTTATGGACTAAAGTTGAAAAATATAAAAAATTAAAAAAAAATAGGTTGTACTTTAACTTCGATTTCCGATCTTTTGGCAACCATAATGATATTTTTTAGAATAAGTATGTTCCACTAAAACTCTTCAGATAATTTTTTTTTCTAAAAATCTTTTAATTGAATAAAAAATGTGAAAAAATCATTAAAATATGAAGAAAAAAAACTTTAAATTGAGATTAAAAAAAAACGTCACAAAACGTTTTGGGGGGTTGATATTTTCCGAAAGATACAAGTGTCTACTTGAAATTAAACTAGTATTGGTTTGCCTTTTTTGCCCTTTTTTACGCAATTGGCATTTTTACTGAACTAGTTCCTTGGAAAATGGCAACTGGGCTATTTCTAAAGTCACTAAAAGTAATAATTTAGCATAATATTAAGTTTTTACACACTTTTGCGATAGAGGAGATAATAAATTTCAAGCACGAACAAAAAAATATTATAAATAATTTTAATTAATTAATTAAATTAAAAAATCGATTAATTCAAAAATACCTAAAAAATATAAATATAAATACATAATGCATATGGTTTTCTATGGAATTTGATTTCTGAAGTCCAGTGTAAACCATATCATGTAAAAAATATTTATAATAATATAATAATAAATTGTTATTAATTGAAAAAATCGTTAAAATGTAAAAAAACAAAAAAACTTTCAAAGTGAAATTTAAAAAATACGCATCGAAAGATTTAGAGTAGCTACAATTATTATTACAGAGTGAAAAAATATTAAGTTTAAATTTGGGTTCTTGAAAGATATTAGGCATTTTATAAAGCCCCCAAAAATGGGTAAAATTCATAGATTTCTCTCTTAAATATCTCAGAGCTCAGTTGTTCCCGGATAATATTTTTTTCACCAACTAATGTTTATTCTTTGCTTTAGATAATAGCCAAGTTTCAAGCAAATTGGTTATCCGGTTACCAAGTTACTATTTTTTATACTATAGCCTATCTTTATACCATTTATCTTCCTCACATTTTTATTAATATCTCAAAAATCCATCTTTTATTTATCTTGAATTTTATACAGAATTGAGAACCTAACTAGCTAAACACATCTACCAAATTTCATAAAAATCGGTAAACGCGTTCTTAAGATATTGATTTTTGACCACCCTCTCCATACATTCGACGCACTGTGGCGTCGGTTTGATGAAAACTAGTGCTGCATGTCCGGTTAGTGAGATGCCGCCCAGATCATTACAAATCCTCCTTCAAAAGTAACAGATTCCGCGATGCAACACTGAGAATAACGTTCTCCCAGGGCGACGATATACTCTTTGACGTCGATCACTTTGATATAGACTCACCCTAGTCTCATCAGTGATGAGCACATTACCCCATAGTGCACTCTTCTAACGTCCAATCACTATACTCTCGAGCGAATTCAAGTCGTGCTCGACAGTGTGCTGCTGTTAATTTTGGACCTGCTGCAGCTCTCTTAGGAGTCAGGTTCCGCTCAGCAAGTCTCCTTCGAACGGTAGAAGAACTTATAACCACTTGGGGTTCGTCACGCAGCTTCTGCTGCACTTGAACTTCGCTGAGGCGTCGATTTCGCAGAGTATTGAGTTGGATATAACCATCACCTGCTGCTGATGTAGCCCTAGGTGTGCCCGTATCAGGACGGCGAAGGAATGCTCCAGTCTCTAAGTATCGTCTGTAAACTGTTTGCACCGATGATCTGCTGATTCGAAGTCTCTGAGCGGCCTCATGTTGTGCAAAGCCTGCTTGAAGTAGTGCTACAACTTGAGGTACTTTCTCCGGTATCGAATTTGGAATTTGCCAAATTTTGTTCAGCGACGAAAAAACGTTAAATTTGGATGGTCCTGATGAATGTCAGTATTGTTGGCGCAATTTACGCAAGGAGAAGCAGATTGCAATGAGGAAGTACCGATTTTGGATTGGCCGGCCAGAAGCCTTGATGACCTCAACCCAATTGAGAATCTATAGGGGATACTAATCAGAAGGGTTTATGCAAATAGGCGTCAGTTTCGTGATGTTTTATAATTGCAAAAGGCGATCTCATCCGAATATCGAAGAATTGATCCAGACATCCAGGGAAATCTAGTTCACTCGATGCCTAATCGAATTCACGAATTGATTTAGAAACGGGGTGATTCAATCAGTTACTAAAAGGAAGGATTCATTCTAATATCATTGATGAGCATATGTATTTTATTTAGTGAACCTATTCTAGTTTCCTAAAATTTACTTTTTTGTAAATCATTCAATAATTAAACTATTAATTGTAAGTTTAATAACGAATAACAATAAACTTATTTAATACTTGTGTTTTACACGAAATGGCTTTTTTATTCATGGTTTCAATCTCCGTAGAATAAACCTTTTTTTGGTGAACCTATTCCAATTTTCACCACTGTACCATCAGAAGAAGTGGCTTACTTGCGTAACGTAGAAATGGATGTACTTTGGCTATCGACTTCAAGATTTGAAGGTCAAACCTGATGTTCATGATGACCTTAGTTTCCAAACAGCAACTAGAGCAAGACACAAACGAATAACTGGCATGTAATTAATGGGCCGTATCTATTCATTAACCCTTTCCCGGACAGAACGTCTATAGACGTCCAATTTTGAGCATTTGACATACAAATCGTGTCAAATTTTGGCGTTGTGTCCGGCAATGAGTTAAGTTACATGTCTGACTCCATCTATTTTGATAGAACTTCGCAAAAGAACACACAAACCGATATGACTATGGTTTCAGCATCTAGGTATAGCAAATCGACAGGAAGGCTTAATCGAAATACATGACATCGTCACGAGCAAACGGACAAAAAATATAAAATAGGATTTTACTCGACACAGAAACATAAACGAAAATTTTGACATTGTGAATAAATACGCTCGGGGGCAGCTTGGTCAAGTATCCATATTCAAATCAATTCCCGGACTTCGGTCTTAGTTACATTCCTCAGCGCAGATTTGATTCGGGACTGAAACTGAGTTGTGAATTCCGGGCTCGGGTAATGTAGTAAAATATAGACAAAACGACTACAGATCGAGCAAATGAACAATATCGGCGACCCATAACTTAAAAACATAACATATGGACACACGAGATGGAACATTTAATTTTTAAACAAATCCGCATTATACGCGAAGAACCCCAAAATCTACATGGGCTTGGGGCAGACATTGTCGGCTCTTTTATAGTTATTCTAAGAACATTGATGATATTTATAGTACGACATGGTAATTCGAGTTTTTAAAACGGCTTTTACAAACTATGATCACTTTCGTTTGCGTCTTAAAAATTCTAGCATACTCTTTTTAATGTCCATCTTTGACCTAGTTCTCATCAGCCAAACTTGTAAACGGCTTTCATTCATATGTCGATCGTTCCGACAAGTAATGCAGCTCCAGTTACTACTGAGACTGCTACAGTTTAACACGTTCGCTGCGGCACATGCCCCCGGGGGCATGTGATAGTTATTATTTGTGTGCGGCTGAAAAATTTGCTTCTCATTCTCCAGGTGCGAAAGCTATAAAATCTCTAATTTTCATCCGATTTTAGCGAGACAAAGAGCATTTTACTTAGTTCGCCCTATATTATAATATTATAGCAAAAACATAATACATGCCCCCGGGGGCATGTGCCGCACAGGAGTAATAAATTATTACTCATATGCGGCACATGCCCCCGGAGGCATGTATTTCTTGTTAATGGGGTGCCAGAAAAAAACACCGTTAGAATTAATTTTTGGTTCCATCGTGTTCATTTAGTAGTCTATTGCTGAATTGAAGTGCGAAAATACATTTTTTTTAGTGTTAACATGTCGGAACGCTCGCGTCGCATGGTCGATTGGCCAAAGCAAAGGTGAAAAATCACGAAAAATTACAATTTATGATTATAATTATTTGGAATCGGCTCCTGGCTGAATTGAAGACAGGTTTGTACCTAAGGAAGTATTTTATCTAGTTTTTGATCGATTAAAATTAAATTCCGGGATATGAGAGCTCATTTACTGTTGCAGTAGCCACATGCCCCCGGGGGCATGTGCCGCACATGAATAATAACGACTTACATGCCCCCGGGGGCATGTGCCGCACAGAAAAGAAGATACCGAAAAATACTGCCGCAGCCAACGTGTTAAATCGCATTTATTCACGGTTGTATTGCACGCCGTACGACTTTATGTCGCGGCCGGTGCACTGAGAGATTATACGGACTCGATAATAATAATCGGAAGGCTTTTGCATCTTATTTTTCGCTTCCCAGACGCCGGCTGCTACGCCGCCGCCATGCATTTGCCTTGGTTCCAGCCAGACAGACTTTATTCCAAATGGACCGACAAACTTCTCTATTGCAAACCATATTCTTGTGAATGACTTCATGAGCCACGACCAAGGCTCTCTATCTTCCATAAGTTGGGAAGCATAGATGCCTGCATTGCATTGTATGTGCTCCACTTAACCCAAACCCCAATAAGCCTTGGGATGGAACCTTTGACCAAAGACGCTGAGGTAGGTCGTCGTCAAGAAGTGGTTTATCTTGGCGATTTACCTGACAAAATGGCATTAAGTCGTGTTTTTTCCATGTTACAGTGGCTCATGAGCAATCTCGTGAGTGGTCTCTATACATCGCACTAACTTAGACGACGACGACGACTAGTCGTTACTTCAATTTCAGTAGGTTGCAACGATGGCGACAATCGCATAAGAAACAGTCGGTAATGTGCAATGTCGAGTGCAACCAACAATGGCCAATTTTTTTTGTAAATGGTTTATTAACGTATATGAGCACCGATTTTCTTTTATGACGGCGCTGTCGTGCAATGTTATGGTAATATGGTAATGGGCAATTGCAATTGACGAATTCGATTGCGTTTCGGGGACAAAATAAAAAATTATTCAGTTAAACAATTAGTTGAAACGTTCATGCTTCAAAATAACATTTTAAAATTATTTAGCACTGTTTATATTCAATATACTTATTATTAAAGAAAATAATTTAAAGAAATAACAAGGATAAACTATAGTGAAGTTCAGAGAATTTTGAATAATCCTAATGGTCGATTATAACATCCACTTGACTAATATCCTTCAATTCAGCCCAAGTATGTAATTATATTCTTATACTCATCGCATATCAACTGAGTTTTTAAAAAAAATTATCATTTTCCCAAAATGTTAGAAAAATCACATTCTGTCGTAATACACATGTTCTCCATTCGCACATATTCAATATGTGCAATATTTCATTTTATATTATCTAATATTCTCGCGATTTGAAATCATGTTTTTCCGGCTGTTCCATAACCGTTTCTATACGATTTTTAACAGACACAGTAAACGGGTAATCTTACAATGTTTTTTTTGACATATTCCTTTCATATACCTAAAGAAAAAGAATGTTGAAACATATGTCCTCATTCATATGTGAGAGCACCCTTTTATGATGAACTATATGTGTGATCTCGGGGTTCTTGTGTGATTTGAAGCGCAAGAATCGTGGAAATGCGGGATTTCAAATCAAATCCTTTTCGAATGTCATAAACTCTCATGTAGTAGGCAATGTTACGCATTGCTAACACGCGTATATGGAGAAGTTATATGAAACCACCAAAAAAGGATGTTCTTTATTACATCAATATTTCAAAATTTGAAAATTTTATTAAAGACGATTGTATTGAAATACGAAATTATTTTAAAGCTGTGAAATTGTAAATTTAATCCCTTCGTCATTGTATTTTAACAAAATGCATTGCAAAGGGTGTTGTAAATGTGCATTGAAAAACGATTCGATGCACTTGCAGCATTGGAAGATATAGTCATTTGATGCACCATTTTGGGTGTTAAATAAGAATACATAATGTATGTATGTATTAGGTGAAAAGTTCATTGCGCAATTAATTAATGTTTATCGACACAGGATTGTTGAGTCATAGTTTCTAAAGAAAATGATACGTCAGTTTTATTGGATCAGAACAGGACAGAGCAGCACAACTCCCAAATTTGACAGTTGCTGTAGATAAATTTTATTTCATGCTTCTTAAAAAATACAACAATATTTACAATTACTATGACTATGGAATTACATATATATGAAATACTGAAACATATTTTATTTTTACACCAAGTACAGCATTAGAATAGTGTTAAATGTCACTTCATTATGTTTAATTCGATAATAAAATTATATTGTTATATTATATTATTATAATTAGAGGACAAACCTCCCTAGGAAATGTTGAAATCGTTTCTAAAAGTATAACATTTGATAAAATAAAAAAAAATATTTATTAGTTTAACAAGTAAGTGATGATTTTCACAGTCATTTCCAGTACAAAAAAACCAGGCCGAGACTAATATCCGAAGCGGTCAAAATTTGAACATGCTTCACTTTCTTTCGGGTTTATAGATCCTATCGCAGCCCCATTAGGGAAAATTCACAGTATAACCAACTTTTCCGGTACCCCATCGACCGACTTATAACTTCGGCATTCGGTAAATTTGGGTTATGATTAGTCCAAAAAGGAAAAAGCTCTACTTAGGTAAAACTTCTTTTGAGAGGGGAAATTCTATGGCAGCGTATTAAATTAATTTGTAGTATATAATTGCCTAAATGAAAGGCGTCCGTCAACAAGTTTTTGTAACGATAAGTTATCAAAGCGAGGTTTATCCAAAGGAAGAATTTGAAAAAATTGCAATTTTTGAGTTTTTTACTCTGAATGTATAAGTACATTTGAAAATAATGTTTCTTAAGCTTATCTGAAAACATTTAAAATGTATGATTTCATGAGTCACTTTGCATATACAAATCTCCCCCCGAAATAAACTCCTGGGTTCGCCCCTGTTAATTGGATTCGTAGGATGCTTTGTAAATAAAGAATAATAGGAATGCAACTAAAAGGGATACGAAACTAAAAATTCATGTTCAACTCAATTAAAAGAGCAAAACAATTAAAAACTTTTTCGATAAACATGATTTATAGTTCTGAATGTCAGAAAAAGTTAGCATAATCAAATTCAAAAATCCAATTTCTAACACATTTGATAAACTTTCCAGAAGATGTCACAGATCTGACTGATTGGGGAAGTTTATTGAATAATCGACATGATGAATCCAAAAAACGAGATCGAGGCTAATTTCGGGCGCGGCCGAAATTTGGATACCCTTCGCTCTCGGGCGTACCTACGACCTGTATTTACCCCCTGTGTTCTAAATTCTGTATAAATTAGAATTTAGAGTCTTGAAATCGACAAACTGTGGGACAATTTCCTCTGAAATTGGATCGGACGAGTTTTCAGCTCAATGTCGATCTCTAAATTTCGACAATTGTTTACTATGTATATCACGTTAAGGGTTAAGATCATGAGTCGATGCCAAGCTACTGACATGGGTTTACTATAAAATCCGAAGACTGTGATGCTCCATGCCAAAATAGTATAAACCGATAATGCAACATAATCCTTTGATATACTCTAAAAATTGAATTTAAATTTCCGCTGAAAATGCGGTAATTTTACACTTTTTCTCGCTTATAATCACATCAAGAATGCATTTTTCAACAATTTCTGTGTAAAATAAGAAAATTACACCAAAATCGGTGTGAAATGTATTCCTACGCTACACTTGTGTATAATTCATAAGGGTTTTTTTAAAAAAATATTTTCTAAAAAACCCTAAAAATTTCATTCGCATCGTTTGATTTCAAGATTCTAATTTTTCCTTCATTCAAAATTTAAATTTATTCAAAAAATGTCTATTTGCAGCATATTCATGCAACTTTCTTTGCAATACCCTAGACTAGATTTTTACTTTGAAAATAATACCCTAACTCTAGCCTAGAGCCGAAAAATTGTAAGGTACTTACATTTTTCGAAATTTATATTTAGCATTGTAACTTGTGTCTTGTGATAGATGACACCTGGCAGGCGCGTACGCAGAAAAATATTTCGGGAGGGGTTTCAACGATAGTCCGGAGATATCTACATATAAGTGAACGGGGTCGAGTGCTCAGTTTAACTTCATTTTGGCGTTTGTCTTCTTTCTTTTCTAAATATAATGAGGTGTTGTGGCTGTTTTGCTTTTGGTACCAAAAAAAAAATTTAGGAGCAGTTTTGTCATTTGACTTCTGCTAAACTACCCAATATTCCTGCTGATAAAATTAAAACTAAGGACAATTTAGCCAAATTTGCTTCACTGTATAGCTGGTATGTCGTTGGAACTTGTGCATTTAGTCGCCAATTAGATTACTTCAGCAATTACTTGTATAAGAAACACATATTGCCTAAACTTTCTGTATGGAACGACGCCACTGTCAAAGGTAATATTAAATCCGCTGGGCGGAAAGAATTGTTTAGCCTCTACTTCAACAATATCCCCAGATTGACACAACACCGTAATTTGAGACCAGTACACTATTCTTATTTTAAAAGATAGTCAAACATTGTATCATTAATAAATTTCGGAGGGAGTTAGAACCCCCAGAACCCCTACCTAGGATCGCCATTGACCTGGTAACTATAAGGCTGAAATTTATGCAGATCACTTTATATCATGGATTTCTCGGGGCCACATTGACGGAAATCTAGTTTCCGAGCCGCTACATGGAATGCAAGAGCTCTCTGTTATTATGATTCCGAAATGAATTTTGAATTTGATTTAAGGTCATACAGTACCATGGATAACAACCGAATGAATCCTTTCAGTAAAAAGGCACCGCGGAACGAATTTCGCTTTTTGGGGATCATTTTCGATGTGTGAAGGGCTTGAGGAAATTCGAAAAACCACATTTAGTTAATTTTTGCCTCTTTTTCTATGCTAGGAGACAACAGAATCGTTTCGACACTCTAAATATTTTAGTATTTACATTTCTTCATCTCCTTCCTTGCCTCCTTATACCACTCCATGGCGTCACTCGGCCTGCGGTGTAGGCAGTGCTTATATTTACTTGCACAATAGTTGAAAGAAAAACAATTTGCGAAATGAATATGATTTGAACCAAAAATACGTAGACGTAGATGAGAAAATGCGTCGTTATATCATTTGCAGCCGTTCAGTACCTTCGGAAAACTGTTGTTAACTGAAAAGCAAATTTAATCAGAGTGTTGCCTTTGCATAACCGGTACGCAAAAACGTATTTTTTTCCATTTTAAGACACACTGGTTTTTTTCCTGAGCCGGACGACATAGACTGCACGACTACTGCTAAATATTATAAATCATCTTTTGTAAAATCCCTGATAATACCCGATATTCTGGATAAAACTTGCAATTAGGTGGATAATAATCGTGATGCAGAATCATTTTCGCAAATTCTGTTCCTTTCATATGGGCTCAAAAATTAGTTTCCATTCTAATCAATTTTATGTTGCTTTGGGACATCAAATTCATGCAAATATTTTGACAACTTGAAAGGGCCGCTTGCGATCGGCGGGCCGCGGGGTTGGACAGCTCTATTTTACATAGAAGTGCTAGAGCCAAGTAGAGCGCAGGGCTAAAGGTTTGTGTTTGTAGAGACGACTCATGTGATGATCGCTCAGCGATCGCTGTTAAGCCACCGGTTCTGAGCACTATATGCTGATATTTTCTATACAGACATGTTCCTTTGGGTCATAGTTGACACAAGGAAAGTACCACCATTCAAAAAATATTCAAATACGGTTCGGAATTGGATGCAAAACTACGATCGCTGAGCGATCCTCACGTGAGTCGTCTCTACGAAGGCGTACCTTGAAAAGAAGAGAAGTTGTATGCAGACTTTTGTTTAATGTTGATACGGGTAAGAGTCGCATTGATCGGATCAAGTCCGTTTTAAAAGTGAATCAAGTACATCTACGTCACATTGAAAAAATGAAAACAAGTGTTCATGGCTCCAGGTGCCTTCTAACAAATGTTAAATGTAAAAAAAAATATTTTCCAAGAAAGTCTAGGGTATTATTTCGTCCTTGGAACATTTGTAACAAGAATCATAGTTTTCAAGATATTTTCGTAGCAAAAAAAACTAGTTTAAAATTTGTAAAAGAAAACTCAATTTTAGTGCATATTAAAGAACTATCCAGTTTTCGTCTGAAACTAAATTTCTCCAGAAAATTCAATATTAGTGCATATTAAAGAACTATCCAGTTTTCTCCTGAAACTAAATTTCTCCGAAATTAAAATATGCTCCAGGACGGCGTAGAATGAATAAATATAAGCATTTAAGTATCCGTAGTATGTTAAATGGAATGGCCAGACACCGGGTAAAACTTGGAGAATTGGCCACGAAAATTGGATGTTTGTAAAAAATATTGTATCAAAGGCAAATCTAATTTTTTATACATACTCGCAAATCGCAATATGTAAAGAAAATCATAAATACTTACTCCATTCTATGAAAGTTTTCATCAATGTTACGATGTTGTTGTCACGAAGCAAATACATAGCATTATGGAAGAAAAAAGAGAGAAATTTTAAAATAATAGAAAATATTTCTTATCTAAAAACATAACAATTTCTTTAAATTTTAATACATACCGTCCGCGCATGCACATCCACCTTATAGGTACCGGCAATTAATTTAACGACATCTTCGTTGCCATGCTTTGCAGCCCAATGAAGCGCGGTCTGTAAAATGATGAAAAAATATAATTCAATAAAAGACCAAGAATATCTTTCGAGTTATTAAATGCTCTACAAAGTAAAATAGATATTTTTCAATCTAATAACGTTATAGTAAAACATGATTTTCAAATTATAACAAAAGTTTTTGATTTAAATAAATTCTAGGAGACAATTTTGAGCTTAAGTTTTTCTAGGGACGGACGGGGGAAAACTATCGGTTATCCGATCATCAATACAAAATAAACATACACTCGGACCATAGGAAATCCTAACGGATTGGGAGAACTTCGTATATATGTATGTAATAAAAATAAATTAGGACGAACGACGATACTTTGTATGCATAGAACACATCTCATCGCGCTATCGCCGCAACATCTCGTTGTTAAAGAACACCTTTTGTCCTTGATCGTTATCGATTGTTCGAATATAAATTACACGTAGATATGGGATTTGATAAGAAACTTCAGAGACATTTTTCCGAAAGATGCCATGGAACCTTTGGAGTAGACATTGTGTCTGCCAAACCCATGTGTGGAAATATTTTGGTCTCGCTAAGAAGATTGAATACGTATTTGAATTTCTAATCATAGAATCATTCTCACGATACATTTTGAGCCATTTATTTAAATTTATTGTTTAAATGTCTTTTTTTTTAACTTAGACACGGAAAGCGCAATACTGACATTAGACATTTTATGAAGACAGTATATTTGATTATAATTAACAGTTTGCTTAAAAATTCGCTTGTTTCTAAGTGTTACAGTATACATTCTAAAGTTCTTGAAAGTTTCAATCATAGGTATCGCTACACGAAATTCTACAGCTATATTTCCATTAAACTGTCTGTCGTGATTTGCCCTAACTCCTAGTGGAGCATGGTGCATTGGCGTCTACCGTGTGTAGTCGTCAACGTTTCAACGACAGTCGCATTGTTAGTTTATTATTCTGTGATAAGAATATTTCTGATCATATTCTGAATAATAAACTTGCGACGGGCCACGCCGAGTTTGGAAACTCATTTCTCTATGAATCTCTATATCACAGAGTGGCGACCGAACGATCACGGCCACAAAACACGACATACTATCTGTGGTTACTAAAAATTTGACCTAGTTATAGGACCTGCATTTTTTTATGGGACTAGGACATTTACATACAAACGCTTGAACTCTGAAGCAATCAATCATATTGTGAATAGAATTGTCATCAGATTTTATCAAAAGTGGGTAGTCTATCATACCGACCGATATGATCTCAAACTAAACACGCACGATTTCCGAAAAAAAACCGACAATTATATCCTGTTCCTACACTCAACACACATTGTTGTAAGCATATAGTTTATTTAATTACCATCGCGGATATCCTTCAAACTTCTCCAAGCCGAGAAGGAATCAACTAATGTTTAATACATGAAAAAATGATTCAAACGGATATCCGCGTATGACTATGCCCTTTACATTCCTACCGGCAATAATATATCCTTTTTGAATATCAATACACAGAGAAATGACAACGATGGCCGAAAACAATTGCGAGGGTTCGTTATGAACTAATAAACATCTAATCACGTCTTGTTAGGCGACATTAAAAACCACGTGTCTGATGTCACACGATGACAACCGAAATCGTTTGGTCCTACATATAAACAAAGGTATGATTTGTATTCAAGATTAGAAATTCGAATTCGATTGATTTCGTGTATGGTGATGATTGTTATGATATCCACGTATAAATAGACAATATTGTATGCGGGCTTTGACTTTAGCGGCAACAATGGACAAATAAAATATTATATGCGTTAATAGCGTTGTAATGAGTGGCACGAGTTGTCGATTTACCTATAGGGTAGCCGTAAGGAGATCTAATCAATTTTTGGTTTGGAGACAAAAGTCTGACCATTGCCGAAGCGCGTATCATAAAAAGTAAAAGATCTTGCTTATTTAGCATTTATGAATTTGAGCAGTATAGCAAATTTCGGATTCTTCGTTCAATTTAAAAACACCTTAAGGCTGATTTCTAGTTTTATACGAATAGACACAAATAAGAGGCAGGGCTACAACTAAATAAAATAACAGGCGCGACAATCCAACATTGGACTAAGGCCGCAGGAGGTGTTAGTGACATCCTATTTCCAAGATCTTATCTGCTTTCGCAGTGTTATTTATCCCCATAAATGGGTACTCCTTTACCATGGAACACGGTGAGATTCGAACTCATGACCCTGTGCACCGAAGGTGCGCGCACTAAGACCACAGGGGCTACAACTAAGTTGACTCATAAATTACATTAGAAAATTGAAAATTAAAAATCTTTTGCGGCACCAACATATGATCTACCACAAAAAACAATAATTTGAAAAGCTTTCCGCAAAAGAAAAATACTGAGCTGAGCTGAAAAAGAATTGATACCCTTTCAATCCGCATTTTTTTTTTCGTATTTTGGGTGGATATAATATGGATAAACCTCAATCAGTGACGGATTTACAGATTTGCCGCCAGTAGGCTATTCAAATTTGGCCGCCCTGACTGACCTCTACAAGTATATTATATTGGCGAAGAGGATAATGCTTGAAACAGAACAAAAGCAACATAAAAGCGAATGAAAGCAGCAGAATGCTTTTTAAATGGGTGACGTAATTTTGCTGTTGCTTTTGAATAGTGACAGCATGCCAACATGACGTCACCCATTTAAAATGCATTGTACTGCATTAACGTCACTTTTGCTGCATCATAAATACATGTAGCATAAGGCTGTATCTAGGATCTGTCGCGATGGCAAATTGCTTAAGCTTAAACGCAATTGGAAGCAACTTTTGCCATTCGCGAAAGATACTTACCGTATCCTAAGGCATTTAGCTATTCATAGCTTACCTTAAAATCAATTGCAATTTTTGCACAATGCGCGAAACATGAATATGTACTCAGAACGGATGTGCTTTATTTACCCGTAATAATGAGCTTTCTGTTTCCTGGGCATGCTTCAATCTTTATCACAGAGCGAAATGTATATTTATAACTTTTTTTTTTGTTATCCAGCTAAAGCGTTTTTTAGTGAAAATTAAATTTTACATAAACCCACTCTTCGGCTTCAAATATCAACTTCGAAGATAGAGAGATAAATAGAAAATATGAAAACTGTTAATTACAACATTGGTTTTTCTTTGAAAATGATGCCAATAATTTGATAACGGTACTTTAAACTGGTAAATATGCGAATTTGACAAAAGTTGTTTTAGCATAAATTATTGTATTAATTCTGATTCCCGATTTCGTGGGTGCGAGTATTAACTAATTGTGGAAACCTGACTTATCGTTCCATTCTATACACCAACTGCAGTGCATGTCTGTAGTATTTGGCAAGGCAACTTACCAGCTCTATTGAAGCTACTATGCGGAACTTTGTCTGTTGGTGGAGAGGAGCCCCCTGCGAGAGAAATATCGAGTTATTTAATTTCGGAAATGTCACATTGGAATGTTTGCATTTAGATTTCTAAGCATCTAGCTCAGTATGTTCACCATGATCATGGTGGTAAAACGCCATCACGGCAAATCACGGCAAAACACTAAATTCAAGATTTAATTTTTTGATTTATTCACAATTCATAAAAAAAATTCGGGATATTATTTTTTAGAAGTACCCTAAAAACCAATTTGAACTCTAGTTGATCAATGTTTTCCTGAATTTTAAACTTCGATTTTTGTCCTTCTTCTTTCGAACTAATAAAAAACTGATCATTCCTTGAAACATCAAGCTTCTCTGTAAGATTTAGGAGATATTATATATTTAAAGAGCAAGGCACCAAAAAGAAAATGCTTGGGGCTGACTTTAAGTCTGTAAGACATTATACCGGACTTGTTAATATATATTTATATATTCCTATAGTTTTTGAAGCTCTGAAATAATGACAAGTAGCACTTCTCCAGTTTTATGTTGCATTGAGAGCCAAACGTATCTAAAATCGAGGAAAAGTTGGCCCATCCGTGTTACTAAATCCGGTATTAAAATATTTATTTTTTAATTCAGTCCTCCGGAGCTTTAGATGTAGATATAGATATGTATGACTTAAATTTATATTTGCTACATATTTGCCGCCCCCGAAAATCTGCCGCTCTAGGCTCCAGCCTACTGGTAAATCCGCAACTGGCCTCAATGTACAAAATTATTTTTGTTAATGCAGTTTATTGGGAGCTTTAAATGTAAATGGAATCTTGTATCTCTGTATCGTAGAGAAGTGAAAATATCTTCGTCATAGTTTGATAAATAGGTCGGAATCTGCTGTTATGTAATTGTTGATGTTGCAGCTCCTACTAAAGAACATTGAAATATGGTCATGCACATTCAGGCTTGCCGATTATATCCACTTAAAATGCGAACCAGGATTTATTTTTTATTGGAGGATTGGAATGATATTACAGTCTTGACTCGATAATCCGGATCAATTATTGCAAGGGGTAATCCGGACCATCGGAACATCCGGATTAGCGCAATCACTTTTTTCTGAGGAAAAACAGTCAAAATAAATAAAAAAGAGGAACAAAAGCCGATAAATGTATTATTTCTTTAAAATTATTCAGCACCATGTCATTTGCCAAACCGTCCTGTAAAAAATTACGAGACCAAATCTACCATTTCACCCTGAAAATTTTAAATATCCGGATTATAGAGTCTAAATTGCTGTCGAAATCCGGACTATAGAATACATAGTGGAGACATTTAGTGGTCCGGATTAGCGTGATATCCGGATTAAAGGAGATCCGGACTACCGAGTCAAGACTGTAATTCTTTTTTCAGCTGGGGTTTTTTTCTTTGGCGAAATTCTTTCAACCTGTTGTTTTTTTTTTGTGGGGAAGCATTACAGTCGAGTATATTTACGCAATATAATAATAATAAATTCTAATTATACATAAATTTTATAGCTGAAATTATGTGCACATTCCGCATAATAAATACGTCACCAACATCCGTAACGACCTCCCTGCGTGAATGACGAATGGCTGCCGCAGTCTCATTAAATGGAAACAAAAACCAACATATCGGAAACATGCATAAAAGAAATAATTTTCAATGTCAATTTATGCGAGAGAATGAATCTTCAAGAAATATGAAAAGTGAAAATCACATCTGGTTCCACGTACAGGCAACGAATCATCCCTAGTCCCTACGTACACAGATAGCCTGGTGGATGGCGCCAACCGTGCGCACTTGCCATATTCTCTAACCATATATTAACCCGGTAATTAATATCTTAATTAAAAGTGTGCGAAAGAAAGCGAAGGGAGCGCGTGTACTCTATATATGCGCCACAATTTCAAGAGATATATGAGTCCCAATACGCGCCGTCATATATTCCCATATTACATGACACTGACTGCATATAATGTGAAAGGGGAAGAACAAAAAGCGTGATTATTATGGAGCCAAGTTTGTTTTTTAAAGCAGCAGCTAGTGTGAGGTTTTTGGAAGTGCAGAATCAGAATGAGCCCATCTAATAAGCATATTAGGTGGATGTTATTCAAAAAGTTCCAAGGCACGTATGTATATTAGCGTAGCATAATGTGTAAGCCACAATTTCAGCCTACACGACTTCAACTTTATTTTCAAAAACGTATTCTTGGCAAGTCATTTTCAGCACCTCTTAATGAATGTGAAGTAGGAGGACTACTAATAACAGCATAATCGTTTGTGTTTGCCGAAAAGCTGTTCTGATTATTATTAATAGCGTCCTATTCCTGGCCGTAATAATTCCAAATGGAACGGAAACAGTGTCTTTATAGGGCTTTACAGCTAACTAAAGCAAGCACTAGGAAACAGCGAAAATTTTAGATTTTGGTTATGCTATTTTTTCAAGGATAAATAAATTCATGTTCATACAAGGTTTTCAAAAATAAGTACGCGTGCAAAAATTCCGCTTCTAATAGCTTAAGGCGACCAACCTTTTCAGAGGCTAATGTAGAGCATATTGTGGCGCACATTTTGCTAAGAACTTTAAGAGTCCCAGCTATCTGCGTTTAAAAGTTACAGTTGGAGATGGGACTCAAGAACAAAAAAAAAAAAATGCAAAGGACCCAAGGGCAATGAAACGCAGAGGAGGACCAAGCGCGAACGAGGTCTATTTTTCATAAAAAAATTAGATGATCTAGAGCTGGCATGTCAAACTCGTAGTTTTGTGCGAAGAAACACCATGTGAATCAGCACAAAACCGCTAAAATAAAAAAATTGGAGGTGTTGTGTTGGCGGTTATTCGAGCTACATTTGCTTAAAGCGCCCTTTTTTTGTGCAAACAAATATTAAGCCCCTTCGTGAAATTGTTTTGTCCCGAAATTCGGTTAAAAATATATTTTTGGCTTTGCATGGTAGTTATCTACCACGGTTGCATTAACATTCGCGTTCACATTTTCAGGCTAAAAGAAAGGAACATCGTGGAATATAATTTATTTGAAAAGAAGGTCACGCTTTAAAGACCCAGAAGTCCTGTATTTTGTGAAAAGATCACCTAAATGAGAACTTTTGTAAACATTACAATTTCAGCCTATTTCCCGATTTTTGCATTTCAGCTTACTTGCCAATTTTTAGCCACCTCTAAGTCCGAACTTAATTTATGTTAGCCAGCAGTTTTGGGCGCGGCTACAAGTTGATTCTGGTGCTACAATGTTCTGATCAGCTGTCCAAAATAAATTTGGAGGAAATTAATTTACAAATAGTGGTTACTGATTCAATCAAATCATGTCGTCGTCGTTTTGAATAAAATTTTCAAAAGATGGTATTTCCAGTTTCCTCATTTTAGATATCCTAATTTTTCTATGTATAGTCCAGAGGTCGTTAGTGACTCACGTATATTCATTTTTTAAAAGTAATATTCTTTGAGAATAATTTTGTGAAGTCCGTTTCAAAATGTTTATCCTGCGGCCCCTTTAATCCCGAAGAAATTGATATTTGGCCCAGGTTTTGAGTTTGACACCTCTGATGTAGAGCATACTGTGGTGGACATTTTGCTGAACATTTTAGGGTCCTAGCTGGCTGCCTGCGTTCAGAGAGATCCGTTAATAGATACGATCCAAGGACAGAATAATTACAAGCGCAAATGGAATCAATTTTTTAGATCAGGGGTGCCCAACTTAATTTTTACGCGGGTCACATTGCTAGTTTGAAACGTGATGGCGGGCCAAGCATTTTTATGAAGACGATGACATGTTTTCCTATATATTTTTAATTTTTTTCCAATTGAATCACATATAAAAGATTCGATTTATACCAGTGGTTCCCAACTAGCAAATATCGGCGGATCACTTATCATGAAAGTGGACCACCATTAGAGTGGGTGGATTGAAAAGTTTCCGGATGTGCGAGAAATTGTTCAATTTTTCAATATATTCCCGTTAGGGTCGATACTTTTTTCTTTTCCTTCATTCTCATTTGTTTAGTCTTTCTAATAACACGTGTTCCGTAAAATATAATAAAAATCTATCGAGGTAAACCTCAATATTACCTGGACCCGAAGCACATCTTCATTCATTCTCTCTGATGTGATCGTCCTTTCCTATTTTCCTACTGCTTGTTGTTCTCTCGAGAAAAGTAGTAGGTTCATATTTTTCGGTGACCACGAATTGGCGAATAAACTCCAATGTGACGTGATCAAACAATCTCTCGAAATTCTTCTGCAGACTATACCTCCAAGCCTTTCATGGACCAACTTCGGTCCGCGAACCACCTGTTGGGAAATAGTAATTTAGACAGACACGTAGATCTCAATTTTTTAATTCACCTAGCCTTTGAGTTGATTAATTTCAAATTGTTGGTATTTCAATACTTTGATAATTAAATTTATTGAACTGTCTTAGAAGCAACTGCTGCTTTGACAAATGCCGCCATGATGAAATGAGGCTCTCTGGGGTTTCAGCGAGAATTGGATGACAGCTGTAGATGAGGATGAAGGAGTAAGCTTTTCTTTTGAAAGTGAACTAGGGAATGGAATAGATTTGGAATACATAGTTCAATGGCTAATGAAAATTATGAAGATCCTCTTTTTTAGGTCGAGTTACTTTTTTAATATGTAGAAGGATTCATACATCTGGCTGACATTATTTAGTTTGTGGGAGCTATATCCGTATAACTGTTGGACAACGGTTTTGAGTTGCTGGTAAAGTTGCTATTCTTCGGAGTCGCGATTGTTTTGCCTATATAGTGGAACAAAAAGTTCATTTAAACAAATATATTTCAGGTTCTCAACAGACCCTTCAGAGTCTTTGTTTTATGCAGGGTGTCCGAAAACTACCGCTTAAACGCATCGGAAAATGATTCCTCATGTGATTTCCAACAAAAAAAAAAAGGTGTATGGGATATACCCCCCAATTCTTAACCCTCTAGCTGCCACAGGCATTTGAAGATGTCATATACATTCGGTCGAAACCGACGAATGTCGTTACTTTTTTGCACTCTCCGAGTGGATATGCCCGTAAATCGGGAAATCACTCGGAGAGCAATATTCCACAACACAGATATATACTCATTTGAAGATTTCTAAAAACCAAAAAACATTTTCTAACACGACTTTCAGGTAAAAGGAACTTGCGCATGCGATTCAGTGGAAAAATATTGAAATCTCGGCAAAAATTATTATCTGAACTGTTGGATAATTTTGTTGCTGCATTCAATATTTAAAAAACATTTTTTTCTGTACCTATATATTTCCTAACATAAAAATTTGATCAAACGACTCCTGCTTGATATATATGTTTTTCGGTGTGATTTTTTATGCGGGACGGATTTGTAAAGTAGGTCCTTGAGATTTGCAAGAAATGGGGCAGCAAAATGCTTTACAATTGGGCTTAATTTTAAAAAAGACCGCACGCCGAATTCTCCTTATACAGTGGTCGGCATATGTATTTTGACATCTCATACCCTCCAGCCCCGACACTGGTTTTGTTTAACTAAAGCCAATAACGGTAAATTTCTTTTATCAAAATTAATGCACATATCGACAGCAATAAATATGCTTAATAATTTTCCTATCCTCTTTCGAACTCTCATGCTATAGAAAAGAGAAAAGATGGAGGCGTAATTCTGGTGTGCCATAAGTATTTTGACAACATTCAACTCTTTAATTGCACCCATTTTTTCGCAAGAACTGATGCACAAAACCTATTTTTATTAATTTTTGAGTTCCCCATATTAATTTTCAAATAAAAAATATCATCAGTGGCTCGAAACATAAACAAAAATCAGAATTTCGAAGATTGGTTTGAGCATCGATTGATGCAAGTTTGAGCCCTGGTTAACACATTGAATACGCTACTATTGAATTTTATTTTATACGGTAAACTGCTTATTACCAAACAAAGAAATGTTTTAAAACAAAATAAAAACAAATCTTGGCGCTCTCTGAAAGAAAGCGAATGTGAACCCCGAGTGAGGAATGAAGAACTCTAAGAAAGAAGTGAAATTCAAACGTATAAAAAAAAAAGAAATATAACTTCCGACGATTCAATGACGTCCAAAATAAGCTTCGGCCATGGAAACAGTGATTTGAGAGAGAGAGAGAGAGATAGCCTCCACTGTGCTATTAATTTTTATAACCAGGTATCCGTTTTCCACATAAACTGGGCATTATCTTTAAATATTGATTTTTTGGTAAAAGTGTAATAAAATAACGAATATTAGCCGAAAAAGCTTTTTCCGAAAGTTGCTGTAGCTTGAACTTTTTCCTTAGTAACAGAGGTTTGCTTTTGGTATGATTTTTAAATCTTTCTTTGGTTTCACTATATCTGCGTATGCATGCAATTTGCCTTTTTTAGTTCTAGGTCGAAGGTTGTCGTTATTATCTCTGCCTCCGATGGCACATTCTTCATATTCATAATATCCTTTGGATTTATTAGGACATTTTCCATAAATATTTGGAAGATTTTTCGGTAATGATTCGATATACACATCCCATTTCTGTGATGCAGTGAATAGTTTTCTATTTCTTTTCTCTTATTCAATTCTGGTGTTTAATAATGAACAGTCTACCTTATGAAATTAAATTCAATTGCAGCGTCTCCAACCTTTAAACCAGGGGTGAAGTTTGCCTCTACGGAGGCTTAAACCAAACTTCGAATTTCCAATGTTTCAAGCCATTGGACACATTTTCTGCTTGGACTTCAAAATATAAACACAAATCATTATTAAAATTATGTTTCATCCATTATTTGCCAAAGAAATTGGTGTACAATCAAAGATTTAAATAAAGTCAAAATAATTATTTCGCATCAAAATTGCGCACCAATCTGTTCTCTTCTTTATAGCAAGAGAGTGCGAAAATGGACAGGAAAAATATTGAGCTTATTTATTGCTGTTGATATTTACTTTGATTTCCTTATAAGAAATTTACCGTTATTCGCTCTAGTTAAACAAAATCAGTACCTTGGCTCGAGAGTATACCAGATGTCAAAATACATATGCCGGCTAGTGTATGTATCAAAAAGTTAGATTTCAAAAAAAAAACAAAGCGACTATCTCGTTAAATACTGATCGTAGAAGTGTAAGACTTTGCACTTTAAATCGTATCTTTCGACGGCTGCAGCTGCATCTTAGACATCTAGAGTCTTAAAATTTTCGGCAAATAGGGAGAATACGAAGCTCTACAAGTTTTTTTTTTAATTGCAAGAATATCTCATGAATTCCCGAGTTATGGACAATTTTTCATAAATAATCAGTTTTAAGGATATTTGTGCTTTAGTATAATCCGAAAAAGACAAATTCTTTACAAAAATTGAATGATCATTGTAACAAAAGGGTTTAAAAACGTGGGAAATCACATGCGTATTCAGAGGTAGTCTGGTTGGTGTAGTGGTTAGTGCGCTCACCTTCGGTGTACAGGGTCGTGGGTTCGAGTCTCACCGTGAGCGAATTCACTGTGGTGCTTTTGAAACTGTGACCCATGCGACAGATTATCTTTTAGGTATGGGGATAAATAACTCTGCTGAGCGTGCTGTTGATCTCAACACATCTTGAAAAAGCAGTGAAGATCTTGGAAATTGAACAGATGTCACTAACACATCCACACAATGTGGCCTTGATCCAATGCTGGACTGTCGTACTAGTGTTGTTATACCCTTCGCTCATACAGTGAAAGGGTATATTAACTTTGTCATGAAGTTTGTAACGCATTAAAGGAAGCATCTCCGACCATATAAAAAGTATACATATATGATCAGCATGACTTGGGGAGTCGATTGGAGCATGTCCGTCTGTCTGTCTGTCTGTTGCGACGCGTCTTACTCGGCGGGTATTGAAGCTAGCAAGCTGAAATTTTGCACACGTGCTTCTTATTGTTGCAGGCTGTTTGTATGTTTGATTCACCCAAATTGGATCACTGGGTCATGGGGCTGCCATACAAACTTAGCTCCCCAATTTGAGTTCTTCTAAGAGAAACTTTTTTATTTGGTTACCAATTTCAACCAAATTTCACACAAATGTTTTTCTATAGATAACACAAAATATATGCAAGAATGGATCAAATCGGATCATGGGGTCATGGGGCTGCCATACAAACTTAACCCCCCAAATTAGGTTCTTCTAAGAAAAACTTTTTTATTTGTGTACCAATTTCAACCAAATTTCAAAACAAATGTATTTCTATTGTTGACACAAAACATATGTAAGAATGGATAAAATCGGACCATGGGGTCATGGGGCTGCCATACAAATCCAACCTTCCAAATTAGGTTCTTCTAAGAAAAACATTTATATTTGTGCACCAATTTCAACCAAATTTCACACAAATGTATTTCTATTGATGACACAAAACGTATGTATGATTGAATCATATCGGACCATGGGGTCATGGGGCTGCCATACAAACCAAACGCCCCATATTGGTTCTTCTAAGAAAATTTTTTTTACACCAATTTCACAAAACCTTGAATTAATGTGTCTTTATCAAAGCAACTAAAAAGTTCAAAACGAATGGAATCGTACTGTGGAGTCATGCTCCCGCAACCCCAATAAAATCTTCCGAGTAAATATTTTTATTTGCCCACTTATTTCAAGCAAGCCCAAAACTTTTGTCAAGACGGAAAAAAAGAATGAGGAGGGGGACTAAATACAAGTCATAGGTACGCCCGAAAAAACTTTTAGCCCAAGCGAAGGGTATCCAAATTTCGGCCGCGCCCGAAATTGGCCTCGGCCCCAGGGGTTGGCGAGCGAAGCGAGCAGGGGCGAAGCCCCCTAGTTTTTATTTTCAATTAAATCGTTTATATGATAGTGTCTGAACCCTCTTTAGAGTCTGCTTCGTGATCCTTTGGCGGTGGTGTTAATTCCTCTGAAGGTCTTAGATTAGGTTACTCTCATGTTCTTACAAGAACCCTTCCTAAAAAATCAAACCTGCAACTCGCTTCTTACAACGGACAGTGGGAAGCACTCCTAGGCCGTAGCCACCAAGCCAGCACGATCCACAACCCTAGGGTTAAGAAGGTCAAACATTTTTTTAAGTATTATGATTCATAATTATGCAGACATTACATCCTATATTCAAATTCTAGCCACAACTTTGTTTCTAATACTACCAATTAATGTCCAATTTTTCCATCTACCTACATTGTTGTCGCGATAGTTGCATCGCGTGCATTACGGCAATGAAAATTCAAACTACTTTAAAATGCATCTCTCGTACTATCCGAAAAAATGTTTTTCCCTCTCGGATCCTGACTTCATTTACTGACTCTTTCTGAAAAATCGTCGGCACGAGTTTCATGTAAAGACCTCACATTGGATGGCTCGAACGAGGGAAACATGTCGCCATAGCGTTTGGCGACTCCATTACCAAAGGCCCAAAGAAGTTCCGTGCGCGCAATGCACCAGGTACAGAGACATAGGATTTTGTCGCGACCATAAGAACCTGCGAAGCTTTTCAAAAAGATCTTTTGCGACGACGAAGACGACGACACGGAAAGGATCACGCTTTGATCACCTACGCTCGTCTCATTAATTTATTGATGAAAATTAAAAGATCCGCCAACGAGCCGCGTAACGGACAGCCCCGCAGCCGCGACGAATAAATTGTTCGTCCGTACCGGACTACATATAAGTGATCGCGGCATCACAATACTGTGATGTGGATGACAATGACGCGCGAGACTTTACAATATGGTGATGATGACGACAATCGATATGCCGATGACAACAACATTTGATAGGGATCACGTTTGTGATCAGATTATAAGTTGCTACAATTCACGTAACGTATCGCATATGGGGTGGGCTGTTCGAAGCAACCATCGGAATACCATCCCAAGGGAGTGCAGCGAAGGTTTTTTCTACGGAGTTGTTAAAAATGCTACACGAATCACTAATCACACTCGTCGTTTATTACACCGTGAAAGGAAACTCAATTCAAGTCATCACATTAATTCAACATACTCTGGAACCTATGGAACGGCTTGAAAGGCACAATCACACATCTCGCTTTTGAAAATTAGTGACTCGCGCAGTTAGCAGGGATTAGAAAAACAATGAACATGTTGTCATCGGCTATTCAAATAGACGCGATCGATCAACCAATTTATACGTATGGTGATTATGCGGAGGCGAGGCGGTAATGTCTTTGACTCGCGTCTTTTGTGTTCGAGTCGATCAAAAAGCAATTGATAACTCATTTATTAGAATTCATGATACAGGTATATATCACTGCATAATGTCTCCTTTGAATTTAGCCGCAAACATAAATGGCATGCTGCCAATGTCACAATTTCACTATTTCTATCTTTCGAAGATATCTAAGTAAAGTCAATATTTATGGCTTATATTTTGTGGTGAGATTTACGGAAACTAATTTCGTCTCGAAATAATATTTTAACAAATTAGTCATACTATTGTCATATTTATTCAGAAAGTAAAAAATCGTCAAATGCAAACTAATCTGGCGGGACGAAACGGAATCCCCAGTCGCAACATATCCCTTAATCGCAAGAAATATTCCCAAAAACACCATCCCCATAATCATAGTATTGAACGGCGGGTCTTTGGCTTGGAAACTGAATTTTGAAATTTGAAATTTGAATTTTGAAATTTGGATTTTGAAATTTGAATTTTGTATTCTAGCGCTTACCGCTTCCAAGTGGAAAAGCACAAAATTGGGAGCTTTATCGTTGGCTCAGTGTTGTTTAATTGTGGAAAGTGAGTGCAGAACTTCTGCTTTCTTAAATCTTGTCCGGAAAAGGTAAATCGTATATGAATACCGGTGAATTTTTTAATGCCATGCATGTCCTTAAAGTGTAAGAATTTTTATCTACCTTACTTTATGGACACAGCGAACTATTCCATCATCAATTTTGTTCCTCGTGAGCCATGCCGGCCGATACTTTGCTTCAATAATAATAATAATAATCCATGTCGAATATGCATAACTTTCGTGAATCATATTTTCCCAACAACAGATGGCCCGACAAGGAAGACACCTTGGCGATTATCATAAAATATGCATATGAACTTTAGCTCCCCAAGAAGTATACTAGTAAGAGAGGTAACCGTTTCATCGCGAGCAAGTTTGCATGTTACATTTCCACTTTGCCAACTACCAGATCGAAAACAAATTGAAATCTAAAATTAGGCGCAGCATATCGCGGCACAGTACTGCAATTTGCATTAAATGAATGGTCAGTTTATGTTGCGTGATAATTTGATAGGCATGCACGCAGCAGCGGCAGCAACAGCAGCAGCAGCACCGCCAAGCAACTTCGCTCTATATGCCATCGAACTTGCATCGCAATATGAGCATGCACTTTGGCTTATGGTTGCAACGTCTGCATCTACTGCAAACATCCATAAGTGAATGAGGTTCAATGCGGTGCATAATATGCAATGTGCGCGCGGGTTCCGTTAAAAAAAAATCATCGCATGATAATTACGGACTTAGTCACAGCTGCTAATGGATGCTCCCCCATCTGATATGGCGGCAAGTATAGTTCACTATATCAAACCTCTACCAACTTTGGTCATGTATTGCTTAACTCGACACGAAGTTACTCAATTGTCGCCGGAATCGATTATCGATAAATGCGAACTTAATGACTGGGATTAGTAATTGGGTTGTAATAGCGCGGTTCGTGTAATAACGCACTTATCTAGACGACAATATCAAGAAGTACAATAATTACTCGAATCATGAAACTTTGGCTCCCATGCATGCATAAAGTTCTTGGGCAGGACATGCAGAAGTGTTGCGCGGCGGTGAAATGACAAATGTGTGCAACAAATAATTGAAATTATCTGCTAGAATCAGGATGTGATAAATTGTTGGGAGTCACAGCAGATGCATATGAAGGGCTGTTATTCAAAAGCCTACCTACCCTGTGTACTACTTCATTTTAGAAATACATAAAAATAACACATATTAATAACTACTTGTAGCTTGTCTGTGATAATAATCATCATTTCTGTGTTAAGCATGGGTGTCCAACCTTTTGGCTTCTCGGGTCCACATATTGGTCGAAGACGAGTGGTTCCGGGCAGCATAAAAATAATAATAAATGAATCAATGGATTATATGAGCTCCCCATTATTATATGCTTTCATAACAGTAATCTCTTCGAATTTTACAATTAATTTAATGAACTATTAAAAAAAAAGCAGAGCGAAACGAATGCTGTGGTGATGTGTAGTGAGGACCTGCCAAAAAAAGGACGCGTTCGCGAAGATGAGGAGTATCTTTCCACAGGTAAAGGCCTGGATAGACCTCGGGCGGAATGAGAATGAAATTTTAGTCCGCTGCGATTTTCTCAATGAAAATGCATACTTACTGTCGTGGAATATGTGGTAAATGCTGGGTAATTCCATCAACTAAAATCCGAGAATGGTTTCACAATTTGTCTCTGCCATTTTATATATTATTTTTCGATTCCCCGGTCATTAGATAATTTCCACGATGAACTCGTCGTGGACAGTGAATCGGTTTGACGTTTGCAAAACTCACCACGCCCGACGGAGAATATGCTACAGAGTCGACTCATTTTCACGTTGAAAATGCATTCGGACAAGATGGAATTTTTTTTTTAGTAATTTTTAAGATGATTTAGGACGTAAAACGCCTTTGTAGCAATTTTCGAAGCTAAAATTTTGAATTCACCACGGTTTTTATGCCGGTTCATTACCGTTTCATTTTCATTCCGCTCAAACTCTATCCGGGGCTTAAGATATAAAATATAGTTACTAAATAATTTTGCATTATGTTTTAGTACTAAACATTTACATAGTACAATTTCATTCCCAATAAAAACGAATTTTGTACCCAATATCAATGCAAAATTGCAATGTAAAGAAATGTATGTGCTTCGCATTCTATTGCAATTTGTTTTTGTAACTTCGTACTGGAGGCGTTGTTTAGAAATATGGGGAAAAAAGTTAATGAAAAAATAATTAAAATTAATTTTTGGCGATAAAGTTATGTTAAAGTTAATTTAACGATTTTTCTGGTATTTCATGTTTATTCTATTAAAAAAATACATACTTTTTTGTAGATTTCCCAAGGATAACTTGATAAATTGAAAGCATCCAACACAACTTATGGCCTTTAAGTTGCACATATCGTGTGATAATCTTTATACCCTTCGCTCATAGAGTGAAAGGGTATATTAACTTTGTCATGAAATTTGTAACGCATTGAAGGAAGCATCTCCAACCATATAAAAAGTATACATATATGATCAGCATGACGAGATGAGTCGATTGGACGATGTCCGTCTGTCTGTCTGTTCGTCTGTCCGTCTGTTGCAGCGCGTTTTTCTCGGCCTCTATAAAAGCTACGGAGCTGAAATTTCGCACACGTGTCTATTATTGTTGCAGGCTGTTTGTATGTTTGAATCACCGAAATTGGATCACTGGGTCATGAGGGCATGAGGCTGCCATACAAACTTGACCCCATAATTTTAGTTCTTCTAGGAAAAACTTTTTTATTTGTGCACCAATTTCAACCAAATTTCACACAAATGTGTTTGTCTTGATAACACAAAACATATCTAAGAATGGGTCAAATCGGATAATGGGGTCATGGGGCTGCCATCCAAACCTAACCCCCCAAAATAAGTTCTTCTAAGAAAAACTTTTTTATTTGTGCACCAATTTCAACCAAATTTTACACAAATTTGTTTCTCTCGATGAAACAAAACATATCTAAGAATCGATCAAAGCGGATAATGGGGTCATGGAGCTGCCATGCAAACCTAACCCCCGAAATTAGGTTCTTCAGAGAAAAACTTTTTTATTTGTGCACAAATTTCAACCAAATTTCACACAAATGTGTTTCTCTTGATGTAACAAAATATATCTAAGAATTGATCAAATCTGACCATGGCGTCATGGGGTGGCCATACAAACCCAACCCCCATTTCGGTTATTATAAGAAACATTTTATGCACCAATTTCACAAAACCTTGAATTAATGTGTCTTTACCAAAGCAAGAAAAAAGTTCAAAACGAATGGAATCGTACTGTGGGGTCATGCTCCCGCTCCCAAATGAAATTTTCTGTGTAAATATTTTTATTTGCTAACTTATTTCAATAAGCCCAAACTTTTGTCAAGACGGAAGAAAAAAAATGAGGAGGGGGATTAAATACAAGTCATAGGTACGCCCGAAAAAAAGATTTAGCCCAAGGAGAGCGAAGGGTATCCAAATTTCGGCCGCGCCCGAATTAGCCTCGGCCCCCGGGGGTTGGCGAGCGTAGCGAGCAGAGGGCGAAGCCCCCTAGTAATTTTTTCAATATGCAACACCAACTCAAACTAAACACACTTCAGGTGAGGAGAAGTTTTTTTGATGCAATGTTTATTTATAATATAATTAATGGTCACATTACTGCACCAGAAACTCAATGAAATATCCTTTAGAGTTCCTAATAGAATAACGAGACATCATCAACTTTTTCATCTGTCAACATATGGGAGTAACTACATTATCAGTTCGCCGATTGAAAGATTAAAACGCATTGGTAATCTCGTTTCAAATCATTTAATATATTTAATACAAACAAGGACAGCGTAGTTCTCTTTCATTTATGACTTGTTTGACTGAAGTTCTTGTCACTGGATTTTATAAATTCGTAAAAATTTTCATTATTTTTGAAAAAAAAAAGCGTTGGAGATCTAGTTTCTATTATCTAGATTCGTTTATTACATTACTATATTATATGGTTTGTTCGAGTAATGCTTATGCTATAGTACCTATATAAGAGTTTATTCTTTTCTATCTTTTTTTTTATTTTTTATTTTTATTTGCATACCCATAGCACAAAACTTACTAGTGTGTTCAGTCATTTTTTGGACTCGGACCTTTGCGGTATTGCGCAAGAGCACAGCTCGAGGAGGGGTAGTACCCTCGGATAAATTTGAATGTGAGTAAATGTAATACAAATATAAAGATAATTAATGTGTATGTAGGTATATTAATTATTCACTTATTTATTTATTTAAATCTAAAATATGATTTAGGGAAACTTCCTATTAGACAGATTTTAGTATTTAGCCACTTTAAGATAAACTTGTTCGAAGTTCTTTTCTTAATAAAGAAAAAAAGTTATTCTTGAACGAGTTATTTACGGTTATAGTTGTTAATTCAGGGTTCGACTGTAATTGCACACGATTAGCTACGCCAATTTCTACACAGGCAACCCGTTTGTTTTATCTATTACCAAGTTTTCCAGGAAATTTTAAGTTTAATTCGAATTTGATAGACGATTGCCGACTTATGACTCTTAAAATTACATTATCAATTTATATCTAAAAATGTTAAATATATTAATATATAATAAATTAAAATGTAACAAAATCTTTACATTTAAGAAATATTTGTTGGTTGTCCCCCACACATATTGAACACTACGCCACTGCCTATTGCTATAGTATGAGTAAACATAAACACATCTAAGCAAAAAGTTCCCTTTATTCAAATTCAAATAATTTATTTAACCTTAAATAGATGAGTTTATAATAATCCAATACATTTTTATCTAAGTAAGTGATCGAGAATACGCTCTTACAACTTAACTAAATTCGTGTAGTATAAACAAAATTGTGTACAGAATTATGAAGCTTCACAAATTGAGAAATAAGCAAGAGGAAAATGGTATAAAAACCTCTTATGCATATGTATATAAACTAAAACTTAGAACTAACTTAAAAACAAAAAAAAAACTAAAACTATTTTAATTAGAGATTTTTAGATCAGTGACATGGTTAAATAGGCTAACTCAGCTCATTAAGGAGGGGATTGGTGGCTCTAGCGCATGATAATTTAAAGTTTATGATGTTATGAGTAATTTTTGTGTAGATATATGGAATCTTGCAGATAGAGTGTAATCTCGCAGTTCGAAACCATCGTGGAACGTTAAGAATAATTTTTAAAATCTTGTTTTGTTTGATTTGAATATTCTTTAAATGAGAAGGCGCACACGAACCCCAAGCCGCGGATCCGTAAAGCAGGTTTGGTTGGAAAATGCTTTTATATATTGAAAGTTTGTTTTTTAATGACAATGGCGATTTACGGTTTATAAGTGGGTACACCGATTTGATTAATCCATCAGCTTTTTTCAAAATAGCGTCTGTATTTTGTTTAAAGGTCATTTTTTTGTCTAGAAGTATGCCCAGGTACTTTATATCTAGATCATTCCAATTTATTTCATTATTACCAAGGTGTAACGGTTGGGTTGGTAAAAGATCTTCTTTTCGCTTTCTAGTAAAAAAGATGGCTTCTGTCTTTGATGAATTTGCTTTTGTTCTCCATTTATTGAAATAGTTTACTAGAAGCTCAAATCCGTTCGATAGATTTGCTGAGATTTGATCCGGAAATTCATTGCTACTTAATAGAGTTCCCTTTAGTTTTTGAATTTTCGTTTCCTTCTTTTTCTTGTTCGTTGCCCAAACCTACACGAGATAACCAAAAAAACGTATTTAATATTTGAGTGAGGTTTAGGCAGATAAACGAAATTCTCTTAGACAACTTTATTGGGGAGCAGCGGGAACATGATCCCTTAGTAAAATTCCATTTGTTTTTACATTTTTTTGTTTCTTGTTTCGATAAAGACACATTAATGAAAGGTTTGGTGAAATTGGTGATGCAAAAACTATTTCTTAGAAGAACCAAAATGGGGGGAGGGTTTCTACGGAAGCCCCATGACCCCATGGATACCTTCCATCCATTTTTACGTATGTTTTTTTGCATCCATAGAAATACATTTGTGTGAGATTTTTTTGAAATTGGTGGACAAATAAAAAAGTTTTTCTTTTAAAACCCTAATTTGGGGGTTAGGTTTGTATTGCAGTCCCATGACCCCATCGTCCGATTTCAATTATTTTTGCATATATTTTGTGACATCAATAAAAATACATTTTCATGAGGTTTGGTGTAAATTGGTGTCCAAATAAAAAAGTTTTTCTCAGAAAAACCTAATTTGAGGGGGTGGGTTTGTATGGCAGCCCCATGACCCCATGATTGGATTCCATTAATTTTGACATGTGTTTTGGGGGATAATTAGAAATATAGGTACATTTTTATGAGGTTTGGTTGAGATCAGTGCCCAAACAAAAAAGTTTTTCTTAGAAGAACTTAAATTGGGGGGCTTGGTTTGTATGCCAGCCCCATGACCCAGTGATCCAATTTTGCTGTATCAAACATACAAACAGTATGCAATAATAAGAAGACGGTGTTTCAGCTTGCAAGCTTCAATACCCACCGAGTAAAACGCGTCGCAACAGACAGACAGACGGGCATGGCCCAAACGACTCCCCAAGTCATGGTGATCATAAATGTATACGTTTTATATATGGTCGGAGATGCTTCCTTTAATGCTTCACAAACTTCATGACAAAGTTAATATACCCTTTCACTCTATGAGCGAAGGGTATTAAAATAGAGTATAAGGCTAATTTTTGTTGTTTTTAAATCAGTGGGGTCCCAGGAATCTAAAACTCATTTTGATAAAAAAAAATTGTTCGGTAAGGTCACTATTTAAACCTTGACCGGAGGGTCGGCATGTGGGGTATCATATGAAAGGGGAAGTCGAGTGCATTTCATATCCGGTGTTTGTTTCATGTTTCAAGGACCGCCAACAGAATGAATCGCGTTTGAATGGAAACTTTTCGTGTTTCCCGTAACTCATCATCTGTATATCTTTCCAAAGCCATAACTACGCGAATATTTCAAGTTGCCAATTTAGAGTTTTTTAATAACTAAAAATTCCACCACTAATTTTGCTAAGAAAAAATCTGATCGGAAAGCTCTGAAAAAGGACACAAAAGAACTCTATTTAATCGACGTTTCGATAAAGGATTAATTAGTGCTTTTTATGTTCCTTTTCAAAGCTTTCCAATTTTTTCTTAGCAAATTTAACGATAGAAGCTTCAGCTATTACAGATTCTAAAAAATTACAACTTGAATTATTCGCGTAGTGATGGCTTTGGAAAGATACAAATGATAAGTTTCGGGAAACACGAAAATTTTTCATTCAAACGCGATTTATACCGTTTAGGGTCTTTGAAACAGGAAACAAACACCGGATATGTAATTTAATCGGTGTTCCTTTTGATATGGCATCCGCATGGCCCCTCTGATCAAGGATTAAATAGTGTCCTTTTTTATCCTTTTTGGGGCCTTTCCGATCAACATTTTTCTTAGCAAAATGAGTTTTAGATTCCTGGCACCCTACTGAATCGAAAACAATCAAAATTAGCCTTACTCTATTCTTTTCTATTTGGAGACCTGAATTGGGATATTTTGACTGGACTATTATGGAATAAATGAATAAATACGTCTTCATAACTAAAATTCATTTTTTTTATTCATGCAAATAAAAAATCAACAAAAAATTTAATTTTAAATAACATCACCTTTTTTCCGAGAAAAAAACATCAAATATTGTGCCATACATTAGAAATCCCACCTGATCTCCCAATAGCCACCGTCATGACAACATGCACTCTCAAATTGCCTATTCAATCAAAATGCAACAACGTTTTTGAACTTTTCCAATCGACATAACTATGCATTCACATATCACTCCCCATTTTAGCTGCCACTGTTTTTTTCTATTTTTGCATAAAAGTCAGCTGCTAAATGTGGAATCAAAATGAAATTCTTGAACAAACAAACAATCGCGTTTGACGACGAATCTGTATCGCCAAACATTTTTTTGCACACAAAAACCTTCAATGCCTGAGTTGTACGAAACAACAAATGGAGAACGAGCAAAAATGTCGAAGGATATATTTATGATGCTATAGAAATGTCCATCGAACAGATATCCTATTTGTTTTCGATCCAATACGCCATGTAACAACAAAACGATCTAAGGGTAGGTGCGGTGATAGCGCGGAACTACTAAAAGGACGTGTTGCCGCGCAGTTTAGAGCGGAGGTGGCAAGGCCATACAGCAAAAAGTGGACATTCTCGATAGCTGCTTGCACCGGATGAATGTAGAATGTTAAAGAGTTAGTTGAACAGTGAAAGTAAGCCCAAAAGGAAGACTTTTATTTGATATCGGACAAAAAACATTCAACTGCTGTTGTTGTCTGTTGACGTAATGACGCTCGATTGAAGTGATACGAAAACATTGTTTGTATGAATCAATTTTTAGATGGTGAAAATATAGTGGGTTGTATCCTATTAAATGAGTGTATTTAAATTGAACATCTGCCTAACCTCCACTCCATCGCTAACGCGCAAATTGAAATATCCATTCTACAAAATTCCTAAAAAGGTTTTTGGAATGCTTATAAGGTTCATTCTCATGGAACGATTTTAAATATAGTAATTTTAACAAAACTTGAGTATATTCACTGAGACTCCTGTGTGGATAGTAGAGACGATTGGGTATCTCCAAGTTTATGGCCAACAAACGAGGCACAAGGTAGCGATACCGATAACAATGCAAAGAATAGTTTCCTTCTTCCGACGATGTGTTCTTTTATTGTTGCCGTTTTCGTCGTTAACGTTGTTACCGCCACCGTTCTGTTGTCATGTTGTTGTATAGTCTGTTCATCGAGGAACAACCAGAATACACATGTTTCACCTCATATGGACGCGTGTTTTCATATACTCAACATTCTCCAGCCACTAAATCAATGTACTATTTGGTCCCTTGTCGTATTTACAATACTGTTGCTGTTATGTCGCCTGAGCAAATTCTTTACAACACCTTTCGATATATTCAAGAGAATCTTGGTAAAGATTGACTGCTTTGCTTTTGCTTCTGTTCCGTGAATTTAAAAGGTGTGGGAAAATTCACTTATTTTATATTTTGGCTATTTTGGAGCATCAAATGGATTTATTGCGTTATTTTGTGAAACAAGATTATGCTGAATTATGTTTTTCGGGGTGAAGTTTTGTCATATAATAGGTCTCTCAGTCTTCTTAAAAGCCTTCCTATAGAGTTAGGTTGAATTGAAGGTTCCAGTACGTGCAGGATCATTTGAAACAGCGGATAATTTTTTTACATTTTAGATCGTGACTTCAAAAACTATACTAAACTGAAGCCGGTCACAGTGGGACTCGGAGCAGTTCTTTGAAAATGAGAAGCTAACCACTACACCAACTAGACTACACTCATCATCATCAATGTGGCACGATAGCTTGAAGTCGGGCTTTGGCCGCCTGAATCGTTGACCTCCAATTGTCGTGGTTACGTGACCTTGTCCTCCAGTTTCGGAAGCCCAGCAGCTGGTGGGCGTCTTCACCTACGGAGTTCTCCCAGCGAGCTCTCGGCCGTCCACGCAACCTCGCTCCGTCAATTCATTGTGCGTTCATTACTTTCTTTGGCATGCAATTATCGTCCATCCGTTGTACATGCCCCGCCCATTGCAAACGTTGACGCTTCACGATTTTCGATACTTCCAGTTCATCGTACAATTGATACAACTCATGGTTGTACCGGATACGCCATTGATCTCGCTCGCGAACGGCCCCGAAAATTCGCCGAAAGACCTTTTGTTCGAATCTGTCTAGCAAACTTTCGAAGGCTTGCGTGAGGATCCATATGTTTCGCAGCCATAACAAGTGTTCTCGCATCCCCAATGAAATTTTCGGAATAAATATTTTTATTTGCCCACTTATTCCAACAAAACCCCACACAATTATTGTTCTTTCGACGTAACGGAACTTTTGTAAAGACAGAAGGAAAAGAGGGGGAGGGGAGGATTAAATACATGTCTTAGGTACACCCGAAAAAACTTTTAGCCCGAGGGGAGCGAAGGGTATCCATATTTCGGCCGCGCCCGAAATTAACCTCATTTTTTTTTATTTACAGAATTTTAAAGGTCTTAAAGGCTGCGGTACATGTGTCATTTTGTTCGAGCGCCATTCGAAAATTTGCAGACAATTTCCTTTATAATTTTCAATGAATCCTCATTAGAACTTTCAGATTTGCAAACCTAAAGGAGGTTACCACGCCCACAGTGAAATTTGTGCCAAAGACTCTTACTATTCTACAAAATTTCATGTTAATCGGTTGAGCGTTCGCAAGTTATTTCTTTATTCTCAAAAACGCCTAAAATGTAATTTTTCGCGGACACCCTTTCGTTTTTCCTTTGCCCTACCAACTTCAAAAGTATTCGTGCCAAATCCTGTTATCATTCTAACAATTCCTCCCAAATTTCACGTCGATCGGACAGACAGACAGACGGACGAAATTATTTTGAAAATGCAGTGGCGAAACAACTTCACTTGGGGCCCTCCCGCCTACTCCTCGAGTGGACCCCCTACACTGAGAGAAAAGCAGAGTTCAATTAATGGACACGCTTGAATCAACTCTTTTTAGATTTCACTATTTTGACGTTACAGTGTTACTATATAGGTACTACTAAATTTAAGAACTTCGTTTATTCCGTAATGGAGGTATAAAGTGTACATAGAGCCGAAAGCCGACTTCTTATCTATATACAGTGAAAGCTCTGTTCGCGGACAGCTCCCGCAGGCGGACATCTCCCGTAGCCGGACAATTTTCTTGGTCCCAACTTTTTCCTTCATATTTTAGAACAAAATCCATTCCACTAGCCGGACGCTCTACAGGCCGGACACGGACACTATTCCTGCTTACATTTCTCATGATTCATCTCCCGTAAGCGGACACAAATTTAATGTTTAGTCGACTTGCTGAAATTAATGAAAACTGGATACGATCACAGAAATGCATTTAGGTTTTGGTTTTGAAGATTTTGGCTCCACGGGTACCATGCATTTGTGTCTTCATACAGAAATAGGACGGTTATACCCAAAACCCATACCTAGTCGGCTGTTCAACTTTTTGGTTAACCGGAATTTGAATTTACTTTCATATTTGCGGACAAAGTCTCAAATTTTCTGTCTACTAGGAAAAAATCTTTGTGTGTAAAAACATACAAATGGGCTTTTTGGAACCCGCGAATCATTTATTGTTTTTTTGTGTGATAATCTATTCATCATAAAACAGTTTATTGGCAAACAAAATTTTCCTTAATAAAGGACTTATCACCATCTGGAGATTAGATAAATATAATTCGATAAAGGAATCGAATGGTCGGTTCCTTGTTGATCGTATAGGCCCATCAGAAATTTCACGTTAATTTCGATGCTGAGACTGATCATCTGGGAGGGTAGTTTTGCCTATACAGGAAGAAATGTTTCTGGAGCAGAGCATATGTATTGCACGGGATCCTTTTGTACGAGCCATATTGAAAGGATTAAAGCGCCAAGGAGTTCAACTCACGCTCTACTCCAAATTAAATTTTATTACCTACAAGTTTAGGCAAAACTACATTCCCTGTTGAAGCTTCTCGTGATTTTCTTTTAGAATGATGTATCCTCCTCCTTCACGCGATGATGTAGAGTTACTTAATCGAGGTTCTCTACACCAGGCGAATCTGCCAATTTGAAGAAGTTTTACTTAACGCTCTGAGGGTTAGTTCAGTGGAAAGAACTCATTACGAACGCTCGAGAGTCTTACAACTTTCAAGTAACAATGCCAGGCTGGGTCGTCAAGTGATCATTTTGGGTAAGATACAACTTTGAAAGGAGCATCTCACCGTTGTGCGGTTTTTGAAATTCGTAATTAAGGCTAACATTTTTCTACTAGTTTTCCCTATGAATGAAAGCTTGGAACAGTTTATTGGTAAATGTGCATTTGCGCATTGTAGATTGTGGAGGTTTGTAAACCAAAAATGAATTAAAACACAACCATATAAAAACAACATTTTTATTGGTTTAATGTTAATTTTGAATTATTGTGTATAAATTAATGCGCACATAGAAGCAATAGAGAGTTTTAGCAAGTCGTATGGAATAAAACGACATAATTTGACATTCCATATAAAAATTCGCTTGCTTACCGTATACGAAACGAAATATCTTAATTTTGCATGTCCCAAGTAGGCATGGGTGTATTTCCGTATATTTGATTCTCTGGAAACAGTCGAAATTGGCGAAATAATTTGTCGTTTTTTTACACCTATGCCTACTTAGGATATGCAAAATTAAAATATGTTGTTTCGTATACGGTAAGCAAGCGAATTTTTATATGGAATGTCAAATTATGTCGTTTTATTCCATACGACTTGCTAAAACTCTCTAATTTTTTTAACCCTCTCCCGGAAGCGGACATCTCCCGTGGCCGGACGAAAATGCTGGAACCGTGAGTGTCCGTCCACGGGAGCTTTTACTGTATATATATATATATAAAAATGGAGCGAAAAAATTTATAGTAATTCATCAATTGAGAACGGCTGGACCGATCTGGTTCAATTTTTTTCAGTTGTTTCCAATTGCCAGGAGAAGGTTTTTACGAAAGAAAATGTTGGGAAAACTCTCCGGAAAAGTCGGAAAATTGGAAAAATCTTAAAAATTAATCACTTGAGAACGGCTGGGCCGCTTTAGTTCAAATATTTTTTCAGTTGTTTGGAATTTCCAGGAGGTTTTTACAAAAGAAAATTTTGGAAAACCCTCCGGAAAAGTCGGAAAATTGGAAAAATCGAAGTAATTCATCAATTGAGAAAGGCTGGACCGATTTGGTTCAAATTTTTTTTTCAGTTGTTTCCAATCACCAAGAGAAGGTTTTTACGAAAGAAAATGTTGGGAAAACTCTCCGGAAAAGTAGGAAAATTTGAAAAATCGAAAAAATTCATCAATTGAGAACGGCTGGACCAATTTAGTTCAATTTTTTTTTTTCGGTTGTTTGCAATTGCAAGGAGAAGGTCTTTACGGAAGAAAATTTTGGAAAAACCCTCCATAAAAGTCGGAAAATTGGAAAAATCCAAGTAATTCATCAATTGAGAACAGCTGGATCGATTTGGCTCAAATTTTTTTTCAGTTGTTTGCAATTGCCAGGAGAAGATTTTTACGAAAGAAAATTTTGGAAGATCCTCCGGAAAAGTCGGAAAATTCGAGAACTTCAAAATTATTTTTTTGCTTGCATTTTTTCTAGTCTATATTATGTATATAAAAATGGAGCGAAAAAAAATGTAAAGTAATTCATCAATTGAGAACGGCTGGACCGAATTGGTTGAAATTTTTTTTCAGTTGTTTGCTATTACCAGGAGAAGGTTTTTACGGAAGAAAATTTTGGAAAAACCCTCCGGAAAAGTCGGAAAATTGAAAAAACCAAAGTAATTCATCAACTAAGACCCATATTCTTCTGAAAGTACACCAAATTTCCAATAAAAGGACATATCGAACGTTTCGAACGGTTTCGTATCTTCCGAGATACGACGTTTTGAATTTCGCATAAATGTCAATTTCAACTTTTAATGTCAAAATTAAGCCCGAATTTCGTAACGGTACATTGTAGTGACAAATCTGCAAAGTTGACAAAAGTTGGCCTAATATCTTAGCTTTCGAACGGCATAGAAGGATAAAGCACAAAGTCATCAGGTTTCTGAATAATATGTGTAAAAAGTAAAAAACAGATAGTTCGTAAGTGGAAAAAATCTTGCTTTCATGTGGGAATGAAATTGAGACTCTCACACATGAACGAAGTGGTTTTAATAGTTATTACAGATATTGTTCAAAATGAGTTCTATCGTGCCGGACGCATAATTGGCATCTTTTAGACGTTGATGTAACTGCTGCAAGGATTTGTTGGTGGTTCATATTCAAATTTTTACACGCCGGTTGAATTTGTTCCATTAGTTGCTCTCGAGACAAAATCGGTTGGATGTAAACTTCGCTTTTGATTTTCCTCCATACATAAAAATCTAGAGGTGTTAAGTCTGGACTCATTGGTCGCCATGCGACTGGTCCGAATCTTCCTATCCATTTTTCTCAATCCCCAAGAACCCCCAACCATATAGATATATATGTGATTTGGGGATATACCGAAGCAGACCACTACTATTTGGGTCCATTTTCGTCCCCTTACAGTCCTCAGTGATTTCCATAAGTCGACTGATAATTATCGACTTCTTCTTTCATCACTGAGTCCCGTGTGATGCGTAGCATATCCTTGAAGCTAAGTTCCCTCGTGGATTCCACACTTATTGGGGATTTACCTAGTATCCTTAGCCTCCTACTACCTAGTGCTGGGCATTCACATACAATGTGTGCTGCCGTCTCAGCGTCTTCCAGACATAGTCTGCATACATCATCTTCCACGATTTTCATCTTAGATAGATGAGCTTTAAAATTACCATGCCCTGTTACTAAGGCAATTATCCAGCTTAAGCTACTCCGTGTGTAATTATACCCTATACCCAGGCGCGCACAGAGGGTAGGGCAAAAGGGGCAATTCGCCCCGGCCCCGCGTTGGAGAGGGCCCCGCAGGGACAGTGGTCTCGTAGTGCGCATACGTCTAAAAAATTATTACTCGAATTGATGTCAGAGAAATTCTATTTAAATCACTATTTAACTTGTTTTGCGTTATTCAAAGCATTTCTAGGACCTTATAGGATTTCCCTTCACCTACTTTTTTCAATCAAAATTGCTAAATCTAAAATTGGCACTGATCTTGATATATTTTAGGTGTTGAGATCAACAGCACACTCTGCCGAAATTTATCTAATTAATCGGTATTCTCTTAAAATCTGAAGTATGTGTGTTTTATAGAAAAAGTGTTAACCAAGAAACTGAAAACGATGGATCCCTTTAAATGACTATTTCTTATTTAGTTTCCATAAACTTATATTTATTCAAGTCTCTCTCTGATTGTTGTTAACTCATTGTAGTCTTATCTGTAACTATGCTCTCGAACTAGCAAAATTTCTCAACGTTTTCTACAGGTTTGGTTTTAGACTTTTATTCTCCTATGGATCAGTGCACACTCGGTCTTAGTAACTTTTATGAAGAGACAAGAATTTCGATTTTTGCAATGCCATCAGCAGTGACGGAACAACTTCACTCTGGGCCATCCCGCCAACTTCTTGAGTGGCCCCCCTACACTGAGAAAAAAAGTAGAGTGCGGAATCAATCGAAAACACTCTTGAAGGTCGATCCACACTTTTCAGTCATCAGTCACAGTCACTTTCCATACAAGTTAATTGATTGATTGGCAATCTGTCAATTTGTATGAGAAATTACTGTAACTGCGACTGATGACTTAAAAGTGTGGATCGATCTTAAACCAAGTATTTTGAAACATGATATTGACGTTACAGTTTTTCTACTAAAATTAAGAACATCGTACTTAAAATAACTTTGCTAAGAGCTACTTTGACTCTTTGCATTTTTACATTGAGAATAGCGTTCTTGTTGTAACGTTTATTAAATTAATGATTTCATCAATTGTTTTTTTTTTTTTATAAAAATGCTCACGCAGCGCAGCATTGACCTCTATAGGTGTTAGTGATGTTTAAGCATAGAAAATTACCTGTGCCTACAATGAGATTCGATACCGCGAACCTATGATTCGAAGACGAGCGCCCTATCTATCTACCCTAATGCCGCTCTCTCAGGTACCAGCATCCTGGCATCCTGTAGTAGGAACATCATTTTTAGAGTTTCTAACGACAAATGTTCTTTTTCTCAAAGGGGCCACTTTTATTTATATGCCCCGGGCCCCGTAAATCCTCTGTGCGCGCCTGCCTATACCCATAAGATGGTATAGGGTATATTGTTTTTGTTACGCCGATATTATGTAACACCTCAAAGGAGCCACCGGAGGTATGGCAAAGTATATATATAAATAACCAGGGTCGGTCCCTGAATCGAATAAGCCATGTCTGTCTGTTTGTCCGTGTGTCTGTCTGTTAGCACGATAACTCCTGAATTAATGAAGCTAGCGGTTTGAAATTTTGGTCAAATGTTTGTTCTGCTAAAATCTTGGACGGTATTGAAAATGGGCCAAATCGGACCACGGGTCCCCCTACCTCCCATACAAACCACCCCTCCTTGAAATTTTAATTCGGCCATAACTTTCGGTAGAATATCGCTATCGGCTTGAAACTTTTATTAATGTCTCATTCTCACATATACTTTAAGTTGACCGAAAGTGGAGTAGGTCCGACTACCCCTACCCCTACTTCCCCTACAAAGTTATATTCAGCCATATGTTTTGATAGAATGTCACGAAAAACTTAAAACAAATTAGTATCAAATGATAGCCGTTGGATGCCTTGATAAAGTAATAAAGATGTGTCAGGTCCGACCCATCTAGCCCTCCCTCCCCACAAAAATATCAAATTGAATATTTTGGGTTTTGCGTGCCTTCTAGGTCGGGTATAGGGTATACACTCATCGTGCTATTCGCACGATTAGAACTCGGTCTCGTTGAGTACTTGTTTGGCTTTCCTCCCTAGTGGAATGGTAATTGCGTTACGAGCCTGTCTACAAGTAGATAGGCTTCGCCATCGTTGCCGATGGATGGAATCAATCCAGTCAAGTATCCTGGCTTAAATCATGCCGTTTCCCAAAGCAATTTTGGGTTCCGGCCCTTGAAACTTTTCTGCTGATCCCTCTTTTGCTAAGGTATCGGCAATTTCGTTCCCCAATGTACCTACGTGTCCTTTAACACACACATTAGCGTAACTTCGTTGATTGAAGCACACTCATTGAGCTTCTGGACACACTCTAGTACCAATTTTGAATTGATGTTGGATTGCTGCATGCGCTTGATCACCGATTGGCTGTCGAGTGCTATCAGAATTTTCTTCCCCAGTATCCCGCCTTCCAGAATATGATCCAGCGCGTGCAGCAATCCAAGCATCTCCGCCTGATATAACGATGCATACTCTCCTAGACGAAGTGAGCATGCAAGGTTTAGCTCCTCGGAATATATTCCAGCTCCCGCTCTTCCGTCCATGAAAGACCCATCTGTAAAAATAGCAACATCACGTGGATACTCCTCGTGTATCCTGCCATCCTCTATGAGAGTGATGTGATGTCTTTCGACTACCCTACATCTTCTCATACCATCCAAAGGCATATGAGTCTCCCTGACATTATCACGAACAATATCAAGGATCCCCCTATGACCTCCGTTGCTACCAAAGTGATGTCATGTGCCATCTCTTACCATTGTTATTGCTGTGAGCGCCGCACTTTGTTTTATAAAAAGATCCAGTAGCGGTAATCCCAGTATAACCTCCATAGCATGTGTTGGCATGTAAACCATACATTTACGCTAAGCTCATGCTGGTAGCGAGATGTCCCTATAGCATGGGGGTTGTCAGAACTCCAAATGTGACTATTTCGGCTGTTGAAAACACCACTTCGAGTAAAAGTGGCCTCGTCCGCCCAAAGAATTTTATTCGCGAAATGGCGGTCGGCTGCTTTTTGCTGTAAAAACCATATAGAAAAGTTAATTCTTCTCTGATAATCTGCTGGAAGTAAATCTTGCACTTCCATTAGATGATATGTGTGCAGTTTAACAAATTCGTTTATACGTACCGTTATAATTAGTAAAGTAACATCTACAACAGTAGCGAAAAGTATTTTTCCATAATGCATAACAACCAAGTCTATGCTTTATGTAAAAATTTTACTTCCTTATCAAGATTGAAGTCGGTTTGGTACATTTGAAGAATGGTTTTTTTTTATCATTTATACGTATTATTCAGAAACTGGATAAATCTGTGCTTTATTCGTATATGCCGTTCGAAAGCTAAGATACTACGCCAACTTTTGTCAACTTTGCAGATTTGCCACTACAATGTACCGTTACGAAATTCGGGTTTAATTATGACATTAAAAGTTGAAATTGACATTTCTGCAAAATTCAAAACGTCGTATCTCGGAAGATACGAAACGTTCGATATGTCCTTTTATTGGAAATTTTGTGTACTTTCAGAAGAATATGAAAAACATTGATTTGGCTAAAGTGGAAGCTAGAAAATAGGAGTTTTTCGAAAAAAGTCGTGTTTTTTGACAAGAATCACAAAAAAGGCAATTACTCCTTAACAGTAAAAGCTAGAGAAATAATTTTGGCGACATTTTTCTTAAAACATCCTGTGTAGTCTACCATTGGTCTATGGCTAACCAGTTGCGGGACACCCTGTATAATACAATTAAATATGTACTATGTACATTCTTGTGTGCGATGGGACTAACATAAGTTCTAGCTCTTTGCAAAAGCTATTTGCTTTCACTACGGAATGCTATGTGACCCGACAATAAAACGTTCATTAATGCATCCTACCCGCACAATTTCTTCTAATTAATTTCACACAATTCAAAACCAAAGATATACCGTTGACCGTATCGCTAATTTGGAATCATTTTTCACCCTTCCTTTCGTTGTGTGATGCGTGCAAATGTGCAAACGTGTTAACATGAAATCATAATTACCATGTTAGTAACTACTGTAATTTGTACATTTGCAAAGGGAGAGAAGCTCTATACTCGTAGATATGCACTTAGCGAGCATAAAGACATAAAAACTCAAAATTATGCGTTTCAATTGTAATAATTGCCCATATACTGCAACCTCGTACTGCAGAAAGCTTATTAATGAGAAGAGTGTATTACTAACAGCATTATTAATTTTTTTTTCACCTTGCGATCCTACCTTCCATTATTATTGTTTGGATACGTATACGTACATCAACGATGCTGTTGAAGAGTGTGCTTACACATGTTCGCATTTTCCTTAAGTGGGTTACTATGGTCACAAGAATGCTGCACTCGGTATTACGAATGCAACAGATAATTTAAATTAGCTCATCAAAGATGGTTTGTTCCAATTAGAGACACGAATGATGTTATTATTATTGAATTGCAGAATTGATTAGGTGAGGTATAGAAAAAATATGGAAAGCAAGAATTACAACTATTATACTCATTAGAAATACTACTTCTCGATTAGATGTAAATGGTGGTGAAAATACTCAGACTGCAATTTATGGGATACTTTTTGTATAGTACTTTGCCTACATTTTCTTTATGATACTAATAATTATAAAAATACTTTAAGCAATCGTCTTCTATTTCTTGAACATCTTCTACAACTCCCATTGAGCTTTATTCGTTCATTCCCAACGTAGAAAATCTAATGCGTGTCAGTCTAATTGACAGACACTGCTTTATGGACATAATTTTTAACCATGATGACAAATGTCTTCGACAGACCTGTCAATGGAACAATCGTCCATAAACTATTTGTTTACATATTGTATACATAAATCTGACATTTATTATCTGTAAAATATTGTCTACAAACCTCAACAAAAGATACATAGCCCGAACAGGAGTTTTTCCTTTTTCGTCGAACATCAGAAATGCCACTTCGCGGTGGGGTTCCATAACCGCGTATAACAATACTCCCATACGTATGACAAAGCGAGTCGATAACAAAAATTATGATAATCCCCAAAATTAATAACTTTCAGCCATCTAATAAAAACATTTTTTAAAACCGATCCATCCACTTCCACATTATGCTGTTTTGGATCTTATCTCTCTTATACGATCCGAATACTTTTCGGGCACCGCGCACGTATCTTCAATATTCGAGGGATCTTCATTCTTTAAATTATTTCCTTGAGATTATTCCGCTGGAGAGAGCCTGTCGCAATAAATAAACGCGTCTTTTATAAGATCGTTCAATACTTCGTATACAAAAGAATAAGTAGCCCGTAAAAAGGCGGTAATAATGGGATTAAGAGCTATTTATGCTTTGTGATCACACACTGATAGATTTAGAGATGCTCCATTGCAAAGTGGTTACGCGCATCCATTTATTGCTCGCGCGGTTCGCTCATATAGTCACAAAACAATCCTTCGCTCGCGCAGGTTGTGGATTCAGGGATTCTCCCATCTTGGGATCAAAACGTATTGTTTGTCGTAGATTGAAGGACAATGGGATAAGATTAAGGCAAAACTGATCGTATCAACGAGAGCAGAGGCAAACTCCACGTTTGCGCGGGTTAATCGGCCAAAACCTAAATATGTACTCCAGTAGTAACCGCATAGTACTGTAGAACCAAAGTAAGTACACATACTTGGAGGAACGCGTATGCCAGTCGGTCAACAGGTGAATCGGATTATTGTCTTCAAGATGCAAAAGAGATGCCCGAGTTGGTTTGATATTTATTACAATGTCTTTAAGTGGACGGAACAAACAAGGAAGCACTCTCTGAAACGGGCGGGACTTCAAATGAAATTGTTATGGTTAAGTGATGGGAAATTAGTTTCACTGAATAAACGAAGATAGAGCAATGAATCAATTGTAAGTCGTAGAAATGAGAAGTACGGATTTGTATTGATTGTATTGGTTGTAACACGAAATTGATATTCTATTGTGAGTGATTCAATGGGGTATAGGATACAGAATGACATCAATTGTTGGCTATAGTGACAATATCATTTGAGGGAAAGACGTGATGGTGGGTGATATTAAGTGTATAAGTGTGTAATAAATCTTTAAAATAAATGAAACAAGAAACCTTGAAATTTCTAAAATGCGGGTCGCAAAAAGGATTTTTCTGGAAATCAAATAAAAATTGTTTTTTGCATTGGATGGATTCAACCTCAATCGTCCTTTACTCATTGGATTTTGATAATTTTTTTAGTAAAAGCTTAGGTTACAACAGTTGTATTGCGGTAATTCCGATTGAGCTTCACAAATGATTGATTTTGAAGTTCTATAGAGCATTTTGACATTTCATTTTAAAATAAATTGTTCTTTCATCTCACTCTTTTCAAGCTTTAGCCAAGTTGATGTTCCTGTACAATAAGTGTATTAAATTGGATACTTTTGGTCCTATATAAGAGGATTTGACACAATGCCTGGATGAGTCCGGTAATGCCTCTCGCAACAGTGCATGACGCGCCGCATCAGAAGAGGCATCTAATGAGAAGATGCGGAGCGCCACGCACTGTTGGTCGAAACCGGCTCCAAAAGTGCACACTGTGTGCCGCATTTATTACGATGATAGCATAAAAGTGTATTAAATTGGATACTTACATACTGTGTTGGAATCCACAAATTATGAAGACGGGTACATGAAATAAAAAAAAGAATAAATTATTACTATACATACATACTTATGTACTTTATACAAATAATTTATATTCAAATAAAAAAAAAACAGCTTTTTTTTATCAAATGCTATTAAAGTGTATATGTTCCAGAACACCCAATAACATTAATTCTAATATTTAATTTAGATTGAATTTGATGTCCATTTTCTTGCAGTTGGTTAATAGAAGCACAGTTATTATGCAGGTTTTATTTTGAGCTTTTCATGTATAAACAAACTCTGAGGAAGGTTGCACGTGGCTTTTAAACGAAAAGCTTAAAGGCCAACCTACCTAACCTACGGGAGCGTTTCGCCCGCTAAAGCAAAAAATGGGAGGCGAACAAGTAAAGTTACCGGACGAAACATGGTTTACCGGTTGACAGGGCTAAATGCTATACAATTTTCAAAAAAAAAAAAAAAAACAAACATTCCCATAATATTCAGCATATTAAAATCGAGTACATATGTAAGTAATTCAATTCTTAGATCGACACAAAAACGGGAAAGATATATGTATTTATGTAATTCTCTGGCAGACAGACGGTTTCTCAAAACTCTTATCGAATGGTTAGTCTTATCGCATAGAGAAGACACACACAATTTCCAAAAAGCTTTTCCATTATATTGAATTGAATTTTTGTTTATTTAGCATAGTTATGTTATCTTTTGCTTATTTACGCTGTTGTATGAAACTGCGCAATGATTTTTTCAATCTAAGATGATGGCGTAACCAAGCAAAATATGGCGTAAGCCCTATGATGTAGTGTTCTGACTTCATAATGCAAAATAAACAAAAATTCCATTCAATACAATGGAAAAGCTTTCTGAATATTGTGTGTGTCTTCTCTATGCGATAAGACTAACCAGCCGATAGGGACTGAATAAGAGTTTTCAGAAACCAGGCCTTAATCGAGTAACCCGATCTTAGAATGCTCAAATTAATTAAATGATGCCTTCTATTTTCGTAATTCAGAATAAAAATTTAAAATTTAGAATTGAAAGTTGAAAATAGAAAATTGAAAATTGGAAATTGAACATTGAAAATTGAAAACCAACATCACCGGTATGCATCATATCATTGGCGAAATCACGGGAGGAGCTAAGGGGGCTAAAGTATCTCCTGAACCCGAAAATTGAGAATAGAGAAATTGCAATATTGAAATATATAACAAGAATTTCTTTGGAGATTTGGTTGAAATATGAATGCTTGTACATACTTGAAACTAGGCCTGTTCGGTACCGCGATTTCAGTACCGGGTTTCGGTTTTTTTTTCAATACCCCGTACCACAAGCGGTTTCCCTGACTCAGGTTTTTTTTTCAGTACCGACGGTTTTTTTAACCATAAGCCGGTTTTTTTGAGTACCGGGTTAAAAACCGAATCAGGTTTTTTTCAGTACCGATGGTTTTTTTTAACCATAAGCCGGTTTTTTTGAGTACCGGGTTAAAAACCGGTACCAAAAAACCGGCTCATGGTTAAAATGAATCGTTCTTTTTAACTCGGTACCAAAAAAAACGGGATATCGGTACTTTAGAATATCGAGTCCGGTTCCAAGTGAACACCGGTTTTGTACCGGGATCCCGGTTTTTGGAACAGGCCTACTTGAAACACAGATTTCGGTGGCCTGTGACAATTGCATTATCTTTACCTGGATTTTAGAAACAGTAATTTGTCTCTATCTTTTTATATAAGTCTTGTACGTGACTTACATAAAAAGATGGGGACATCGATTATTTCTGTATTACATTTCTACATTTTAGGCTTAATTGTTGAAATAATTCAAATATTTTCTGTAAAAAAGAAACAGGGTACAGGTTGTTTACCTTTTGATATTATGCCGAGAATTAACAAGTCGTTTCTTATAATTTCTTTAGTTGTTATTCATTGCTTGTTTAGATGTATGTATTTTTGCTACTTTTGTCAACCAATAATGAATACGACACTGGAGAAATCAGCTCAAGTTGTGACACTACTTCAAGCAGGCTTTGCACAACGTGAGGTAGCTCAGAGACTTCGAATCAGCAAATCATCGGTGCCAAGAGTTTACAGACGATACTTAGAGACTGGAGCATTCGATTGGCGTCCAGTTACGGGCAGACCTAGGGCTTCATCAGCAGCAGATGATCGTTAAACCAAACTCATAGTATAGTACAGATAGCTTAAAACCCAAACATAAAAAAAGAAATTGTCGATGCCAAATTGTTAAATAGACTGCCCAATACACGCAGTAAAAAGTTACACTAATTTGCGCCATGGGTTAAGGGGGAGGGGGTGGCAAAGGGGGAGGGGGTGGCAAAGGGGTGAACATATATTTTTTTCATATTTTCAGGAAATTATACCCTAGACCCAAAAGTATTATAGTGAATTTACATTTTTTGAGTTGTACATTTCGCACTGTAACTTTTGATAGAATAAACCTAGGGTCATAAGATCTTGTCCATATATTGCTAGCATAATGTATTTGATTTGTACCAAAAATTTAAGTCCTCCAACCATTGATGCCCCCTCACTCCTCCTGAAAATTTTCAAAAAAGGCATGCCTGTAGTTTCTTTTCAAATTGAGCCAGGCAGATCAAATTTGGTGGGGTGCCAAGTCTAAGCCCCGTTATGCTCCCCACCAAAAATTCTTATCATCCGATCGAAACTAAGGGTACCCTGTTATTGCCATCAGTTCAGTTGAAAAGAAATTATAACGTTATCAAACACTCTCAGTTGGGAAAATGTAGATTCGATTATAGGATAATTCGAGTCAATGTTACATTGCATATAGAGGAGTGTATATATTGTTGCAAGCACTATATATTTCCTGGACCACGCCGAGATTCGATCTCCGGACCTCTAGATTACTAGCATCGTAGCACAATAGTACAACTGAATCTGAAGGGGTCCCATGAACATATTCGACGAAGTAAGGTAAATCCCCCCGTAAGGGGGAGGATAAAGGTTGAAAGGCTCCGGCCGATTCCTATATCCTTTTCAGTTGTGGCATAACTGCGGACCTTTAGCTATGCAGGAGGAGCTTCATAAGTTGAGCGGCTCCGGCCAATTCCTATGTTTCTCTACGGGGCGTTACTTTCCCGCATTATCCGAGTAACCGCTGCGCCTGCGTGCTGTATTAACAACTTCAGCGTCTCAGGTTACTAAATGTAATAGGGTGACAAAAACAAATAGTCAATCACCGAAGCAGCACCTCCGAGGCCTCTCCATGATGGACCTCTTTCGTTTTACGAATACTATCATGGTTAAGCGATGGGCCGACAACCCATCCTTGGAAAAAATTCTACGTCAAGAAACCTGGAATGAAAGCCTGGGAATGGACGGATACAACCCAACGACGACTTCGCAAACGAACAACTGATTACTATTTCGGAACGTGGAATGTACGCTCCCTGAATAGGCCAGGGAGAGAATCTTGGATCAGGTCGAAAAATATATGCTGAGCATAGTTGCACTCCAGGAAACAAAATGGCTTAGTAGCGAGATTGATGACCGAAATTCGTACACAATTTTCACAAGTGGAAAACCTTCGGGCCACAGGGAGTTTGGAGTGGCGTTCATTGTAAACAATCAACTTAAGCCGCATGTTATCGACTTCAAACCCATAAACGAGCGGCTGTGTGCGATTCGCATTAGAACCCGGTTCTTCAATCTCTGGCTCATAAACACGCATGCCCCCACCGAAGTCAGTGAAGACGCGGTTAAAGACGAGTTCTATCACCGCCTAGAAAATCTCTTCGATTCACTTCAATCAAACGATGTCAAATTGCTGCTGGGGGATTTTAACTGCAAAGTCGGAAACGAAAGTTGGCATAGGGGTATTACTGGAGGGTACAGCCTCCATGTAACGACAATGGCCAACGACTAATTGACTTCGCGACCAGCAGAAATATGATTATTAGCTCTACCTGTTTTCCGCATCGTCGCATTCACAGGCAGACCTGGAGATCTCCAGATCAACATACCGTCCACCAAATTGACCACGTCCTCGTCTGTAAGAGATGGGCATCGAGCATCATGGATGTTCGATCCTATCGTGGAGCAAATATTGATTCTGACCACTATATGGTGAAGGCGACTTATAGGTGCAGAATTTCTTCGGTGCATCATTCGAGATTCAGCCCGGCAAAAAATTTTGCGGTTGACAAATTGTCGGATGATGCCACGGTGGTTGCTTATACGACTACCCTTCAGGAGAAGCTGACGCCCTTGCTAAATAACATCAGCAACAAAGGCGCCCTTGAGATCTGGGATACACTCAAAGACACCATCAAAGAGGTCGCAGAGGAGGTTGTGGGATACAAAGCCCGGCGAGCCCGAAATAATTGGTTTGACGAGGAATGTAAAAATGCGGTAGATGTGAAAAACGAGGCATATCGCCAATGGACCAAACGCGCAACTAGAGCCAAAAAAAAAACAAATTATGACGAGCTTCGACGATTTTTGAATAGGTTAATTAGACGTAAGAAACGTAAGCATCTTGACGAGCAGTTGATGCTAAGAAACCAAAGACTAGCTAGTAGGAACAGTAGACAAGCGTACAAGCTAATTAATTCAATTAAAAGTGGATACCAACCCAGGACCAGCCTCTGTAAAGTTTGTGTTCGTAGAGACGACTCATGGGATGATCGCTCAGCGATCGTAGTTTAACATCCAAATCCGAGCCCTATTTACATATTTATACCCTATACCCATAAGATATAGGGTATATTGTCTTTGTTAGGCCGATATTATGTAACACCTCAAAGGAGCCACCGGAGGTATGGCAAAGTATATAAATAAATGATCAGGGTCGGTCCCTGAATCGAATAAACCATGTCTGTCTGTCTGTCCGTGTGTTTGTCTGTTAGCAAGATAACTCCCGAAATAATGAAGCTAGCGCTTTGAAATTTTGGTCAAATGTTTGTTTTTCTAATGAAATCTTGGACGGTATTGAAAATGGGACAAATCGGACCACGGGTTCCCCTACCTCCCATACAAACTACCCCTCCTTGATATTTTAATTCCGTGATAACTTTCGGTAGAATATCGCTATCGACTTGAAATTTTAATCAATGTCTCATTCTGACATATACTTCGAGTTGAAGGAAAGTAGAGTAGGTCTGACAACCCCTACCCCTACTTCCCCTACAAAGTTATATTCAGCCATATCTTTTGATAGAATGCCATGAAAAACTTCAAATTAGTATCAAATGGTAGCCGTTAGATGCCTTGACAAGGAGTAAAGATGTGCCAGGTCCGATCCATCTACCCCTCCCTCCCCCACAAAAAATATGAAATTGAATATTTTGGGTTTTGCGTGCCTTCTAGGTCTGTACATGGGTATAGGGTATACAATACACTCATCGTGCTATTCGCACGATTAGAACTCGGTCTCGTTTTTGAATGTGGCGACATTCCTTGTATCAACTATGGCCTCAAGGAACATATCGGTATAAAAAATATACACATAAAATGCTAGGAACCAATAGTTCAAGTGCGATCGCTGAGCTATCATCCCATGAGTCGTCTCTACGAACACAAACCTTAAGGATAAGGATGGCAATATAATTAGCGACACGGATAGCGTTGATAAATGCTGGGTCTCACATTTTGAAGAGCTCCTCAATGTTCAACCGAACAACCCCACACAAGAAGCTCCGGAGCTGATGGCTGAAACAGGCCCTCCCGTTCAACCCCCAACAGTAGAAGAAGTTGATCTCACCATGCAAGCACTAAAACATAATAAAGCCCCGGGCGCTGACGAGATTCAGCTGAACTGCTGAAGCATGGTGGGGAGAGCCTTGTTAAGGCTATACACACACTTATCGTTAAAGTATGGAACGACGAAATAATCCCGGAAGATTGGCGTAAAAGTATCATTTGCCCAATCCACAAAAAAGGGGATAAGTTGAAATGTGAGAACTACAGAGGCTATCTCATTAGTTTGTACGAATTATAAGATTTTATCTAAGATTCTAGAAAATAGAATTAATCCGTACGCAGAAGAAATCATTGGCGAGTACCAAGGCGGCTTTAGACCTGGTCATTCGACGACAGATCAGCTTTTTACAGTGAAGCTTTTACTCCAGAAGTGCTGGGAATATAATATCGTTGTATACCAAATATTTGTCGACTTCAAGCAGGCATACGACAGTATCGATCGGACATGTACAAAGGATGTACGACGATCGCATGCCCAAAAAGGTGATGAACGCGCAACGAGTGGAGGGAGCCAGATTGTGTGGACGAGCAAGAGCCCGATGGGAGCATTCTGTATGTGAGGACGCCCACCAGATGCTAGGCCTTTACTATTTAGCAAAAACACGACAGGATTTAGTGCTCCACCTATAGTAAACCCGCGATTGGACCAGTCATAAAATAATATACCTACGAGGTTGGCTCAACTGAGACCTGAACGATAAATCAGAACGTGCAACAACATCTTGCGGTTTACTCGTCAGTTGGTTCGAAATCTAGATCGCGTAATATTTTTGCAAAATGATGTGCCACAATGCAGAAAATGGTTATTATATAAAATAGGAAACCGTATAGTTTCAATTGACCAAAAACTCGTTTAATTATTACTCTTTCTTTTTAAAGTTTGTGGTATCTTATCTCAGTACGAAGAATAGGGTTCCTTAACAGGCATGGTCCTATTCCATGTCTATCATCTCCAAGAAGAACCACATTGCTTTTGTTTCTTAAGGAATGGATAGACCTCGATGAAGAAAGTTTTGTCCGCCGATTTCCTCAATGAAAACATATTTTCTAGTGACCGGGAAATCGAAAAATAATAGATATAAAAATTATTGAACCGTTCCCGATTGTGGCTTACGGAACTCCCCAGCAGTTACCACATATTCCACGACAGTAAGTATTCATTTTTATTGAGAAAATAGCAGCGGAATACGCATTTACTTTTAAATGAGTAGAAGGATATGCTTTGACTCTAAAAGTACAGTAAAACTTCCCTATAACGGACACATACGGGGAATGAAAGATTGTCCGCTATAGAGAAGTGTCCGCTATCAAGAGACAATGCGGTAGGTATGCATAAGTAATAGAAGATGTACAAAACAAATAGAAGTAAAAAAGTAACATAACAAAGCCAATTCAAATTCAATAAATCACACTATGCCGTGAAAAAGTCAGTGATTTTGGACTGAGTTGTCTTCTCGTTTAAGACTTTTCTCTCAATGTTGGATTGAAGATGTAGCCTTCAATGCCTACATGAGTAAAAAAATTGCACCTTAGTCGGTGTAGTAGAATTTGAATGAATGCCTCCTCAGCCATCCGCCTCATCTTCGCACTCACTTGCTTCATCATTTGAGCTCACATCTAATAGAAATAAACTTTTTATTGAAATGTACCTTGGAGGATGAGATCCTCTGTATTGAGCGAATTGTGTTGACAACTTCATCGATATCAATATTTGATACATCAGTTGAAGGATCGTACATCGTACGTAGAGAAGCTACAGTTCCCCATTTTCTTCTGCATCTTCTGTAAGTTCTTCTTCATCCGTCATGGCTGCGAATCCTGATTTTACAAAGCACCGCCAAGTCGTTTCTTTAGTTATTTTTTTATTGAGGAAGTAAGCCAATAAATAGCGTCTAGTATGGAAATTTTCTTAGCGAGATGGCTCGAAAACGTTAAATTATCCATATGAGCTAATAGATGTCTTAGTATGTGTTTACGATAATGCATTTTAAAATTTGTTATCATTCCATGGTCTAAGGGTTGGCACGCGTCTGTCGTGTTTGGTGGCAGGAACACTTTTTTTTACATTTATTAAACTTTGATTTGGGTGTGACGCTGCATTGTCCATTAATAAAATAATTTTTTGATTTTGCCGAATGATTTTTTTCACGTGTCATCCATGCCTTGGCATTGAGATGCCAATCCACTTGCAATAAATTTATATCTACACCTTTAACTCAGCGTGGACTCTGTGCCTTCCCAATCACCAGAGGATTTTCGAACTCACCAATCATGTTGTTGCATAGGAGGGTTGTTAGTCTTTCTTTTGAAATTTTGCCTCCCAGGCATCTTTCATTTTTAAGCTGCATAGTTTTTCGGGAAGGGCTCTGAAAAAAAAACAGCAGTTTCGTCTCAGTTAAAAATATCTTTCTGTGCATATCCGGCACAATATTCTTGAGCTTTTCCTTCCAATGTAACAATAGCTTGATCCACAGAGGCACCTTCCCCGCAGATCGTTTTATAGGAAATGTTAAGTCGGCGTTTAAATTTATCCATCCACCCCACAGATGCTTTGAAATCGTTTTAACCGAGAGATTTCGCAATTTCGAGCGCCTTTCCTCGAATAGGTGGTCCAGAAATTGGTTTTGTTTGCCGCCCTGATACGGCAAATCCATTCGACTACAGCCGTGTCTATGTTCAAGCCAGCGGTTTTTGGGAATCTTCTCTCCATGATTCCCGTGTCTAGCATATTCATTTAGAAGGTATTTTTTGTACTTTAAAACCTCGCTTACTTGAGTTTTTCCCACAAGGAATTTTGTTGCTAACACGCGAAGACTCAACTTTTCATGTTCACTCAGCCGAATAATCTCAACTTTTCTTTAAGAGTTAGCCGGACGAGCGAATTGGACATATTTTACATATTTTGAAACACAAATTTTGTAAAAAATCGAAATGCAACTAACTGACAAAATCGATCAGGAATGTAGCTAAATTAATATTTATAACCTTGCTAGAACGGGAAACAAAAAAGCAAGAAAAAAATACCTCAAGAAATAAAAATTGATAAAAAAATATCCTCAGCTTTAGACTAAGCCTGAAGCCAGAAAGAAAAAGCTCTGAGTGCAAGCCCAATTACTGATTGGAAGGAAAAGCAAACAAGATCAAAAAAGGAGGCGGAAGTCAAAGTCGAAAAGCTTGTTTTTTTGCTGAAAAGTTTGTTTTCTTACATGTAGTGTCCGTTATAGGGAGAACATATAGTAAGAAAAAATCAACGGAAAGGTTGTCCGCGTCCGCTATTGAGAGTGTCCGCTTTATAGAAGTATTAAATGCCCAGAAACTAAGGCATAAACGACGGACACTCAAAAATTGTCCGTTATAGGGAAATGTCCGCTATTGAGAAGTGTCTGTTGAGGGAAGTTTCACTGGGTTTTGCTTCAAATTTGTATGAATACAAACGAGAGGATTTCCTGCATATTTTGCAAGTATGTATAAGCATTATCCTCTTTTTTATGAATACGGCTCATTATGTCGATCTGTCGCATTATACGGAAAATTCCAATCGTATCGTATGGTAATACAGTTTGTACTTTTTGACACAATTGACCGTTCATTTGACTATGGATCCCATAGTGTATAGCGGCTCTAAGAGACAAATATGGGAACAAACATTCTATTCCGTATTCCTCCTGCTTCTGTTATTATTAATCCATTATTTATGTTAATATAAATTCTCTTTCAAAAATTCCACAAGAAAGTGATTAACGCTGGCGCCTTGTCTGATCGAAAATGAAACAATTATGTATATTTTTATTAATTTCAATATCAAGGGAACTGAAAGTTTAAAAGAAAATTACAATTTTCAAAAATAAGCTTAGCTTCATTTATCATGGTCATTAGTACCACAACGGGGAGCTTCCTTGCTCTGCACAATTTCCAAATATGTTTAACGATAATGTTTCAATTTAAATGCAATTTCCCGATCTGGATATGCCTCAAAGGTGCTATTTTTGTTGTCGCAAGATAATAGTGGTCAATTAGATGCAAACGACCCATTATCAATTCCAATAAACTCCATTCGTATTCCATAACTAACCATAACATATTATTATTGTAATTCTCCTTTCGACACCTAATCGCCGAGATATCGGGCATTGTGCTGTCTAGTTATGTAAATAAATCGGCGAAATTAATATGACTTATGTGCGGTCATAATCATTGCGGGGGGTTCTGTAACCCTAGGGGGCACACAGGTTATGATCCCCGGACCGGAGGAGTTCATACTGTGTTCATACGTGTAAGCGGCGTTTTTGTTATAGATTGCATTATACAAAAGGCCGTTGAGGTGTGCAATACGAGGGAAAATCAAGCAAATGCAAAATGCATTTGTATCAGAATTATGATAGAATGGGATTTTGTACAATGCTTGTGAAAATAAGGACTTCACCTGGAAAATTTGTTCTAGGTTAAAGATGCATTTCAAATGAGATCCGCAGATGTATAAAAAATAAAAATATTACTTCTTTTCACATGTAAGTACGTATTGTTAACCGAAATCTCCAGTTTTTGTATAAGTCGAGTATACCGTCGAGTCTAGCTAGAATAAACCAAACGTAACATACTCCATCGTTATTATGTTGTCTGTATGTACCTACGTTACCGTAGCGCACACGTCTCTGTCTGTTTACTTAATGCATATCATATCTACCGGTCAGGATACAGATCGACTTCAAAAAGACCCAACCGAGAGAATCAAAAACAATATAAAAGAAACTTTAACAAATGACAAGTCCATTTGATTTAAATTTTTAATTATAGCGAACAGTTTTATACGCCCACTATCATTAGGATTTATAGTTGTGCGAGATTTTAAGACAACACGAGCTGAAGATGCTCGAGGCCTTTGCGCGTAGGTTGTATGCTTAGACCTCAAGCCGATTTCACGTCCAATACGCTCGACGTTATGAAGTGCTGCTGCTGCTGCTGCACGAATTGTAATGAGAAAACAGTCAAATTGGATTGGTCTTTGTTGGTAAGGGGTGCCCATAAAATTTCCCGGACGCAAATTAGTGGTAACGAGAACCAGCTGGATGCAATTCGAATCTATTCATTCATAAATTTCGTATACAAGCATTATTTTCAAATCAGTATGTACATGTGAATTTATTTGTGAGCTTGAGATATAAAGTAGACAATTTAGCAATACTTTTTGTATTGGACTGCGAAAGTACACCCTTAATTTCATAAAGGTCGACTTTGTCTTGAACGTCCTTTGGCTTCTTTTCGTATACCTGGTTGTCTGGTTGGGGTTTGTTATGGTGCCTTGTTTGATTCAACGATTATTAATGATGTCCATCTTCATGAGGCCTTATGGACTGCATCGCCCAGGCATAGCATGTCTCTTGCCATACTTACGTCCAATGGACGATGAGAATTTATAGCTTGAATGATTGAAAACGAAACATAAGTAGTGGTCTTTGGCTGCTAATGGATCAGTTTCGTAAATATAACCGAACCTCTCTGCCTTTTGGAGAATAAGAGGCCAAATTCTATCTTGCTGCATGGAAACTTGATGATCCTGCACCGAATAGTGTTGATGTATCTCTCAGCTACCATAATATGCATTCGTGTTGAATAATTGCAGCGCCCGTCAAATATAAGTTGACCAGGAAGTCGATCATTTTGATTGATTGCAGAACAGCTTTTAATGAAGACATGACGATCGTGGCGCTCCGTGTATCGGTAACTAATAAAAAATGTTTATTTAGTGAAATGAAATGTCCAAAAAAGAACACTTTTTACTTTGTGATTTTTGCTTCCGCACACATTGTAGTACATTTGGCGCGTCAATTAATTGTCGCGCGAGGAATCTTCGTGTGTGATAAAGAACCACTGTAATGGATTTTAGGTGTTCAGCGGCACTTGTAGAAGCTTGGGAGCAAATGTATTTATTGTATAATTAACTATAGAAATGACTGCAAATTTTTTGTTTCGCATTTTTCGTAATTGTTACGAACGTTTAATGCAAAAATGTAAGAAAAAATCCGAAAACGGCAAAATGCATTTATTATAGACACAATTACGGAGGTCAAATGTTCCATAGTTTCAATCACATTTGATAAGTGCTTAGAACAAAATCAAGACATGAAACAATAGTTAAATAAGATACATTTGTTTGATAGACTATCTAATCATAGCAATCGAACGAAATTAATTGATGGCAACGGTTAACCAGTTCTTATAACTTATACTCATATGATGGTGTATTCTTTTTGTTACGCCGATATTATGTAACACATAAAAGGAGCCACCGGAGGTTTGACGTATGACAAAGTGTATACATAGATATATAAATGAGCAGGGTAGGTCCTTCGAATATCCCATGTTTGTCTGTCTGTCCGTGTGTCTGTCTGTACACACTAAAAAATCAGGCGGTGTGAATCAAAATTTGTCCAAATGGGTTTGTTTTTATACATATGGGGTTAACTACACTTATTTAACTCTGTCCACAAGTATAGCATTTTTCTTTTATCCATTAGGATAAAACACTCAAAATGAAATTCATTTGGATAAATAATAAATTTTATCCGAAATTATATCAGTTTTTGTTTATATGGTGTTAAAATTTACATAAAATGGAGTTAACTCCGCACGATGTGACAGGTAATATATGGTGCAAATTACGAACGTCGTCCCGTATAGTCTGTGTGGTGTAGTAGGTAGCGCGTTAGTCTTCAAATCATAGGGTCGCGGGATCGAATCCCACTGTAGGCAGGTAATTGATTATGCATTTTAGAGCGTAAAGAGGTAAATGAAATGTCGCCAACACCTATAGAGAGGTAAATGCTAGTTATACAAAACACATTTATGAGTTGAATGTTCTGTGAAAATTGTCTTTTATTTTTATCCCAAAAATATCGAGAATTACTCCTGTTGGTGTAATTGGAAGTACTCTTTTGTGTTCATCCGTTTGGATAAAACAATATTTTATCCAAACGGAGGGACCCTATTCGACCCAATTTGGAGTTGAATTCACACCGGATTTTTCTCTGTGTATACGCGATAACTCCCGAAATAAAGAAGCTCGCTGCTTGAAATTTCGGTCAGACGATGTTTTGATAAAATATTGGACGGATTGAAAATAGGCCAAATCGGACCAAGGGTTCCCCTACCTCCCATACGTATGACCCCTCCTTGATATTTACATTCGCCCATAACTTTCGACAGATTATCGCTAACGATCTGAAATTTTGATTAATTCCTAATTGTGACATATCCTTGAAGTGGAGTGGGTCTGACCAAAGGATCCCCAACCTCCCCTGCAAAGCTCTATGCAGCAATATCTTTCTATAGAATGTTGGGCAAATTGTAGCTGTCGGATGTCGATATAAAATACTAGGTGGGCCAAAAGTAATCATCCGATGTTCTTTTGCTGTATTTTTCTTAATAAAAAAAACTTCGGTTTTGCTTATGAAATACGTTTATTTAATCCCTTAGAATTTTTTGTATCAAGTCGCAAAAATGATATCGGCCAAGTGGCCGCCGCCACAGTTCATTACCATGGGCTCGTTTTATGGCATTTCCATCACTGTTCCCAGAATATCGGGCGAAAGGTTTTTGCATTCCTGGCGAATATTCTCCTTAAGGGCTTCAAGAGTCTGAGGCTTGTTGACGTATCACCTACGAAGAGCCATTACACCCGCTCAAAGTTACTGCGTGGTGTGCTGTTCACGCTAAAGGAGTCATCGGGCCGTTTTTCTTTGAAAACGCCGCGGGTCAAACGACGACTGTGGATGGCGTGCGCTACAGAGCCATGCTTAACGAATTTTTTCTTCCTAAATTGCATGAACTAGGACTGGAGAACATGTGGTTCCAACAGGACGGTGCAACCGTGCGCACTGCTCGAGACACAATCAATATTCTGAAGGAAACATTTCGGGTCGGTTAATCTCTCGTTTTGGTGATTTGCACCGGCCGGCCAGATCACCAGATTTAACTGTTCTACACAGAGAAAAATCTTTTGTTGAAATCAAACAAAAATCAACTAAAGTTTTCGTTGATTTCTGGTCAATTAAGTCATTTGTTAAACTGACCAAGTTAGTTTGATTGATTATTTTCCTAAACAAATTGTGAAAACTAAACAGTGTTTTAGTTGGTTTGAACTAAAAAATTTCTATAGTTTTACTAATTACATCAGGTAATTCAATAAAAAAGACTGTATGATTTACCAAATAAAATATTTGATTCTTCTAAACAAATTGGTGGTTCTAACAAATGCCTTTGTAATGTATGACAAAAATAATTGGTCATTTTGACCAAATGTATTGAGAATATCAAACAAAGCATTTGATGAATCGCCAAATATTTTTTCTTCAGTTCAAACAATTGCATTTGTCAATATACCTAATTCTTTTGTTGAATTCCCTGAAATTTCAAGATACAAAAAAAATAAAATACTTATATAAATACATTTAAAAAATCATTTTATTTCGATATTTATTTATTTTCAGTTTTTATTGTTCTTTGAAAAAATAAAAAACAAATAACAGTTTTACGTTTAGAGATTAATTTTAAGTTTCATGTTTAGAAAAATGGTGTTTTTAAGCTAATAGCGACTCGTTTGTCTGGCAAATTAATGATATGCAAAGGACCAGGCTGCTAGTGTCACTTTCCGTTCTACGATAAAGTCCGATGCGCAAGTCCTTGGTCTTGCTAACAACAAACCCAGGCCGCCGGTGTCATGTTTAGTTCTAGAAGAAAATACAAACAAAAACATGTTTTTATTAATTTTCGGGTTAAACGCAAGAAACAATGGAAAAAAATTTCCACCACATTTTGCAACCTTGAAAGCCCGTAATAAAAAACAAGTAAATTTGAGATTCAAGGTCACAAAAATATGATGGAAATTATCTTGCAACTTTTTTTCTTAATATAAATTTCAATAAGGAGCACAACTTACCTTTTTTCCTTTTGTTGGTCACGTCCGTGTTTGCTCTCGATATTCGCTTGTCCTTGCTTTGGCTAACAACAAACCAGGCCGCCACTATTTCCACAATTCTCGAAAAAAACACATATAATATTGTTTTTGTTATTCACACCGTTCACCGTTCACACCGAGGGCACTCACGTTAACAACATAATTTTCTTCGCAATAGAATAGAATAAAAAGGAAAACTAAGAAATACCACGCCAATTATAACACTACGCACGCCTGACGCACTCGGATCACGGATTGGAATGAATAGACGAAACGAAATGAATATTCCAGATAGAACAAAGCTTTTGTTGAATAAACCAAAATCTTGGTTCACTCAACCAATCCATTAATTGAATTTGGTCGGTTCCATTAAAGCTTTTGTTCATATGACTAATTGTGTAGTAGATTGGAAAAAAGTTTTGGGGTTTTCAAATAAATGTTCAAATTTGCAGCTACATACAAGCTTGTCCCTGATATGAAATTCGACTTGATAGGAAATTTTGGTTTTGGTAGATTCAATGAAAGGTTTGGCCACTTCATAAAAAGGTTGCATTTGCATTTAGGGGCGGCATTTATTATATAAAAGTTTTGTTCATTTGAGCAAAATATTTGCGGGAAAAGTTAATTTTTTGGATAATATATCAAAAGTATTTAGTGTAATCAATTAAGCCAAAACAATCAAATCAAGTTCGCTGAATTAACCAATTCGGTTGTTAGATTTTACTAACATCTTTTGAAAAATAAGCAAAAATCGACGTTATGTTTGGTGAATTATCCCAAATAAGGGAGCAATCAAACGAATTTGTTGATATCACAAAAAAATTATTTTCTGTGTAGACTTCTTTTTATGGGGTTTTTTGAAGTCGCGGGTTTCTAATAAATTCTAAGCGATTAAATAAACGTATTTCATAAGCAAACCCGATTTATTTTTTATTAAAAGCAAGAGAACATCGGATGATTACTTTTCGCCCACCTTGTATTTTAAGTGGACCAGAACTGACCCACATACCCCTACAACCCCTACAAAAAACATGAAATTGAATATTAGAGATTCGCGCTAGGCTAGGCTGTTTGGTGCCCAGATTTCAGTACCGGATACCGTCACCCGCAGGTTTTTTAGGCTCTATAGCACCTGTTCAGTACCGTTTTTTTTCTCTGGTCTTTTTAGCACCTGTTCAGTGCCGGTCTTTTTCAGGTTTTTTAGCACCTGTTCAGTACAGTTTTTTTTTTGGGGTTTTTTGTACTGCATTTTAACACAGTTTTTTTCAGGGTTTTTCTTAATTTAAGCCACGATTAGTCTTCTTACATTCTGAAAGTTATCCAGGTTTTCTGAGGGAAATACTCGTCCAACCGGCGTAGTAACGCTAAAGCAATTTTGGACTGTTGATTCGGAATTTGGCGCCAAAACTAAAAACCATTTTTTTGGCGCCTGCCCTAGAATGAATAATCTGTTATCTCGAGAAATACTCATCGAATCGGCGCGGTAGAAGCACTGATGTCATTTCGTTTCGCTGATTCCGCTGATGGTAATCGGGAACCCAAAGTATGGAATCAGCTACCCTAAATTACCTTAAGGGTCCGTCACACACAACGCGATCTGTGTCAGCGATCTCAAATATGTTTTCGCAGCGCATACTGTATTATACTAAATAATTTATTTATTTATTTATTACAATATTGAACAGGATCAAAGTCCCAAGAATACAATAATCTACAGATAATTAAAATTGCATTTAAAGATTTGCAATTTAAATAATAATAATATGAAAGCAAAAAGTAAATATACTAAAGTAAAAAATAGTAAGGAAATAAAAACAAGAAACAAAAACAGAAAAAGAAAATTATAACTAATATATAGAAAAGAATTAAAATAAACAGAAAATTAGCTAAATGAAATTCTCATTACTATCAAGTTTAAGTAACAATCTACGCTTAAAGACTGACATTGAAGTGGGAAAAGGACCAATCTGAAGTTCATCGTATTTGCGCATAATTCTAGGTATTTCATGTATACTGCTCTGCAGTTGGAGGATTAAATATACCATTGGACCTTGTGTTATATGATGGGACGCGGAAGTGTATATCAGAAGTTAATGACGAATGTAAGAGTCCACGACAAATCTTAAAAAGAAAGCATTCATCAAGCATAGTTCTCCGCTTCTGTAGCGATAATAACTTAAGATATTTCAGTCGTTCGATATACGGTTTATACGGAATATTGAATTTATACAGTAAGAACCTGGTAAACTTACGTTGTACACCTTCTAAAGCGTCAGTAGAAGTAATTGTGGTGGGAGACCAGGCAACCGAGGCGTATTCCAGGACACTGAGAACAATTGAAATAAATAAATTGATCGCAGAAGTTATGGAATTGAAATCGCGACATCTTAAAACGAAACCCGAAAGCTTAGAACCTTTGCTGACAATATCGTAGTAATGTTCAGAAAATTTAAGTTTTGAATCGAATGTTACCCCAAGATCCTTCATGATATCAACGTTTTGGAGAGGATGTGCATTAATTAAATAAGGAAAGGAAATAGGATAAGGTTTTAAGGAATAAGTCATAACAGAACATTTTGGAACATTTAACAGTAAGTCGTTGGAGGAACACCATAGTGATAATTCATCCAAATCTTTCTGTAATGCAATACAATCATTGATGCATGATACCGAAGAGAAAATTTTGCAATCATCTGCGTAGATTAAAGATGACTTCATAATTTTAGAGGGTAAATCATTAATGAAAAAGGAGAAAAGTTGGGGACCAAGTATAGAGCCCTGAGGTACACCTGACGAAGGATGAAAAGCTGAGGAAATTTTATTATTAAAAATTACTTTAGATGATCTATTTCCTAGATAAGAGGATATCCAAGAAATTAAAATGGGGGGAAAATTCAGTAAAGATGACTTATTGATAAGTATACTATGATTCACCGTATCAAATGCCTTACTGAAGTCGGTGTATATTACGTGAACGTCAAGATGATTGTCGAAGGATTTAGCTACGAAATTAGTGAACTCAGCCAAATTTGTTGCAGTAGACTTATTTTTACAAAATCCATGTTGATTTGAGCAAATAAGATGTCCAAAATTATCTGTAACATAATTCGACACAATTGGTTCCCGAATCTTTGAACAAGAAGGCAAAAGAGAAATAGGTCGATAGTTTTCAGCCATATTGACATCACCCTTTTTAGGGATGGGAACAATGCATGACAGCTTCCATTGTTCCGGGAAAATCCCTTCACTTAGACTTTTGCTAAAAATAATAGAAAGCGGAAGAGAAATTGAACCACAAGTTTTTTTTAAAAAACTGTTCGATAAACCGTCGGTCCCAGAAGATGAGCTTGACTTCAGGGAGGAAATAATAAGTTGGACATATTCGGTTGTAATGTGGGTCTGAGAGTTTGATGCATTTGGCAAGGAAGAAGAATAAGAAGGTGTATTAGCTTGCCGAAAAGTAGTAGCAAAGTAAGTGGAAAATAATTCCGATATTTCTTTCGTAGTGTTTGCTGTCTTGTTAGCAAATCTAAGGATGGATGAATGCGTGGAAGACGATCTCATATTTTTAACGTATGACCAGAAAAGCTTACTTTCATTGTTTGAAATAGCACTCTCGACACTATCTAGGTAAGCAGCACGAGAGGATTTAATTTCAGCCTTTATTCTGGAGCGAAGACGTTTAAACAATAGAAAGTCGGATTGTCGCTTAAATCGTTTATATCTGTCACGAACTCTGCCTTTTCTATTAATTAATCTTTGTATAGCCCGTGTTATCCAGACAGGACCTATACGAGGCTTCCGTGTGTAAAGAGGAACGAATTCATTCAAAATATCATTCACAATCGAGTAAAATATGTTAATAGCTGACTCACAGTTAACATTTTGAAGAATTTGCGCCCAATCAACATTTAACAATTTATTGTTAATAGCATCATAATCAGCTTTAGCAAAATTATATCTAGTACCACACAAACTAGTAAGGGTACGGGAATAATGGATCCTGATGTCATGAATCAAGGCAGGATGATAAGGATCGCAAGGTACGAGATCTGTCAGGGCTCTGCAGGTAGTTAGACAAGATTGAGATAAATTACTAAAAATCAAGTCAAGTCTACGGTTCATAAAGTTATTAGTGATATTAAATTGGAACAGATCGCAGAAATTCATGAAAGATGTTAGTAACAGGAAAAGTGTAGGCATTGAGGAATCAGAAGGAAAGCTAGGTACCTCAGGCCACTCGAAGCTGGGTATATTAAAGTCACCACTTACATATGATAATAACGGAGTTGGGGTGGGCAACGTTTATTATGTCGGAAAAATAAGAAAACATATCTTCGTAAACAGATAAAGGAGAATTACAAGGCATATATACACAAGAGAGAATGAGGGAAGAAGAAGAGTAAGTGGGAATCAAAACTGTAACGCAATCAAAAATAAAAGTATTTGTGGCAGATATGAGGGAACATTCGATATTATTACGTACAGCAATTAGTGCACCGCCGCCACAACATTTATCAGTCAAATCGAAATTCCGGTCACAACGAAAAATAACATACCCCTCCAACAATTCACCACTGTAAACAGACGGGCACAACCAAGTTTCAGTGAGACATACAAAGTCATGATTACAAGATAGCGCAGAAATTTTAAAGACCTCCAGTTTGGTCCTTAAGCCACGCACATTTTGATAATACATTTTAAAGTTCGTTATTTTTGAGATTTTCTTATTTGCTTTCGAGAAAAATCCCGATTCACAAATTCTTTTAGAAAGATACCTTTAGGCCAAAAAGATTCGTTGAGAAGATCGTTCAATTCATTTGATATGGTAAGTTTGAATGAAGAAACGACTCGATCCGGAATGTTCTCCTTGGTGAGTTTTTTGCAAGAGAGTAAAGGTGGAACAAACCCAAGTTTATTCTTAATATAAAGTTTCACATCATCCTCAGTGGTGTCGTAGGCCAGTCGTGATAAAAACAGTTGTTTCGGAGGCAGACAAACTCTCAATAAATTGGAATTACCATTATGAGCACAACTTGCACTTGTTGAGGGTGATGGATCGAAGTCTTCGGATTGAGGAGGATCTAGCAATTTGTTGGACTCAGAAGTTAACGAGCTTGTAAGGACGCCAGTCTTCCCTACATCAGAATTCGTTTGGGGAGTATCCTCGACAATTATTGCAGGCTTGATTCCGGTGGCGGCAGGAGAGATCTTCCTCGTACGTTGGCGGGTGGTGATGCCTTGTTTGGCTAGCGAAGAAGATATATCTTCAAGTGCCGCTTTTAAACGATTGTCCCATGCTGACATCACATAATATAATATATATACAGGGTGTCTCAGGACCCATGGTACATACAATACTGGATGATAGCACAACTCATTTGGATAGTTATTCCTACTAGAAATTTTCAAAAAGCCCAATTTGAAAAACTAAATTCAACATTTTTTAATATGGATTGGGCTCCAGTTATATCGAATAGTAATCTTATTGAAAGTTATACAATTTTTAATTCCATTTTAAATAAATCTATTCGCAAGTACGTTCCTTTAAAAAAGAACAAAATAAAAGCAAAAAATCCTTGGGCTACCAAAGAATTGTTCAAACTTAAGAGAGCAAAAAATAAGGCCCATAAATTATACAAGAAGTCATCCTCTCTTGCCAATAAAGAAAATTTCTTTAGATTGAGAAGAGAGTATGAATTAATGAATAAAAATCTTTACAAACAGTATATTGCGAGAGCTGAAAATAATATAAAGAATGACAGTAAGACATTTTGGAATTTTATAAACAGCAAGCGTAAGAATACGGGAATCCCAAAAAATTTAGAATTCAATGGCAATTTTTACAAAGATGTTCAATCGGTTTGTGACGGATTTGCTAGATTTTTCAGTTCAGTTTACGAAGTGCCAGACTCCGTTTCATCAGAAAGGAATGCTAACATCAATGGAAGTCAGAGTGCATTGGTCCCTCGGATAGCTCAGGAGGACCTTACGAGTGCTCTTGAGATTTCTGAGGATGCTATGCGGGATCTTGATGTTAGTATTCAGGCCGGACCTGATGGCATTCCTAATATATTTTTGAAGAATTGCATGCAATCGTTATGTCGTCATTTAGCCTTTATTTTTAATTTGTCCTTGACTTCAGGTGTTTTTCTTGATGAATGGAAAGTTTCATACATAACGCCTGTTCACAAAAAGGGTCCGAAGCATCTTATTGATAACTATAGACCCATAGCTAAAATATCTGCAATACCGAAGTTGTTTGAAATGCTTATTAAAAATAAAATAGATGTTTTAATTAGCCGTTTGATATCGCCATTTCAACATGGATTCCTGAAAGGAAAATCAACTTCAACAAATTTGGTATCATTTACTAAATTTGTTGCTGATGGTATTGAGCAGGGAATGCAGGTTGATGTGGTATGTACCGATTTTTCGAAGGCTTTTGAAAGAGTAGATCATAATATTTTACTTAAAAAACTAGAACATTTAGGAATACAGTCAATTTTTCTAAGCTGGGTGAGATCCTATTTAACGGATAGGACTCAGTTGGTGAAGTTAAATGGCTGTACATCTCGCTCTGTTATAAAGTGTTCATCAGGGGTTCCACAAGGAAGCCATTTAGGACCACTTTTCTTTTTAGTTTTCATAAACGATATCATCCAAAATTTTAAATTCGTGCGTGTATGGCAGTATGCCGATGATATGAAAATCGCTATGAAAATACGCAACATTGATGATTGCCTTAAGTTGCAATCCGATTTAGAAAAGCTGCAATTTTGGTGCCGCGATAATAATTTAAATTTAAATGTTAGTAAATGTAAAGTACTTAGCATATATAAATTGAAAACTCCGGTCTTCTTTGAGTACTCCTTAACAGGTAGTGTTCTTGAAAGGGTTGCCGGAATATCAGATCTTGGTGTAATTTTCGACCATGAGCTTTCATTTCGACAACACATTGATTACATTATTTCAAAAGCGAATAGTATGTTAGGATTTGTTAAACGTAATGCGCGCGAATTTAATGATGCTTTTACTTTAAAAATATTGTATGCAGCTTTCGTTCGTTCGCACCTGGCGTATTGTTCTATTGTGTGGAATCCGTTTTATAAGGTGGATATCGAGCGTATAGAAAGAATTCAACACAATTTTACACGGTTTGCCATTTATCAAATTGGCTGGCGTTTCAAGCCAGATTATAAAACTCGCTGTTCCTTATTGGGTTTACAAGCCTTAGATTATAGAAGAACATTTTTAAACGCTATGTTTATAAGAGACCTGCTTTGCTCTCATATTGTTTGTGAAGATATATTAAATAACTTTCAAGTCAGAAATATTCCTCACAATTTACGGCGGAACAACCTTCTTGTTCAGCCCTATCATAGAGTAAACTATGGGCTTAATGAACCAATTACAAGGTCAATTATTCTTTATAATAGTTTGAAGGACTTAGTTAATTTTAATTGTACTAATAAACTAATGTTTAAAAGAAGTTATTGTGATAAATTTCCTTATTAATATATGTTGTTTTCAGTTTTTTTTACGATCTGCTAGAGTTTACACTCGATTGATTGATTAGTCACTTACGTACGGATAGTAAGTAAAGTGATGCCGAGAAGCCTAGTCCCGGGACAAAAGTTTCTGTGAGGCAAAAAAAAAAAAAAAGAACCTAACACTCAGTTCATTCGGAGTTGAATAAGCTCTAAGAAAAACTAAAAATCTGATACTGAACAGATGCTAGAAAAACCTTAAAAAAGACGGGAACTGGACATGTGCTAAAAGAACCAGAAAAGACCGGTACCGAACAGGTCCTAAAAGGCTTGAAAAAGACCGGTGCTGAACAGGTGCTAAAATAACCCGAAAATACCGGTACTGAAAAGGTGCTAAAAAATCCTGAAATGGCCCGGTGCTAAAAGAACCTGAAAAAAACGGTAATGAGCAGATGATAAAAAAACGGTACTGTAAAGGTACTAAAAAAAAAAACAGAAAAAAACCGGTACTGAACAGGTGCCGAAAAAAACCTGAAAAACTAATTCTTAACAGGTGCTAAAAAAACTGAAAAATACCAGTACTGAACAGGTTCTAAAAAAACCTGCAAATTACCGGTAGTGAATAGGTGCTAAAAACCTGAAAAAGACTGGTACTGAAGTGGCGTTGAAAAAAACTAAAAAAAAAAACGGTACTGAACAGGTGCTAAAAAACCTGAAAATAACCGGTGCTGAACGGGTGCTAAAAAAACAGAAAAGACCGGTACTGAACAGGTGCTAAAAAGGCCTGAATAGAACCGGTGCTAAAAAAATCTGATAAAAGACCGGTACTGTACAGGTGCTAAAAAGTAGAAAAAAAAAGACAGAAAAAAACTGAAAAAAAAAAACACAGAAAAAACAATGTATTTTCTTGTTCTAAGAAAAGTTGTTTCTTAAAATAATGCTTATTTATTTATGTTAAGCAAAGACTTTTCTGGAAACAAGAAAATACAGCTTAAATCAGGCGAAATTATTCCTTGGCTGTTTTTTGTTTTATTTTGTATGTATGTATTTTTTTCTCTTGTTTTTAACAAATGATTTTTCCAGTGAAGGTACTGAACAGGTGCTAAAAATAACAGGCGCGACAATCCAGCATTGGACTAAGGCCGCAGGATGTGTTAGTGACATCCTATTTCCAAGATCTTATCTGCTTTTTGTTGAGGTAATGAGATCAGCATCACGCTCAGCAGTGTTATTTATCCCCATAAATGGGTACTCGTTTAACATCTGAGTGAGATCATAGTCCGTCACAAGCTAGTGAGTTCGAAAAACACCATGGAACACGGTAAGATTCGAACTCATGAGCCTGTGCACCGAAGGTGCGCGCACTAACCGCAAGACCAGCCAGACTAGCCAGGTGCTAAAAAAACTGAAAAACGCCGGTGCTAAAAGAATCTAACAAAAAACGGGTACTGAACAGGTGCTAAAAAACATGAAAACAGGAGTAGTCCATGGTTGGAAAAAAAACGGGATATCGGTACTTCAAAAATCAAAACATTGGTACCGGTGTTGATTATACTCCGGTTTCAACCTGGTGTTAGAAACAGGCCTACTATAGGGTAAATACTTCCACAGGAATGGATCGAATCGGACCATGGGGTCATTGGGCTGCCATACAAACCTAACCCCCAAATTAGGTTCTTCTAAGAAAAACTTTTTTATTTTTGCACCAATTTCAGCCAAGTTTCACACTAATGTGTTTCTCTTGATGACACAAAACATATGTAAAAATGGATCAAATCGGACAATAGAGTCATGGGGCTGCCATACAAATCCAACCCCCCAAATTAGGTTCTTCTAAGAAAACATTTTTATTTGTGCACCAAAATCAACCAAATCTCACACAAATGTATTTCTATTGATGACACAAAAGATATGTAAGATTAGATCAAATCGGATCATGGGGTCATGGGGCTGCCTTACAAACCCAACCTCTCCATTTTGGTTCTTCTAAAAAACATTTTTACACCAATTTCACAAAACCTTGAATTAATGTGTCTTTATCAAAGCAACTAAAAAGTCAAAACAAGTGGAATCGTACTATGGGGCTATGCTCCCGCGTCCCCCAAAAAAATTTCTGAGTATATATTTTTATTTGCCCAATTATTCCAACCAAACCCCACATAAATATTGTTTTGCCGACGCATCGGAACTTTTGTGAAGACAGAAGGAAAATAATGGGGGGGGGGGGGTTAAATACAAGTCGTCGGTACGCCCGAAAAAACTTTTAGCCCGAGGGGAGTGAAGGGTATCCAAATTTCGGCCGCGCCCGAAATTAGCCTCGGTCTCGTTTTTAGTTGCGATAATCGACCTCGCACTGTATGTGTTTGTCTTTTTCCACATCAATCGCCCAACCAAATAAACTAAAATCCACTTCATGGCGTACACAAAAATGACATGATCGTAACATTTATCAATTCACCTTGTTTCGATGACCAATTTGCGACCTGTACAATTTACACAAAATAAGTGATGCCTGAAAATGCCATTCGAGTATATTAATTTTGTCATTATCACCCGTCTGGTATCAGTGTAAGTCGATCATCATCCTGATCACGATCCCAAACAGAAAATAAAAAGTCATATCAGTCGCCAAATATACACCTGCCCGGGCATCTGATCACCTTAAGGAAGCCACTCTAAGGAGCGTGTCTGAAATTATTACCTGCCGCGTTATAAAATATGTATGTTGTCTTCTCTTCTTCTGGACATGTTTGTATAGCAGAGTACACAAAAAAAGTGCGTGGTACCATCAGAATGTAACTGCCGCAGTCGTTGAAATATCAATAAATGGTTTAATGCAGTTTTTGTTAATTATATTGGGAGAGTGATTTGCCCTTTTTGGGACACTGTTCCGCGACTACTTCTACTATACTTATTATCTTCGAATTAAACATATTAGAGCGGTATCAGTATGTAGTTCTATTCTGCGGATAAAAAATCACCAGCAGGACTAATTAGCAGGAGCAGGACGTTACTTATTTTTTTCTGTTAAGGAGCGGCATACTTTGTCACAAATCCACGCGGTGTAAGAAAAAAAAACGTTTGCCGTCCCGTCGGTGGTTGCAGATGCTCCCGGTCAGTCGTCGATCATTTAAAAGGTGGTGCGAAAATACCACATAAAATCTTATCAGCAAATATCAAATTTCAATCTTTGCCTCCGGGAGTGGTTATCAGGATGTCGGTCATGAAATGTGCACACATTGAGTGATCCTTACTTGGCTGCCATCGGTTCGCATCGATCATACGATCATATATGCCCATCGGGATTAAATTCGATAGCCGTTGCCGGGATGCAACACGTATATCATTAAAAGTAGCGCGCATTTCCTTGAAAACAATGAGAAGACGAGATGATTAATATGCGAACAAATGCGACCAAAGTTGCGAAGGCGATGGACGCCAGAGTGCAAATGTTGATTGGCAAATGATCGAAAGTTGATCGACAAGTATGTTTATTGCCAATTCACCTGTCGATCGGTATCTAGACAGGGAGTATCGGTTGCATTTTGTCCATTTTAGCAGAAAAAATAATAGTGACGGAATAAAAGGGAGTTTAGCGTTGATATTTAGACAGTATGTATAAAAAAAAAAAAACAGGGATATTAGGAAGGTTGTTTAGGTTGTATAATATAAAATGCCATTTTAATGCATTTGGATAACGTACATCAAATCTCCCTTCTGAGTTCTTCTCCTAATTTTCAAGTCTGGAATTGAGTATTCCGGTTTATTAAATTCAAAAAAGCTAGCTTAGTCCTTAACTTATAAATTTCGCAAACAAGTTACTCGATTCACATCCGGGTAAGTCCAACGTCGACTTGATGCCATACGTTCTGAAGCTAATCGCTTAGCTTGTGTGTACCAACGTCCTCAGTATACATATATCTGATCCTCGTTTAAGATAGGCCACGTATCCGTTCCACTCATTTGTTTCAAATAAGGTCAGAAATAAATTGGAACTGATAATCGTTGTTGGTGACTCGTTCTTCTTGAGATCCTAATAATGCATTTTGTTCGGCGAGTGGATCTATTGTTAGCCCAAAGAACGCGATATGTATATGCATTTCGTGGTACCATTATCAGTTATCTGCCTTTTAAGGCACATTGTCAATACAGACATTTTCTCTTGTCCATATAGTCTCTTATGGTATTTCCGACGAAGACCTAAACCTCCCGTGATTATCACTGCCGTATTGCTTCATATAAACTGATGTCTTACTAAAATAAATGTAACATAGGAGAAATTAGCCGTGCCTAATTTAGTAAGGGATTCTTGCTTCATGGCTTTTGTTGATTCCACAAAATATTTTTTAAATTTAAAAAAAAAAATAATAATGGATAGTATAGCAGCCTGTTCGAAGTCCTCAGAGAGCCTTGTGAATTTCTTCTCCAAAAATTAGATCAGAGCCTTTATTGGTCTCGTGCTGTATAGTTATGCCGTAAGTCTCCCCAACTAGCCCATGAATTATCTTACTTTACCGAAACACACTGGCACCGTATATTGCTGATGATGATGATGGTATAGTATGTACTGTCAAAACAACTATAACATGTATCTCGCGATACAGTATCTTGCTAGGACAAACCATCGTCAGAGAATGGATAGCTAACAGTCGAGGGATGATACTGTTCTGATGTTGCTTTCGGTCTTTTATTTTTATATGTCGAGATAATGCAAAAGATGGAAATTTATCGGAGCACGTTCCATTCCTTTTTGCTTTTCGAGACCATGATGAAACTGCAGTGAGAATGATAATTCTCTCTATACGAGGAATGAATTGTGCGGGTGGTGGGATTTTTAAAGATGCACACAAAAATCCCCGTTCAATGTTTTAAGAGTGTTGTGGTCATATTGTACGTACTGAGGATGAACATATTGCATGAAACTGACATGTTACTTAGATCTATTGTTTAAATAGAAATATTCATCAAAAACCTACTATCATTTCCACCATGTTCAACATGAGTACTTGCTTTGCGCGGGTAGTAATTGTTCATTGACGTCTGCAACTATACAGGGTGTCCGGAAACTGCCGCATAACCGCACCGGATTGTGATTCCTCATGTGATTTCCAGAAAAAAAGTTGTACGGAACAGTGGCGCAACCAGGATCTTGTCCTGGAGGGGGCTAAGGCCATCTAAATATTACTGGCTGAGTCAAGGTGATGTTTTCCAGTAATGAAACACCTATACGGCGGTGTTCTAAGCTTCCATTTTAACCACGCTTTTCTATTAAACCGAAACGTTAGGGCAAGGTTTCACAAGTAAGGTCAATACATAGGTGCAACTGAATATTGTCGCACCGCAATTAGAGAATAATTTGTGAACGCCCGCCTTTCACAAAAAAATAGGAATTAAGACACAAACAGAATCCGGAACTAACGTCAATCTAATAATCTAATGGCTCCAAAGAATTTAATTTAGTGCGCTGACAGGGCTCTGCCTTGCAAATAAGTAATTGATATTGGAGGCGAATTGCTGCGATGACGGCTAATTATGTTACATTAAAACATCCAAGGATATAACGATAGCAACATAATTTTTTTTCTAGAAAATATTTGCACAACAACTTGGCAATACTTTTACGAAATGTTGTACAGAAATATGTTGTATCGATTGCTCCTTCCTTTTATATAAATCATGTACTCCCTGCCGCCAGAATGAATTTAACATTTTTCCACAATTGTCATGAAAAATTTAATTTTTTGTCTCACACATGCAAAATATTTAGCTTCTGATAAAGATGCATTATCTTGCGCAGGCCATCGAAGCTGGTAAAAAAATTATGGGAAAAAAGTCACATTTTCATAAAATCTGCAACGAAATTTTTTCATTTCATTCTGCAATTTCTCAATTTCTGGGTCTGGGAGGGGCTTTAGCCCCCTTAGCCTCTCCCGTGGTTGCGCCACTGGTACGGAACATACCCCCTTAGCTTAACTCTTTAGCTGCCACAGGCAATTGAAGATTTTTGAAAGAAAAAATCATTTTCTTGTATGACTAAAACTTCAATATCTCAAAAGCTACACTAGTTAGAATAGCAAAATAATACGATTATTATAGCCAACAAATTTACCTAAAAAATAAAACTAACGGCACTAAAATCCCATAAGAGGTTTGGGTTTTACAGAACTTCAAAGCCTTTTTTTGGATTTGATCCAAAAACAATATGTTTTTCCATTTCAATTTTCTCCAACTTCTGGCGAAGCTAATTTCGGACGCGGCCGAAATTTGGATACCCTTCGCTCTCTTTGGGCTAAAAGTTCTTTTCGGGCGTACCTATCACTTGCATTTAATCCCCCTCCTCATTCTTTTTCTTCCGTCTTGACAAAAGTTTTGGGCTTGGTTGAAATAAGTGGGCAAATAAAAATATTTAAAATGTTATTGAGTTGCGGGAGCATGACCCCACAGTACGAATCCATTCGTTTTGAACTTTTTTGTTGCTTTAGTAAAGACACATTTATTCAAGGTTTTGTGAAACTGGTGTAGAAAATGTTTCTTAGAAGAACCAAAATGGGGGTTGGATTTGTATGGCAGCCCATGACCCCATGGGCCGATTTGATCCAATCTTACTTATGTTCTGTATCATAAATAGAAACACATTTGTGTGAAATTTGGTTGAAATTGGTACACAAATAAAAAAGTTTTTCTTAGAAGAACCTAATTTGGGGAGTTAAATTTGTATGGCAGCTCCATGACCCCATGGTCCGATTTGATCCAATCTTACTTATGTTCTGTATCATAAATAGAAACACATTTGTGTGAAATTTGGTTGAAATTGGTACACAAAAAAAAAGTTTTTCTTAGAAGAACCTAATTTGGTGAGTTGGGTTTGTATGGCAGCCCCATTATCCCATTGTCCGATTTTACCGATTCAAACATACAAACTGCCTACAGCAAAAAGAAGCATTTGTTTCCGGACACCCTGTATATTGTAGATTTGAAAATGAATTTAAAGTTTCCTGAAGCGGACGTATCTTGCTTCAATGTTATTTGTATATTTAAAGTTCAGATGAGGCCATAGTAACGTGATTTATGTGATAGTTTTAACAAAAAATATAGGCAATGATTGAATTTAGTGACTACTCACAAAAGTGTAATATGCATTTCTTCGTGATTAAATCAAAATTAATAGATTTTTGCAGAACAATTGTTTTCTGTAATACTTATTTGCTTCTAGACAAGCAAGGTTTTTGAAATAGACCTATTAAAGGAGTTGCACATTTCTGTGTGGCCCGCATTGCAACAACGTCTTTCGATATTTTACTTATTTTGAGCCGAACATTTCTGGTTATCAAAAGTTGTTCGAATTTTTCAATTAATGAAACCAAAAAATAAGAAAATTTCGGTAATTTGATAAAAAGTAAGTTAAAATTTATTTGTTCATTGGGGTCCTGATTTCGGAAGGTTTTGCTATTTACATCCCTTCAAAGCGAATTTTCTCGTTATTTCCCAGATTACGAGCATGAAGTCAATGAAACACTATCATTGAGAAACACAATTACAATCCTTTTTTTCATGATAAATTTTAAAATCACAGCAGGTAAAAATTGAAAAACTCAGTCCTTTCGTATACTGTTCGGCTTTAGGTGTCTTATTTCCAATAACCTTATTTTAGTGCCTAGCAAAGGGTATTTTTTTCAAAGCTGTAAAGATGCCTTATCAGAGCAAAATGTATTTTAATTTTTTTTTTCGTTTAATTACTATGACATTTGATCATACGAGGAATAGTGAAAAGTTTATGGAATGGAATATGGAGGGCGCTTATATCACAAAATTGTTTAGAAGAGACTTGCATGCCAGTTTTTTAAGCAAGGAAATCACTTTTGCGAGAATTCGTTCAAAAGTTGATTGATCTTAAACGGTGCCTGCCAACAAGTTATTGATAACTGTTTCGACAGATTGTTTACACGGTTTTACAGCTTTCAGAGTAGGCAATTGGTTGCCAACTTTCAGAGTTGTAAATTTACAGCACGAAATTTACGCTAAATAAAGCATTTAAAATTACATTAATATATTTAACCCATTTCCAACAAAGATTTAATTTTAAATTCTTAGAGGGAAACAAGTCCCATATCCATGTGTAAAATTAAATTTTTTTTTAAATTAACTTAACGTTAACTCAGCCGTTTATAGGCAATTTCGAGTCAACGTTACAATGCATATAATTTCGGAGTGTATATAATGTTGCAAGCACTATATATTTCCTATCCTCACATGTACGGAAATTTTGAACCACGCCGAGATTCGATCTACGGACCTCTAGATTACTAGCATCGTAGAGTGGCGACTCAACCAAGTGAGCCACAGACCGTGGCAGAATACTATCGACCAGATTTACGAAATGTAAAAATGAAATGATGAAAAATTACACTCATTTGATTTAATTTTACATTAAATGATGAAAAATCACATTCACTTGATTTAATTTTACATTTGTTGTTTGTAAAACTACAGTAGCAATGTGATTTCACAATATTTTATTTATAATTTAATAGTTGTCATTTATTTTAACCTTTTGCTAAAGAAATGTGTACGATTAAATTTCAAATTTTTTTTAGCTTTTTTTTTGTAGTAATTCCTACTACACTTTGTGTGGGAAATTCAATAAACTTTTTACTGTGTAGGCATGTCATTTAGAGACTTTTTTATGTTGATTGATTAATTAATTTTTTTATTTATCTCTGATTATTATTATTATATTTATTTTTATTTACATTTAATAATTTAAAAATATAAAAATAGACATTAGCTGTACAAATATTTGACAAATACTAATTTATTTAAAGAATCATTTTTGTTTTTACATTGATCCAAATGCCAATTTGATGAAGTGGATTTTAAAATATGAAAATCCACGACGGTTCCATTGGAGTTTATTCGCCAATTCGTGGTCATCGAAGAATCCAGAGAATAACATGCAGCGGGAAAGGACGATCACATCAGAAAAAATGAATGTGTGTTACTTTCAGGATAATTGGTCCGCCGAAATTTGCTTGAGATAATGAAAAACTTAAGAACATTGATGCCTTAATTATTTTCGATAGTCAAAACCTCCTTGCACGCGGTGCGCTATTACACGGTAAACATTTTTGGATTTTTTTTAAATCCCACGTTTAATTACAATTATATATACTTATTTTTCGTATTGTGGATTAAAATGTAAATCGAAATATCAATCATAATTCTACCAAGATGTGAATTGAAATCTACACTCTTTAGTTTTTAGTTTTTTTTAGCACCTGTTTAGTACCGATTTTTCAGATTTTCTTCGCACTTTTATGACGCCGAATGAACTGAATGTCAGGTTCTTTTGTACCGCATTTTAGCACGGTTTGTTTAGGTTTTTTCTTTATTTAGGCCACGATTCGTTTTTCATCTTCATTCATTCGTTCGTTCCGAAAGGTACTCCGATTTTCTCCGGGAAATACTCTTCCAATCGGTATAGTATAGTATCACTAAGGTAATTTTAGATTGTTGACTCGAAATTTTGCCACCAAAAAGAGAAAGGTTTTTTAGTTGCCTGCCACAGAACGATACCCCCATTATCTGTGGAAACCTTTCTCTCGTCGAAACGGTGCGGCAGAAACTCTGAGGTAATTTTGGATTGCTGATTCTAAATTTCAGATCAAAAACAAGGAAAACTATTTTGGGTTGTTCGCCTCAGAATGGTACATATCCCGATTTCCTAGGGGAAATACTCAACGAATCGGAACGGCAAAACACAAAGGCTATCTTTTCCTATTCTTAAGTTGAAATCGTCGACGCTAATCTGAAGAAGTAGGTCAAACCACCATCAATTTCATACAAATATGAAAGGGTTTACACTCTCTTACTCTCGCATCAGGGTCGAGCTCAAGAAGCCCATTAACGGAATAAATCCCCTGGGAAATTTTGAAATCAATTTTCAAAATGTTAAATTTAATTAAAATATAGTACCACATGTCCATTGATATAAATATTAAGTGATGATTTGTTTCACACTCAGTTCGAATAAAACAAACAAGACCAATACCAATACTTTTGAAGTGGGGTTTCTATGACATTCCCATGACATCATCGATCGATCTCCTCGTTTCTAGTATATTTTATCACTTCGATAGGGATACCCTTATTTGATTAGTGATAATGATAACTGAAATTGGTCTATTCAGAAAAAAGCTTTTTATTAGACAATCCTTCGTTGAAAACGTTGGTTGAATTTTTAAATTTTTATATTAGGAATTTGCGTCAATTTACACAAAAGAAGGAACGCTGTATTTTACACCATTAGAGAGTTTTAGAATCATTTACAATGTTCCGTCAAAGTAATTTTAAATTTGGTCAGATTCGAGCATACCGTAGACGAAACATTTACGAGAATATTTAAGACCGACAATCGCGACGACTATTTAGACTGTTCAACGAACATCAAATATACATACATACATATCTACGGTAGGTAATAAATTTTTTCAATTAAAATTTCAAATACGTAAACGATTTTGTACGACTTACTAAACAACTCTCTATTAAGTTGTAAAAAAATATACGTCAAATTAATCTGAAATTTCTGTAGAAAATGTAGTACCTACGTCCAAAGGCGTTATTTTCACACAATTACATACAGGTAACAGGCCAGTCATTTTATGATTTTAGGTCGCAAAAAATAGCTCGGCTCTGGTTTTTTGGGATATTGTTAGGGTAGATACCAGAAGTGTACCACCAAGTTTGCAGCTTCGAAAAACCTGTGCTAACCCCGTGACCCTGAAAAAACTTAAAAATTTTCGGACTCTTTTCATATTTTCGTTTGTAATTTTTAAAAGGTGCTTCCTACAAGAAAGTCGTCTACTGGATTTTTAAAGCTAACAAAACCCTCTTTAATTTGAGTCCACCCTCAGCTTTGTAGGTGCAAAGGATCCCAAGTTACAGCACTTTAACCTTAATCTTACCCTTGTGTGAAAAATCACACAAACGCATTTTATTTCCGATTTTTCCCTCTGACTTTTCCAACCGATACCTATAACTCGTCTTGACTTTTCCTAAAACTTCGATTTAAGAAGAAAAACATGAGTTTCAAAAAAAAAATTATTTTTTATTTTTTGAATATTTAAAAACTTACGTTAAGTACCCTCATGTGTGAAAATTCACACATATGGTATTAGCTGTGTGTTTTCTATGGGTGAATTTTATTTTTACCGTAATAATATTGAAATCGACTTTTTCACCAAATGCATGAATCGATAGCGTTTGGAGTAAATTATCTAAGTGAAAAATGTGATTCACGATTCTGGTCTAGGACACACCATAATTGAAAATCTTTTGAAACATGCAGACTCAGGTCCTGGTGGTCCAGTTATATTAGCATTTCAAATACGAAAAAAACAGAGTAAGACTAATTTTTGTTGTTTTTGAATCAATGGGCTCCCAAAAATGTAACTCATTTTCGGAAAAAAATATTTTGAGTGAAAAGGTCCTAAAAAGGACAAAAAGGATACTCTTTAATCCTTGAACACAGGTCGTCATGCGGGGTATAATATCAAAGGAGACGTCGAGTACATTACATATCCGGTGTTAGTTTCCTATTTCAAGGACCCTCAAGGTAATAAATCGAGCTTAAATGTAAATGAGTCAACTGTAGTAGTACGCAACTACGGCTTATCATGGCATTGATAAACCGACCCTTAATGTCAAATGTCAATCGCCCAAATTACATTAAAATTGCATATGTGTGAAAATCCACACATGAGGGTACTTAACGTAAGTTTTTTTCATAGTAAGATGAAGGTTAAACATTGTTTTTTGTATAAAATTCGGAATTGTAGTTTTAGTCATCTTCCGAACTAAATATCGGCTTAAATGCGCATTCTACTGAGAAAGTCATGTGACACGAAGTTATAAACCAGTTACTTAGATGTATAAATGTCAGAACACATGGAATCGGACCATGGGGTCATAGGGCTGCCCTGAAAATTAGGTTCTTCTAAGAATTTCTTTTCTTTATGTACTAATATTAACCTAACTTCACCCAAGTGTATTCCTGGTTAAGCCTCAAAAAATATCTAGGAACAGATGAAATCGGAACAATACGTCATAAGGCTGTCATACAAACCAACACCTAGAAATTAGGTTCTTCAAGAATTTTTTTTTGTTTATGAACCAAAATTAACCAAACCTCACCCAAATGTGTTCCTAGTAAAGCCTCAAAACATATCTAGGAATGGATGGAATCGGAACATTACGTCATAGGGCTGTCATACAAACCAACCCCGAAATATTAAGTTTTTGTAAGAAAAACTTTTTTTCTTTTTGAATCTTAACCGAAATTCATCCAAATAAGTTCCTGGATTAGCCTCATCGCATCCAGGAACAGATGGAATCGGAACACGTCATTTTTTTTTACAAAAAAATGCTGTATCTTGGAATCCTTTGTAACTACAAAGCTGCGATTGCAGGGTCACGGGGTTAGCACAGGTTTTTCGAAGTTGCAAACCTGGTGGTACACTGCTGGTATCTATCCTAGCAATATCCCAAAAAACCAGAGCTGAGCTAATTTTTGCAACCTAACGCCTTATATTTGTGTTTATTGACTGGCCTATAAGTAGTAGAAAAAGGAACGCCAGAAATAATAACTTTTAAAGAAGTGATTTTGTGGTTTACTTCTTTGCTCAAAATTCTGTACAAGATATTTTCACTAATAAAAACGGCACTTTGTCACTATAACACTGAAGTAAATCAGCCGCAATGAATGAATGCGAAACAGGGCCAAAACCGCAAAAAAAAAATTTAAAAATTTCGGAGCTTTTCCTTTTTTTTTTGCTTATAAATCCGATACTGTGCATTTCTGCGAAAATCTGTCCCTGAACATGTTAGAGAAAACATGATTGGGGATTCGTGCTCAGCGCCCCAAAAGACATAAGAAACCCCACATTTTGCAATCTCACATGTACTAAGTTTATCACATGCTTACTAAACTATAAGTTGATACTATTAAAATGGTAAAATTACGCCAACCAAAAAATTATGTCTCCAACTTTACGTATTTTTAATATTATGATAAGGGTAAAATGAGTGTAATTTTCCTATGATGTTTTAGAGTTTGTTTCGAGTTTATTCCTATTATTCTTCTTCTAAGTCCCGTATAGCCCCATGTGGGGCCATGGTGCGTTAACTCAGCCATTTATGGGCAATTTTAAGTCAACGTTACATTTCATATCATTTCGGAGTGTATATAATGTTGCAAGCACTATATATTTCCCATCCGCACATGTACGGAAATTTTGGACCACGCCGAGATTCGATCTCCGGACGTCTAGATTACTAGCATCGTAGAGTGTGACTCAACCAAGTGAGCCGCAGAGCGGGGTATTCCTATTATTGCGCATTCAAACTACCCACAAGCCAAGTGTTAACTATAGCTAATATCCTTAAGTTAATTGCTCCTTGAATGCAGGACTCGAAATAAAAATTCATCGACAGAAATTAAATGGGCGTGCATATTTCTTCGGATCGTTTGCGACAGGTTGAGGAGGCTACCATGAGTCCAATTAATGATATGACCAGCAATCATACCGTTTTATCATTATTGTCCAGGATAATCTCACGACCCATCTGAGGTGACAACAGTCGAAAACGTCCTGATGGCACCAGGAATTTAAGAGCCTGAAGGAAATGTACTTATGAATTTCGTATTCGTGGGATTTCATTGCACACCATCAATCATAATGACTGTTGTTAGTTTTTTTTAACATAAAAATGTAAAAAAAATGAAGTAACAATACTTAGTTGGCATACTTACGCCCTTTTTGAATGAATTCCACACACACACCATTATTATCACGATGGCATCGATTCCATGTCCAAATATTGTTAATTTCCAAATTGCATAGGCATCCATTGTTAAGGTTCAACGACAGGTCCGATAAGATGATGATAGTTCAGAAGTGTTCATTTATCATTCGTGAGTCGTCCAAGGTGATTCATATTTTCAATTGTTGTGTATCATTGAATGGAGAGGCGAAAGGACGACAATTTCCAACCCCGGGCCAATGATAGTTGGTTTGATGATGGTCAAGACGCGATAACGATAACGCGACAACGATGACCACAAATGATGACGAACGCGATAGCCAACATGTGGTTGATGACGGTGCATTTGTTTAGTTGTTGTTGTTGTTGGTTTCAGTTGTCAGTGTTTGTTTTAATCAGCCAAGTGCATCGACGACGAAGGAATCAATTTGCATTTGGCATGGATAAAAAGAACAACAGTAGCAGCAGCAGCAGTGAACCAAACAGCAATCCGATGAATACAAGAACGAACGGTAGCATCAGGAAACAAAATGCATACACGTACAAAAATAGTGTACACATCAGCAAAATCGCGCAAAATATTTTCATCGAGTTGTTCAAGGAATGAATTATCGCATGTTTGAACACAAGTTATTTCCGGAATTTTTCAAAGGCAAAACGAGTAACCAAATAGTTTAGTGGTGTTTTTCGCGATGATGATGATGTTGTTTTTTCCGACCGTTCAGGTTGCAAAGTATTCCGTTTTCCCAGACGCGACGAAACATCATGAAAAAAGAAAGAAGGAAAAATTCATCCTGTTAATAATGGAAACTATACTTAGTACTAGTTTAATGATACAATGTCATTAATATTCATGAATATAGGTGGGTATTTGTAAAACACATAAAATTTCTGGAAAATGACTTTATTAAATGAATGCCTAGGTAATTAGGTGGTGCTTATTATAAATAAGGTGAACAGGTTGATTTTAAAATAATATTCAAATTCCTTCTGCAAGTTGGCGTGATAAGTATGATCATTGATCAATATTCCCTAGTAGACTGCGATTTTCAAAAGACCGAACCGATTGCACGAGGCTCACCAAACCACGTGATTTGACAAACTCTGTCAAATCACCTGCTGGGGGCAGATGGAAACACAAATAAAAAGGTTTGAGGGACCCGTTAACGGTCCTTTTATTTTGTGAGTACATATTTATTTGTCACTATGTAAATGTAGACTGGCAGAACAGCCACCAGAAATGCAACTGTGTTAATTAGGGTAACCAGACGTTCCCAGGGGAGCGTTTGACTATAAATCTGAGTCCTTAAAAATGTTCTTCTATAGCAAACTTGATTAATCAATCAGTAATTACTTTTTGTGGCAAAATTACCTTGGTAGCCATAATTGTTAGGTTGAAACTTAGAGAAAGCATGCGTTAGTCCAGAGTCGGCATCAGAAAATAAAAATGGCACCGTTTTCACACTATTGCAGTTCATAGTATGTGTGAAAATTTTATTCAAATGTCAACTTTTTGTTTACAATTGAGAATATAAAATACGCGTAATATTTATTACTCTCTCAAAATGCCAACGTGATAATTAACCCTTCGGTTGGCACGTAGACCTAGACAGACCATTGGTAGTTCTATATCTTGATGAAAAATATCGTACAAGAAAATGTTCCAGCTCTTACCATATTATATTTCAATGGAACTGGACGGCCACAAATGCGATCAAACGTTCGGCGAAATATAAACTATGTCTAAAGAAACGAAAAAACGGCGTATCATCGTAAGACATAGTATGTAAACTGTTTCTAGAACCAAACTTAGAACTCCTCAAAAAATAAGATTGATTTCACAGAAGATTCAGTTACACCTAAGGCATAATAGCTCGTAGGCGGCGACAGAAGGGTTAATAATTGCATCAACAATATTTTGACGTTTGAATTATTTCGTGGAGTGTGGTGTATTAAATTTAGAGTTAAACACATATGGGTTGTGTGATCACATAGCCACACTGGACTAACGCATGGCATGGGTTACTACGCTTTCTCTAAGGGTTGAAAGCATTAATTAACTTCTGGCAGAAAACTGGTTAAAAAAAAACAGTTTGTGAGGTGATGTAAAAGAAACGCATGCATTAGTAAAGTTTAAATTTCTCAGACTTGACGGACAACGCTTCCAGTTTTTATGTTTACGCATTTGTGCTGATACATTTCATAGAGTTGGCCGCCAGGGACGTAGCCAGGGGAGGAGTCCATGGGGTCCGGACCCCTCCCGAAATGTTTACAATGGGCTTTGAAATTTCAGTGATGATAACATGAAAACTGTTTGCAGAATCGAATAAAATTGAAAATTTCCGGCCTCATAAAAATACATACAAGTAAGTAATCCGTCGGCAAGGGGGATGGATCAAATTGACACGAGCTGTTTTTCATTATTTATTTTTTTTTTGCTTGTATGAATCATAGCTAAATATTCGGTATCTGGAAATACGTTTTCTAAGGGATGTTGGCTATAACACACGTTAGAAGTGGTAGCTCCATAGAAGTCAACATGAGTTAGAAATAAGGAATGGGTTTATATTAGTTACCTCGCAGTTTACGTTAGATTTTGTTGCCCTAATTGGCTCTTCCAATAAATGAACCCGTTTTGGAAAGTAACTTCTTCTCTTCACAGTTAATTTATTTCAGATAGATATGCTAAGGTTGTTCCTTTGTCGGTGATAAATTTTCATGAATTTCAACAACCTACGTTGAGTCCCATTTCGTTGAAACTATTGGTTTTCAAGAACAGCTTCATGTTTTTCTAACTCAGCGTGTTTGACCGACCGCTGTTTCTTACCAACTGAAATGAAAACATTATGAACCTAAATTTTTTGCTGATACTCGTATAATTATCTTCAAGTTTATAGTTATCAAGTCTCTATGTTTTTCCCTTTTGATTAATTTAAAAAAAGACCACAGATCAAATCCTGCTATTAGCCCTGATTCTAAAAAAGTATATAAATTAATTTGACATCTTTAAAGACACCAGACCAGGTGGTTTTCTTCCGATTTATTTAAAGAAATGTGCAGAAAAAATAATGTATCCACTTTCGTTGACTATTTAACCAGTAATTTTATTCTCAACACTGAAATTTTCGCTATGCTGTTCCTCGTGCTAGTTATACATAAAAATGGCGGCGGAGCTGAAACTCAAAATTATCGACGAACTAGCATCTCTTCGTCAATCCTTAAATTATTTGACCTGTGGGATGACCATAATTACGGCTTTTCAGAGGTAAATCTATACTACCATAAATCGAAATCTTATAGAAAATTACACCTTACAGTATCTCAAAAATTCCACCAACATCAGGCGTTCCTCAGGAATCATACGTTGATCCACTTTTTTTTTTAATTTTTTTTAGATATTCAGAAACTATTTAAATTCCCTTTGTAATTAGACCGGATGCAACCGGTATATATCGAATAAAAAAGGATGCATTTCAACACATTTTTTTAGTGATTTATTTCTTCTGTATCATCAAAAATACAGTAAAACAGTTCTCCACTAGCAATACCAAAAACAGACAATTTTTGAAATCGAATTTTGGACCCCTCCCGAAACAAATTCCTGGCTACGTCCCTGTTGGCCGCGGTCTAAACAAAACTGCGAGCCACGAGTTCGACACATCTGGCCTAAGAGATAATGCAGTCACAATCGATGTTCGATGCTTAGCCTTTTATGATTTCATACCTTAAAAGTTTGTGGTCCGCACTATGGGATCTGCTTCTTCCTACTTGTCATAAGTGTGAAAAAACGGAAATGGCAGGTATTTCGTGCCTTATACTCCGTTTTTTGGTATGCAGGCAGGACAGGCAGGGCAGGGTATAGCATATATGCTCCAGAAAAAAATTAAAAATTTTTCGGACATTTGTGATGGTATCCAGTCATGCTTCTGTCCTAGTTTAAAGCAAAAGCTGATTCAGCTTTTATAATGGGCTGTGTCATAACCTTAGTTTTTCCCCATTTTAAAATGGCTGGGAAGTAGTCAAGGCCAAGGCCAAATCTATCAATTTTTTTAGTAAGATGTCTGCATCGAAAAAGGGTGATGTGTTAAATTGTATCAAACCGAATTTTTCACAATTGTTGTTCTAAGTAAAACAAAAAATCTCACAGCGAAAAAATCATGTAAAATAATAAAATTTAGCAAAAGTATCACTTTTTAGGATTTAGGTACCTGATGGGATTTGCTAAATAACATCAATAAGTGCTTGCATATTCGATTTTTTCAGGTTATCTTTCCCATTGAAATTATAAAATCTCTCGAAATGGAACCCGAGGTTAATTGCACTAGAAAACGAAAACCGTAGAAATGCTAGTAGATTATTATTATTCGAAAGACCCAGATGAAGTCACGGTGCCCCCTTCAAAATTCGGCGTAAGGTTACGTTAAAATGGATGAAAAAAAAAAGAACAGGAAAAAACCTTTCTTTCGTTATGATGTTTTCCCGTCAATTATGACGCTAATAGCTTATTTTAATTGTTGAGTTTATTTATTCGTTCATGGTTTCCAAAACGATCCACAATGAAAAAGCTACCTTACAATTTAAAAAGTTATTTAGAAAACATTCGGAAAGCATTCTGAAGAAAATGTACAACCAAACGGAAAGAATTTTGAAAATAATTCTGTAGGAGTCCGGACCCCGTGGACTCTTCCCTAGTTACGTCCCTGGAGCAAATTTAAATAAAATAAAATGCGCGACAGTCCAACATTGGACTAAGGTCGCAGTTATATTAGTGACATCCAATTTCCAAGATCTTAACGGCTTTTTTGTTGAGGTGTTGAGATTAACAGCACGCTCAGCCAACATATTTTGAAAAAAAAAAATACTTCTTCCTTGCCTCGTCCTTTACACCGCTCCATGGTTTCGCGTTGCTCGACCTGCGGTGTAGGCTCATCGCCCATTTTGGCGGTAATATCTCAGCATATTTCTACAGGCAGCTCTATCTTGGATCGTGTCATCGCCGAGACCAATGCGTTGTTGTTGATTTTTCATTTGACATATCCAGGTGTTCTTTGGTCTGCCTCTGGCTTTGGGTCCATCAAGTGGAACTTCCATTGATATCGCTCTCTTTGCGGGGTTCTCAGGCGGACGCCTTTGAACATGGCAATACCAATCCATTCGTCGGTCTTCGAGCTTTTCGGTGATTGGTTGGTCGATGGACAAGCTGCCTCGGATGTAGCTACTCTTGATGTGGTCCCTTTTCGTTACACTAACTGACATGCGTAACATTTTCATTTCAGTCGCTGTCATTTCTTTCGCGTAACCTTCATACATGGTCCAGCATTTTGATCCATACATGAGTGCGGGACGTACAACCGTTTTGTACAACTTGCCCTTTAGCTTCAGTGGCATTTTCTTATCGCAGAAAACTCCAGAGTTTTCTCGCCACGTCATCCACCCAACCTTTGTGCGATGTTTGATGTCATCATGATCAACATCGATATGCCTTATAGGCCTCCCCTGTTTAGGCCAATGTACTATAATTTGCCTCTTAACTCATAACTCGATTAATTCGCTCTAAGTATCCTTACGTTGACATCATTTGCCAATGGATGGACGCATATTCTTATGCCTTGGTTACACAGTGCGAGCTATCGTGCGAGTTGGCCTAGACAGCTACTGCCGAGTAGCTACTTGCACCATGTGACCGCATCACGTATGATGCGGTCACATGGTGCATCATTCGTGATGCGGTCACATGGTGCAAGTAGCTACTCTGCAGTAGCTGTCTAGGCCAACTCGCACGATAGCTCGCACTGTGTAAATAAGGCATTAGATGGTAGAGGATACGAAGTAGACTCCTTTTTAACTATCCAAAATTTTAAGGGACACGGAAACTAGAGTCGGATCTGGTGGAATATCACAAGTCCACAGAGCTGGCATTTTCGACCTGCATGACATTCATAAAAAACTTCCCTTTTCCGCTGGCGTTGATCGATCATTAGCAGTAGCAATCCATCCGAAAGTAATACCGAATTCCGATGAGCTCACGGTCCTTTAGATAAGTAGGCAATACTTTCTAGGCCCGATCAGGGATGTTCCACTCAGTTTGAGAGTTTCAGTACCTGATGCACGCTTATTTAATTTATTTCTTGCCTCAAGTCACTGCCTGGTCAATTCCTCGTGCAACCAGGGAAACTTTCGTGGAACCTTGACTCTAAATAGCCAAACAAAGAAGGCTCGTCAATAAAATAATAGAGCATCTCATTTCAGTTTTCAACAGCCCCTATCAAGTATGTATTTATGTAGCTCAGTTGGTTTACTTATGATAAGGTCAATTGTTTCATGATTACCGCCTCTGCTAGGCTTGTTCGATTCGGCTTCACCTTTTGAGAATTCAGGAGGTTATTTGTCATTTATAATTGCGCGTGATTTTATCGCACTATAAAAGTTTTTGGGAAACTTTGTTTAGTACTTTGTTGCTATACTTCTATTTCAGAGGAAATTGACAAACGAGAGGTTGCATATAGGTTTAGCGTAAGTCCCTAATTTAGTATCAAAATGTTGATCTTTGTCTTAATTGCAATTATATTAGCAAGTAATACCATGGGACCCAAAAAAGATGGAAATTTAGTTTTCATTCACGCCTTAATGTAAAATTGTTGAGCCACTTAAAAGCTACACCCACATATTATACATACTATTTTTTTAGGGTCAATCTAGATTTTTCTTTTTCATGATAATAATTTTTCAAGGCTAATTTTCATAAATTGTGAAAGTAAAAGTCTGAAGCTAGACACGTTCATTTTGCAATTCTTGTAAAAGCACCAATAAATGTAACCAATCCTATCAATTATAAAGACTAAAAAAAACTATGCTGATTCCTGACTAACCAATGTCATATTAAAATTAACAAGTTGTAATAAAAAAGTTTGCATGCAATACAAACGCGCACTTGAAGTACGTTATACTCGTAACAATGTCGGTAATGTTAAATGTCTGGTACGCTTTGTAAGTTTTATGTTCATTCCACGTTTATTGCTCGCTACCGGTTCTAATTTGCCGAAATAATGTGTTAACTGACGAAAAATCGCAATTAAACGACTTATTACACGGCAACTTAAAAAAGTAGGAAAAAAATGGCTCAAGTAAATACAAATGTTTACGTGAGGGTCATTAAGGAAGAAGGCACGCTAATGCGCGACAAATAATGCCTAGGGGTGGTTGGTTTTATGTTACCATTTTGAATGGAGCCTATTTTTTTTACCATGACTCTCATTATACTCATTAGAAGAATTTACTCTAGAAGTTGAATCTTAATTATCGTCGAGCACTTGCAGGACATGCAGGATAAATATGAATTTTATTTCGAATCCGAAAAACTCATGAAAGTTTTTCTATTGATTAGAATAATCGTTTAAGTAAAATTGCCTAGCGAGCCTATACCTCGAGTTTATTTACTCAGCAAATAAATTTTCTTGTTGAGCATACTGTCCGAATATGAGCCTTCGCAATATTTCCTCCGCGGGTATAAACCATAAGAAAAGACACAAAAGAAAACATTACGTGTGTTAATAAAGCATTCTTAGTTGGCACGAGAGATTGTTATTATTCACTGGGGCAATAGGAACGCATATCAAAATTATTAAACAAAACGAGAACAAGTTCAAATTATTATTATAACATGCAATACAACAGCCCATTTGCATTGTCCGGTACGTATCCAAATACATGCGGATAAGTTACTTGAGATTGCCAAATAAAACCTTCAAGGAAATCATGTAAAGCAAATTACTCCACGTCAGGTGAAATATCGTTATTGTTTATGATAATGGTTAGGTTGTAAATTTTGGTCTAGTTTTTTGAATCATAAATTTATTCGGTAGCCGTAAAATGGTACGAAAATTTCGAATAGTTGGTGCGGTGTAGTTTGCAAACATAACAAAGTAATAATATTACTTGGCATTTTTCTATGTATGTATATGTCAAGGGTTTAGGGGGCAACCCTTTAATGCAAGCATAGTCTTTGCGGAAGGGAAATTAGGGTACGGGAACGAGAGAGGCAAAACACAAATATCCATGGTCACAGTGGGATTCGAACCCACGCTTCGGCAAATCAGAGATAGAGTGACATCTCTACCACCGAGTCACCGAATGCTCAATGCTTTAATGCTTTGTGAATGAAACCATAGCAAACAGTTACGAAAAAGAAGATACATTTATCAATTTTTGACTAGTTAAAAAAATAAAATGCGAACGTTCTTTTATCATTTAAGAAAACTGTTTAAAAACGATAAAATTATGATCCTCAGATGACTTTTATTTCATCCTCAGCGAGTACAAAATTTAAACTAAACTAAAAATAAAATGAAAACTATGAAAGTGGCAAGTTGCAAATTAAAATAAAATTTACAGTACGAAAAGGTTTCGATGTATCCTTTGTGGAGAAATGTGTTTTGAAATTATTTAAAAAAAAATAAATAAAAAAAAAATCTTTTATCACTTTTACATGCTACGCTTCCTTCACTTTTGGATAATCCGGTGGACGATATACTAAAACACTTCTGTAAAAAGATGATTTGAGAAATTCGGAATTGCGATAGATTTGGCTTTACTCGAAATTTTTAGTTGTAAATTATAAAAAAAAATCGGGGAAAAAAGCCACTCAACGATTCTTGCTATTTTATTATACCTTTCGCTCTTCTTCTTAGGTCATTTGGTTGGAATTTTTCTTCTTGAATCTTGAGGAGTCATCAAAAATGATTCGTTGCAACTTTTTCTCAATAAAGTATGTATACAGGGTGTCCCGCATTGGGTGGCCAATACTGTAAGGGTTGATAGCGCAGCTTGTTTCAGCAAGAAAAATATGAATACAATTGGAATTTTTTTACCGTTACCTTGTTATTGCTCTTTTTGTGAAAGTCATCGAAAATCGTGACTTGTCACACAAAATCGTAACTTGCAGCACACTTGATGACTTAATCCAAGATTTGATTTAGATTTGAATAGATTTTTCATCGAAAATTCAAACAGTAATTACATAACGGTGCTTTATACGTACAACTCTGCAAAGTTCATAAAAGTTGCTTCAACATGTTGGCTTTCCAACGGTATATCACTTTTCTTATTTACATTGCAGAATTTTAGGTAAACACGCATTGAATGGTAAAAATCATGGCTTCAGTGGAATCGTTAATAATTTTCCCTTGACTCGAAAAAAGACATACTAAGGCAATTATAATTCGGGATAGAATCTCGCTACATTATTTTGACCAGAACTGTAAGATATTTGAAATTTGGTACATTGTTTGGCAAATGCAACGGTACTTATAACGGTTAAAATTTAATATTTGCTATTTATGGCATAGACGGGTGCCCGCTCATAACGCGAGACCTATCAAAGAATATTTAGAAAACGAATTTCCCGGAAAGTGGATTGGCAGATTTGGGACAGTTGCATGGCCTGCGAGAAGTCCCGACCTTACTCCCCTAGATTTTTATTTATGGGGTAATTTAAAAAGCAATGTCTATTCCGAACCGATTACCTCCCGGGAACAGCTGCTGCAGCGAATTAATGATGCTTGTGACTAGGCCTGTTCCAAAAACCGGGATCCCGGTACAAAACCGGTGTTCACTTGGTACCGGACCCGATATTCTAAAGTACCGATATACCGGTTTTTTTGGTACCGAGTTAAAAAAAACCGACCGACGAGTCGGTTTTTTGGTACCGAGTTAAAAAGAACGATTCATTTCAACCATGAGCCGGTTTTTTTCAGGTTTTTTGGAACCGGTTTTTAACCCGGTACTCGAAAAAACCGGCTTATGGTTAAAAAAACCGTCGGTACTGAAAAAAACCTGAGTCGGTTTTTAACCCGGTATTCAAAAAAACCGGCTTATGGTTAAAAAAACCGTCGGTACTGAAAAAAAAACCTGAGTCAGGGAAACCGCTTGTGGTACCGGGTATTCAAAAAAACCGAAACCCGGTACTGAAATCTCGGTACCGAACAGGCCTACTTGTGACAACATCAAGGAAACCCCTCCTGAAATCCTTCGGGACGTTTCTTCCATGCGCCAAAGGTGTCGAGTCTGCATACAAAATGGAGGAGGCCAACTCCAGCAGCATTATTCCAATTCATCAAACAGACCCATTTAATCATTAGTTAATATTTTTAGTTTATTGGTTCTTTCTCATATTCAAAACTTTATTTTAATTTTTACTTAACAAATTTTCAAAATTGCGATAGTAAAATATAAAAAATAAATGAATAAAGCTTCAGTTTAAATAATCCGATAAGAAAATAATTACCTTGTTTTTTTTTATATCCAATATGTGTATTTCTAAAATCCCGCAATGTAAATATGAAAAGTGATATACCGTTGGAAAGCCAACATGTTGAAGCAACTTTTATCAACTTTGCAGAGTTGTACGTATAAAGCACCGTTATGAAATTACTGTTTAAATTTTCGATGAAAAATCTATTTGAAAATTTCTATTAAGTTTGAGTAACTGTATCTTGAAAGTGCCGATAATGTTGGCAACAGGAAAAACTTCAGTTTTTGTGAAATTTTATGTAGTTTCTGAAACTGAAATCAAATCTTGGATTAAGTCATCAGGAGTGCTGCAAATTACGATTTTGCGTGAAAAGTAACGATTTTTGATGACTTTCCCAAAAAGAGCGATAACAAGGTAACGGTAAAAAAAATTCCGATTGTATTGGTAATTTTCTTGCTGAAACAAGTTGCGCTATCAACCCTTACAGTACTGACCACCCAATGCGGGACACCCTGTATACATGAGGCATCCATTATGGATGGTGTAACGAAATGATTTAGCCATTTGAAGATGCCCAGGGGACGGAGCCAATGCCTCTATAACCGTGCAGGTTGGGCAACGAAGAAAGGGCTTCTCAACGAGCGAGCAGCGGCATGCGCGTGCTGTAGCTAATTTTCGGGAGATACAATTGAAAGGTATATCGCAGGCCTGAGGTATAAAATTGCGAACAAATGGGTTAAAATTAGGAGGAAACCGTTTTATTAGCCGACACGCACAGTTGCCATATTATTGCTGCTCCGTAGACCCGGATGGCGTCAGGTATCGGCCTACTACACCCACTCAAATGAAAATTTAGCCTTTTGAGGCACCCGAGGCCGAACAAAAATAATGTAGGGCGCCTCCCTTTCAAACATCAAAATTCGATTGCGCTCGCTCCCCTGTGAAGTTGGTCGCTTTTCATTTCTGGGCATTTTTTTATCTATTTTTTTGTTATTTTTATTAACTTTGATGTGGACAACTACGGGTCGAAAACGGTCCGTTACAATAGAGATGTTTAATAAGGAATGAAGCTGGAAGAGGGATCCATTATGTTCTACCAGAATGTTGTCAGGATTTTGTACAATATATTTGGGTCAAGTTTGAAGCATGCTTGTACCACAGAAGCATCTGAGTACCTTGTGGTATCACTTCTCCGTTGAAATTAGTTTCACAAATCACAGTTAAACAAAAAAAAAAAAAATTGAGTCACGATGATAGTTGGTTAGCTTACAGAGAGTGTGGTTTAAAACATCTAAGGGTGCGGTTACATTACACCCTTTTGCGAATTTTTTCGAAAGGTTTTCGGGGTTGAGCCGACTATTACGTTGTTGTAGTCTATGATTTCAACGGCATTCGAATTTTATGTATTCTACATAAAAGTATCTAAACGCTTAAAGATATTTAAAGATATATAAGATATTTTAAAATAGAGCTCCGTTCCGAGTTCATAGTGCCGTGTCACATTATAAGACAAAACCGTAAGGCTATAAACCGTACGGCGAGAGCTTTTATAGTGGCCGGCAGACAAGCATTGTGTATTCAACATTGTGAGAACGCGTCGTAGTGCAGTCAAAATATCCAAATTCAGGCCTCCAAATAGAAACAAATAGAGTAAGGCTAATTTTTGTTGTTTTTGAATCAGGTTCCCAGGAATCTACAACTGATTTTGCTAAAAAAAAATTTTGATCGGAAAGGTCCCAAAAAGGACAAAAAAGGATACTCTTTAATCCTTGACCGGAGGTCGGCATGCGGGGTATCAGATCAAAGGGGACGTCGAGTACATTACATATCCGGTGTTTGTTTCCTGTTTCAAGGATCCTCAAAGGAATAAATCGAGCTTAAATGGAAAATTTTCGAGTTTCCCGTGTATATTTCCAAAGCCATAACTACGAGAATAATTCAAGTTGTCCCTACTTTTATCACTTTTCAGAAGCTAAAATAGGTGGAGATTCTACCAATTTGCTAAGAAAAAAGTTCATCGGAAAGCTCTGAAAAAGGACATAAAAGGACACTAATTTCACACCTTGATCGAACGTGGGCATGTGGGGTGTCAAAGAGAACGTCGAGTGCATTGTTTCCTGTCTCAAGAACACTAAATGGAATAAGTCGGGCTTAAATGGAAAATTATGGCTTTAGAAAGATACAGACACGGGAAACACACAAATTTTTAAGTTGAGCCGAATTTTCTCCTTTGAGGGTCCTTGGAACAAGTACCAAATGCCGCATATGGAATGTACTTGACATCCTCTTTGATTTGACACCCCACATGCCCCCGTTCGACTAAGGTGTGCAATTAGTGTCCTTTTATGTCCTTTTTTCAGAGCTTTCCGATCATCTTTTTTCTTAGCAAATTTAATAGTAGAATCTTCAGCTATTATAGATTCTGGAAAGTGATAAAAGTAGTGACAACTTGAATTATTCTCGTAGTTATGGCTTTGGAAAGATACACGGGAAACGCGAAAATTTTCCATTTAAGCTCGATTTATTTCGTTGAGGGTCCTTGAAACAGAAAAAAAACACCGGATATGTAATGTACTCGACGTCCCCTTTGATATGATACCCCGCATGGCCACCTCCGGTCAAGGATTAAAGAGTATCCTTTTTTGTCCTTTTTGGGACCTTTCCGATCAAAGTTTTTTTAAGCAAAATCAGTTGTAGATTCCTGGGAGCCAAAAACAACAAAAATTAGCCTTACTCTCTTTTTTTCTATTTGAAATGCTAATATGACTGCACTATCGTACGAGTCGTACGTCCAAATTACAACCAGACACACGATAGCATCTCTCGATCGTTCGGACGTTCTTCCTGCGACGATAATAAACCCATAAGCCGCATTCTTTCTTTTACTTTCATTGTGTCGACTCAACACTTCATTGTCATTATGCACTATAACTTTTAAGCATGCATTGGCCACATTTATGCGGCGAATAGTCCGCGTTTTGACCGGAAAGTGTGAAAAAATCGTACGTCAGGTTTTTGCCGTACGGTAGTTTTCTTATATAGTCCGGAATGGCCCATACTGTTGCTAGTTTTGTTGCATTCTGACTAAGATGTATTTTCGTGGTTGCTGCACCATACAATTTCTTCTTGAATACTACGTCGATGCTGCCAGTAGGCCATGTCTTCTGTATGTATTGAATACTCTCTGTCAATTTCAAAAACAATTGCAAAAGAAAAACAAGGGGGCTTCGCCCCCTGCTCGCTTCGCTCGCCAACCCCAGGGGCCGAGGCTAATTTCGGGCGTGGCCGAAATTTGGATACCCTTCGCTTGGGCTAAAAGTTTTTTTCGGGCGTACCTATGACTTGTATTTAATCTCCCTCCTCATTCTTTTTCTTCCGTTTTGACAAAAGTTTTGGGCTTGGTTGAAATAAGTGGACAAATAAAAATATTTACTCGGAAAATTTTATTGGGGTTGCCGGAGCACGACCCCACAGTACGATTCCATTCGTTTTGAACTTTTTAGTTGCTTTGATAAAGACACATTAATTCAAGGTTTTGTGAAATTGGTGTAAAAAAATGTTTCTTAACCCATTGTTTGCGGGTATTGATCCAATGGGAATTATTTGATGAAAATTGGTGTAACATGTTCTCTTCGATCCTAGATTCAGAATTTGTAACTATTTTTTTCGTATGACCTCAGGGGTCCTTTCCAGGACATGTGTCAAAAACGACACATTGGGAATCACTGGGAATAGGATATAGAATATATTAGCTGCCCGCATACTAAGATATAGCCTCCAAAAATAATGGAGTATTCAAACGTGAGAGGAGATGCTGAACTGCATCTCCCCAATCGGTTTTTCATGATACATACATCAAGTATAAAATCATTCACCTTTATGTTTTGCCATAATGATACGATTTACGAAATAATTTATTGCCGGAAAGCATGTGGGTGTATGGGCAGATACCAAAGATTCAAAAAGTACTCATCTGGTTACTTGAATCGAATCGTTTCGATACCGAGTAAAATAGAAAGAAAAGTATCGATACCAGAATTCTTTGGTATCGAAACAGAAGTATCGACACTTTACTTGTATTGGAATGTCGTTAGAGTGCTTCTCATACATTGATTTCCAACTCAATTATGAAAATAACAAATCCCAGTTTCAACAATCACATAATGTACTTGATGCAAATATAACGCTGTTAATGCGCGGATGTGTCGTTTTCGCAACATTTTTTGTAAATGCAACTTCTGAGTACTTTGCGTTACCCGCTTGAAATAATTTTTGACCAGTACAAAGAAAACAGTTCTAATTTACTTATCCAGGGGATATTTCATGAATTCTATTAGCATTTTCTGAAATTTAGCGATTTTGTTTGAGGATTTCAAAAATTTGCGAAACAGGTGTTTTTGTCGCTTTCGCAAATAATCAAAAATGTTGTGATTGAAAATTTTATGGGTTTTTAGATGTAAAGTGGACATTGATTTTTAGTTTAAAATAGCTGTCGATTCGTTGCGTGTCGTACAAGCACTACATTATTAGTTTCATTATATGTTTCGTTTTCGACACACCCGCGAATAATGGGTAAGAACCAATATGGGGGGGGGGGGGGGGGGGTTTGGTTTGTATGGCAGCCCCATGACCCCATGGTCCGATTTGATTCAATCTTACATATATTTTGTGTCATCAATAGAAATACATTTGTGTGAAATTTGGTTGAAATCGGTGCACAAATAAAAAAGTTTTTCTTAGAAGAACCTAATTTGGGGGGTTGTATTTGTATGGGAGCCCCATGACCTCATGGTCCGATTTCATCCATTCTTACATATGTTTTGTGTCAACAATCGAAATACATTTGTGTGAAATTTCGTTGAAATTGGTGCACAAATAAAAAAGTTTTTCTTAGAAGAAGCTAATTTGGGGGGTTAAGTTTGTATGGCAGCCCCATGACCCCATTGTCCGATTTGATCCATTCTTGCATATATTTTGTGTTATCTATAGAAACACATTTGTGTGAAATTTGGTTGAAATTGGTACACAAATAAAAAAGTTTTTCTTAGAAGAACTCAAATTGAGGAGCTAGGTTTGTATGGCAGCCCCATGACCCAGTGATCCAATTTGGGTGAATCAAACATACAAACAGCCTGCAAGAATAAGAAGCACGTGTGCAAAATTTCAGCTTGCTAGCTTCAATACCCGCCGAGTAAAACGCGTCGCAACAGACAGACAGACAGACAGACAGACAGACGGACATGCTCCAATCGACTCCCCAAGTCACGCTGATCATATATGTATACTTTTTATATGGTCGGAGATGCTTCCTTTAATGCGTTACAAACTTCATGACAAAGTTAATATACCCCTATGAGCGAAGGGTATAATGAGATCTCTTCAAAATTTACGCAATATACACATGTAACATGCGTGTTCACACACCGTACATTATGTGTCTGATGCAATTTCAATAAAGACACAAACACACGTATCCAAGTATCTACCGTCTTTTCTGTATTTCAGTCGACGACAGAGACTTGCGAAGACTTCACTTAATTATGCATTGGGAAAATTTGTTTTGAAAGCTTCAGGAAAAAGTAGTTCAATGCACAACCTTGCAAAGTAAACTTGCGCGAATAAACTTTATATTGTAACCACTCCAATTGATTACATTTAATTTAAAAACTCCTGTTTTCTGGCAGTTTTTCGCAACATTTCGCAATTCGCAAAAGATTGCAGCCGCAGCCTAAAAAAAAGTTATAGTCACCGTAGCAGCGTCATTTTCAATGCAGAATACGGCCTAAAAATATACTTACGGTGGTTGGATCCTGAAAAGAAAAGAGAGAAAAAAGTTAGTATACATTTCAGTAATATAATTTTTTTTTAAATAATTAAAAAATGTATTGAGATCTCTTCCTCAATTGTTAGTGAATAAGTATGTGCAGTGCACTATCAATGAACATGAACATTATTTATTAATTAAAATCGCCTTGTGTCAAGTGTGTGTTAAGCTACGTTTTTGAGTCTAAGGTATAAACAATTTTCAGTTTATTTACCTTATGTTAAGGGAGCAGTAATCTGTTCACCAAATAATTCATAATTGAACTAAAACACTCATAAAAATAAATTATTTGGATAAGAAAAGTTACTAAAAAAGACTTTGTATATTTTGCTTGTCTTGCCTCCTTAATTCTATTCTTCTTTCAGCGGTACAGGAACGTGTTAACCGCTGTGTATCTACAGGGTGTCCCGCATTGGGTGGTCAATACTGTAAGTGTTGATAGCGCAACTTGTTTCAGCAAGAAAATTACCAATACAATCGGAATTTTTTTTAACGTTACCTTGTTATCGCTCTTTTTGTGAAAGTCATCAAAAATCGTGACTTGTCACGCAATATCGTAATTTGCAGCACTCCTGATGACTTAATCCAAGATTTGATTTCAGTTTCAGAAACTACATAAAATTTCACAAAAACTGAAGTTTTTCCTGTTGCCAACATTATCGGCACTTTCAAGATACAGTTACTCAAACTTAATAGAAATTTTAAAATAGATTTTTCATCGAAAATTCAAACAGTAATTTCATAACGGTGCTTTATACGTACAACTCTGCAAAGTTGATAAAAGTTGCTTCAACATGTTGGCTTTCCAACGGTATATCACTTTTCATATTTACATTGGGGGATTTTAGAATTACACATATTGGATATAAAAAAACAAGGTAATTATTTTCTTACTGAATTATTTAAACTGAAATTTTATACATTTTTTTTTATATTTTACTATCGCAATTTTGAAAATTTGTTAAGTAAAAATGAAAAGAAAGTTTTGAATATGAGAAATAGCCAATAAACTAAAAATGTTAACTAATGATTAAATGGGTCTGTAGTCTGTTTGATGAATTGGAATAATGCTGCTGGAATTGGCCTCCTCTTTTGTATGCAGACTCGATACCTTCGGCGCATGGAAGAAACGTCCCGAAGGATTTCAGGAGGGGTTTCCTTAACGTTGTCACAAGCATCATTAATTCGCTGCAGCAGCTGTTCCCGGGAGGTAATCGGCTCGGAATAGACATTGCTTTTTAAGTTACCCCATAAATAAAAATCTAGGGGAGTAAGGGCGGGACTTATCGCAGGCCACGCAACTGTCCCAAATCAGCCAATCCACTTTCCGGGAAATTCGTTTTCCAAATATTCTTTGATAGGTCTCGCATTATGAGCGGACACACGTCTATCTGCCATAAATAGCAAATATTAAATTTTAACCGTTATAAGTACCGTTGCATTTGCCAAACAATGTACCAAATTTCAAATATCTTACAGTTCTGGTCAAAATAATGTAGCGAGATTCTATCCCGAATTATAATTGCCTTTGTATGTCTTTTTTCGAGTCAAGGGAAAATTGTTAACGATTCCACTGAAGCCATGATTTTTACCATTCAATGCGTGTTTACCTAAAATTCTGCAATGTAAATCAGAAAAGTGATATACCGTTGGAAAGCCAACATGTTGAAGCAACTTTTATCAACTTTGCAGAGTTGTACCTATAAAGCACCGTTATGCAATTACTGTTTGAATTTTCGATGAAAAATCTATTTTAAAATTTCTGTTAAGTTTGAGTAACTGTATCTTTAAAGTGCCGATAATGTTGGCAACAGGAAAAACTTCAGTTTTTGTGAATTTTTATGTAGTTTCTGAAACTGAAATTAAATCTTAGATTAAGTCATCAGGAGTGCTGCAAATTACGATTTTGCGTGACAAGTCACGATTTTCGATGACTTTCACAAAAAGAGCGATAGCAAGGTAACGGTGAAAAAAATTCCAATTGTATTTGGAATTTTCTTGTTGAAACAAGTTGCGCTATCAACCCTTACATTATTGACCAACCAATGCGGGACACCCTGTATATGAATTCGATTTATAGTTCGTCGTCCTTTTCGTCCGAGATCTCCAGGGACAAAAACGTGGCAGCTGCAATGGGGTTTTCCCATAGTGAGAGGGGGTGAGATTAGTGGGTGCAGCTGGGCATTTAAACAGATGGGCCACATCATGGGTCTATGCGAGATAGATACGAATTGAGGCGTGAGCAGAAGCCTGACCGAAGCTGGGCTAAAGTCACTCTGGTGGGTCTCGGGAGCCTTATCTCCTCAGGCGAAATAGGTGGTGGGAACGCTGAGAGGACTCTGTTCGTACCTAAACTCGCAATAGACCGACTCACTTCCTCAGTGTGAATCATTGAAATGGCGGCCCGGTATGATTCTTCGTCGAAAGGATGCCGTTTGTAACCCTGGACCTCTCTCTCAAGGTCTCGAAGGCCACGTTTAATGTGGCGTGGAGGAGGAGTTCTGTCCATAAGGTCACGATTAGGATGATCCTCTCGATAGCAAGTAGTCGATTGTGGTCACGTATTGGCATCAAATGTGTCTCCCGATGTAGGTGATCCTGGGCAGACATCAGAAGGCACCCTGCGGCTGTGCGTAGAGCAGCATTTTGGCAGACTTGGATTTTGTTCCAGTATGAACTGGTGCCGCAAGACCAGCCGCTCCTCGACCCACCGCTTTATATGTGGCTAGCATAGTCTCTTTATCTTTGCCCCAGGCGCCGCCAGTCAGTGCTTTAAGAATTTTGTTCCTACTGCGCATCTTTTCACATACTGCTTCCGCGTGATGAGCTGAAGTCATCATTAGCTCAAGGTGAAGCCCGAACATTTTTGGATTTGCTATAGTAGGAACTGGTTTGTTGCTAATACGTAGGTACCTCAACCGGCCACCGACAATCACCTGACCAGGTGGTAAGGAAGGTGGCAGACGATTTGGACGCTGAGATGGTTAAATTTCTGCTGAGAAAAAAAGCTTCTAATCGCGCTAAATATCTGTTGATAAGGAGGCGCATGACATCCCTATCCGCTCCCGTGGCGATTCTTTTCTTGACTAAGGTCGCCTTGAGTTAAAGCTTTCTAAAGGAACATTTATAAGTATCGGCCCTTAAAATAATTCCCTCCATTCAAATAAAAAATACCGGCGTACAGAGGGCTGCGCCCGCAATACGAGGGTTTTTTAGAATTTTGATGCATAGTGAATATTTTTTGTACATATATTTTATAAGCAATAGATAAGAATTGTGCACAACATTAATGAAATGGTTCCTGTAAATCTATTTTTGGATTGGTCTAATTAAAGGTGGAACAGGTGGCTAGCGCCTTTCATTCTGGAACGCGTTTATTTACCCAGTTTGTATAAAAGTACTCCAAGGCAAATCTACAGACATTTTTCGATTTAAGATTTCTGATGGCCTTTGAGAAAAAAGAAGCTCAGGCAAACGTAAGGGTGGCTTTGCATTATATATGAACTGAATTATTAGCTGTAAATCTACTGTTACTGTTTTTTAAATCAAGGAAAACCAACTTATATGAAATGATTCCATTGTGTCCCCTGACATTAGAGCCCACGCAAGCTTTCCTATGAGTATTGAACAAGTATACTTTTGCAGCTTTTCCGGGACACCCTGTTAACTTGGTCCTACAAACTTCAAAAATATGTGTGGCAAAAACTATTACCATTCTATGCATATCCACCAAATTTCATGTTCATTGTTTCATCAAGTTAAAAGATATGCATTGAAGAAATGCTTAAGAGGCTTCCCTTGTATTGTGAAAGGCACTTACTAAGTACTTACTTGGCTATATTTCCGGTTTGTATACAGTTATTCGAATGAAAATTCGTAGACATATTCCCTGTGTAATTTTCTAAAAACCCTTAGCAGAATTTTCATATTTGGAAACCTAAAAGGGGCTACACACGAACAAATTTAAATTTTACAAATTAACTGTTATTTACTTTTCCTTAGCAAAAGTCAACAGTCTTAATATTTAACGTATATAAGGCCATACTGACCAATCTTTGTGCAAAGTTTCATATCGATCCAATAACTTTTTTACCGTTACTCGAAACTGGAAAATTTTAACTGATATGAGATGTACTCATCTAGATCTTTGATTTAAATACCCATACGTTAATCTCCGATAAAAACTAAAAAAGTCGACTTTTTTTAAACGTCCGGGACACCCTGTTATATTTTTCCTACCAACTTCTAAGGTATTTGTGCCAAAGACTGTAACCATTCTACACTTTCCTACCAAATTTCATGACAATCGGTAGAGCCGTTCGCGAGTTATTTAGTGAACAGACGGACGGACGGACGGACAAAATCGATTTCATAAGGGTTTTTTGAAAAAAAAACTAAAAAACCCTAAAAAGTGTATGCATTTCGATCGTTAATCTCGCTAATAAATACGTTCTATGAGTATGGGTATACGACTAAAGGAAACCCTTTGCTTCCATACATTAGAAACGTATGAAGTAAATACCTGATATTCACTAAACGAATAGTAATCCACCTTTAAAACCTATAAAAACAGATTACTAATCCGCATTTTTATAGCCTAGTAACTAATCTATATATCATTTCGTACATCAGCTCATACAAATTCATAGAAACCAATGCCATGAGCAATCAGCAGACAAATTATTACCGCACCATAACTGGCACAAGCGCCACTATAGAATCGCTGTCCTAATAAAATGCATTATTCCATAATCTTTATATGCATTTAACAAACAAACACGATAAGTACAATCATTTAAAACTCAATTTTCTCTCCATAGTAAATCGTCGTGTAATTTATGTTGGGGGTATTGTTTGGTTCCACCCAAGACGTCTCCTAAAGAAGCAGCAAATTAATAAAAGAAATGTTTATTGCGCTGAAGAGCAGTAGGCATTCGGACAGGTCTTTCTACCGTCTTTGGCATTCTGTTCGAGTGAAGGTACATATGGGATCAGCCCTGTGGCCGCCTGACGCACAAGACGAAGAAGAAGGTGTATTGGTGAATCGTCTTTTGCAAACATAGCACATAAAAGGTACACACAAATCTTTTGAATGCTGAAGAGCATCATCGTGCTAACTAATCATAAATCATATCACTTGTCGACAAGTCAATAAATTTGTTGTTTGTTAGCCACACACATAGAGCGGACATTGTGCTGCTTCTGTTGCTGTTGCAGTTAGCCCAGGAAAGTCAATATAAGAAGGAAGAATTGGCGTCATCCTTCGATTGGGTTCATCTATTTGTCCTCGGATCAATTTGTTGTGCCCTCTGGACGAAAATTATTAAGGTTTGTGTTCGTAGAGACGACTCATGGGATCATCGCTCAGTGACCGAAGCTAAACCATCGGTTTTGAGCACTATATGGGTAAATTTTCTATACGGACATGTTCCTTTATTCCATAGACGATACTAGGAAAGTAGAACCATTAAAAAATATTTAAATACCGCTCGAAATAGGATGCAAAACTACGATCGCCGAGCGATCATCACATGAATTGTCTCTACGAACACGTACCTTTATTATTGTGCGGCGCGGCGTGGTTATAGCTTTTGATTCGAGTGATCGAGATTCCGCTTCTGTATTGCTTGTAACAATATGTACCGCAGTATCTTGACATGTAAGATACTTGGGCCATCTAAGTCCCAATATTGATTTCTTTTAGTGATTCAAAATTGATGTACTCAATGATACCAATCGTTATGGAAATTTTAAATTTCAAATTAGTTGAAGAAATGTTTACAAATCGATGAGAACGTATTGACATAAATTCCCCTCTCTACACTATCGTTGGTCGCCTTGTACCTTCAGAGTATCTACTGCGCGAATTTGTTCATTATTAATTTTTTATTTGATAAACTCAACTGTTGTGTGCACTGTAATATCCACACACGTTGTAGTCATAGAGGAAAAGCGAAGGTGCCGTGTATTCTCATACGCTTATCGTTTTATGGCGAGCCATTTAAAAAGTCATCTTCTTCGTGTAATTGTTTTTGGTGGTCCATTCCTCCCCAAAGGGGACATCTCTAAAGAGATACGTTGTGTGCATCCGCAACCTTCACACAACCTCCTTCGCGACGCGAGGTTATCTTGGCACATGGTTGGATAATTTATCTGTAAGTGACTTTCAAGATGACTACAAGACGATTACAATTTGCCTTTTTCCATTGAATTTATTTTCGCAGGATCCCGCTGGACTTCTTGTTTTTCGTTTGACTTGGGAAATTTATTATGAAATTTTCACCGAGCATTGGTTTAGTATAAGAAAGTCGTGGTGGCAATTGGTATGAATAGCCCATTATGTGGACGCATTGGTGGAGTGGAGGTGGATTATGAATTTTGATAAAGAAAACGCCAGGCATGGACCAAAGTTATTGACTTATTGATTGCACAGATGCAATAAATTCAGAGATGGCATTTTGCTCGTTGGTTTATTTTCCAGTTTGATTAATTTCCAGGAAGATAGCTCGCTGAAATGAGAAATTGACGATTCTTTGGATATGCAAATTTTTATTTAATTTGTGTTTTCGTATTGTAGTGACTTCTGTTTTCAAGCTTCTGATTTGGCCTAATCGTTTGATACGAGTGGAAATATGTGTTTCTGTGTACATTCGATAAAAGAATAAGTTGATACCAGTCAAATGTCTATTTCGGGATCATGGTAAAGTTATTCAAAGGTTTTGTCCTCATGACACTAAGCATTTCTACTTCTTGACAGTGGCGTAGATAGCTTTTCGGAGAGGGAGGGGATCATTTTACATTTTACTTATATTTATACGGTTATCAAATTCTGAATATCAGAATAATTTCTGCATTTATTACACTTCAGATAGATAGATAGATAGATAATACATTTATTTGACTTCAAAAGGTAATGTTTAACAATTCAATTCTTAAGAGTTACAGACTAAGATAATGTCTTTTCATCTTTAAACTATTTCACTAGCCATTGCTGTGTAGATTATCGCTAAATTTAGTGTTTAACATTTACAAGGAAAATTCACAATAAAAAACCTTGCTCTTGGGCTACTTACAACTAAGACTATACTACCTTAACTAAACCTAAACTAAAACATTATTATCATAAGAAAGACATTTTGCTACAACTGTATTTTGAGAGGAGTGGACTCGCCAAAAAGGTTTAGTTGCTATAAGCTTCGATGAAATTTTAAATAAATTTTATCGATTAAATTATTAATCAAGGGGACTCTCCCGAGTTGATGCAGTCGATTTGAAGCAAAGTACCATGGCTTATTGTGGATCATTTTAAGACACTTATTTTGGGCTACTTGCAGACGATTTTTATGACATTGTGCACACTTACCCCAAACAGCTGCTCCATATAATATCTTTGGCTGCATGACAGTTTTGTAGATAAGAATTTTGTTTTGCAAATTCTTTTGAGAGTTCCTATTTAAGAAAGGGTACAAGGACCTGATATCGTTAGAAACTTGCTGAACTGTCTCTTCTACGTTATCCTGGTAGGTGATGGTTTGTCGAGGATAATACCTAAATATTTGATTGTTTTACCCCACTGAATGTCTTGACCTAAAAAGTTAATGTTTCTGTTTGGTAGATTTTCTATTTTTCTTTTCCTGGTAAAAAAGATAGATTTACTTTTCGTTGAGTTTATTTTAATTTTCCATTTATAATAAAATTGATAGAGCTCCTCTAGTTTAGTTTCTAAAGCAATGATAATTACGTTGGGATCGCATGACTTTGTGTAGATGCATAGATCATCTGCAAAAAGTGCGAGTTCGCAATGATTATCAAGCGGGATATCGGATATGAAAATGTTAAATAGTGTCGGGCTTCAACACGCACCTTGTGGAACTCCAGCTGGAATATGTTTAGGTGATGATAGCGACTGGTTAACTTTACACTTCAAATTAGTAGTAATTTTGTGCAATTCTTTTTTTAAATAGAGAGCCATTTTTGCATAAGAAAAAAACTGCGCCCTGAAAATATTGAAATCTCCGCAAAAATTGTGAGACTACTGGATAATTTGGCTTTTCACTGCGATGATGAATCCACAGTATTCCAATTTTCGTAAAAATGTTGAATTTTGATTGTGATTACGTTAGATCTGTGGTTCTCAAACTTTTTGGAGTCACGGAACACCTAGCATCGCTGCTTTTCTTCACGGAACACCCCAAAACAGGAATTAAAATAAATTTATAGTTATATGTTCACAAAAGAAATTTTTAACGACGAGAGCTGGTTGGGGCCAGTATATATGGATAAAGTACAGCTTCTGTGTTTTTAAATCGAAATTTTCCGATAACTATCGGAAGTTCGTGAGTAGATATTTCTAAAATTTGCAATTGTAGGGTACTGCAGCATATAGGTATTTGTTAAATATTTCGAGGCCGTAGCTATCAGCCAATTGTTTGCAAAGGATACGAAAAATGTCGAGAGAACTAAACATTTGGACTGTTGAACATTCGTTAAAAAAAATCGTAGAAAAGTTTTGATTTTCTAAAGTGGTTTTTAACACAAATGTAATCATTTCATTTATTAGCGCCATAATTTACATCTCAGAAACCTCGTCTCAAGTACTATAGACATTCTTTATTATTTGGTACACTCAACTTTTTTTCCAATTTATATAGTAGATAGTTGTAACATAAAATCAGTCAAGTCACTGATGCTGTTTAAATTTATTGTTAAGTTGATTTTCGAAACAGTGTAGCAGATCAAGCTTCGGAATTTTAAAACTTACAAACATTTTTTCGTGTGGATTGTATACTTTTCGTAGTTTCTACATTATTTTCTATTTTGGATATTTTCGCGGAACCCCTGAGAAATCTTCATGGAACCATAGTGCACCGCAGAACTCAGTTTGTTTGTTTGTTAATTTGTCTTCGAATTACTACCTGCATAAGACTATATTTGAGAATTATTTGTATTAAATTGAATAAAATTGCGAACAACTAGAGAAGGTTAAAACTTGCTTTGCCCTGCCATAAACGTTAAAACCTTTCGTCAAATTTTAGCTTAAAAAAAGGAAAAAGTGTTGACTCAAACAATAAAGGATGCGCAAATTGGCAGCGTTTTCTTTTCATGGTATTAGCGATTTACAATCTTATGTAGTGTATATTTCCACATTGGAAATTCTGCTTCTGTAGAAGAGCACTCCGCGTTCAACGATATTTTAAAATTTTCGAACCGAAAGGAAAGATTTTCCAGTAACGAACTTTTAATCAGTGCTTACATTTAAATTTTCTAGCAGCGAATCTAGATTACTTCAGTAGGGCTTGCCTGTGCGAAACTCCAGATCCAATGTGAAAAAGTAGATGAAAGGAAAGCCCTGTGCTGTAGTGTTTCTATTCCATCGTCACGCTATTATATACAATAGAAATTTAAGGAAGTGCTAAATTTTCTATTACAGTTCTGAAAATGGATTCACGAATTTTTATGAGACACTACACACGTTGAATACTCGTAATTTCAGCGAAAAGTTTACTTTTGTTTTGTGTTATATACCTTAAGTAATAATGAAAAATGTGTGACCGGAAGGGGGGATTGATCCCCTTGACCCCCCCCCCCTTATCTACGCCACTTCTTCTTGACATGAGCTATTTCACCTTGTTCAAACTTTTTGAGTCCATGCCACCTTTGCTAAATCTGATGAATCTGAGGCCTCTTGGAAAATTTGTTTAGTTTTCTGTACTCTCGACTGAGAACTTAGGATCACGTAATTCGCCTGAAACTCATTTTATTAAGAATTTTTCGAAGCTGACAATAAGGATGTCAAACATTTTTTGGTATTTTTGAAGTGTAGTCACATTTTAAGGGCTCCCTTATATGAATAAATTTGGGTTAATATTTTTTATTCAAATCTATTTTGGTAAAGTAACATCACTCGAAAACTTATTCTCAGCTTCTTCAACCGCTTCACAAAACTCTTGTGTGTAAAGTGGAAGGTAATCAGTAACAGAACAACCAAATGCAAATTTTCTTGAATCAGTTTCAACAGCACTCTCACTACAGCAACTCTGGCAAAAATAGCAGCCAACACCAAAAGACAGATGCCATCTGAATGCAGCCTTACACTTTAGCATTAAAATGTTCACATTTTCATTTATTTTTCTAAATTTAAATCACACCCACTTACTGTTTTCATTCGATTAGATATCCAGCTCAAAGACAGCATCAAGGGGGTCGCAGAAGAGGTCGTGGGATATAAAGGCCGGCGCAGACGAGCAGACTGGTTCGACGAAGAATGCAGGGCCTCGATTGAGGGGAAAAATGAAGCCTATCGCCAATACACACAACGCGCATCCCGAGCCAAGAAAGAAAGATATAACGAGCTTCGGCGAGTATCTAATAAGTTAATTAGACGTAAGAAACGCAAACATTTTGACGAGCAGTTACAGCAAATAAACCAAAGATTAGCCAGTAAGAACATTAGACAGGCGTACAAACTTATAAATAATGTTAAGAACGGATACCAACCCAGGACAAGCCTATGTAAGGACAAGGATGGTAACATCATCAGCGACATCGAAAGCGTCAACAAACGATGGGCCTCGCATTTTGAAGAGCTCCTCAATGCACCATCAACATCTCCCGCGGAGCCAGCTCTAGAGCAGTTAGCCGAACCAGGCCCTCCCGTTCTACCCCCAACAGTAGAGGAGGTGAGTCTTGCCATACAGTCGCTTCAAAATAATAAAGCGCCCGGCGCTGACGAGATCCCAGCAGAACTGCTGAAGCATGGTGGAACGTGCCTGACCAACGCAATACATGTGCTACTGCTGAAAATATGGAACGACGAGGAAATCCCCGAAGATTGGCGCAAAAGCATAATCTGCCCAATCCACAAAAAGGGTGACAAGCTGAAGTGTGAGAATTACAGGGGCATATCATTAGTTTGTACGGCCTATAAGATATTATCTAAAATTCTTGAAAAGAGAATTAATCCGTACGCAGAACGAATCATTGGCGAGTATCAAGGCGGCTTCAGACCTGGTCGATCAACGACCGATCAGCTTTTCACAGTGAAGCTACTACTCCAAAAGTGCTGGGAATATAACATCGACGTATACCAAATCTTTGTCGACTTCAAGCAGGCATAAGACAGTATCGATCGAAGTGTACTGTACAACATTATGCTGAATTTTGGTATACCGGCAAAGTTAGTGCGACTCACAAGGATGACGATGACTAATACTATCTCGCAGGTCAGAGTGCAGAATCGACTCACTGACCTATTTGAAACTCGTACTGGACTCAAGCAGGGCGACGGGCTGGCGCCGACGCTCTTCAACCTTGCTTTGGAGTATGTAATTCGAGCCAGCGCCGGTCCTAGGTTTTATGGCGCCCTGTTCATATAGGTACTAAAAAGTCGCCCTTCTATACAGGGTGTCCGGAAACTGCCGCATAAATGCACCGGATTGTGATTCTCCAAGTGATTTCCAGCAAAAAATTTGTACACCCAATTCTCAACCCTTTAGGTGCCACAGGCATTTGAAGATTTTTGGAAAAATCATTTTTTTTTGTACGAATAAAACATCAATATATCGAAAGCTGGACTAGCTAGAATATCAAATTAAGATGATTATTAGGGACAACAAATTTACCTAAAAAATAAAACTAACCGCACTAAAATCGGAAAAGAGGTTGGATTTTCTTAATGAAAATGTATGCTTCTTACTTACTGGAATAGGTAGAAAATGCTGGGGAATTCTATAAGCTACATCCGAAAATGGTCCCATAATTTTTCTCGGCCATTTAAAGTATCTTTTGATTCCCAGGTCATTAGATATTTTTCACGATGAAATGACCGGGAAATGAAAAAAAAAACATAAAATGGCCGAGAAAAGTTATGAAATAATTTTCGGGTTGTAGCGTATGGAATTACACTGCATTTGTCACATATTCCACGACCGTAAGCATACATTTTCATTGAGAAAATCGCAGCGGAAAAACATCTCACTCTCGAAGTCTATCCTGCGCTTAATATGGATTGCATAGAAAATTTTACGCGGTAAAATCTCTTTCTACAAGCTATACAGTATACATCCTACAAAACTCCTCTATCGCCCAGTCTCATACAATTGAAACATGTACTACGAGCTGAGACTACGAGAATGAGTCATCGAGTGAATACGCACATCTCACCTACAATGAGCCTGCAAAGCAGCTATTCCCCTCTTTTGCAGAATATAGGGGTGTACCGTGTACGCTCTACAGCAATTCTTATGTGCACAATTTCTGCACTGCACAACTCTTTACTTCTGCCAAGCATACAATCTATGAAACTAGCGCCCATAGGGCGCCCATCTCGCATATGAAGTGTAAGGATTAATGGGAGCATGTTTGCAGTGATGCACAAGTACAAGATATGCGAAGCATTTTTGAACGCGGACGGATGCATAGATACAATGCGGAAAAGTTTGCAGATGTGTCTTTCGAAGTTTCATGAGTTGCGACTGCGTCGATAGGTCGTCAATGGAATGGAATACGATTAGCATGCGAATTGAGTTTGGTTGTTAGCGGAGTTTCTATGTACACTCAGAGAAAAAAACGCACATTCATATTAAAAGCTCCACATTTAAATTGAACGCAGTATTCGTTTGAAAAATCTCGTTTGATTTGAACGAATTCTCATTTACGCTAAGAGAATTTCTTTTAAAACAAAAGAGCTGCCAAACCGTAAACGACGGTCGTTTAAATCAAAAGATTCCGCATTACATAGTAATGTGTATACATTCCTTTACGTAACAAATACACATACCTAAAGGACGCGATGCCAAAATGTCATTTGCTTCAACGTAGCACAACAGGTAGTTAAATACTTCCGGCCGGTCCGATGAGTCTCGCGTGTTCATGTTCATTCCAAACACCGAGAAAAATAGCTTCCTTTAAAATTCAATCGATATCACTTTGAAATCGAGTTAAAATCCTATTAAATATAATCCTTTCCTTTTAAATAGATATCGCTTTAATTCAAATTCATTCTTTTTAAATTAATGGGAAATCCCTTCAATCCAAATTTTCAATGGGAATCTTTTTAAAATTAAATGAAATCGCTTTGTTTACATAGAAAATTGTAATTTTTTTTTACACTCGCAGTCGGTCGGCTCGGCAGTAAGTGGTAGAGCGATGTCACAATGTATGGTATAAATTAAAAACGTCGTCCCGTATAGTCTGTGTGGTGTAGTTGGTAGGGGCGTTAGTCTTCAAATCATAGAGTCGCGGGATCGAATCCCACTGTAGGTAGGTAATTTATTATGCATTTTAGAGCGTAAAGAGGTAAATGAAATGTCGCCAACACCTATAGCGAGTCAGTTATACAAAACTCATTTATGAGTAATTTTCACAGGGAGAGAACACCCTGTGAAAATTACTCCTTTTGGTGTAATTTAAAGTATTCTTTTGAGTTCATGCATTTGGATAAACAATAAGAAAAATCCTTTAATTTTAAATAAAATGATATCCCTTTAAAACAAAGTGTCCATTCTTTTAAATTAAAAGGAAATCCTTTCGATTTATGGCTGTGACCTGATTAAATTGACACTGCATCACTTTAATTTAAAGTGATTACAGATAGACTTTCAAAATGAATATCTTATTAGTTCAAAGGGAAATCCGTTTGAAATAAAGGGACTATACAATGATTCAAAGGGAAACAAATATGAAGCAAAATCATATTTGAATCCCTTTGAATCATATGCGTATTTTTTGAATTTACAGGATTTTTTTTCTCAGTGAACAAATGTGTAGTGTCTAACAACAAACGCGGATTAGAATCTTCGTCGATGTTAAGAGTGTTTTCGATAATTTACTTTTGCATTCATCTGGAGGAATGGACGCTTGCACACGTGCAAATTAAGTTTAGCGGGTGTTAGAATAAAAGTGTAATGTATTAACCATATTAAAATTAGACCTAAATAAAAAATAAAGTGTTTTTCTAAAGTTTTCATAAGTTTTATTCTTTATTGATTTGTCAACCCAGGTAACAGTAAGTATCTAATCGAATGGATAATGGACAATCGGAATGTATTATTTTATTTCAGCAGAGTTTGCTTTTAATTCCATGTAAAACTCAATTATTTTGAATGAGGTGATTTCTATGAAATGAAAAAGCGATGCGTTACTTTCGAAATACATACCGTTTCATTAAAAAGAATGCTTCGTTTATTTTAAATAACAAAAATGTTCAATATAAAAACGAAGACGTTTGATACAATTGCCTTTCATTTATTTAAAATGTTTTACCCGTTTACAATAAAAGAATAAGTGTTTATTTCAATGAAAAATACGTTTAAATCGACTGGCTCCTTCTTTCCAGGTAAACCTAAATTCTTTTAATTCAAACGCTTTTTTACAACTCATTATGCTTTTGAAAGAAACGCCACTCGTTAGAATTAAACGCATTTGAGTGTGGAGCCAAATCAAAAGCGCAAATCATTTGAATTAAATATATTTCGTTCAATATTAGTGAATATTTCTCTGAGTGTAATTTCTAGAGTCGCGATAGCAGCGGATCTATGGGAAAACACACCCTTAGATAATAATTGAATTAGTTCTAGTTCGTTTAATATGCACAATACGTGGACGACATGTATCAATCAATATAAAGTCTTGATCTTATAGGCATATTGAATTTGTGAATTTGGCGCCCCTTCCGGTTGGTGCCCTGTTCAAGTGCACACTCTGCTCATATAGTAGAGCCGGCCCTGATTCGAGCCATGAATATGGACAGCAGCGGAACGCTACTCATCAAGTCGACTCAATTAGTAGCGTACGCCGACGATATCAACATCATGTCTCGAAGGTTGGGTGATGCAGAAAGCCTTCTGCATAACCTCAATAACGCCGCAAAGGAAGTTGGACTACATATCAACGAAAGCAAAACAAAGGCCATGATGCAATCGAAAACAAGGACGCCAGCAAATTCAAGCATCACAGTGGGGGACCTTAATATCGAGTATGTAGACAACTTCAACTATCTGGGTTGTAACTTATCAAAGGACGCCAACGAAACCGACGAAATTAAGCGACGGATACAACTAGCAAATAAGACATATTTCTCGGTCCTCCCTATAATTAATTCGAAACTTGCGCACAGGAACACGAAGCTCCGCGTGTACAAAACGATCATCCGACCCGTGCTATGTTATGGCTGCGAAACATGGACCCTCACCCAAGCCTCCGAAATTTTGCTAGACCGATTCGAACGAAAGGTCCTTCGGCGAATTTTCGGGGCCGTTCGCGAGCGAGACCAATGGCGTATCCGGTACAACCATGAGTTGTATCAATTGTACGATGAGGTGGAAGTATCGAAAATCGTGAAGCTTCAACGTTTGCAATGGGCGGGGCATGTACAACGGATGGACGATAATCGCATGCCAAAGAAAGTGATGAACGCACAACGAATTGACGGAGCGAGGTTGCGTGGACGACCGAGAGCTCGCTGGGAGAACTCCGTAGGTGAAGACGCCCAACAGCTGCTGGGCTTCCGAAACTGGAGGACGAGGTCACGTAACCGCGACAATTGGAGGTCAACGATTCAGGCGGCCAAGGCCCGACGTCGGGCTATCGTGCCACATTGATGATGAGATATCCATAAATAATGACTCATCTCATAAATTAATTGATATTCAAAAGTATATGGTTTTAATCTGGGAAACATGTTTGTTATTTAATTACAAACACCTCCATTGTTTTTAATGTGCTTTTAATTTAGATTGATGTGAACTGCCGTTCAAAAATTAACAATAATTTAAAATTAAAATTTGTAGCTTAGTTTTGTATTTAAATGCAATAGATGAAAGATGATGAGAAAAAGTGGTTAATGCCAAATCAGTGATAAGTCATTAACATAGATGAAATAGTAAAACCAAATATGATATCAAATTTGGGTTTGTTTACACGCCTACTTCAATTTTGGTAAAACTAACTTATTTTGCTACACCCAGAAAAAAAAATATTTTTATTAAAGAAAAATTACATAGGACGTATGAAATTTTGGCTATGATTTGGAGCCGATGAAAGAGCCTTTCGGGGACAATGATAGAAATATAATTGAAAATATTCAGTGAATATTAGATTATAACAATGAGATTCATCTATTCTACGTAAATTTTGAATTTTATTAAAAAAATAGAAAAGAAATTTTCTGTTTACTATAGTATAGTGACTTTAGCTCTAGACCCAAACATCCAAAAAAAGAGCTCACTTTTGATGCCAAATTGTTCTATGGCCTGACCGCATTACGCAGTAAAAAGTTAGACTTTTTTGCGCGTCACATTTGGTGGGGAGGGGGTGGCAAAGGGGAGAAATTATGATTTTTCGCCTATATTTTGTTAACTGTAATATTTACAGCAAAATGTTCTGAGGACGATTTAAACTACACAAAATTTCCTTTCTAATGATATATTATATCATATACCTTCTCCTGGCAGATTATATACTAGACATTAAAACATTTGGTGTAATTTAGATTTTTTGATAGTTACATTTGGCGCTCTAGCTCCTAAAGTAATTAAATTGGAGCCATGGTAATTGGGATAACTATTCCTAACAATATATAGCTTTCCCACACGGAGACTCAGGCTGCCCCGACAAAGCATTCCCCTATACTGCCTATTAACATTTAAAAAAAAGACATGCCTGTAACTTTTCGCCGAATCACAGCAGGCGGGAAAATTTTTGGTAAACGTTAAGGCTGAGTCCCATTAGACCCTCCACCAAATATTACTTCGATCGAATTAAAACAAAGGGTACCTCCCATACAAATTATTCAAATTCAATGCCACTAGTTTATTAAGAAATAAGGGAACAAGTCAACCAAAATTAAAGTTTTGCTCGTAGGCAATTTTCCGGCATTTTGTATGGGAGGTACCCTTTGTTTTAATCCGATCGAAGTAATATTTGGTGGAGGGTCTAACGGGACTTAGCCTTAACGTTTACCAAAATTTTTCCCGCCTGCTGTGATTCGGCGAAAAGTTACAGGCATGTCTTTTTTTTAAATGTTAATAGAGACTATAGAGGAATGCTTTGTCGGGGCAGCCTGAGTCTCCGTGTGGGACAGCTATATATTCCTAGGAATAGTTATCCCAATTACCATGGCTCCAATTAAATTACTTCAGGAGCTAGAGCGCCAAATGTAACTATCAAAAAATCTAAAATACACCAAATGTTTTAAGGTCTAGTATATAATCTGCCAAGAGAAGGTATATGATATAATATTTCATTAGAAAGGAAATTTTGTGTAGTTTAGGGGAACCTAGGCGTATGAACTTGTATACACTGAGACAAATTATCTAGTCTTTTCAAGTGAAGTAGTTAAATTAAATTTAGATAATTCTACTAAGGAAATAGTCAATTTCTCTAATCTTCGAAGCTGAACATATTATTAAATTCTATTCCACACAAGATTACATAAAAAGTTTAGTGAATTCTTCCACTAAAGTTGTTGAGTGTATTATTCGAAAATACAATTTAACTACAAAGAATCGTTGATATTTCTGTGAAGTAAAAGCAAATAAATAACATATCTTTAGAAATGAATTAATTGAGTTTGTAAATTTTTTAGATGTTTTAATAAATAAGGAATAGCAAAAATAACCCATATCTTTGAAGCTGTTTCAAATATATATAAGCTGAAAATCAAAGACGGCCTTTACTTGATATCAGCTACTAGATAACTAGATTATCAGTTTACTTTTTTCTCTCAGTGTAGCTCTTGCGATTTTAAGGAAAATGTCAACCATTAATCCGTGCTCTCCTAATGGTGTTTTGTTTAGCAAAGTTTTATAAAAATCTCTATAAATGTAAAGTTCATTAAAATCTTATGTGTCCCTCTCAGGGGCAAGCTAATCAACGGGGACTTTTGGCGTTTTTTAAGAGCAACATTAACATCAATTCGCCAGAAAATACTAAATTGCAAAGGTTACCATTATGGTATCCAACAATGTTTTTCAAAAACTGGTCCAATTTAAAGTTTCAGAGATACGCATTGATGGGAACATTTAATATTGTATTTGGAGCCAGTGCAGCGAAAATGTATGAAAATATTTTTCCGAAAACTGGTTCGTTTATTATTTTGCCCGAGCGCTGGCCCCTTGGTGAACACCGCCTCTACTGGCACGTTTGATATTTTGTTTGACGTCATAAAACCTTCAAATTCGTCACAGATGATAAAATGGTAAAATCTACCGTTATAGAGACATTCCCAAAAAATTCTTCCCATGAAGCAGATAACTCAAAAATTTTACTTCTAGGCTGTTTTTAGTTCTTAAATTCACAAACTTTCTAGTGATTCTGATAAAAAACAGATATCCAATAGTTCTAACTAGATTCAGTGCAAAATAAACCGAATCTGACGCATAACCTAGATATCCTGTACAGTTTCACGAGAGATAAATAGATTTCTATTTATCTGAACTAGATGTCGATTAGAATGAATTAACTAGAACTCCAGTAATAACTCTTTTACTAGATTGTCAACTAGAATATCTAGGAACTCAAAATTTAGTTGTGAATTACTGTAGGTATTCTAGTTGAAAAAACTTACAGTGTAGGGCTCTTGCGAAAGCTCGTATCGCTGGGATTTCGACTTTTTGTTGCAAGACAAATTGCAAATCTATATTATACAGGCTGTCCCAAAACTCATGGTACATACGACGATGGGTGATAGTACAGCTCATTTGGGTACAATTAACGTTCTACATGACCCCTATCTTTAACCCTTGTAAAGTTATAGCATGTTTTGTAAATAGTGTCAAAAAGGTCGACTTGCAACGCAACGCAACTTTTGTCAACTTTGCACATTTGTCAGCTCAAAGTACCGTTACGATTTTACAATTTGAATTTTCAAGAAAATATTAATTTTTGAATTTCTTTAAACTATGAATGGTTGTATCTGGGTAGGGTTTTAAATTATTTAATTGGCAAAACAGTCATTTTATGTAGAATTTTGTGCAGTTTGAGAAAGTAAAGTCAAACCTTGGATCAAATATATGGGAGTGTGGCAAATAGTGATTTTGCTCGGCAAGTCGAGGTTTCTGACACTATTAACAAAAAATGCTATAACTTTATAACGGTTAAAGATAGAGGGGTCATGTAGAACATTTATTGTACCCAAATGAGCTGTACTATCACCCATTATCGTATGTACCATGAGTCGTGGGACACCCTGTAGAGAACACGTCGCCGTGATGAAGATATGAGCATTCCCATTTTTTCGGCTATTCACGAGTCTATGTACATAATTTCGCAAACAACATGTCATCCATCCAATGGGCATCTGCCAATTTATTAACTTCTTATTAAGTGTTAAAAATTGTTAATGAATTCTCCAAATTTGATGGGAGGACAAAAAACTCATCGAGTATTTGTTTTATTGACGGCCATAATTTAAAACTCTCTCCTTTGGAGTTCAGTTTAAAATATTACCTTTGTACACCACGGTGCCAATGTGTACATACTATCTATATGGCAAGGTACGAGTATCTGCAGAACGTACAGCATATTTGATGATAATTTTCCACGCTTTTGAATATGCGTGCACACGGGAAATTATCTTGAATTTATTATTAACGTTTTGTCGAGCTGAGCAATGCACATTTTGTTTTCAACGATGACACTGGTGAGGGGCAGTATTAGTATACTTAATGGACAAAAAAAAATTAAAATAAAGAATATCTTTTCTTTGCATTTCAGATTGGATACACAAATTCTTCATTTCGCATAGTAGGCTTTCTCCCTTTTCAGCATGCAGCAGTCTATCAATGTCAAGCATTGCTAGATTATGCGATGCACAGTCTAAATTTAAGGGAACCACACACGAATGTCAAACCATAAATTTACCAAAATCTCTTAATTTAGGTCTATCGTCTAATTCAAATAATTCTTCCATGTGTCCGATTTTCATACATAACCACTTTACATCGGCCGCATTCCCATAAAAAAAAAACCTCTGGTCGAATTCAATTTTTCAGTGGGTGGACGCCAACACTCCACCGCCGATATATCCACTGCACAATGGCCAACGGCAACAGCATAATACAGGACTGAATTGTGTGGCCAAAATGAATGGCGAAAATTGTAGTAGCCACGTACCAAAATTAGCCATAAATTTATTTATTTTTTATTTCGCATTTTAATTAATTTTCCAGGGCTCCTCCATGCCACGCAAGTATACGCATCCTCGCACCGCAACCATTTAGCAGTCAAACGCTATTGAGGGCGGATATTCCATACGCAGTCAATGCTCGACTATCCATATCCATAGTATCCACACTCAACTCACTATCCATATTAAACAACGACAGCAGACCATAACCGGGCAATTGGAAAAGATATCGCGCGTCAATTATTTGTGGCCGAAATAAATTTTGTATACGTTTCCAAATTAAATGGCTCGTTTTGCGGTAATTGGTTTTAATGGTCCGTGGAATTTATAAAGAGTGTACTCGGGCCAGGCAGGACCACAATTAATGCATATTCTGTTTAACTGCTTCGGTGTTTATGTTAAGTGATTTATATTGAAAGCGCAAAAAGAGGAAATATAGTTGGGAATTGCCCAATTTTCGGGTAAACGATTTATTGTGCAATTGTCAAAAGGTTGATGACATTGGCATCATACTGAAAGGCCTTAAAGGTTATTCAACAAATTTCATAATCTAATCCCCCGTTCCCATAAATATTTAGATCTAAACAATTCATAAATCGAACATTAAAATTTCAATACTATTCCCTCCCATATACGAATGCCCAATTTAATTTCTTCGCACGGTTCCTCCAAAACCCAATTAGAACAATTTCGAATCCTAATAAATTAATCAGCATCACCTTTATCGAAATCCCATGTCGTAGACTAAATGCCAACGCATAAATTTTCAAATGACTTCTCTTCGTCTACACACCATACAAAGACGTCTCCTTATCCCAACAGCATTGCAGTCCCAGCCAGCATATTACCAATGCGCTTCACCCAAACTCAAGCAAGTCGTTTTATAACACTCTGAAATCTTGAAGAAGATAACGACAATTTTTTGATTCCCAACGTATATCGCGTCCTAAACTAAAACACACTTTATCGCCCCACTCAATTGGGAAGCATCTTCTTCCGTTGACGCGGATAAAAAGACGAAAAGAGGACGGTTTGGTAAAAAAACAACCATGGCGCGATGGTGGTGGTATTTTGAACGGCTCTTCTACTAATTGGGCAACAAATCTGTCATTCCCGGAAATTCCAAAATATCAAAACAAGACTATTTCGAGGGAGTATAATCCTCCTCCAAAATTGGTTATAAATAATAAAAATCTTGAAATGAGCCCATAAGAAGTGGGGCCGTTTTGGGAAGGAAGATACAAGGTTAGATTCAATGAATGAAGGAGCGGAAATGATAAGTAAGCAATGTGTAGTCGTGACTTCTGTATACTCGAGACTATGTGGATTGGGAAAAACATCTTTTGTGGACGACAGTAGCGTTGTACCTAACACTTCACCACTAAGGCTGGTGTTGACCAACCTCAATCATAGACTTAAGTACTTTATTCACTGCAGGAAAATATATAAATCATTTTCATTGAGAATTTCATTTGCAGAAATTCTAGAATGCTTCTGTTTTATTAGGATTTTTCGTAACTACTCCTACTTGGTTCTTGTAAGGGCCTGACCGGGAACCATGAAGTTTTTGTTTATACAGAGAAGGAAAGGAAGAGCACTTCATACGTTATGTCGCTCTAATATACGGCATATGCATCCTCTGCGGTTTCGCAATTCAATGTAACGTCCGAAGGTTGCTAGGCTCTGTACAAGTCAATTTAATTTTCCAGTTTTTGGTTTTTATTTCAAAAACCCTAGACGCTGCAACAATATGGTTTGATACTGAATTAAACTGCAACACATATTAGAGACAATATACCTCCATTTCTTTATTACACTCTAGATCAGTGGTTTTTAACCTTTTGTTAAGGACCATTTGATAAAACTCGTTCATTTCGAGCACCACCAAATTCGGGAGATCCATAAAAATCCTAAAATGTTGAATTGAATATCCCTTCTTGCAGTGTTCGCATTATAAATCAGTAATTTTAAAGGATTCTGCTGAGCTCAATTTATTTACATTTTGTTACATAATTTTCAAGATAAGTTATACTAATAAATTCATTTCATAGTAATATATGTATACGTTATGCTATTTCAAATTTTGAACCGTTCGTTATATTTCAAACGTGCTAATCTGTTTCGAGAAGTAGCGAATTTTCCAAGATGAATTTCTTTAATTTTCCGTGAAAGGCTGTAATAATTTCGTTGTTTTTAATCTCTGATGGAAGTGAGTTATACCATTTGAGCCCTATATACGACTAATGTCTACGGGCATGAGTTGTTAATTTTTTTGGTAGATATTATTAACTTCTTATTTGTCTCAGATCGAGTTCTGAGTCCATGAGACGGAACTGGTAGAATGTCTTTAAGTATTTGTATGCGTTTAAGCGCCATTAATGCATAGATCTCCAATAGTTTTTGGACTGATATTTCCTCATATAAGATACTAGCAGATTCATTGCGCCTCTTCCACAGCATCGCCCTTAAAATATCATTTTGTGCTATTTCGGCCGGTTTTATAATTGTCTTGTATGACCACCCCATGACAATATACCATATGATATAATTGATTGAAACAAGGCATAGTATACCATTTTTAAAGCTCTAATACAAAGAATTCTTTTTAATCTTGCCACTCGGTTTAGACGTTTTGTAAGAATGCTTATGTGTTCTGTCCATTTGAGGTGTTGGAATACTACCGTTCTTTCGCTTATCTGTTTAAGAGTATTACTGGCTATAAATCCAGATTTGCAACCCTGGGGGCCTGTGCTAATTTTTTGGCCAGCGAAAAAGAGCCATTTATTTGCTCTTTTTTTTACATTTTCAACAATATTTTTTAAAATAATTGTCTGGGCAAAACTATGTTTGGCATTTTGAAAGTAGACAGAATTTCCAATCCAATGATAGCCTAACCAATTTTTTTAGGTCAAATATTGACGGAATTACAGGTTTTTAAAAATAGCGTATTTTTCACCAAAAAAATGCGAATTTAAAGTAAATGTCGTTTCGGCAATCAACATAAGCTTAGAATTCGCCTTTTTTTGTGGAAAATATCCTGTTTATGAAAGCCTTCTCCGTCAATATTTGACCTACAAAAGTGGTTAGGATATCATTGGATTGGAAATTTTATCTACTTTCAAAATGCCGATCATCGTTTTTTGCATGATAATATATATAATAACTTTTTTAAAAAATATTGTTGAAAATGTAAAAAAAGAGCAAAAATTTAGCCGTTTTTCGCCCGCCAAATAGTTAGCACAGGGTCCTCAGGGTTGCAAATCTGGATTTATACAGGGTGTCCCGCAACTGGTTAGCCATAGACCAATGGTAGACTCTACAGGATGATTTAGGAAAAATGTCGCCAAAATTATTTCTCTAGCTTTTACCGTTAAGGAGTAATTGCCTTTGTAGTGATTCTTGTCAAAAAACACGACTTTTTTCGAAAAACTCCTATTTTCTAGCTTCCACTTTAGCAAAATCAATGTTTTTCATATTCTTCTGAAAGTACATAAAATTCCCAATAAAAGGACATATCGAACGTTTCGAACGGTTTCGTATCTTCCGAAATACGACGTTTTGAACTTTGCAGAAATGTCAATTTCAATTTTTAATGTCAAAATTAAACCCGAATTTCGTAACGGGACATTGTAGTGGCAAATCTGCAAAGTTGACAAAAGTTGGCGTAGTAAGCTTTCGAACGGCATTTAAGAATAAAGCACAGAGTCATCCAGTTTCTGAATAATATGTATAAATGAAAAAAAAACATAGTCTGCAAATGTACCAAACCGACTTCAATCTTGAAAAGGAAGTAAAATTTTTACATCAAGCATAGACTTGGTTGTTATGCATTATGGAAAAATACTTTTCGCTACTGTTGTAGATTCTAATTATAACGGTAAGTATAAACAAATTTGTTTTATGTGTTGAATTATTTGTACGAAGGTTCGCTGTGTACACATTAATATTTTGAGAATATTTTTCATTTTCATCGTCTAAAAAAGGATAAACATTTTAATTTGTCAGGTATTAATTAGTGTCCTTTTATGTCCTTTTTCAGAGTTTTCCCATCCAATTTTTCCCTAGCAAATTTAATGATAGAATCTTAGATTCTAAAAAATTAAAAAGGAAGTGGCAACTTGAATTATTCGCGTAGTTATGGCTTTGGAAAGATACAGATGATTACGGGAAACACGAAAATTTTCCATTCAAACGCGATTTATTCCGTTTAGGTTCCTTAAAATAGGAATCAAACACCCGATATGTAATGTACTCGGCGTCCCCTTTGATATGATACCCCGCATGCCGACCTCCAGTCAAGGATTAAATAGTGTCCTTTTTTGTCCTTTTTGGGACCTTTTCAAATTTATTTTAGTAAAATGAGTTTAAGACTCCTGGGACCCCACTGATTCAAGACCAAGAAAAAATAGCCTTACTGTATTTTTTTCTATTGGAAATGCTTATATGACTGAACTATTTCCAAGTAAAAGCAAGATTTCTTCCACTTACGGACTATGTTTTTTTCCCTTTTACACATATTATTCAGAAACTGGATGATTCTGTGATTTATTCTTACATGCCGTTCAAAAGCTAAGATACTACGCCAACTTTTGTCAACTTTGCAGATTTGCCACTACAATGTACCGTTACAAAATTCGGTTTTAATTTAGACATTAAAAATTGAAATTGACATTTCTGCAAAATTCAAAACGTCGTATCTCGGAAGATACGAAACCGTTCGAAACGTTCGATATGTCCTTTTATTGGAAATTTTGTGTACTTTCAGGAGAATATGGAAAACATTGATTTGGCTAAAGTGGAAGCTAGAAAATTTGGGTTTTTCGAAGAAAGCAGTGTTTTTGACAAGAATCACAAAAAAGGCGATTACTCCTTAACGGTAAAAGCTAGAGAAATAATTTTGGCGACATCTTTCCTAAAACATCCTGTAGAGTCTACCATTGGTCTATGGCTAACCAGTTGCGGGACACCCTGTATAGCCAGTAATACTCTAAACTAGATAAGCGAAAGAACGGCGATCTTGCATTTATTCCGAGGTTAATGTCGATTTTGACTGGCCTATATAGCCAATCTATATATACACGTATCCCAATTGTGTTGTGTGGATGTTTTCTATGTTAAATTTTTGAAGTAGCTATATCTGGAATTCAACCTATGCATGGCAGATAAACTTTATAAGAAATTGTGTAAGCTTTCATTCTTGTTCAGACATTTTTTTATAGAGTTCGCGATTTCGGAGATTTAGCGGGATAGAGCTGATAAACACAAGAATGGAATATTTAACCCGAACTTTTGACTGATTCAATACCAGGCAACAGGAAGTATATCAAATGAAAGCAAATTGCATAGGGTAACCTGGCCAATAATGGATCATTTTTTGCTTGTTGCACTATTGTTAACAGTAGCGGCACATTAGGTATAAGATTATTATCATTTCAATTGCTTTAATAGTTTATTGGCTTGGATTTAAGAAAGAGGCTTTTCAAATAAATTTTTTTTTACAGGCAAAAATAGCCTTTGAAAATAACTTTCCGAATGATTCACTGCTGTGTACCATGGGGTGTACACAGTGGATCACCTCGTGGTACACAGTGAATCAACGTGGAATACATAGTAAATGTGGAATGTTTAATGGTATTATTAAAAAATTCTCATAATATTTACGTTATGCTTGTATTAGTAATTTTCATAAAAAATTATCATAATAATCATAATTATAAAGAAAATCGCTGTTTAATTTTATAAACTTTACACATCCAAAATATTCTTTAAAAAAAATAAGATTATATGGATAATTTCTGACAAATATTAATGATGAAAAATTTATATTGAATTTTCCATGATCCACTGTGTACCGGATTGCTTTGATTCACTGTTGTTCACTGTTGTCATTAATAGAAATACATTTGAGTGAAATTTGGTTGAAATTGGTGCACAAATAAAAAAGTGGGGAGTTGGGTTTGTATGGCAGCCCCATGACCCCATTGTACGATTTTACCGATTTAAATATACAAACTGCCTGCAGCAAAAAGAAGCATTTGTGCAATTTCACCTTCATAGCTTTTAAATTGGCCGAGTAAAACGCGTCGCAACAGACAGACGGACATCGCCCAATCGACTCCCCAAGTCATGCTGAGTATGTATGTACATATACTTTTTATATGGTCGGAGATGCTTCCTTCAATGCGTTACAAACTTCATGACAAAGTTAATATACCCCTTCACTCTATGAACGAAGGGTATACAAATACTTTCTAATGTAAAAACATGAAATCTCCATCACAAGATCTCTCCATGGAAAAAAATCGTACGGTTTATACACTCTAAAAAATTTTACTCCAATAATAGGAGGAAACTTTTTTTCCTTCTATTATAGTAGTAAATTTACACCACGATATGATCGAGAGTAATTTCACGCTTTACGGTGTAAATATTTACTACAAAATTGGTGTCCATCTACAAACGGTAATAAGTAAATTTGCACACATAAATAAGTAAATTTACTCTTAGACTTATGTAAATTTAAATCAGAACTAAGCAAATTTGCACTGGAAAAAATGTAAATTTACATCCGGGTTTATAATAATATTTACGCCAGCCGGTTCTTCGATGTAAATCGTCCTAGAGCTTCCCGTTATTCAATGGCCAAGAGCTATCACACCCCCTTCGGTTCAAGAGCGAAAAACAACACAACAACAATAATATAATGCTCACACGAACGCACTTCGGACGGAACAGACTAACTGCACACAGAACAAGCCACTTGTGAGATACAGGAAAATGCAATAATGCACAAAAATATTGTAACACACTCAGTTTTACACAAGTGTAGGTGTAATTTTTTACACTGAAAATGTAAAGTTACACAAAAATAAAGTAATGACCTCTGACAAGCCACAAATACGAGCTTTAGTATACTAATGTCGTCGTCAACGACTAATAGATTAAGTTAGCTCTTAAATAGTTTTATAGGTATTTTTAATTAGCAAGTAGTTCTAAATCACTAGGTTTTAAGCTTATTTTCTCCTATCAATACCTAATATTCGAGACCGAACACACCCCTTAACGGATATACTCTAGAATAGTTCATTCATAGATGTAAAAACTTTGTCTAACCACTAGAATTTAAGCCTTACCTGTAATTGCATTTATCATCTTACTTCAATAAAGTTATTCTATTCTATTCTATTAAAGTAATGACACATCTTCACACCAAATGTGGTGTAAAAATACACCAAAATGGAGTAATATTAAAAAGTCTGTGTAATATTACACTATTTTGTGGGTTTACTAGAAATTTTGTTGAAAAATAAACATTTACTGTAATTTTGCGAGAAAAAAGGTGTAAAATTCAACGAGTTTTCGATGTAAAATTCAACCTTGTTTTTACAGTGTACGTTTGTTGAAAAGCTAGTTGAAACGTATTTTCAAGCATATGATATCAAATGATTCACGGTGTACACTGATCCACTGTGCACTATCGACCAGTTTACTCTACTGCACAAATTTGTCTTGCAACGTTTTTCTGAAAAACGATCGCGGGAAACACCAGGACCAAACAAATGAGGAAAAAAACAATTTTTTTTTTGAATAGGCTATATCGCGGGAACCGTTAGGAAGCCGACATATGTATGTGGAACAAGGTTATAGAATATTAAAGGGCTCTTATTCCGCCATACAAAGAATTTCAGTAGGACTCGCCCTTTCCGAGATAATGGCGAAAACCCTCATAAAACGAATTCATTGCCCTCTCCTCCCCACGTTAACGCACACCTCATGACCGCGAGCTTTTAGTATGTTTTACTATGAACCATGCCTTTATCCTTGTAAATAGAGAAAATTTAATTTGGACGCTCGGTTTAAACTCTTAAGCTTTTGACTGATTGAAGACCGGACAACGGGAAGTATATCAAATGAAAGCCAATTAAACATTGTACAAATGGGGCGTGAAACAGTTGTCCGAAAAACAATCGCGGGAGACACCAGAGCTAAACAAATGAAATGAAAAAAAAACATTTTTTTATAATTTTCGGATTTCTGTATTGGGGGAGCCGTTCGGAATTCGGCATTTGTATGTTCAAATAAGTTTTTGGAAATTTAATGGGCTTTAATACTGCCATACACATACTCTCAGGAGGACTCATCGGCATCGCTTTCGAGATATTTACGATATTAAGTCGAAAACCTGCAAAAAAGAATCTTTTAGCCCCCCTCCCCACGTTAGCGCACACCTCATGACCGCGAGCTTTTAGTATGTTTTACTCCGAACCATCCCTTATAGATCCGTGAAATAAAAAACCGTCACCCCCTCCCGATTTTCCACAATAGTTGTCTTCATTCGGATGAATATAGAATATTACTTCGTTAAGGTCTCTTTTAACTCTCGAATGATAGGAGACAAGCCAAAAAGAAGTACATATATCAAATTAAAGCAAATTTAACACTTACAAACTTTGCCCTAAAAAAGTTTTTTTTTTAAACTACATATTTGGAGAGACACTAGAGTCAATAGAGTGCAAAAAAGAAATGTTTTGGACTTTTATTAAACAATATCGAAAGAACCGTTGGGAGTTTTGCATATGCAAGTATGGGCAAATAAATAGGATATTTAGAAAGCTTTAATGCTTACTCACAACTTTTTTCTCTGCGACTCACCGCTTTCGAGATATAGCCGAAAACACCAAAAATTGCACCTTTAACACACTTATTCCCTTTTAGTTTTTTTTGCAAAAAAAAAAACGATACATATTTTCAATGAAAGAATTTTATATCAAAATTCCAATTCTGGTAAAAGGTATAATTGGCTCCAATTTTCAAATTCAATTCAATTCATACGAAAAAAGTAGATTACATGTCCCATACAGTATTTTGATTGTAGACTCTTACTTACTCCGCAATTGTTTGCATATTGCACCAAACTCATACAACTTGACAAAATTGAAAATGTTGTCAACCCAACTTTATAAGCACACGCTCCATCTTGTCCTTGCCGACCAAAGACAACACAACCTATACGCAAACTATTTTCATCCGCACAATTCACCTTCCATACAAACACAATACTCGTTCATTAAAACCAACTCGTAGAGTATAGGTTTCTGACAAAAGTGACAAAATTTCAAGTTGACTGCCTTCGAACAAAACCGAAAATTCCAGGACACTTCATCAAACCTTGCTAGTACTATGCACGTCGTACACTTTGTAGCACCCATATAGTGCGGCGCTCTCTTGAAAGCATTAGCGAACACTTTGCACACACTAAACGGAAACAACGTAGAAGAGGCTCACATCCTTTATGAAGACTTTTGTCGAAAGGACAACGACGACGACGATAAAATCACTCCTTTTGTCTAGCGACATCGACGACTATACAAGGTAAAATCCACATTGCCACAGAGTTGTTGGCAAAACTGTAAACATTGGGTAAAAGTACTACAAGGTTGAAAGCGACCTTGCATGTCAGTCAGTTTTGAGACTTTATGAACGGGAAAGTAACATAGGTTCGACTATGTGTTGAAGCCCTTCAAATTGAGCATCTGTATCGGAAGATCTGGTTGTGGATGGGAGCAATTTATTGAAATTGTCTTTATTTTTAGAATGTGCTAAAATTGAAAAGATGGTTGACATGGGATATCGAAACTATTTCAGTTCCATTTCATTGTATTCAAATTCAAAACTTTCAAAAAAATATATGACGTACATTAATCAGTGACAAAACCGAATAAATTTCTTCGTTACCAAATTAATCTGATTCCCCTTTTTTTTTTAACTCAACACACATGTGCATTCTCTTCTTCATCTTTGCAGTAAAATTCCAGAAATGAAATTAATTTCGGTAGCAATCACATCCGTTAAGGTTGGCGCTATGCTGTCGCTCCCTTAAAAAATACTATGAGAATTGCTGATTGTGCCTGTGTGACTAAATGTATCTTCTCGACCATATCCAAAATATAGGCGGTCTAATTAGACAAAAATTATTTTTCTGATTTATTGGTAAGCGCACTAAAAAAGTCTTCGCGTGTACTTATTGAGCACAATGGCCATGAAAATGCATTTTAAACGCCTGCTTCCAAGCGCAGTCAAAAATATTCACCGTGGATTATGGTTGTGGCTCCAATGTGGTGTTAAATATATTGGATGATGTTATGGTTGAATTGGAACACATTTGTCAGTGTCGAGACGTTCAAACTTTTGATCAATGGAACTGGGAAAAGTTGGTGAATATGCAATTTCGCCGGCACATTGGTCGCGAAAAGTCTAATTGTTTGATTGGCCAACTAAGCCGCTGAAATTTAATTGTAAACGACTCAGATGCTTAAATTTTCGACAACAGAATGCTTTGATCTTTTGATTTTTTCAAAATTCGGCGACTTATCCAGGTATGGGAACTACACGGCTTTGGGTATACACCGCGGCTTATGTTTCAAAAGGAAATGCATGGTCGTAAAGCTTCGAATACATAGTTTGACAGACGCTTTATTGTCGCAACAACACAGAACAACTGAAAAAAAATATATGATCACATTTAAAATTTACATACTAAAATAAATGTCATCTTCCACCTATCGAAATTAGTCAATTTCGTGCCTTTTTACTGACATCATTTCTTAGCAGACTAATGGGAGCCATATGCGTGAAGAAAAAAGTCCATTATCATTTCTCACGTTCTACGAAACTCCAACTTTTGTCATGTCTTCCTCATTGTGTTATTATAATGATGACCGCGAGACCATCATCATCGCACCACCACTATATACCAACATAGCCATTAAAGACCTCTTGGACGTGACGTCCAAAAGTCTCCGCCTGCAAGATTCAATTCACATTAGCTTATGGACTTTTCTTATCAGTTCACGAAATTAATAGCAGCAGTTATTTACACATTTTCGCTGATAAGACAACCGGCTAACAAGACCATAAGTGGGTTTTCACGTGAACAAGTGGACTTTTATGCCTACGTTTATCATCACGATGGCTATGTCTTCTTTCGAAAGATTTACCATACGTAACTCGTATAAATGTTCTTGGGATAAATTCTGGTGTATAGCTGAGAGAGATTTCCTTGTTTTCAAATTCTTACATCGGGAAGGTCGTTTGATACTGGTTTGTCTGAATCATGTTGCTATTATCTGTCTACCTTGGGTTATGGATTTCGATAACTTACATAGGTGTTGGCAATATTGAGTGACCATACAAAGGTCCGCAGGGTACCCTTTGAAGAGAAAACATTGAATAATGAAAATACGTTTTTTTTAGGAAATATTCAATAGATTTTGTTCCTTTAATAAAAATGTGCAAATTTTAAATCAATCTTATATTTGAAATACACCAAATCACCAAACATGTAATTGTGATTCTGGCCTTTCTAAAAAAAAATAAATCTTACCAGATGTTTGCGCGACCATGACAAGGAAACGGAAATCTGAATGAGTTCAAACCACACAGGTTTGTAAGATAGCCGTGGTGGTGGTACTATAGTAAAAGAAGGTTTGTCCATCCAGCACGATGAAGATCACCACTTTTAATCCATTTGCCCGAGTGATTAATAGATCTTATCTCAACCGATCTGAGATATATTCTCCTTACGAGACAATATTGTTTCTACTATACCTACAAATCAGTACGACGACCATAAATGCGCGCGACTTTTATATTGTCTTTTTGAGAGTGTTTTGGATCGAAGTGTTTTCAAGATTACATTTATCCATTTAAAATGCATCATTACTTTTTAAAGTTGCTGCGACAGAAATATATAAATTTTATTCACTCGTATATAGAGACAGCGAGGAGTCATAACCATGTCTATCGTTGTTGTTGATGATACTATGTTGTTGCCCTCTTTGGCGTCGTTGTTTCTGCCCAGAGATCTTGGTGGACCTGTTGTTTTTGTCACTTTTATTCTGAATGATGATGCATAGAACTAGTAGCATCAATCCATGGAACGTCGCGCTGGTCGTGAGAAATCTGAGAAAATTAATTTCCATATTTCAAATTCATGATGGTCGCCATCAATAATGTTTCGTACCTTTGATTTGATGTGGGATAGAAAAGACACTTTTTTAAAATATTTGTTATCTAGGAAAGAAATATGTTATCTCATTACAGCCTGGAGTTGCGTATAAGAATTCTCGGAAATTGTGGTTTTTCGGTATTTTAATGGTTGTTTGATTAGTCAGATAATTTGTTATAAATGAGTTTTTTTTCATCTCTCTCATAAGAGAAATGCCAGGCTTCTGTATTTTATACTGAAAATCATCCATGGAGCTTAACAGCCTAAATACTTCAATTGTGTTTCCAATAAGGATTCGTCAAATGTTCTTTCTTAGCAGAGTACCGTCACTGGAAACAGGAAAAAATCAGTGAAATGAAATGTACTCGCTGAGTTTTTTTATTTGAGTACCCACGCTTATCTCCGGTGAATAAAACAAAACAGGTTTCACTTCATGGGGGACACCCTGTCAATAAGGAAACCGTAAGAACTTAAGAATTGAAGAGGTTTCGATGTTCTATGTAAATAGGAGTACATATGCATAATCCATTCTTCACCAGACCTTATACATAACTGCGTCCCTATCAATAGAAACCGCCCTCTCAAAGATGCGAAACACAGAACATGGTTTGTACAAGGCTATAGCCATTCTGATAGTTTTCCGAAAATCATTTTTTCCCAAAATTTTCAGAACATAAACCCTTAGTGAGCCCATTATCTAACGGTTGATGTGCAGAATGTTTTGATAATAACATGTTTTGCGGGAAGTTGCCAGGAAAGCTAAAAGACCGGTAAAAAATGGTCAGAAAAGTAGTCTAAGAAAATTAGGCCAAAATATGGCCATCGAACGGCAAAAATCCTACAACGGAAATTTTTTTGGATTATGGTTGGTGATGGTCCCCAGATTATGGGACAAAAAGCCCCAACCGAAAATAATTATTTGAAGCTATTGTGACTAATCATATGATAATGCAGTGAATATGTCTAGTGAAGTCCAATGGAATGAATGGCCTTCCCAAAATGTTGAAATCTAAATGTCATTTTTTGCATCCTTTGTCAATTATGCAAATTTCACAGTTATGAAATTATTGTCAGAATTTCCAACGAAAAGTTGATGTTGAAATTGCTTAGAGTTTTAAATATCTTACATCTATGCTTTAAAGGAAAATTAACAATTACCATTTTGAGCGCTGATACATCTTATTTAGTGCCGGTCGCCTGGTTTGTCTTATCAAGAGACGCGAGAGCGTCTCGCCCGCCAAAGGAAAAAGAAAAACGAAAGCGAACAAGTCTATGATTACCGGAGACAACTTGCTTTTTTGTTTGATCAGGCTACAGCCTTCCAGGCAACAGCCCCCAAAAAAATTTTTTTACCAAAATATTCCACATATCCTGTTCTAGTGCCTTTTCAAATAAAATCTTCGATCGGCTCAATAACGGGTAAGAAATATGCAATAAACGGTGAAATTTCCACCCTCACAGACTTAAGCGAGTAACCCAATTTCAGAATGAAGTCTACAGTTGCAGAAAGACTTGCTTCTACTGTCTCTCTTCGTGATGGGATTTTTATGAAATTTGGAACGAATGATCCTCTGGTGGTCCTTCTAAAGAATCAATGTCTTCCATTTAGATAAGTGGATGGAATAACGGTAAATTAATAGGAAAAGTTAACAAAAGATTTCCAACAATTGCGTCTATCGGCTCATCGCATTGACCATTTTTTAAAACACACTGCGGCATTGGGACATTTGGATATTGGGACACCGGGAGACTGGAAGACTAGGATCTTGGGGTAGTGGGATATTAGGAAATTGGGACATTAGGGTCTTGGGACATTAGGACATTGGGGCATTAGGCACAATGGGGAAACAGGGACGTGGGGACATCGGCATATTGGGGCATTGGGACACCGGGATATTGGGTCATTGGGACATCAGGATATTGGGACAATGGGACATTGGGATATTGGGACATTAGGACACTGGGAGACTGGGACATTAGGACACTGGGATATTAGGACATTGGGACATTATGACCTTGGGACAATCGGACATTGGGACACTGGTACATAGGGGCATTGGAACACTGAGACATCGGAATGTTGTGACATTGGGACATCGGCATATTCGCACATAGGGGCACTGGGATATAATAACATGTGAACATTAGGGTCTTGGGTCATTAGGACATTGGGATATTACGACATCAACACATTAGGACATTGGGACATTAGGTACACTGGGGAAACTGGGACGTGGGAACATTGGGGCACTGGGACATCGGGATATTAGAACATTGGGACATTGTAACATTGGGATATTGGCACATTAGGATATTCGAACATTGGGATACTGGGACATTAGGGCACTGAGATACAGGGACATTGGGGCACTGGGATATTAGGACATTAGGCTATTGGGACCTTGGGACACTTGGTATACTGCGACATTGGGACACTGACCACTGGTACATTACGACATTGGGCCATTGGGATATTATCACATTAGGATACTGGGACATTTGAGACACTGGGGTACTGGGATATTAGGAAATTGGGACATTAGGACCTTGGGACATTAGGACAGTTAGACATTGGGATATTGGGACATTAGGTGGGAGACTGGGACATTGGGATATACCGATACTGGGACATTGGGACACTAGGGTAGTGGGACATTCGGACATTAAACCATTGGGGCACTGTGATATTTGCACATTGGGACAATAGGACCTAAATTGGGACACTGGGACATCAGGATATTGGGACATTGGCACATTAGGATATTGGGACATTGGGACACTGGGATATTAGAACATTGGGACATGAGGACACTGTGACAATGGACTTTAGGGCATTAGGATATTGGAACATTGGGACAATGTGACATTGGGACAATGTGACATTGGCACACTGGGTCAGGGGGGCATTAAGACAGATCAGTAACAGAACGTTAACAAAGCGTTGGCAAGGCAACAACAGAGCGTTAGCAGATCGTTAACAAAGTGTTAACAGAAAATTAACAGAGCCTTAACAGAACGCTAACATAACGTAAACCGAGTAATAAAAGAAAGGTAACAGACCGTTTACAGAGCGTTAGCCGAATGATTAAAGATAATTAAGAGAACATTAACAGAACGTTAACAGAGCATTAACGAAAAGATAATAGAGTGTTAAGAGAACGTTAATAGAGCATTAACAGAGTTAACAAAAAATTAACAGATTACTAACAGAATGTTAGCAGAGCCATAACACAAAGATAACACAAATCTATTTTGCACGAAATACATATTAATAAACTGTACCCATTTCATCCCAAAATTATTTTTAAAAAAGCTCAGCAACAGCCATTTGCGGCGTATTTGCAATTGCGTTTGTAGTATCTATTTATTTTAAACAAGACCCTGTGAATATAACTTATGATATTAAATTTATGGAATATGCTGAACAAAAACCTATTGAAACTTTTCCCAAAACAAAAATATTAGTTGGCTATTTAAGTATGCAAAAATATATGATATCTGACCAAAAACAACAAAGTTGTAAAAGTTACCCCGCCAAAGAAAAATTCATCTGCCGCAAAAAGAATACATATCACTCCAATCCGCTGCTCATATCTAATTTTGTTTGCTGGATGTACTTTTGTTTTAGGTGTAAATGCTGGAGAAGTTTAAATGTACAGAACTACTTCTTAAAGTAATTTGGAGGGAGCCGTCAAAGTGGCACTGAATAAAATGTTTAAGCTCCCACCAAATTACTTTAAGAAGTAGTCCTGTACATTTAAACTTCTCCAGCATTTACACCTAAAACAAAAGTACATCCAGCAAACAAAATTAGATATGAGCAGCGGATTGGAGTGATATGTATTCTTTTTGCGGCAGATGAATTTTTCTTTGGCGGGGTAACTTTTACAACTTTGTTGTTTTTGGTCAGATCGTATAGACAAGACACACACCTTTTTTTCGAAAGATTGTACATTGTATTGAATTGATTGTTTGTTTGCTTTGCATGTTTTAAATATTTGCGTAATGATTCTAGTGTAAATACAAACTCGAAAAAAATCATGGTGTCCGTCTTTTTTATGCGACAAGACTAACCAGCCGATGAAGACTAGGATAAGATGTACCTACGAGTAATCGGTCCTGATTATTCAGCTCCGATGCAAAGTATCAAAATAGGCTTACGCACATTTTCATGACAGCTTGATTTGGAGGTAAGTTACGAAAAGCTTAACGCCCTATCTGTGTACGATCCATCAGGTGCGGCATAGTGAATAGCATACTGTGTAAATCCACCACCCGAAGAACATAAGATTTAAAAAAAAATAATTTTCCAATCGCATTTGGCAATCTCAAACCACGTAATGACTGAACTACAAATGTTTTCTGAATTTAAATATTATTTGACACCATCGACCACACTTTAGATAAAGCACAGAAAAAATAAAAAAAAAATAAAAAAACAAAATGTAATTCATCAGTAATCCGACATGCGGTCTCTCATTTTAGGTGACTTCATTGAATGATACAGGACTAATATACCGACCAAAGTTCGGTGAGAAGTTTGTTTTAGTTGTAGTTGAAGAGCAATCAATGAATCGTAGTGATTTCAAATTATTGGCATCTTAGTTCCATAACAGGTTTTATTGGGCGGGGATAAATAAAAAAATAACAGGCGCGCCAGTCCAACATTGGACTTAGGTGTTAGTGATATCCAATTCCCAAGATCTTAACTGCTTTTTTGTTGAGTTGTTGAGATCAGCAGTGTTATTTAACTCAAGAAACGGGCACTCGTTTAACATCTCAGTGAGATCATAGTCCGTTAAATGGATCGTGACTTCGAAAAACACCATAAACTGAATTGGTTCCCGGTGAGGCTCAAACCTACGAACCTGTGCACCGAAGATGAGCGCAATAACCACAACACCAACTAGTCTACTGCTAAACGGATTTTGAAGATTTATAACTCATTCGACGTACATGTGCGACTCAACTTGGCTCAGAGCTCTCCTGCAAACTTCTGGAGTGCCCATCCTTCCCTTATAAGTCGAATATTTTCTGTGATATAAAAAAGTGTCTCTTATTATGTATTGGCACAATTGCTAATTATGCTTTGCTTTTGTAACAAAACTCAGTTTTATTTGAGAGAACCGGACATGCCGTCCATCCCGCTGGAGACCCAAGTTTCGTACATTTTTTGCATCAATTACCACATCACGCTCGTTGGCCCAGCCAGTTCTGTCACTAACCGATGATACTATAGTAATTTGCACAGGAATAATATACATAAATTCTCGGCGTGGTGATTTTTCATACTACAGTAGAGCCCCGATATTCCGGATTGATTGGGACCGGACCCCATCCGGATTATCGAATTGCCCGAATTTTCGAAATGTACTAGTTTACACCTTGATGGTCAGTATTTATACTCAAATCATAAGAAAGATGACCATTCTAACGATAATTAATAATTTCGTATTCGAAATTTGCCTTATCTTAATAGCCGATTCACATTATGGACAAGATTTACTAAATCTGGGATTTAATTTGTCAAATTTGTGTAAAGTACCATATTGTACTGCGATTTGAATAATGCAAGTACAATATACGATACATTTTTAATTTAATGACATATGATTCGATCTAGTAGACGGTGTCGGTTTACATAAATTAGGTGGTTTTAATAAATCGTATGTATAATGTGAATCGGCTATAAGTTTATATGGCAGTACCTAAGTTTTACAAACTTTATAAAATTGTCGAATTTTATGAACATTTTAGCAAAATTTGGCACAAACCCGACTCCGGATTATCGAACTTCCGGATTTTCGGGGTCCTGATTATCGGGGTCCTACTGAAAAAAGCCAAATTATCTTATGCTAGAACATAATGATATATAGCGGGGTCGACGCAATTGGCACAGCAAGGTGTGACAAATGGGAAGATAAAGAAATAAACTACCCCACGATGGTTCACACTAACGATAAATTCTGTAGAGGTTAAATGCATTTAAGCAAGGGGATCTAATTCTAGATCATCGGTTCTTAACATTTTGTACATAAAGGACCATTTCCCAATATATATGTATTTCATATTTCCGTAAACCATACCAAAGTCAAACTGTATGCAGTACCTTTTCGCTGTTTCGGGGTGTTCGATTTTTTTTTTATAAACGGGAGATCAATGGGGGAATGTAGAGAATGTTGCAGTACATATTTTGCTGATAATTTCATAGTCCTGGCTGTCAGCCTTCAGAAGTTAAAACCGCAAATGGGGGATAGGGGCAAGGCAAATGAGTCCGATGAAATTGGTTGATCAGTTAGATTCGAATAGATTTTTCTTGACTTTTGTTACTCATGTTGTCTACAAGTTTATGTAAAATCCGCCGATTCTCTGGACCCAGTTAAAACTATTTTCCGCAAAAGATTTTTATTCTGACATTATGATTGGTTTGATTTCGGAGTATCATCATTTATTCCATTTTACAATATTTTGGCCCATTATTTATTTCTTACAGCTATAACCTCCATGCAAGTGGCACCGAAGATTCGAATAGTACACTGTAAGTTACTTGAATTAAATCGTTTCATTACCGAGTAGAATCGAAAGAAACGTATCGTTACTAAAAGTACTTAAAATCGAAACATATGCAACGATATTTTACTTGTATTTACTTATATCGGAACGTCCCTACTCGCAGATGTTTTTCACACAGAAATCAAAAATTTGTTGGGAACGAAATTTTGGTGGAAAGCTTCGAATCTTTAACCCATGACCCCACAAAAATAAGGTTAAAAAAATGTTATCAATCGCATTTTGCAATCTTAAATTGCGTAATGTCTGGACAACAAACGTTTTCTGAATTTAAGTGATATTGGCACCATCGACTACAAAAATATTAGATATCCCACGAAAAAACCAACAAAGTTTGTGTTTTATTTTGCTATCGGGGTTAACTCTGACTCAAAAAAAAAATAACGATCGCGTTTAACTTCGCGGTTACGACCAGCTGCTCGCTCCAACAGCTATTTTGCAATCCACATCTCACTCTCGTCGGCTTTTTTTTTAGATATGGTGGATTTGCAAAATCTGAAACCATCTTGGGATATATACTCACATTTGGTTAGAATTGTTATTTTTTATAGGTACCTACGCCAACATAGAAAAACAAAATTGCCGTATTGTTCATCTATGAAATTAGCCATCTATATTTGATTCCCCTAAACTCTATCCCGTGTTGTTTAGTGCCACGGGTGAAAATTATCTGGATAAGTGTATAGTTTTTTTATGGAGTTCGTTACCCAAAACTACACGGGATGTTGCAAAAAAACGCCACTTATGTTGTTAAACAGTCCTCGATCAAAGAAAATTTATCAGCTGCAAAAAGAATCGATATCACTGCAATCCACTGATTTGCGGTCATTTTGTCTGAATTCATTGGACGATACACCAAAATACCAAAGTAGTTTCGAGGGTATCTAGTTTTAGTTGTAGTTGAAATGAAATCCACTGAAACGTAGTAATTTCAAAATGTTGTCATCATAGTTCCATCCTTTTCAAAAAATTGATGCCAATTTTGGCAATTTTAATTAGGTAACTTTTGGAGTCGTTTTCGGAAGTTGGCCTTAAATCTCTCCAGCAGACCCACTTCAATTTCCATTCGGTACCGACGACCAGCATCTAGCAGCGCGGTTAAAAGCGTTTTAGCTTGTAATAGTATAGAACAATTAGTTCAGAAAAGCCCCAAATCCAAACATTCAAAAAATATCTGCAAAACTATTAGTCTGACCGCAAAATGTCCTAAGGGGAACAAACTACATAAAATTACCTTTGTAACGATATATAACACTCTAGACATTTTCCCAGAAAATTATACCCTATACCCAAAAGTATTATAGTGAATTTACTTTTTTTGAGTTTTACATTTCGCACTGTTACTCAATACGGAATAGACCTAGAGTCATAAGATCTTGTCCATATATTGCTAACAAGATTTATTTGATATGTACCAAAAATTGGAGTGTTCGGACTATTGACACCCCCTCTCCCCTTCTAACATTTTTCAAAAAGGCTTGCCTAACTTCTTTTAAAATTAAGCCAGGCAGATCAAATTTGGTGGGATGCCTAGTCTAAGCCCCATTATACTCCTCATTAAGTAATTATTACCATCCGATCAAAACTAAGGGTATCCGCCATACAAAGTAAACCAAAAATTTCACATTTTTTCACTTATAAATTCTAAATAAGATAGAAAAAAAATCGGAGCGTGCCTTAAAAGTACGAAAAATCGGGTTTGAAAGTTGCTAGTACACGTTACTCGATATATTCGCAAATAGCCTTAGAACTAAATTTCACAACTATGTTTTAATGGAAAAACAATTTTTGTAGCATGAATTATCGATTGTGTATGGCGTTTTCAAAATCGTCAGGTTCACGTGTACCACCCTGTATATAATGCATGTAAATGTAAATAAGAAAAAAAAAACATAGGAAATATCAATAGTCATTAATTATATTCTATGGAAATGTGATTTTTTCTTGACCTTAACAAAGGACGTTCATATCAATTGACTATAATCTCGTATGTCTCCATTTCTCTACTCTGGCCTACTTCCGAAGTGGATGACTTTTTCATTGAGCACGAAACCGTTTTCTATTAATCTATATGTCTGTCAGACTATGCTACGAAAAAAAAACGTCTTTCTAAAATTAATCAAGCTTATTTGTTTTTACTGACTTGAAGAAGTAACGATATATTTTTTCTTCTTCTTCTCTCATTTGCTATAATACATATGTCAGTTTTGCAAAACAACTTATTATAATTAATTGCAATCAAAATCGTATGTGGATGGATATTCTAATAAATGTGGAGAATTTCCCAGACTATGTCAAATTAACTCTGCTAGAGCAAATAAAATGACTAATGATGCGACCTGAAATTACAAAAACAAAATCCGAATAAATAAAGAGAGTAATTGCAATCCCAAAAATTAAGTGTAATTTTTTTGTTAGTATGACAACTCATTAATTCAATATTTTTTTTTATTCGTGCCCACATTTTGTAAAATAGAGACACGAAATTTCATAAAAAATGCAATATCCCTTTAGTCAAATCAATCAAAACAGAAACCCAAAAAAAAACCATCCTCGTCAGAGTCATTCTGAACTTGAGGACATTTTTTCCACACATTTTTGTTTGTTTTTTTTTTTATTGTTCGTCAAAGCCGAAAATATCTGTACCAATAAATTAAATTCATATAGGGAATGAACAATTCCATCCCATTCATGTGTATCATTATATGAAGTGCGCTAAGATATAGCCTGTTCGTTAAACCTCAAACTCGAAGCGCTTTTGCTCTTCATGCCTCAAAATACCATTTATCTAAAATTGTTTGACATTCATAGATTCATAAAATGTAAATAAAATACTTTTGAGGCTCGTGAAGTTGAAATGTTTTGGGGTCGTACATAAATGCGCACATGATTCTGAAAGAGGATCACTTCGGGTCTGGCACTATGGGATTCAACAGTGTTCATTTAGTATATTTATGGCATGTCTAAATTCAACATTCCCATCGTATCTTATTTTCGTCTATACACCCGCTTTTCAGGAGACATGATATACCATCTCACTCATATGGTGTCAGAGTGCACCTCAGTGTTATAGGGATAGGGACTGCACGGCGGATAAAGCGATTAAACGGCGGATATGAAATTACCCACAGTCAGTGATGAAGGTTTATGAGCTTACCACGTAATTTTGAAGTAATTAGTTTTTGCAAATTAAGGCATCTAAGGGCAATGCTGGTTTTATGTTCATGCAGAAATTAGAAATAGATTTTTCTAATAGACATGTCAGTGGAATGGATGGATCTTTGTTGCTATTTATAATTATGTGGCTTTTAATACATAAATGGTATTTGAATTCTCATTATTTATTTAAGGCATAAATTATATTTGAATTATCGTATATTTTGGTTGGCATATTCGTTTTTGTCTTTTTGTCAGGATCACGGTTTTTCTAAAAAATAATCTGTCTAACAATATAACCGCTGTTTTCGAAACTTAAAATTTACGATTTTTTTTTTATCTTAAAAATCGTAATAGTATCCCATTATTACATTTTTAAGGCTGGTTTCTAATCAATACATAATTGCACACAATTGTCCCAAAAAATACTTTTTAATTGTATACATACTCACTACAAAAAATACACCAACTAAATAAAACCAGATGCGTATCCAAACAGTCAATTAAAAAACGAAGGAAATCTCTTCTAATTCAATTCCACTATGCTGTCATGTAATCATATATACACAAGAAAACGCTCCAATTATTTTCAATCGACTAGCTAATTGATACTCACGGTGTCATAAATTATCACAAGATATCTTTATCATCTTATAATACTTTTCTGAGAACCCCTTCATCATTTCGTTTCAGTATCATTTGTCATATCTGTGAAAGCACAGATAATGAGACTTTTTGGTGTGGAGGAAAAAAAAAACAAACAAAAATGATGAAGATCCCTTTCATGCACTCGGTTGATCTCCACACAGCTAAATGGGATTTTGATGAACAGTTTTGACAGTGAATGTGATCACGTATTAAATTAGGAAGGAGATGTCGAAAGAATATTTTTCCGGAAGATTTGAGACGCCACGTAAAGTGTTAAACGTAATTGAAAAAGAGAGGGAATGTTTAAGATATGATTGAGCGTAGTATAGATTTACATTTCTTGGGTTTTTGTTGTTGTTGCAAAATCTGAAAACAACTCCACGTAAAAAATATATACGAGTAATAAACAAAAACGTAGAAATCTTATAACCCATGATTGAGATAGTCTTTCAGAGTAAACACTTTGGCATACAGGCTCCAAAATTTGAAATAAAATATTTTCCCTGTAACAATCAAATGACTTTGCTCAGAGCCGTGCGAAGGAAAGGGGTAAAAGCGGCAAGACACGGTCTGTCTGTTTCTGAGGATTGAGTGGGCTATTGAATACTCATATGCCTCGTCAACCGATAAAATTGTATTCACCACAAGAACAGTGGGTTAGGAGACATTTATTGCAATGAGGCAACGGCATAACTAATTTCTAATAATGCCGAAATTTCAGAAACCGAGCGTCGGACCCCTCCCGAAAAAAAAATTCTGGCTACGTCCCTGTGCAGAGGCACTTTCAACTAGAACAGAAGGCGTGCAACTTTCTAGATTTCAGCTTTTGCATGAGATTCTATTCATTAATTAGAGCTCGCAGTCACAAACGTAACTATAGAGCAGTTACAGGAATTTTCTGAGCTTTATCTACATTAACGCCTGCCGTCCATTACCTGCTTCGAGCGGCGCGGCGCTCCCGCGTTTAAAGCTTTTCCGAATTTTAATGGCGTAACCAAGCAAAATATGGCGTAACTATGCAAAATAAACAAAAATTCCATTCAATACAATGGAAAAGCTTTCTGAATATTGTGTGTGCTTATACCTTTTACTAGTAAAAGCTTTTTTCACACATTTTGTGAAAGCTTTGCCGCTGGAGCGCCGCGCCGCTCAAGTTTACGCTTGCAGTGGACGAGAGCCCTAAAACGTCACTTAGTTCCTACGCTCCTCCATATTTGCCACCCCGAGCAAATGCTCAGGCTGGTCATATGGGAAATCCGATGCCGCCTCTAATGTAGAAATGGATGAAATCGGAACACTATTTCATAGGTCTGCCGTAGCAACCGCGACTCAAAAATAGATTTTTATCAACACCCCCTCCCCTTTTTTTCTTTTTTCCATAAGCGAGCGAGAGTCGTGGTCGAGGTGGTAGCGCTAGAAAAATGGGCATTCCAACAGCGCGCAGGAACTCCTAAATATATTTTATATTTGGATTCGCGTTCCCTTAATCGGAGTTTGTGGCTGTAAAAGCTTTCTTATTCGCCATCTTTATTATGTATCACTTTTAGGTTGGTTCTTTCTGTGCTGTTTAACAGCCGGCCCAGGTTTACAGAATTTCGAAAACTCAAAAATGTTTTGGCACTAATTCAAGATTATTTTGCTTATCCCAAAGAAAGAAAGACTTAGAATGAACCACCTCATGTACATTTGCGTAAGTGTGTGACTATGCATTCGCCCCCTCTACACCTACCCGTCAGAGATAACGCACATGTAGCACATGTTTGATCATTGAGCTGGATACTCGACAAGCATTTTTTCGCAGTCATTTGCATAGGCGTACCATTTTTGTTCATTCTAGGGGCAGACCAATTTTGATATCGATTAGAATTACTCATCAGTCATCACTTTTGGGTGTATATCACTAAATTTAGATGGTCCCTGCTTTTTTTTAACATACAAATTTGATACGAAAATTCCATTTAAATATTTGCACTCAATTATGCCCTTCTCGTATGAGAAAGTGGCGACGCCTTTGGTGAGATTGATGGTATCTGTGAATTTGAGAATGTGTTACAAAAACCTACACAAATTTTCCCCTTCAGGGCCGTTCATCTATAAATCTCTATATTCACAGGTTTGCCCAGGTAAGATAACAGATTTCCTCTATGGTAATTTCCATATTATAAGAAAAACCCGTACGGGATAATACCGGACGACGAGAGCTTTTATAGTGGTGGCAGACAAGCATTGAACAAGTACGTATGAGTCGGCATACATTATCCAATCGATTGGCCAATCAAAGCTCATTTCTGCGAAGAAAGCTCATTTTCTTTAGCGAATTCGGTGATGGAACCTAAAAAGTTAGCTTTCTCTACAGAAATGAGCTTTGATTGTTCAATTAATCACATAGTCTATGTCAACCTTCTGAGTCGCTATAGACTTTGCAATCGATTGTACAATGCAACTCTTTTTTTAGGTTCCACTACCTTTACTTATCCACAGAAAGTGCTTCTTAAGCCAAAGATAACTTGTGTAAAATAAAACAGTAGACACACATAATTTCCATGATGATGAAAAGTTACGCATTTTCGTGATTATGCTGTCTACGTCTACCGGCGCATTAGAGATTGGACAAACAAATTCTTCACAAAAATTTTACGAATGCCTTGATAATAATTCCCATTGGGCTTTAATAAATAATTAAATGGCTAACTTACAAAATTCACTAATTTTATTTAAGATGCATCCTGCGACAGTGGTGTATTATTATTGTTCAAAAAAATTGAAGCCGAATTTTGGTACACAAATTTGCTACTGTAAGGAGTATTTTTTATGAGAATTTTTCTGCCATATTATGAAGACAGATTTTTGTACACAATATTGAGATTGAAATGAGGGCGATATGAGCGATATCGTAGGAAATTTAAATTTTGCATGAATAAAATTAGGGTCAAGTCTTGATCCTTACTAGGACCGTCACAAAATTTTTTTTAACAAATTTGAATGCACCAGCAAATTTTTGCACAAAATTTTGTATAACAATTCTGATACTGTGCTTGTTTTTCCACTGTCTTCACCCACCATACTTACTTATTAGTAAAACGAATTTGTTTAACACTTAATGACCTAAACCAATTGACTATAATCTCTATAACTGTTTAACAATTTCCTTTTTAGTGGAAACATATTGGGAGACAAAAACTTTCGTGTAAAATTGTTTGTATAAAAAAAAATCTATAAAATAATATGTGCCCAATATTTGTACATTATGCCTCACAATGGCAAGATCTTGTACAAATATTGCGCAAAAAAATCATATACTAAAATTGTTATCTCTCCATATTTTGCCACTGTATTCACGACCCCAGTCCCTTCATTAAATGCAATTTCTCAGTAAAGAAAAATGCAGATCATAGATCACGTCTACGCCACTGCGCCCATTTCTGGATTTACATATTTTTTGCCCGTAGGCTAATCACATTTAGCTACAATACAACCTTCTACAAATATTCTACTAAGAAACACATCTTTCTGAATACATACTAAGGACAGCATTTTTTTCCTTCTGCCAAATTATTGTTTTCAATTTACCTACGTACAATTTGGTACATTAAACTGTGAGCTTTGAGCTTTTTTCTTCGTGAGTCCTGAGTGTTATTCAGTAATTTCCTGGTTGGCGCGCATGTCGCTTTTAGGGGATAATTCTATTGAAATGTAAAAAAGAATGAAAATGGCGGCCAAAAGTGCTAAACGATTTCTAGCCTATCTACTATGTATATAAGCAGAAAAATCTTCCAAAAAAGTTAGGTTCGCAAGGCTAGGAAGATTTTTTATATCCATCTCTTTATAAGAGAAAGGGTATATTAACTGTGTCATTAAGTTCGTTACACATTGAAAGAAGCATTTCAGACTATGCATACGAGTACTATATAATTATGTACCTATACACTATGATTGACAAGTATGACGAAGGGGGTAAAATATAGGCGATATCTGCCCGTCTGTCTGTCCGTCTGTTACAGCGCGTTTTTCTCTGCAGTTATAAAAGATATCGACCTGAAATTACACAGATGCTGATTACGATTGCTGTTTGTACGTTTGAATCAACAAAATTAGGTTGGCGGAGGGTTTTCTATGAAAACCTTTTTTTTGCGGCCAGATCTTCACCAAACTCAACAATTATGCGTTTCTATGGAAGGTGCAAAGCATATGTACGGATATGCGACTATGGGGTCATGGGGCTGTCACAGAAGTCTCACTCCTAAAAACCCTAAAAAATCAATAATTATAATTCAATATCAAATCCGTCTCTGTGGACGTTAGAAAACATAGGTAAGAATGCCCATCAAACATTGTGGAAATGGGGGCTGTCATAGATGCCCAACAAAAAAAACAGGTTACAAAACTTATGTGGGAACGCAAATCATAGGGTTGCCCGAAAAACTTTTAGCCCGAAAAAGGCTGCGCTTTAAATTAACCTCGGTCTCCTTTATAATACAAAATTCGTTTTATTTCGTAACATCATTCTGGATATGTTCGGTGCATTCTCATATAACTAGCAAAGACATTCTTCAATATTATTTTTTCCGCAGTTTGAAGCGATAAATACTTTTCAGACTTAGTTTTACTGAGCTCAAAAAGTAGCGTGCGAATTTGTCGCCATATAGGTTTCCGTGTACTTGACTTACTGACAAATCCGGAACTATGGTATCGCCAGAAAAAAAGTGCCATTATCGAGCTAATCATAAATCTCACTGACTGACTTTGTCGACATCTGCCATTGAAAACCATTTTGTGTTCTACACTCAGAAAAATTTCAATGGGAAATCCCATTAAACCAATCATTTTGTCCCATTATTTTTAGTCAATAGGAAAAATCTGATTACTTTAAAAATATAGGAACCATTACTTTCACTCGATAAATATCCGTTTGTTTTAATAGTGGCCTCTTTTAAAAACAAACACATGGTCTAGTTATTTTCCAATAGGATATTTCTTATTGAATTAATAGGATCAATCCTATGTAATAAAAATCGTTTCACTCGTAATCTGATCGAAGTATATTTATACCCTTTGCTCATAGACTGAAAGGGTATATTAACTTTGTCATGAAGTTTGTAACGCATTGAAGGAAGCATCTCCGACAATATAAAAAGTATACATATATGATCAGCATGACTTGGGGAGTCGATTGGGCGAAGTCTTTTGCGACGCGTTTTATTCGGCCAATTTGAAAGCTATGAAGATGAAATTTTGCACAAATGCTTCTTTTTGCTGCAGGTAGTTTGTATGTTTGAATTGGTAAAATCGGATAATGGGGTCATGGGGCTGCCATACAAACCCAACTCCCCAAATTAAGTTCTTCTAGCAAAAACTTTTTTATTTGTACACCAATTTTAACCAAATTTCACACAAATGTGTTTCTCTTGATGGATCAAATCGTATAATGGGTTAATGGGGCTGCCATACAAACCTAACCCCTCAAATTAGGTTCTTCTAAGAAAAACTTTTTTATCTGTGCACCAATTTCAACCAAATTACACACAAACGTGTTTCTCTTGATGACACAAAACATATCAAAGAATTGATCAAATCTGACCATGGGGTCATGGGGTGGCCATACAAACCCAACCCCCATTTTGGTTCTTCTAAGAAACATTTTTTGCACCAATTTCACAAAACCTTGAATTAATGTGTCTTTACCAAAGCAACAAAAAAGTTCAAAACAAATGGAATCGTACTGTGGGGTCATGCTCCCGCAACCCCAATATAATTTTCCGAGTAAATATTTTTATTTGCCCACTTATTTCAACCAAGCCCAAAACTTTTGTCAAGACGGAAGAAAAAGAATGAGGAGGGGCATTAAATATAAGTCATAGGTACGCAAGAAAAAACTTTTAGCCCAAGGAGAGCGAAGGGTATCCAAATTTCGGCCGCGCTCGAAATTAGCCTCGGTCCCGGGGGTAGCGAGCAGGGGCGAAGCGTTCTAGTTTTTTATAAGTTTGATATTATTTTACCATCCACGCTACGTCTTTGTGGATTTTGTTAAGAATCACGATATTTGGCCAGGCCGAGTATTGAACATCCGATCGGCTAGTACTCTTTAAAACTTACCAAGTCACGGGGAGGCAACCGAACGATCTCGGCTACAGAGCATTATGTTGATTCTCTTGGAAAATACGCTATATGCTTGAAATTCAACTAAAAGGCCTATCCCATTAATGAAATATGACATTATATAAAACAAATGGGATCCATCCTATTATTAGTTAATCATATCAGATCTTGTTAATTTAATGGGATAAACTGATTAAAATGTAATATGATGTCCCATTGGATTTACGGGAGACATTTCATTCCATATAAAATGTCTCAAAAGGATTCGTCCAGTTATATTAATTATTGCATCTGTTTACTTTTGTGAAGAAATCTGGTAAATTGCCGTCTAATTAAAATAATGGTACAAAAGCTTTTAAGTTTACGGGATCCATTTTTCTGAGTGTAGGGATTAGTTTATATAGTACCAATCACATTGGTATGGCAGTCTACCATTTTTTGTGTTTGCAAATTTTGCATTCATATTTCTTTTTTTAATTATGCATAGAAAAAAAGCTATCAAAACGATCACTATTTTTTCGTTAAATTGAAAGTAACAAGATCCTTTCAAGTTCAATCAAGTGTCAATATAAAAATTCCATTGCTTTAATTCACAGTTTTAATGTTTTTCCCGGCACGCCAACTTCTATTTAAAAATCAAAGAATTCTAAAATATTCATTGATCTAACATAAAATGTAAAATATAAACCTTTTTGCAAAACTTATCAGACACGTATCATCTACCATTTAAATTTGTTAACATTTCCGCAGGAGCATTTCTATTAATTTAGATAATTACCAGCAAACTGGCTGCCGTTATCGACCATTATGCTAAAGCAAGCTAAGTTCGAATGCTAACGATATGACATTCTTGCCCATTAATAGTGTGAATATATACGAATCGCAAGTATCGGTCTCGATAGATCACTAAGATCAGCAGACCGCCCATAATATCCTGTCCAAGATCTTTTTAAAAATTTCTTGAAATAAATACCTACATACGAAAAATCCAACTAATTAGGCACCACTTGAAATGGCTGATACTATCTTGGATATTTTTTTTCTATCTTTGAATCATTTCCAAGGAATCGGTCTCTGTTGATGGGTGCGCGCATACTATAATTTTATTATGTCGCCACAAGATTGGTGAAAGAATTATGAGTTGTTAGAATTTTCAACATAAATATCGCGCGCAGGTAAAAGACAACCATCGAGATCTTAAATCGCTCGTTAATTGAAACGAGTTCTTTGCGGGAGACGCCAAAGCTCATTTCCACTATCGGCGACGAATTATATCGGCGAAAATCTGTTAATTTTTTGAACTTTTTCGGAATTGGGTTTGTTGAACAGCACGACACAAAGCTACTGGACTTTCTTAATTACAGCGACTGCTTCTGGTCTTAGAGATTTCCATTTGAAATTGATGCGATAAGAATCGTGAATTATAACTGCTGAATTTTATCTTATGTACGCGGCTATAAAACTGGTGGTCGAATAGAAGGTTATTCAAGACATGTTGGCCAGCAGGTGAAGAGTGCTTAAAGAGGACTCGATGACTACGAGTATATAGTATTTACCGGACAAAGTATAATCTGATAAGAAAAGTGATAGCAAATACAGATAACCAACATGCATAAGTATAGCTGTAAATTTGCAATGCATAAAAGACCACTTTTTACGCTTAGTATCCTTGAATGCTCAATGAAACATTCGGGTTAACAGTATCGCAAGTCACCTAGTGTTATCAACGTTATCAAGTTCATGGTTTTAACAGTCACTGGCAGAAAAATTAAGACAATTTCTATAACTAGAATTCAGTATTCATTTCGTATTGAACCTAATCACCAGCAATTGAAATTTACTTGTACGTTATTGAGATATAAATTGTATATGCGATTCAAAACAATCAAGCTTTATAGTTCAGCTAACCAAATCATAGAGTTATTAAATTTAATTTAAGTGGCTAATGTGTTCCATAACTTCTTTCTTCAAATCTCCATCCAATCTCAAATCAATATATCTTCCCAAAACCATCTTGTTAAAAATACTGAAGCCCAAGGCTTTCAGTCATCAGTTTGATAACAATCTGGGAATTATTAAACTTGAAGCAAATACAATTTTACAAACATAAATTGCATGGCTTTTAAAATACTCAAAAGTTCTTATACGCAAGCCTATGTCGACTGATACTGTTGTGACAAGAATCATGACGACGACGACGACAAGAAAGATGATGAGACTTTTGCTACAGATGATGATGATGATGGCAAAAATTCACATAATAAATATTGATGATTTACATTGCCGACAGACAAACCGTTTTCCGCTCATATCTAGATTAACAAAATGATGCTACCGATTATGGAAACGCTTTTGTTTTCATACTACCACCGTTCTGCATTCAATTCAACCATTTAATTTTTTAGCCTTTTGGTGAACGTTTCTCGTTTTATATTTTTTTTTTCAAAACATATGTGCGAACCGCACCTCTATTTATTCAAGAACCAATTTCACAAAAGATCACAAACTTTGATATCATACAGAATATTTTTACCTTCATAAATAGACGAATATGCCATTATAATAATTCATCCGTATGTGCGGTTAGTGTGTTTTTTGAGTCTAGGCGACACCGCACCAGACAGATTCGCCAAGTTTGAAAGAAAAAATGTCGGCTAGAAGGTGCCGTAGTTGTTATGGAAATTTAATGGGGGAAACAAAACGACAACAAAGTGTGGTAGTGGCCCGTTTAGACGCCGGGCATATGCAATGAAATAAAACAAATTTTGCATTAAATAAATTTTTATGATGAAAACTATGTTATGCACGTGGAATCTAAGCTGTATTCATATTGTTGCAGTTGAAAGACTATATTACAGTTGTGAAATTAATGTGTGTATGGCTGCATGAAATAGAAAAAAAAATATGACAAAGACTCAAATAGAGTGTGGTACAAAACGAAAGAGTTGGATGCAACGAGTAGCACAGTAACCCGATTATGGAATTAATGTTTTGCTGCAGTTTGTGTTTGTGCTGTGTCTCTGTTGACGATAATTCTGAGCAGTTGCAAATAGAATAACCTTTTCTCACCGCATGTTTTCTTTCGTTTCAGGTAAGTAAACATGTTATTACCTACTTGAGAATGAATTAGCAAAGTGATGCGTTTTTGGATCGTGTGAGTTGTGTGTATATGTTGATGTGCAAAATAGACAATCTGGGCATCAAGATCGAAGATTCGTTGAGACGGGTCCTCCTGAATGTTAATAAATTGATTCTTAATTTAACAAAAAGGACACTTTTCTACAGGAAGCAGAGTATTGGCATGATGGGTGTCGCTCGAAAAGAGAGGTTTACGAGAACGTTTGTGATTAGTTTTAAAAGATTTTCAGTTTTCAGGAGTAACAGGTAGGTAATGGTAGATTCTTGTTTAGACCAACATATATGTCAATTGAACCAAACCAAATGAAACCTTCTTTTTTAATTAAGATTAGTTTTAAAAGGTAACAATACGCGAAAGACGAAATGTTTTTTTTGCACCCTGAAATCGGTTTATAATCAATACGGGTATGCAAATACAGGACATGTTAAAAAGAATTCCCCACAATGCTAACAGAGGTTTTATCAAAAGCGGACTTTTTTTGCAGGAAAGCAGTATATGGGCAAGATGAATGTCATTCGAAGAGGATGATTAGGAAAATAATTTTGATATCTTTTGAATGATTTTCGTCTTTTGTAATCAGCAAAATAATGGTAAATCCTAAACGCTGGGCACCAGGGGCGTACGCAGAATAATATTTCGGAAGAGGTTTTAGCAAAGAGTGAAGGAGTCCAACGCGAACGGATATCTTATAGGATCGGATATACATATCTCTATAGAGCTGATAAGCGCGATCAAATTCCAAAACGTTTGTGATTAGCCTAATTTGCATATTCCCCACTAATAGAAGTCAGAGAAAAATCCTTGTTCCAATTTCTGCCAAATTACAGTAGAGTTCTTAGTATTTGCAGAGTTGAGTTTTTGTAATTAGATTTCACAACTTTTTTGTAATATGCTAAAAAGTAGGGGGAGTTGGAGTGGCTTCGTACAGGGGGCGCCTTCGTACACCGCTAATATCTCGGCACCTAAGCGCATTAGAACATTAATCTCACATTGTAACAAACAACCCTAATCTACCACTATTAATGTATGTAGTTTAATGCCGTTCCATTTGAATCTTCCAAAGTTAGCGGTAAAGACGTATTTTTCAATGCATTTTCTTTGCGTAACGAAATTTTTACCTTGGCGTCTTGTAACGACCACACATTACGCAAAAAATTATGTCTGTTTGGTTTCATTTATTAGCTAAAGTGTTAGTAATCATTCCTTAAAATTAAAATCGTTGAACCAATCACATGCTATTAGTAATTGATAATCGCGAACTGTAGGTCGTTATGGGGCAGATTCATACGGTTACCAGTGGGGCACATTCGTACAGTACGAATCTACCCCACAATACTTGATTTTTATTTTTTAACATGGTGCGTTTATTATTCAGAAGAAGATGATAAGAGATATTCTTATCATAGAATAATAAACTAATAATGCGACTAGGAAGTGGTACGGCTGACAACCGAATCACACTCCGAATTCAGTTGTCTTTGTAACGTTGACGATCACACACGGTAGTCGTCAGCGCACCATGCTCCACTAGGAGTTAGGGTAATAAAAGAAGGAGAACATGGTGCGAGCCTACAATAAAAGGAACACGAAGCGGAGAGATGGACGAAAAAGCTTTGGACTTTGGCAATTAAGTTTGTAATGCATGGAGAGCTAAGTTTTTGGAAAGCTGCCTCGAAATATGGCATAAAACCATCGACATTCAAAAGTCCTGTTAAAAAAGTCACACAATCAGCAACACATAACCGGAATCTTAATTCGAAACACGGATCATGTCAAATATTTTCGGTGAAAGAAGAAGCTACTCTTCAAGATTACTTCCTGCAATGTTCGAAAATGCACTATGGATCAAAGACCAATTCGATAAAGTACCCAACTAGTTGGGACAAAGGGGAAATTGCGGGGATTGATTAGCTGTTAGGTTTTTTGGAAACGAAACCCAAATGTAAGTTTACGAAAACAAGAAAACACAAGCGCAGCAAGGTCTTTTGTATTTAACAAAACAGCTGTAAACGATTTCTATCAAAACCTTGTGTTGGATAAATATAAGTTTACGGCCGATAGAATACCCAATTTTGATGAATCTGGTATTTTAACAGTGATGACCCCTCCGAAAATATTGGCAGACAGTAAGAAAAAATAAGTCAGCAAATTGTTTCTGCTGAAAGAGGCGAACTTGTAACGAACTTGAACTTGTGGAACACCCTTCCGCTGCTGTTTATATTGCCTAGTGTTTATTATAGGAGTAATTTTCTCGAAGCTGCTCCTGAAGGATCCTTAGGTGTTGAAACAAAAACTGGATGGATTAACGCATTCATCCTTACAGGACATTAATCAGCAAAAAGAAAAAAAAAATGCCGAAAAAAAAAGACCAAGGCTAGAGAAATGAAACACGCGCTAAATTTATCTAATCGCCTTAGTAATGAGCGAAATCAAAGAAACAAGCCAATTATAGAAAAGCGAAATGGCGCTATAACTGATAAGCCCCAAAATCCAGTACAACTTTCGCATCTTTGGATAATTCCAATGTCCAAAATGAGTCCAGTAATATACACTCACGCAATATTATTCAAAAATGCTTTGTCTTTATAAATATCATAGAATCTAAGACCGACGTATGTAATATCGGACAAATTTTGCAAAATCACAACAATACTGAATACATTGTGTCGTTCCTTCCGGAACGCCCGAGGACGTGCATAGCCTGGCAATAAAGTATTTTAGTTCTTTGTTGGAATGCATTTTGTGATATTTTTAAAATTATTTTTAGTTATTGGGTTAAACTGTTGAATTTTGTAATGAATTGTAGCCGTTATGCCTTATTTCTCACTGAAATAAACAATAGCACCATTAGTTATGATATTTTATTTGTAAATCTGCGTAAATACCACTGTGTACGAATGTACCCCCAGCAATGTACGAAAATGCCCCATGACAGGGGCGCCTTCGTACGTTTGACGACCTTTGGAAAATCATCGCCCACTTCAAAACTGTTAAGATATGTGAATAATTTTTATAGCATTTACATAGCAAACATGTTCAACTGAGAAATGAGCAAAAACCCGGCACTTAAAATTTTGTATTTAAAGAGATTTTTATCAAAAAGTAAAAATCGTACGAATCCTCCCCATCTCCCCCTACTTTGCGGATCTATGGAGCGTAAAGCCACACCAGTGCGGATCCGGATCTCATCTAATTTGTTAAGGACCGAAGTACTGAATTGATTTAAGGACTCAGGCTCGTATTTATAAACGTACCTTATTAGGGCTTATAAACCCTATTTGACTAAAATCTATGAAAGATTTGACATTTATAAATCTGGGCTTAACTGTGGTACGAAATTGAGCATTGGACGAGGAGACCTTAAGTTAAGGAAAATTTCAAGAGACACTTATAAACATGGGACTTAGTATCAATCCGAAGTTAGTGAAACAATTATAAAATATAAATACAATTTTGAACTTCACCAGTTTCACCACATTTCTTATGATACTGATTCGCTGGCTCCTTTCAGTTAATTTGCTGCATTGATACCCACCATGATATGTGCAAAAATTCTTATTCATTCCTTACTTTTCTGTTGAAAATGCAGTTGGTGAGAAATTACTTTATCAAAAAATTTCAGAGGGGGTTTGAACGCCCAAAACCCCTACGCAGGAACGCCACGTCTGGGCACCATTTAAAACGTTTGTTTGATACTCTATAGTTCTATAAAAAAATTATGGAAGTAAAGTGGGAGCGTTTCACTTAGTTAGTAAGGACGAAATTGTCTTTTTCTTCTTAAAATATAACCCAGAATTTTGAATAGACGCGCGAAAAATTTAGTGTCCAAAACGTAACAGACCAGTTATGAAACGTGGAGAACAGCTGAAACCGCGTAATCTCATTTTTTAGTGCAATTATAGCCATATGAGTGAAAAATATGTACCAGTGTATTGTGCACAGCGCATCATTGTTCGGTGTTTGCTCAAAGATAATTTAAAATTCGCGGAAATTTCTCGAAATTCGAGCAGTTGGGAGCTGAGTGCCTATCTAACACCTAATTGTATGAACGGTGTTTCATTTTCCGGAAGGCCGAGAAGTGGTAGCGAAATTGCAACATACAAGGCGCCCTAGGAGCAGTTTCGCCAATGAAAACATGAATGCCGTTGAAAAACTCGTTTTGGATGACCTATACGCAGTAGTGTACGCGATATGGCTGATGAATTGGGTATCAGCGTAGGTATTTACTATTGAGTCAATGATAAGGTGACCAGAATCCCGAAGAACCAATGCTATACACATACTTGCGGAATTCGGTTTTGTGGAAAATCTTCAACCATACTTCCAGGGCGAGGCCTGAACGAAGCGAAGAGCGAGCCACCTCCACGTCCAGGGTTTTAATCTAAACCTGGATTTGTTGGTAGTCTGTTTCGTCTATTATTCTATTCCGCAATAGTACTACGTCGGAAAAAATTTGGCGAATTTTGAACAGCGCGACAGATAAAGCGAGGTCCAAGTGGAGCGTAGGCCGAGGTACACGATCTGAGTGAACGGATCGACGACCCAGAGTTTTATATCTTACAAATTGCCTTGCATTGACTCACCGCTCGGTGCGATCGCCTTATCCTCTTTCCCAGCAGCGCTACGTATCAAAAATGTTGGAGAATTCTCAAAAGAGCGCGGAGCGAAGGGCGAGCTGTAGAATCTGAGTAATCCCAATGAGGAGACAAAGGTCCAAATCTTGCCTTAAGCACTTGCCACCAGTGCTGGTAGCAAGGATATTGGCGAATTATGAGAAGCACGAAAGACAGAGCGAGGTCTAATTGAAGCTAAGAACGATCTGAGTTAACGTATAGACGAGCCAACGTTCTAAATCTTACGCCTTCCATTAGCTCACCACTCCCCTAATTTCAGATATATCGGGAAGAGTTCCCAACTATCGAAAATGAACGATTGCCAATCATAAAAGTGCGATTATCTCGCTAAATATCGATCGTAAGGAATACAGGCGTCAAAATTTACACCTTAAAAGCAGACACGACTATTGACAGGGCTAACCGTTCACTGCTGTACGACAGGTCAAAATGCTGTACTGTACAGCAACATTCTGTACGTCTGGTCAGCTTAGTCAAACATTCATGAGCGGCTAGGTTACCGTAACACCTCAGCCACATGGGTGCCAAAATTTCTGAATTTTGAGCAGAAATTCACGCACTCTGAAGCTTATACGCCCCCTGTAGCAATTTGAAGAAGAAGGAGAGAATTGGTTGCACCGCATATTCGCGACTTACGAGAGTAAGCACGCATCTATGGAATAGAGAAAAAAAGATGACGGAGCGCCATATATTCCAATCCGTAGTTGTGATATTGCCAACAAAAGATTATTGCCGTCCTAAAAACCAGTCCCAGCATCATCGCAGAAAGTGTCCTCGCTAAAGCTGCCCATTGCCTTCCTCAATTTAAGTAGGTGGTTGAATATCGACTGCGACTCGGTTGCCAGTCTAAGAGCTTCCAGTTGTGTCGATGTTCTCCTCGCCTGTAGAACAAATTAAAAAGAAAAAGATGATTGCCGGTGTCGGCAACATACAATCAAAATTGCTGAAGAGATTGGCCGAGGTAGCTCGTCCCTTCGTTTGGTGCCTGAAATGATCATACACCTATACAACAAAAATACTAATCCCGTCGTGGGAAACACCACTTTTTATTTTTATTTTTTTTTTACAGGCGAGGAAAACTTCAACACAACTGGAAATTCTTAGAATGGCTACCGAGTCGCAGTCGATATTTTACCACCTACATAAATTCAGGAAGGCAATGGGCAGCATCAGCGAGGACATTCACTTTCTGCGATGATGCATAAAGTCGTGCCGAAGTCGCATCGTGTGGAGATCCAACCATCGATCCCAGTATGTTCCAATATGAAAGCGAGCATGGAGAAACTGCCTATGAAGAACTCCATTAACCCTTCTGTCGGCACAAAGGTCTGGCCAGACCTTTGGCACTATATTTTGGTCTGAAAAGTATAGAAGATGAAATCGCAGCGACTTCATATTTCATGATATCCTAGCATAATATGTTTAGAAGCATTTTGCAAAAATTTGAAAAAATCGGTTGAAGTTTTGAGTATGTTTTTAATGATTTTCAATTTATAGTGCTTTTTGATACCCAATAGGTCTGGCCAGACCTATAGTTTTTCCCCCCATTCTTCTCTTGAGGTAAAAAGTGCAAATATGAAATTCTCTTAAAATTCTCCTATTTATGATGTAACAATGTCATTAAAATTCAATTTGAACTATAAACGATAAAAAATGTTCAGATTTTTCTTTGAAAAGCCGTGAAGTTCGGGAAATAAGTATGCTTAATTTCATCACGTTTCATAACATCACCTAATCAACTGAGATTTGATTCAATGAAATTCAAACCAGTTTTATTTCCTTTGTAATAGTTAGGACTAAGTATGAGAAACTTACGAACGTCTTTCAAAATAGATTTGATCGAGAAATTTACGAAAAATTTATAATGAAGTGATTTTCGCGCCTGAATATTCCCTATTTCTTTCCACCTGCTTCCCTAAATCTGCAGGCTAATATCGAGGTAAAAACTACTAACAAAATGCCAAATATTTGCCCAAAGATATTGGTATTGAAAAATGCGAACAAACTTTCTACTAGATATACGCCATAAAAACAGAGAAGCAAAAAGAGATGAAAATTAGGGAAAAACATGTTTACAATAATACCACCCCAAAATATGTCCACTTAAAAACGTTACTAGTGTATCTACAAAAACGGTTTTAATACTTTTATTGTTTAAAAATGGCAGTAAAGAATCGATAGAATGATTCTACCGATAAAAATTTCACCTTTTCGAAAAAATAAAAATGTTTTCTCAGTAGGTCCAGCCAGACCTATTGGGTATAGAATATGCATATTGTAGTAGGTGCCGACAGAAGCGTTAAACATCTGTATCTGTAAGCTAAGTGCCATAACTCTACGGGCGTACAACTATCACCTACATCTAGGACGACATTGAAATGGCGGCGAAGGAAACATCGCGGAAACACTGGAAAAATTCGCGAAGGCGGAACAATGCGAACGCCGAAGGAAACGCCGGACACTAATAGAGAAACTGGAAGCGCGAAGGACCGGCACGCCCAACAAGAATCAAAGAGCGCGGGTTTGTCATCAACAAGTCGAACCAAAGTTTCACGAAGAGGCACGAGGATCTACTGGACATAAGTGAAGGCTGTTATCCAATTCGAGGCTGTGGGCACCATAAGGAGACCATTAGGAAGAAGTGGAGGCGGCTGTATCGAACCAACGACAGAAAGGGGTCTTTTATCTCCGAGCGGACAAGGGGAACGCAGTCCTAGTCATGGATAAGGAGGACTATGATTCAGTGATGCTCGAAAAACTCAATTCAGAAGGCTATTACGAGTTGCACAATGATCCCTTTTCAGACTCCATTAAGAGGGTAGAAAGGGTGTTGAAAGATTGCACTTCCATCATCGATCAGCACTCCCAAACTACGAATGCCAAACCCCGCCCTGCTGAGGATAAAAGACCTACCTTAAGTGCAATAGACGAGCAGCTTGTATCGTTTGATGTCAAGGCACTGTTCCCCAGCATCCCGGTCATGAAAGCTCTACTCTACCTGGAAGAGTGGCTACTATCGAAGGGTCTTTTATCGCCTCCCTAGTAGAGGAAGTGAATCTGCTCATGAGATTAGCACCTTCCGGAGCAGGTTCAACAAGGGCATCAGAGGGGTAGCCATGGGTAGTCCACTTTCTCCTTTTGTGAGTGAGATATTCATGAACAGAATCGAGGGAGAACTGGAGGAGGTGTGCATGACAGAGAAATATCTCACCTTCCGGGGCAGGTTCAACATCATCATCATCAGAGGGGTAGCCATGGGTAGTCCACTCTCTCCTTATGTGAGTGAGATATTCAAGAACAGAATCGAGGGAGAACTGGTGAAGAAGGGCGAATTACTGATATTCTGGACGTGCTAGCGATCATCAATAAGGAAGCGGGCGAGAAGATCTTGTGCAATCAGAACAAGGCTCCCGAGAACATCCATTTTACGATGGAAACGGAGGACAACGCTGAACTGCCATTCCTGGACATCAGAAGATGGCACCGTTCCACTCCATGATTCACAACCGTTACACAGTTCCGCTGAGCAAGGAGAGATCCGAAAAGGAGCAAGCGTACATCATCGAAACAGGCTGCGACCCACGGGTGATGTCGAACTTTAGCCGAAAGAAGAAGACCAGGATGAAGGAAGGAGCATTTGCATTGACGACGAGCAAACAAGACCAAAGGCAACAAATTAGGCTCGACCAAGGACAAGAAGGAGAAATACGAAGACAACAGAATCTACAAGTTCTCTTACTCGAATTGCGACAAAACGTACGTGAGACAGACGAAACGACTATTAGCTGTCAGATGGAATGAACATGCAAGGGAAGCATTCTGAGAAGGCATTCTGAGAATTTCTCGATTTTTTTCACAAAATATTCAGCACATCCACCATTAGTGCATGTGAAACTCTTCGATCGGTGAAACAACAATAAATGGTATTTTTTTTTCTCTGTCAGACTTAAGTGTGAAACACCAATTTAAACTGTTTTTGTAGAAAAACTTGTTTTCAGTGGCTCTTCCTTGTGTGGTACTTTCATTAGATTTGGTAAGCATGGCCATCAGTGACAGCAATAACGGTAAATTTATATGTAAAGTGAAAGAAATGATTTTATCCCATGTGTATCGATTGTGAATTACAAAAAACATTTGATGCTAAACACAAAAAAATGCGCGTAAAAAAAATGTCAATTTTGCTACTAAACCTTTCATAACTGCAATAGACAATTCTCTTGGTGCGTTTCTAATTTTCCTGAAGTTGAAGCATCAAGGCAATCAAAATTTTGAAAAAGATTGGAGCAGCTATTTAAAAACGCCAATAAATCATTTGTATTGTTCTATTTGTATTGATCTACGATTTATAATAACTGCCATGTTCATTATAGAATTTTATTTTCATTCTACATCCTCTCATTTGTTCGTATGTTAATCTTCTTTAATGACCTTCAGAACACTATGCTTCCCAGGAAGTCCTTTGGAACTTTTTTTTCCTGCATCATTTGCTAAAGACTTCTTTAATTTCATCATGCATAAACTCTCCCACCACAGATGAAAAAAAACATTCATTGACAGCCTCGAAATATCTTAATGTTAACAACAAAATGCAATCGCCACAAGAGGCCATCTTCGGGATGCTGTTTGTGCGATTTCAATTCATCACTCGCAGAATGGCATTAATTTGTCGAAATCCGCCGTCAATAATGAATTCGCCGGCACAATCAAGCCTATATACCAACGCTGCGCCGCTGTTGATCCGTTAAATGTCTTGGTCTTGTCGTCGCTTTGAAACCAATCCATTGTTATACGACGCGCTGTTGTCCATCATTGCGCTTTCATTTTTCCGACAGTGAACCAGACGAGTTGAGAGCATATTTCCAATTCTTCCGATATTTAAGGGTATGTCGTAGCGACACAAACGTATATAAAAAATATTAAAGCCAAACCAACGCATAAAATGTTCAATGGTCGCAAGTGCTGCACTATCAATTAGTAAGACAATCTTTGAGCCCATTATATCCGTTGAATGAATTAAGTTTTTATTGAAATTTAGAGCATAATCGCGAAATGCAATTGCCAAAGTTGCTTCGCAGTTTTGCAGTTTTGCAAAGAAAATATCAGTCCAACTTAAATAAAAAGCCGAGTGGATCCCTAAAAGTTATCGGTCGCAATCAAACCAGACGATGCCCCAACAAATAAATTTTCGAAAATTTTTTGTTGATGGCGCCCGCCATTACCTGCCTATGCGAAGAACACAATGCAAGCTGCACTGTCGCACGGTCGACATCAATCAACCGATCAATTCAGACCAAAGAAGCTGTCGCTTGCCTTTCAGATCCACGTCAACCGACTTGCAACATTTTGGTCTCATTTTCAAATTCCACACGGGCGCGTAAACCAATTCGAATCAAGATGTGAATAAATCACTTTGTGAATTCGTCATGATTTCGGAAAATCGAAATTCTTTTAAGGGTCCTCATATACTCAAATGTTGTGGTCGATATCATAGGTTTCAATGTCGACTACTAAGATGAAAATTTGACTAAAAAGCTAGGACCACAGCTTTGTTGAAATAGCTAAACATTAAATTTGTTTGGTCTCCAAAATTTGTATGCGGTTTTTAATTTTCATCCTGCATAAATCGCAAAATGTATGATACCCTTCAAAATTCGTCGTGATCTTAAACATTTTTGTTATATTGTCTGATTCTTACGTCCGCAGAAAAGACACTGCATACGGAAAACTGAAGCTTGTGATTGACCACTGGGTACTTCTTTTGACATTGATTATCTTCTATGCGCCCCATTGTTATGGCGGTTGATGGGCTCATTTCGCGTGCAATGCATCTTGAATGCCATTAAAGGGATTTCGTTGTGATTCGAGTGTGTATAGGACGATACGAAACGTGCGAGGATAACACTGACGGACGGACGGGCGGGCAGCTGGTGTAAATTCCAGCCTGGGCTGTGAGAATGTGATACCTGTTGGCGCCGTTGACGCCACCAAACTATGTACTATTGAAAGATTGGCTGCTGCTGATTCTGTATATTTGAGCAATAGTCCACATGCACATGTCTCCTCTTCATGAAAACGCAACATTTGTACATTTTGCCAACTTTAAGAAATTGTAAGCCATAAACAACGTCGAAGCGAATAATTGAACATTGCGCGAATGGCGGTGAATTCCATACAACGCAACCATAGTTACTATAGAGTAGAATGAGCATGCCATAGCGAAAGGGTCTGATATACTCGACGGTCGTTTTCCTTTAGGTGCCGATCGTGAATTGAATTCCACGCTGTCGACGCTGACCGCAATGACAATAATTATTGACCTTTGCGAGTTGTAATTAACTCGGTCTTCTTTATTTCAACACTAAAAGTGCCTGCCATTTTGTTGTCTATAGACATCAGCTATTGTATCCGCTCCATATGGACTCATGGTGCGGAGTGTTGAATGCTTTCAAGTCGTATAAGCGAAAAGAGAGTGTAAAAATATTTTCTTTAAATGGTTTGGCCGCGAGGCTTTTAAGGATATTTATTTGTGTACAAGTTATTCGCATAGCACCGTTTGATATTGTTTTGTAAGCGAGGGACCATTTTTTCGTTTTATTTATTTTTTGTGTACATGGTTGCAAAACTGGTCATGGCGAGTATATCTAAGTATGAAGTTAAATATTCTCTTCTTGCTTTAGCTTTCATTTTGATTGATTTTGAATTCAAACACACTTTGATTTACACTTGTTGATAAGAAAACGGATTTTCTCTGCCATAATTTTCCATAATAACCAATCAGCGGCGCGCAACCAGGATCTTATCCTGGAGAGGATGAAACGAGCGAAAAGCGACCTTATTACTGGCTGAGGGTGCTCCTATCTACAATTGACGCTTACGGTGCGTGGGGTTTTTATTTTAGAACCCATTGAACATACTTTCTCTTTTTCGCAAATTTGATGTTGAATTTCTCGATTGTGATGTACGAAACACTATTGATCATCAACAAATTGATCATGAAAATGGTAAATACTTTAACATGATAAGCCGTGATTTTGGATGACTAAGAAAATACGATAGCAAGACAGCGGTATTTTTTTCGTAAATTCTATTGATGGTATTTTTTGCTATAACAAATTATCCTATCCTATCCTAGACACCCAGTACAATAAAAGCCTCTTTTTCTGTGATTTTTTATGTGAGCAGCTAAAATTTTACACAACACGAATTGGCAAAATCAGCTTGGTCTACCGTGCCGAAATTTTTTTTTCATACATCCTTACGCGTACCTCTACCGCACCGCGCTGGTTTGGTAGAAGCTATTAACTAATCCAATTTTGAATATGCATATCCTTGAGACAAGGTGTGAGTTTTTTGGCGAGATTCCATTTATAGCAATCCTTTTTGCGTCTGACGAGTTTATTTTGCGGAAACCTTTTACAATACAGTTGTTTTTGTGAGATATCATTTTTTTTGCAGTTTTCAATTTACAAAATATCATTAGATTTTCATGAAGTGAAGACGATATTCACTGCCCTATTATCACGAATTTGTTTGAAAATAATAATAATAATGACCCTCTTGGTATCCTTGGTAACCCCGTAACCTTGGTTCCCTTGGTAATCTTGGCCGCCTTGGTAACCTTGTAGCCCTACAACCTCGGAAATCTTTATACTTCACATTAAACTTAATGTTAACCCCAACTTTGACCTTAACCTTGGCGTAAGCCCAACCTCAAACTCAACCCTAACCTTAAATTTAACCCTAAAAATAACGTTAACTGCAACCTAACAATAACTTTAACTCTATCCGTTACCGTTTACTTCATGTTGACTTTAACCTAGCCCCGACTTAGGCCTAAACCTTTACTCCATCTCTATCCCGAACCCCAACATTCACGCTAATCTTAATCCTAATTTTTAATGTAATCATTAACCCTCACTGTGTATGGAATATGTAATTTTAATTACATCCATATTTTCTAAGTTCCAAATTTGGCCTAAGTTAACCCCAAACGGTTAAGACAAGATTCCCGTTACTGCAGAACTAAGACTGTCCTTACATTTAGGTTCCATCATTTTTCCCTTTTAAATACCCATATCCACTATCTTTGGCTTCTTGAGCCTCGCCGTCTTTATGTTACGTTACGCTCGTTAGTTACGTTACAAAAATGTTTACCAGACCCCCAGAGAAATGATTTATACATGGCAAAACCAATTTTATCCTTTATCAAAGTTCACGAAAAGCGGTCCAGTCCTGACCAAACGACCTTACCAAGCATTGCTTTTACAATGATAAAATGGAATCACAACTGGGAATCAGAGATAAATATCAGCATCAGTCTCTGTTTCAGTCACTTTATAACTAAGAGTTCCCCTTTGCCTCGACCCACTACCACAGCAGGATCAAACCGAATGGTACTTACAAGAATGAACCTACATGCCAAATTTAGTTAAAACTGACTCATAAGAATTCCTTGAAAAGGCGATTTCCCAAATGCCTTAATCATGTAACTCTGGTTTGAACACAACAGAATATGTACACCGTTAGTCTAGTCAAAACCAGTTTGGGGCGCCATATTTAGGCTCCCACCAAACCAGCGCAGTGCGGTAGCGGTACGTGTCAGAATGTATGAAATAGTTTCCGCCGCGGTACACCACGGCGAACTTGTCAATTCGTGTAGTATGTGTATACCGCGTACGCGTGCCGAATTAAAAACTATACGATTCCTTTCTAGGCATTTAAGCCAGAAACTCTATGCAAGATCACTTTTTCGCTGTATCTTTTTTTCTACCGCACGGATCGGATCAAATTATAGCATATGCACACCCTCAGGACAGACTCTATTCATGGGAATCAAGAGTAAATCCCGAGATGATCTCTACGAGGCTGTAGCGCTGTCAATGAACAACAAGAACAAGATTTTCGAAAAAAAGCGATTTTCAACTATTATATCTCCGGTGTTATTTAACTTAACTTTATTTAACTTATATTCTTGAAATTTTCTACACTTCGTAAGACGGGGCGCGAGCGACAACCAACCAACTCTACCAAATTTGAACACTAAGGACCAACCAGGGTACGAGCTACAGAGGTCCGAAACCCCGTACTTGTTCCGCCGTGTAAACATAGTCTTGGTTGCTTCTCACTTTTTATTTGTTCAAATTTTTTTTTTGGTCTTTTCTTAGCGGGCGGGACGCTCCCGCGTCTCTAGATAATTATAAAACTCTTCTTATTCTATTACTTACTGTTAATTATAATAATGATTGTCAGTCATACCTGCAAAGAAAAAACAATTTATTATTTTATTTAATTCCATTTAATATGAATTTTATATGTTAATAAAAAAAATATACGAATAAAGCAAAATATAGGGACTTCAAAATAAAAATAGCTATTGTAACGGTATATTGCTCACTTTAACTTTAAAGTCTCGGCACAAAAAATAAAGAAAGCTGTGCGGATTCCCTGCAAGATGAAGCTTATATAATTAAAAAAAATCACACCATTGGATTTACTCTCATGTGAGTAGAAATTCGAAAAACGAAAGATTTAAACGGGTAACTTACTTTGCCTAATTTGCAGGAACTGTTTACTTTATCATAAAAAAATGTGTTTCTATGAACAAATAAATAAATTTTTCTTATTGCATATATGGAATTGCAAAATAATATATCGTACCCAATATGCTGCAATTACGAGGCCCGATCGAATCTCGGCGTGGTCCAAATTTGTCCGTACTTGTGCGGATAGGAAATATATAGTGCTTGCAACATTATATACACTCCGAAATGATATGCAATGCAACGTTGACTCAAAATTTTTTATAAAGTGCTGAGTTAACGCATCATGGCCCCGTATGTAGCTATACGGTACTGAGAAGAAGAAAACTGGTTCAGAATGTGTTAAAAAAAAAAGAAAAAAATCCCAGTACAGTAGAACCCCCATAATCCTGACCCCGAAAATCCGGAAGTTCGATAATCCGGATTCGAGTTTGTTCCAAATTTTGTTTAAATTTTCATAAAATTCGATTATTTCATAAAGTTTGTTCAAGCTTACTGCTATATAAATTTAAGATAAGGCAAATTTCGAACACAAAATTATTAATTATCGTTAAAATGGTTATCTTTTTTATGATTTGAGTATAAATACTGTCCACCAAGGTGTAAATTAGTACATTTCAAAATTCGGACATTTCGATAATCCGAATAGGGTCCGGTCCCAATCAATCCGGAATATCGGGGCTCTACTGTATCAAGGAATAGTCGTGCTGATGGTGCTGGGGGGCCTCAGCCTCCTTAGACCATCATGTGGTTGCAGTAGTGTATTTTATTTGAAAGAAAGTTCTTTGCCTCAAATACACGGATTTGAGCTTCATTTCCCCTATTACTCAGCTATAGCTCCCCATATTAACCGTGTTCTGGCACTTGACAGGACCAAATCAACATTACATTTACCGTAATGCCTAGTGATGTCATTTTTAAGGTCTCGACTCTTAATTACTGGATTTGACGGTCTTTGGCCAGATTTAGTAGCCTCGGAATTGGCCGTTTCTTCGTATTGATGGGAACAGAACGAAATTGCTGTTTCCAGGAGGAGGAAATACCAGGCCTGGACCGAAAAAAATAATTCGTCGAAGCTGCAGTAGTTAGATTTCTACCTAAAAATAAATAACAGGCGCGACAATCCAACATTGGACTAAGGCCGCAGGATGTGTTAGTAACATCCTATTTCCAAGATCTTACCTGCTTTTTGTTGAGGTAATGAGATCAGCATCACGCCCAGCAGTGTTATTTATCCCCATAAATGGGTACTCGTTTAACATCTGAGTGAGATCATAGTCCGTCACAAGCTCGTGAGTTCGAAAAACACCATGGAACACGGTGAGATTCGAACTCATGACTCTGTGCACCGAAGGTGCGCGCGCTAACCGCTAGACCAGCCAGACTACTATGGAGATTTCTACCTGATGTGGCTAATAAAATGCTATTTCAGCCAAATAAATATGCTATGGAAATATGATTTCTAAGGCAACGAAAATACAGGGTGGGCAAAAAGTCCCTTTCCTATTTATATATGTAATAACTTTTAAATAAAGTGATTAAAACCAAAAAAAATATCGCAAAATGAGCTTTAATTTGTGTATTTTATTTACATTTTTATTTATACTCGTACATTCTATTTTTATGAAAAATAAACAACAAATTTATATAATATATTATTATTATTATATTATAATGATGAATTTGTATTATTATCTATAGGTTAAAATAAAATACGATATTATATCCCCTACAGCTATAATTCAAGCACAATTTGCAATATAACGACAGATAAAATTATAGCTCTCATGGATAACCAATATCTCTCATGGATATTCCAGTATAGCTGTGAAAGGCATAAATATAGATCTAATAGATATATTAGCACATATAAAATTAATATAATATGACCTCATAATATTTAATATATCTGCTACGGATAAAACGGATATATCTCGGTCTTTTTATATCTGCGGCAGATATATTTTTTTTTGGTGTATTCGCGAAGAAAGCTACAGCAAACTTTGGATGTGAATTTCACTCATTTCAACTCATATTCTAAATTAAAACGAAAGCGGAGGATAGAAGACCACTAAAGAAGTTGTTATTTTAATCGGCAGAGGAAACGGTTCTTATCAGAGGCAAACACAAAAACAATTCGTATCAGTGTCAATAATAATTCGCAATTGTTTATGAACTGTCGATGTTTATTCAGTGAAATTGGAAACCGCGACAAAAATGCTAAACGAAAGAAGAGAGAAAAGAGGATAGAAGACCACTAAAGAAGTTGTTATTTTAATCGGCAGAGGAAACGGTTCTTATCAGAGGCAAACACAAAAACAATTCGTATCAGTGTCAATAATAATTCGCAATTGTTTATAAACTGTCGATGTTTATTCAGTGAAATTGGAAACCGCGACAAAAATGCTAAACGAAAGAAGAGAGAAAATAATTATTCGGCGAATGATTTGGCTTGTATTTTTTAGAGCTTCACTCTAAAAAGTGAATTTAAATTTCCGCTGAAAATGCGGTAACTTTACACTTTTTCCCGCTTATAATCACATACAAAGTGCATTTTTCAACAATTTCTGTGTAAAATAAGAAAATTACACCAAAATCGGTGTGAAATGTGTTTTTACGCTACACTTGTGTATAATTCAGATTTTCTGGTGCATTTTTACAACGTTTATGTGTATAATTCGGATTTGTGGTGTATTTTTACAACGTGCAGTTGAAGTTTTACTCATTTTTTGTAGCGTGCTCTCCAGTTGTCAAACTTCAATCGGCTGTACTTAGCACAGTGTAAATTCTCTGCATTTAGAACTCATGTGTATACGCTCTGTGGCTCACTTGGTTAAGTCGCACTCTACGATGCTAGTAATCTAGAGGTCCCGAGATCGAATCTAGGCGTGGTCCAAAATTTCCGTACATGTGCGGATAGGAAATATTTAGTGCTTGCAACATTACACTCCGAAATGATATGCAATGTAACGTTGACTCGAAATTGCCTATAAACGGCTGAGTTACGGTACTGAGAAGAATAACAAGTGTACAGATCGCACAAAAAAGACCATATTGCAACCTCCCATGTAGACGAAAAACTGATCAGCAAAACTCGACCGATACTTGTTTATATTTTATATATCCTTATCCTTAAATAGTTTTATTGATAACTATATTGTTTGTAAAGGTTCGCCACTTAATCTTTACAACGAAAAAAGAGTGAAACCGCATTATATTCCTATTATTACGGAGTGTTTTTACACATAGCGCGGTGTAAATTTGCTAATATATTGGAGTAATTTTTTAAACATTTTTTATGTAAAATTACACTTGATTTGTAAATTTAGATTGCAGAGTAATTTCACTATTATAATAGAAGGAAACAAAGTTTCCTTCTATTATAAGAGTAAAAATTTTATAGAGTGTTTTTTTAATTTCTTTTTCAATTTAAGATGTTCAAGATCATAGTATTCAATATCGGTAGATACTAAATGGCAAAGATTAATAAATTGAAGTATTTTCCAACGATTCAAAAGAAGTTTAATTATTATTCCAAAATAGTATAATTTCTACCAAATCGAAAAACAAGGACACCCATACAACCCACACAGACTCCTACGATCTAATTTTACCTTCGCGGACCCACATGGAAGCGCACTTAAGTATTCCAGTTATGTACTAAGCTCTTTGGTCTCGAACAAATCACGACATTTTGTGGTAATCGATCGCTGAACGTGGCAAATGGCGACCTGAATCTTAAATAAATTTTTAAGACTAACCCGATATTGTCACAGACATTGCAGATAGATCGACGAGTCATTTGGAGCCAAGCCAATCGAAATTACGATGCCGAGCCGGCGTCTTCGCTCCTATGTGTATGTTTGAACCTTGATGATCTAACAAAATCATGGAACAAATTGAAGAGTATTTACTAGCATGCATGCTATACTACTGAATGTGGATACGTAACAAATAGCATTACCATTTGCATCATCGACTATAACAACGACTACCCAGGAAGAATATGGGAGCCAACTGATGGGCCGACGGTTTTGCACTTGTAACCAAGAACTTCTGTATTACATCAACCAATGCTGGTAACGGATGGATACTATTACCTCGATTCGACGTGACTTTCTGCAAGTCTGGCAGACATTATAGGAAGTCTCCATATTTGATATGCTAAAACCATTCGAGACTTTGTAATTTATTGCTAATAAAATATGCAATTGAAGTGAAACATGATGGTCTGTGAGGATAGTGACTTGTATGTATACAAGGATCGTGATTTCAATTTTACTCTCTCGTGGAATATGGGAAAATTGTGTTTCATGTGAGTTGAAGGATCCATACGATTTTATATACTAGATGTAGTAAACGAGAAAATTCAAATGCAGAAAAATTACCGGATTGAAAATCAAAGTACTAATGAAACAGCGACGACGATGAAAAACAGAAGACGACTCATATTTATATCTAAAAATGAAAGAAAAAGTTACTTTTCACACTTTTTATGACAAAATCTACCAATACTTTCGCCATCAATAAAACAACACTCATGTGCATCATCATCATTATCATGGCCGAAATCATGCACGTATAATTCTTGGACATAGAAAAAACAACCCAAGTACTGCATCTTTAACAAAGCCCAAAAAGTCGCCAGACTTGGCATAGTGAAATTATATGCTAAGTGAATTTAGTTAGCATTAGCAGAAGCCATCGAGTCACGCAAAACAAGAAATTTCCACGCGCACGCCTTCTTCGTGCCTTCATACATTTAGGAGGTGTATACACAAGTCTCCTTCTATAAATTTACCACACCATGGTACAAACGCGTCAATGAAGAAGTGGATGGTCTATGGACACCGAAAGGTGTACAGGTACTCCCCGTTTCTCTAGTATCCGTGAGCACTGTTTCACAGTATACTACAATATCGTGGTGAATGGGTGGAGTTTATAAGTTTCTATTTGTTTTGTCATTTTACTTTTGCGAGCCCCGTAGTCCATAACAAGCACCCAAGTCACGGCCCCCAATAATTTCTTTTTTGTTTCATTGTCATTGAAGTTGATAGTGTAGTTGCTAGACTTGTTTCTTGTAGCGTTAGCATTTTTCTAGTGGTCTGCATGAGTTATCTTTTGCTTTGAGGATTACCAGACTTACGACTTATTTTGCTTTGTGCAAAAATTATTATGAAGTACTTTGATTCAATTCTAAAAAAAAAGCTTCTATAAAACCGTTAGAAATTTTAGGTAACCTTGTTCTGCCATTTGAAATGTATCGAACAATTTTTGACTTATCTAATAGCTGAAAAATTGCCAAGAATTGTTTTATATACTATTTGAAAATGTGCGGAAGATGCCAAATATCGTGAAAAAATATATATCATAGTTGGTAATAATTATAATTAAAAAAGGGCATCACTAACATTTCCTGGTACGAAGTATTTAGAGCTTGATGGAATTTTTATAAAAGGTAAAAGAATCTTACAATGTTGACAAACAGTACCTACATGTACATCCTATGAAATTGCAACAGAATAAAATTGTCACCAATCTTGCAATAGTGTGTTGCTTTGCAATAGACACTTAGGAAGAAGAACTTAGAATAATGGAACAAACTTCTCAGTACCCTGAAAATATGTGAAAATCAATTCTTTAAAAATAAGCGTGTACCATAACATACATACAAAATGTACAGAACTAAAATTCACTGCAACATGTGGTTAAAATTTATAGCAAACAAAGATTATATTTATTATATTAGTGTAAACCTTAGTGAAAGTAAATTTTTTAAATAAACGATAGTTAACTTTTATTACATTAAACTACGATCACACTGAGTCGAAAAATCTCTCTAGAATATCACAATCTTTTGAAAACTTTGAAGTATGTATATAGATTTCTCGGTAATTTAATTTGTCATTCTGAAAGTCGGTATGCGTAGGAAGATAATGGAATGGATAACGGATAATCGGTGAAAGAAGGGTCCCAATCAGAGCAGTGGAAGCGTACTTTTAGAATCTAAATTGTAGTTGTTGGCTCTTTTAATGAAACTGGAGTCGTGTTGATTGTAGATGGTAGAGGGGCGTGAACCCGAAGGGTTTCGCAGCACTGAAGCCAGTGCCTATTGTGCTATCGCCCTAGTCGCAGATGAGCAGGACTACGCCTGACGATCAAGGTTGATCGTGCTGAGAAACGAGTTGAGGTCGTTTATAGATGTCGAAGCTATGTCGTCCGTATCTGGAAAGGCCACTCCGAGGTCTGACCAGCGACGCTGGGCCAGTGCATCGCACTCGCATAAGACGTGGAAGGAGGTATCGTCATCATCTTCACAGAATCGACAGCTCGCATCTTGCACAATTCTTATAGTGCGTAAATGTGATCTCAGGCAGGAGTGACCTGTGAGAATGCCACAGATGATGCGTACTTTAGCTCTGCTTAACTGCAGCAGCTCAGCCGTTCTTCTGTGGGAATACCCTGCTATAAGCATTTTCGATTGTCTGAGCATTGGTAGTTTATCCCAGTGCTCAATTGCCTTGAGTCGTTCCTGGTCTCTGAAAGCTCTCTTTGCTAAACAAGAAGAGATGTTGCAAAAGGGTTCAGGTCCGCAGAAAGGGGATGATGCAGCTGTACGTGCTAGCTCATCAGCCTGTTCGTTCCCTGCGATGCCCATATGAACTGGAACCCACAAAAGTGTTAGTCTGTTGTTTTCGCTTATTTTATTCAGCGCCTTCAGGCAGCATTGAACAAGTCTTGACGTGACGGTGTACTTAGTAAGGGATTTAATAGCCGCTTGACTGTCTGAGAAGATGGCTATACGTTTATTTACGTAGTTCTCTCTTAGGCAGAGATCAGCGCATGTTTCTATTGCTGTATTTCTGCCTGAAAAACAGTGCTGTGGATGCCCATAGGTATAGATATCCTGTGTCCTGGGCCAACCACACCCGCTCCTCAGTTGTCTTGGAGCCGTCCGTGAAGCTTTTGATGGTTTGTGGATGCAGCCTAGCGAAGTTAGGGTGCCACTCCTCCCTGCTCCATGTTTCAGCCCGGAAGCAGCGTCCGAATGAGAGCTCTTTTGCAAGGTGGTCGGAGGGCATGTCGTGTTACTCCAGCATCATGTCCTGAAGGGGGTTAAGGCCATACATATGGTGCAAGATAGGATTGAAAAACATACATTTAAACGAATTGTACGTTCAAAAATTATCATTAAGTATAGCGACTTGACCGCCTGAATGAAAAAGAGTCCCGTTTAAAATAAAAAAGCAGCTCCATTTCAAACTGATACCATTAAAGTCAGACGACTTGCATACTGAATTAAAAGAAATGCGTTTGGATTGATCGAATCGATCCGGTTAACACAATCCGCTTCATTAAAATAGATTTTGAAATAATTTCTTATTATTATACCCTATACCCATGAAATGGTATAGAGCACGGGTCTCAAACTCCAAACCTGACCTAGGCCGAATATCCCTCTCTTCGGGTTTAAGCAGGTCGCAAGAGAAACCTTTCAAACCGATTATAGATTTTTTTAGAAATTTAATTACAGAATATTTATATTCAAGATTTGAGTAGAAATTAGAGTCACTTACGATTTGGGGATTACATCTTTTATAAATGCCATCGTTTGAAAATGTTCTTTAAACAAATTTAAAAGTTAAAACACCAAGATTTGGTTGATTTATTAATAGCCACTTTATTTGTGAATATCATGTGTTGTAAACGTCACGTCAATGAGTTGTTTACATTTTGGTGCTCTATCTAAATTTGTTAAAATCATCCTTATAATAGTGCTTCTGTCCGCTAAAACTCTTTTCTTGACTATTTCATATTGTGCGCGACCCTTGAAAAAGAAGTGCAGTGTTTTTTCTTCGGATTTTCTGTTTTATTTCACTTTTAATCTAGTCGCCCTTGTCGTCGACTATGCCGGACCATAACTGTAATGTACTCAGTTGTAATGGCTCAAAATTCTCGGGACTTAATTTGATTTGTGCCAGATGTCTACTACCCAAATACATTGAATGTATTTCAGATCGTCCTGAGATAATATACTTCTTTGATTCCCTGAATATTACATCTTCCATCAGTGTAACCCAAGAATCAATCAACGACAATGTTCTAAAGGTTAGACGACTGTTCTTTCGGGACTCTCTTATCGAGTTTATTTGTGTTTCGTGCAAGTCCGGTGTATCTTTTTACGATATGAAAATCAAACTCGAGGATGAAAAGGACAAATTAGTGAAGAAAAATAAAAGCCTAAGTGATGATTTAAAAAAGCTTAAAAAAGAAGTTAAGGACACCAAATTGGCCATTAAAGATTCATCGAGTGCTTCGTCGGTTGCGGCACATTCGTTGACACAAAGCGAGCTCCAATCCACTGTCGATCTTTTAAACGTAACTCTTGCTGAACACCTATCGCAATTCGACCAGTTTAAATTGCAACATGCTTCGCTGAAATGTGCTATGGATTCGTTAGCATCTTTGAATTCATTACTATGTGGCAATGATAATGCCGAACATTTATCTCGAGCGCGAGTGGACCAACATATTTCAAGCGGAGTAACTGCACAGCTGATCGATCAGAATACTGATTCTGTACAAGTTGTTAACGTCATTGAAAACTTCAAGCAAAAACCGTTTAATATTTTTAGACGCGATCGTGATACCTACACCTCACGGAAACTCACAGGCGGCGGAGTTCTTATCGCTGTCAAGAGGTCTCTTCAAGCTACTGAACTTAATTGTCTACACAATTTTTTTTTATTATTTTTCTGTTTCTATCGCCACGAAGCCGGTTAAAACAATCGTCTCTGTAGTTTATCTCCCACCGGATTGTGCACCCGAAACGTATCGTAATCACGCTGCTGACATTTCCAACTGTGCCAAAAAATATCCAAATGCGAACTTTATCGTAACTGGCAATTACAACTTGCCCGTAATCGACTGGTCGCATGAGCCGTGGATGGGTAACATTATTAATTCGAAAAGTACATGTATTATTGAATCTTTTTCATATCTTAATTTTTATCAATTCAATAACGCTTATAATATTAGCAATAACTTGTAGTATTTTCAAACCTCGATAATGTTGTTGTTAGTCGCTATGATTTTCCATATTTGCCTGTGGATCATTTTCATCCGGCTTTGATAACGCAGTTAACTATTTTTACGAATTACTTAATTATTTGGTTAATAATTTCGTTCCTAGAGTTACTATACGTAAAGACGAGTTCCCAAAATGGTTTTCTTCAAATTTAAAAAACTTAATCAAAACCAAGAAAGCTGTTCACGCTGAATACAACCGATCTGCCAATTGCAATGACTATAATTTGTTTTCTAAATTGAGAGCTGAATGTAAAAAACAGTCTGCAATCGATTTTAAGCAGCATATAAGCAAAATTGAATCGCAGATCCCCGGTAACATGAAACACTTTTGGAGGCACGTTAATTCTTACAGGAATGAGTCTGGAATACCTAGTTCTATGCACTTAAATGATCAAATTGGCACCAACTTCAATCAAATTTCAAACTTATTTGCTAAACATTTTTCATCTGTTTTTCGTAACGAAACAAATTGGCACCAACTTCAACCAAATTTCAAACTTATTTGCTAAACATTTGTCATCTGTTTTTCGTAACGAAAGCAGCACATACGATCCCCCTCAGTCAAATATTGCACTTAATTTAACATGTTTTACTATTGAATATGACACTCTGTTGTACAAATTATTGCTGTTAGATGAATCCAAAAGTCCGGGCCCTGATGAAATCCCTTCGATTCTACTAAAAAAATGTGCTCATTACTTGGCCCACCCACTTTGCATTTTATTTAATAGATCGTTATACGTGGGTCATTTTCCTGACGAATGGAAATCGAGTTTCATTGTCCCAATTCACAAAAAGGGCAGCAAGTCCGATATTAAAAACTATCGTCCTATTGCGATCCTTTCGAGCATACCTAAATTAATTGTGTAATAGGTGGGTAGCTGAAGTATCCTATATCCTAGATTCGTCCAGATGAATAGCAAGTTGCTATACAGACTCCAAAAGCAGTGTTAGCCGCTTTATCGGTCTGGACTAATCTGAAGGAAAAAAAAGGAATGAATTCCTTATCGAGTTCGAATCAGAACTGAACTTTATTTCTATCATACTTTCTTTTTATAGTAAATTTACATTTTGTATACACTGTAAAAACAAGGTTGAATTTTACATCGAAAATTCGTTGAATTGTACACCTTTTTTCTCGCAAAATTACAGTAAACGTTTATTTTTCAACCAAATTTCTAGTAAACCCACAAAATAGTGTAATATTACACAGATTTTTTAATATTTCTCTATTTTGGTGTAATTTTACACCACATTTGGTGTGAAGATGTGCCATTACTTTATTTTTGTGTAATTTTCATGTAATATTGCGATTTTGGTGTGAAAATTACACCTACATTTGTGTAAAACTGAGTGTGCTACAATACTTTTGTGAATTATTGCATTTTCCTGTATCTGTCAAGTGGCTTGTTCTGTGTGCAGTTAGTCTGTTCCGTCCGAAGTACGTTCGTGTAAGCATCATATTATTGTTGTTGTTATAGCGTTTTTTTATGTTGAACCGAAGGGGGTGTGCCAGCTCTTGGCCGTTGGAATAATGACTAGCTCCAGGACGATTAAAATCGAAGAACCGGCTGCCGTAAATATTATTAATTAATTACATAAACCCAGATGTAAATTTACATTTTCCCCGGTGTAAATTTACATTTGTTCCAGTGCAAATTTGCTTATTTCTGATTTAAATTTACATAATTCTAAGAGTAAGTTTACTTCTTTATGTAAGTAATTTTGTAGTAAATATTTACACCGTAAAGTGTAAAATTACACTCGCTCATATCATGGTGTAAATTTACTACTATAATAGAAGGAAAAAAAGTTTCCTCCTATTATTGGAGTAAATTTTTTTAGAGTGTACTTAACAATTTTTATGGATCAATATGCATTGCCAATATTCAATAAATATTGCACACACTACAAAATATTGCATGTACTACAATTTTGTGCAAGCTTGTGAATGAATTGTGAAAGTGCGTGGTATGCATTTAATTTAATTGTGGATGTTTGTTTACAAGTTTACAAGACGTATGTATGTAGGTCAGTATCATGGGTCATTAACATGGGTCACTACAATTGAGAGTGTATTGACTGATTTACTGACACCCTTAATTCGCCCGCTCATAATACAAAATCAGCATGGCTTCTGCAGTGGTAAATCAACTACCATACAAATTTAGTAACTTATCACAACTTTATTTGTAAATCGTTTGATCAATTTTCACAAGTGCATTCAGTATATACCGATTTTTCTAAGGCCTTTGATGCTGTTAATTTCGATCTTCTTTTAAGGAAGCTCTCTGTTATAGGTTTTCATGGACCTATTTTAAGCTGGATCAACAGTTACCTCAGGGACAGACAACTATTTGTGAAAATTGATAATGCTCGATCTGATCCTTTCAGCCCTACCTCTGGTGTTCCACAGGGTTCCCACCTCGGTCCATTACTTTTTCTCATTTTTATCAACGATATATGTCAAGCTTTTGACGGGGTGCAGTTTCTTTTATTCGCAGACGATTGCAAAATTTTCAAGGCTATTTCCTCGCCGGATGATCAATCGATTCTACAATCTAATCTCGATAACCTAAACACTTATTGTATTAATAATTGCTTAAATTTGAACGTGGATAAATGTCAGTATATCATTTTTAATAGAACTAATACACAACATCTTCATTCCTACTCAATCGATAATGTGTCACTGAGACAAGTTGACTGGATTGATGATTTAGTTGTCACTTTGGACACATCTTTTAATTTTAATCTTCATATTAATAACATATGCGATCAAGCCCGAAGAACATTAGGTTTCATAATGAGGAATACCAGCCAATTTTCTAACATCCATGCTCTAAAGACCTTGTACTTTTCGTTAGTTAGAAGCAAACTTAAATATGCATCGGCATTGTGGAATCCTTATTATATAACAAATTTGTTAACTATCGAAAAAGTACAACAAAAGTTTTTGAGGTTTATTGCATACAAACTACGTATCAGCCGGGAGAATATTGTTTATGTAGTAGAATCCAAAATTGTTGAGAAAAATACACTTACAGTTATCCGATTGAATTAATTTTACCGCTATTCGATAGAACAACTCTTCGGTCATAACAGGACTAAACATGAGTTCAATTGTGCAATCAAGGGCCCGGCTAGGTAATTATTTGTTTCGCATTCTGATTTCGTATTTGAAATGGAGCAGATCAAGTACCGCGCGGTCATTGAATTCCTTTTTTGAAAGGATACACGACGTCCCAGATTCGAGATGAACTCATATCCGTGTTCGGCAACTCTTCACCATCCCAGGCGACTGTTTACCGGTGGATTTTGGAATTCAAGCGAGGAAGGACGAATGTTTTTGATGAACCCCGCACCGGACGCCCAATAACTGAGACCACCGAAGAAAACGTCCAATTAGTCGAGGAAGTTGTATTGAGGCTGCTAAAGTTACAAGAGATTGCAGAAAGGATAAGTCTATAAAAAACCACCGTCGAAAGAATTATTACTGACCATTTAGGGATGAGGAAGATCTCGGCAAGATGGATCCCGAAACTCCTCTCAGCAGATCAAATGAAGCAGCGGATGAAATGTTCGAAAGACTTTTTGGAGCTGTGTCGCGCCGACTCGGATGCAATTATCAACAGAATTGTAACAGGAGACGAAACCATGGTCCTTTACTATGATCCCACAACCAAAAGGGAGTCCATGGAATGGAGGAGGCCTTATGAGGAGCACCCCAAGAAGGCGAAGGTGCAGCAGAGCCGGAAAAAGATTATGGCCACCATCTTCTGGGATTCCAAAGGAATTATAATGATTGACTTCAAGGAAGAGGGGTGCTGCTTCTTCACGACAATGCACCAGTTCACACCCCCGCCGTGGCCAAGGCTGCTGTGGTCAAATGCGGCTTTGAAGAAATTGAACACACCCCGTACAGTCCAGACCTGGCCCCAAGTGTTCCCAAAATTAAAAAAGGACCTCCGAGGACAAAAATTTGAGACTGAGAAGGAACTGAAAGATGCTGTTTTGGACCATTTTCAAGACAATAAGATGGTCCAGGAGCAGGAGAGGCTCGGGAATGGGCATATTGAGCGCTATGCTCAAAATTGTTGATTAGTTGGTCCAGGAGGATGCTGAAAGATTATGGTGATTTCTAGAAGCGACTACATAGGGAAGAGGTAAACTTTTAAGACATCACTAACTCCAATAAAAATATTAAGAAAACATCTCTAATATTTTCCCTTTACGTTTATAATTTGTCTCCTGCTCTAAGCTTACCAAAGAGGAAAAATCTGGCTAATACAGAACTAAATGTCATAAACATACATCGGACAGCAATCACGAGAAAGCAAATTTCCTGCACGATTAAAATTTCTTGAGCCACAGTCACCTACTAAAATAAAAAATAAATAACAGGCTCGACAATCCAACATTGGACTAAGGCCGCAGGATGTGTTAGTGACATCCTAAGATCTTATCTGCTTTTTTGTTGAGGTAATGAGATCAGCATGACGCTCAGCAGTGTTATTTATCCCCATAAATGGGTACTCGTTTAATATCTGAGTGAGAACATAGTCCGTCACAAGCTCGTGAGTTCGAAAAGCACCATGATCTACGGTGAGATTCGAACTTATGACCCTGTGCACCGAAGGTGCGCGCACTAACCGCTAGACCAGCCAGACTACTACAGTCACCTCCTGTAATAGTTTAAAGTTTAGTCATCCGGACTTTTCGATAAACCCAAGTCATTTGTGAAATGAATGTCAGAATTAGTATGGAAGTGTAAATAGTGTAGTCATCACGTGATTTCAGATTGCAAAATGTGGTGTAGAATTTTGTTTTTTGGGTTTCTTATTTTTTTTGGGGTGCTGAGCTCGAATCCGAAGCTTCCCACCAAAAACAGCAAAAACACCCAAAACTTTTTCCGTTTTTGACTTTATAATTCCGAATCTGTACATTTCTGCAAAAATCTGTCCGCGAACATGTTAGAAAAAACATTATTATCGCTGCAATTGATAGTATTTTTGTTTTAACTTTTTTGATATTTTGATCCAGCTCTGGAACAAAATTTTGATGAGAAGCTCCGGATTTGGGCTCAGCACCCTAAAATACATAAATGACAAGAAAACTGCAACGTCTGGTTTAAAACCACAATGGCTTATGCTAAAATCGCGGTTTCTTCTAATTTTCGGAAGTTTCATTAAATGTATTTTTCGACAGTGAACTTTAATTTCCTACAAAACAATAAATACAAAAATCCTTATGTCCAGTCAACGATGAAAGTATTCGATGACCGGTGACACTAACATAATCCCTCATGATTTTATATAATACAAAGAAAATCATGAAAAGTCTACAATTTTTCTGTGTCAATTGCAGTTATCTAAAGCTAGACATCATTGTCGCCATCATAATTGTAAAAATCCATACAGAATACTCATATAATCTTTACACAATTTCATAATTTCTGATAAACACCTAAAACAAAAAACAAAACGATGTACTCATCTGAAAGATACGGGCAATACATGCAGCGGGATAATGATCTTATACAATAAACATATTCTCAGCAAGAAGGATGAAAATACAAGAAAACTGCCATGCTTATGCTGGATGATGCTCTCGCGGTAAAGTTGCGTGGAGCGCAGTCACCAAGAAAACATCCATCATAATTTATATGATCCCGCGATCACTATTAGTTCCTACCAGGGTGCAAAAGATGATCTTGAAACAATTATGCGAATGAGCTGAAATTATGAATTCGTTTTAGAAAAACATTTTAACCCGAATGTGCAGAGAGTAAGCAAAACAGGCTCTCAAAATGGGTCAGGCCAGGTTCTCGTGTCACCATACGTGGTGACTCCCAAAGTTTGGTAAAGAAACCGACACCATTCTTTAGCATCAAATTTTTTACAAGGGTGTCTTCTAAAATTCTCAACTGTGCTGAAAGTTCTATTCCAACGTGTATATACCTGGCAATGCAATTTAGGTGCATTCAAATAACTCAATTCATTTCGTAGGAAAAATACAAAATCATACGCAATGGTTAAGGGTCCTTAGTTCATATCACCCTTGATTTTTGTATTTTTTACGTGACATAAAGGGTTAATCTTCTCATCCCAATTTATTTTTGCAAAAGAAGAGCCGTATACTCCGTTCCGCCGTATATTCTTTCGATTCTTCTTTATAATATCCCAAGTATGCATTAGTGTACCGTCTGACATCGATGAGCTTTACAAGAAAGGATTCCCAAGAAGCGCCAAAGGATCATAAGACGCCACCTTCCACGACTCTGCGCTGATGATGATCATTTTGGTAAGCATCGTCCATGCTTATCCGCAGCTCCGTGATTTTATGCAATATCAATAATTTCATTGATTTATGATGCGTAGGGCGCGTGAACGGCAACATTAATAATTCCCTTTCAATTTTATTGTACATAAATTTCATTAATTTATACTTTTGTGTTGATACTTTGTACAATATAATCTTTAGTAGAGTATCTGAATATGTACCATAGGTCGCTGTGCATATCATCAAAAGCATACGACTGAATGAGATGCGCACAATGAAGACGAAAAAAAGTGGATGAAAACCAAAAGGAATACACTTCGTGTTTTCCGCTTTCGCTTAAACGTAAATTATAGCGATGATTTTTCGCTGGGCTGCCTGCAGTGCGCCTGGATTTAGAGGACCCGTGTTAATTCTCATCATCTTTCTTCTATCTATGGGCGAATTAAACAATTTCCCTTCCAAACCCGCGGAGCCCAGTCAGTATGTATAAGGGCTAGTTAGTTTCATTTGGCTACTTTGGCGTTGTTTGTTTAATTTTTTTTTTCGTTGAGTCTATAGCCAGTACCATCAAGAGAATCATCATCATCATCGTCGTAGTCGTCGTCCGTTGTCGTGGTCGTCATCATCATCCCCATATCATCGTTGTTGCATATTCTTCAATATGCAGATTTAGTCGGCTGTGTTGCATTTATGGACACGCAGTTAATTATGAGCCCCTGTAGATATCCTCCTGATGCCAGATTACATGATTTATACTATTCAATGGCAAAGGTAAAATGGAAATGTGTATACATAGTCGCAGCAAAAAGAATCATCATTGGCGATGATCAAATGGACCAGCCAATGGAGAAGCTCAGTTAATAGGATGGTGACGATGGCCACGTGATGAGATGAGCGCGGTCAAGTCAAAATGTTGTAATGTAAAATAAGTTACACTTTATGCATTAAATTTTGTTCTTAACTATTTTGCCTATCTATTCGCGGTAGCAATAAACAAATTTAAGATGTCTGCTGTTAGATATTAGGTGCAGATTAAAATAAACTGAGAAATGACAGAAACTTTATGTTTAGACTTTTCATGTAATACGAGTTGTTGGCTGACAAGAATATGCTTGTCGGGTTATTAGCTGAAGAAAATGAAATAAAGCCATCTAGCTTTTTTGAGTTCGAACTTACGGCAGGAATTTTTTTTATACTAGAATTGTTCTCCCTTCCTCATCCGCTCAGCTTTTAAAGTAATGAGCGGCCGCTTTAGCACTTATGCTGCCCCTAAGATTTTTTTTAGTTTTGAATGGATCCATTTTTTAGATGCATTGATTTGATTTCAGGCAAAAGTGTGTCAAACTTCAATTTAATTTCAGAAATATGCGTTTCTAAGATTCGATACGACAACAGGAGACACTTAGACCGCAATCTCTAAATTTATGCTGGTACTTTTCAGGCCCAAACCGACGTCCTGATGTCATAATCGAATAACCTTTGATATCAAATCCTGAAAAGAGTTTGATCTAATCTTTCGAATCTAAAATCTTTCTCTTGGTGAGACCCTAAGGTGTTGTTTTCGCGAGGATCTTAAAAGTCAAAAGTAGTGCAGTTACCATTTATTGTTGAAGGTGAAAATGTTCATTCCCGATTGTCCTTTCTTAAAATTCGGCTTTGACCTTTTTAACATTTTTTCTGTCAATATTTTTGGGATCGCAATTTAAAACTTAATTAGATTGATTAGATTCAATTTTTGGGGTGGATTTAACTTCGGTCTGGGTTGTGCTACTAAGTCTGCACTGCAATAATATATATCGTGCGGACAAAATACTGCATTACTGGAATCATCCCCAAGATACGAGGGTTATTACAAAAGTTTCTAGAAAATAAATCAAAACGATTTTGTTTCCTTCAAAAATGGTTTTATTATTTTTTGAAAATATTCGCCATGATTTATCTATACACTTTAGCATGCGCTCCGACCAATTTTCAAAGCATTTTTTCTACTCCGATAGACACCTCCAAAACATGGCTTCTGAACGCTTCAACAGTTGCTTCCGTTCACCACGTAATTTATTTTTAACAAATGGGAACAAACAAAAATAATTCGGTTCCAAGTCAGGGCTGTAAGGCAGATGACCCGTCAATTCAATGTTTTAACCGGTTAACTAGGCGCTAGTTTGAACTGATATGTGAGAGCTCGCATGGTCATGATGAAAAATGATTCGTCTTCTTTTGTTCGTTTTGCGAATTTCCCCGAAGATTTCGGGCAAGCAAATGGTCGTGTACCACTCGGAATTGACCGTACTACCTTCCTCAAGTGGAACAATGTGCACAGGACCCCTTCGACCGAAGAAACAGGTCACCATTTGCCTTGCAGTGCTTCGTGCGCGAACAACTTTTCCTTGATACGGCTCGTTTTGGAACACCCACACGGTCGACTGCTGTTTAGTTTCCGGCTCATAGATTGATGATTCGCCGCCGATGACGATTTTATTCACGTCATTTGATGCACCATTATTGTATTTTTTTTAGAATTTTTCTGTACCAATCGATACGAGCCATTTGGAGCACGGTGAAATTATGCGGGATCCAACGGGAATAAAACTTTTTTACGGCCAAGTTTTCATGCAGCATCGAATATTTAGCGGGGGAGAAATGTCCAAGGATACCTCTATCTCACGGTATGTGACATACCGGCATTGCGTAATCATTTCATGCACGGCATCCACGTTTTCCGGCACAATGACTGTTTTTGGACGACCTTTACGAAACTCGTCCTTGAGTGAATTACGCCCACGTTTGAACTCGTTAAACCAGTTATAAATTGTCGGACGAGATGGTGCTTCATCCCCAAATGCAAAATGAAGCCAATCGAAACACTGTTGTTGTGATAATCCAACTTTAATCGTAAAATCGTTTCACTCAAAATCATTGCACGAAAATTTTCACGTGGTAATTCCATTTTTTTTCCAAAATTGACTTTTTTAACTAACTGTAACTTATACGAGTATCACTTGTCATCAAAGTGTTCTGAGCAGGCATATGCTAAAAAAGGCAAAACTTTCTTATGGCCATATAGTGTAGTTACTACGTGATAAACCTAGTACATCAGATTGCAAAATGTGGTGGAGACAAATTTTTTTTTGTTTCTTATGTTTTTTGGGGTGCTGAGCACGAATCCGGAGCTTCCCACCAAAATTTCGTTGCGGAACAGGGTCAAAATCGTGAAAAACCCTAAAATTTTTGCTGTTTTTCCGTTATTTGCGCCCTAATTCTGCAACTATTTATTTCTGCGAAAAACTCTCCATGAATATTTTAGAGAGCACATAATTGCGCGTCCAAAGAGACATAAATATTAAAAATCTGTTGAGCGGTATTACTACAGTGGATAATTTAAATTTGCCATTTTTAACATAGTTCCATTTTATGAAAAAATTTTGAGATTGAACGGTTTTTCATTTTTGGTCGTAAAAGTTGCATTTATCTTGTACATTGTGTATTTTGGGGTGCAAAACCTGAATCTGTAAGTTCCCACCAAAATTTCGTTGCAAAACAGGGTCAAAATTGCAAAAAACGCCAAAAAAATGACTATCAATTGTAGCAATACCGCTTAACACATTTTAATGATTAATGGCGCGTTGGACCCGCAGTTATGTTTTCTCTAATATTTTCATGGACAGGTTTTCGGAGAAATGTAGACTTTCGGAGTTATAAACAAAAAAACGGGAAAACTCCGAAAATTTGGGGTTTTTTCGCGGTTTTGATCCTGTTCCGCAACGAAATTTTGGTGGGAAGCTCCGGATTCGAGCTCAGCACCCCAAAAAACATAAGAAACAAAAAAAAAATTTCTCCACCACACTTTGCAATCTGAAATCACCTCGGAACTACACTAATAACATATTTGACAAAATCGTACTTAAACATGCCTATTCTAAAAACTTTTGTAGTAGCCTACGTAATACGCTATGATGATCTGAATATATTGCTAGAACGGTAGATTGCAATCATTGCTCGCATTAGTCGACTGTTTTAAATGTGGTTTCCATCAATATTCTCTAGATTAAAAAAAAAGTTTACGTGTGGAGCCCCCCCAATTACCTATATTTTGAACACATCAAAATTGGGGCATTCGTGGTAGAGATTACACTCTATCTCGGAATGTTAATTAATTGTGTACCATCCTTCTTCCATTCTTCAACTGACAATCACGACACAATCCGACAATTTCGAATCTTTCACGTACTTGGGAAATTCAAAATTGTCGTATACTGTCTGGTGTACAGTTTCTAAGTGAATTTATCTACCGAAATTTAAAGACGTAGACCATAGTTTGTGCGACTTACTAAATCTCTCTAATATCGCTGTCGTAAAAAAATAGGAGAGGGTATTGCATAAACGACTGGGAGTTACATTTAATTTATAAGTTTTTATAAACGTAATATGTACTGAATATTTATATTTTTTGGTAAAGGTAAGTACTATGTTCACCGAGCGAAAAACTTGTATTTAGGCCTCCCGCGAAAAATGTGCTGTGCTTTTTCACCAAATTTATGATAAACGTACACTCGTGGGCTGATTAATTGTCGATGACACCTTTTCCCTGTGAAATAAAGTGCAGCTGCATTATTTTCTCCTGCGATGTCAGTAACCGGTGCACAGTGGGGCGAAAAACCCAAATTTTGGAAACAATTATAAAAACATGTCAATTTTAATGGATTTGGCCATTCTAAATCGAATGGAATATGTTTTACGCAGATAGGATAAGCCGTTTTGGAGTTATTTTGATTTTAAGGGAGAGGGGGGGGGGGGGGATCATTTTTCAGTTTTTCTTAATTATTTCAAAAACTGTAAAAGTTACAGCAAAATGGTTCGAGGACACATAAAACTACACAAAATTACCTTTGCAACGACATATAATACAATTGACTTATTTTGATAAATTATACCCTAGACCAAAAAATGAAATGGGATATTATCATTTTTTGACATTTACATTTGTTACTTTAACTCTGAAAGAAATGCTAGTTGAGCCAGGATAATTTAGGGAAATATTCTTAATAAAATGAAGTTGACTTTTGGCAAAAATTGAGTTGCTCCGACCAAGGACACCGCCTGATTCGCCTATTAGAACTTTTCAAACCGACACGTCCATAGCTCCTCCCCGGGGGAAGGGAGGGGGTAAATTTTGGCTGAACGCCAAGACAGAGTCCCTTTATACTCTGTACTAAAAACTAGTCCAATAGGATGAAAACTACGGCTATTTCCGCTTCAAAGGGAACCAACATATTTTACAGTAGAATTAAAAAATCGTGCCTAAAACAGCCAAAATGACATAACAAAATTGGCTATAAAAGTAGCCTGGGGTTCTATGGGGTTATGATTCTTACATATTAGTAATCTTGAGACTTTCGGAAATAATGTAGCATAAACAGACCCTTGGAGGCACGTGTAGGTAGTTGTTGTTGTGAGATTCACCCGCAGTGGAATTTCGCGATAAGCGGAGCAACCAAAAACACGTCTGAACACTTTGAAGTTCGATATGGGAAAGAGAACTTTATTCAACAAACTGGTTCTGTCGTTACAAGTTACATGACGTAGCTCTAACTACAACACCCTCACTGAGCTACAAAATATGTATTTACATTTCTCAAATAAAAATTTAATTCAATTCAAACAATTTTGTTTATGCAATTACGTTAAACAAGCAATTCTCCGTAAAGTAATTTTACTGCTTAAGGCCAAAATAAGGAATAAATTTATTTAGCTTTATATAATCGACAGGTTTTGTCAAGATATCCGCAATCATCTCAGTGGTTGAGCGGTAGTTCAGTTTGATTAAACCCTCTGCAAGCTTCTCCCGGATGAAATAATTTTTGACGTCGATATGTTTTGTTCGCGCTTGATATGTGTTGTTCTTGGCTAAGTGGATCGCGCCTTGATTATCGCAGAACAACTGAATTGATTTCGGTGCAGTCAGAAAAATCTCGCATTCAAATCGTTTCAGCTAAAGAGCTTCTTGTATGGCCGCAACTAACGACATAAACTCCGCCTCAGTAGACGATAGTGCAATCGTCGGCTGCTTCCGAGTAGCCCATGATATAGCTCCTCCTTGTGCATTAAACACATATCCTGTTGTGGATCGTCGTTCGTCTAAGTCGCCAGCCCAATCTGCATCACAGAATCCGACCATTTCGCCGTTATCTCTCCGATATGTCAATTGCATGTCGATGGTGCCCTTGATATAGCGCAGCACCCTCTTCACTGCTGTCCAATGAGCTTTACCGTAGTTCGTATTGAAACGACTTAACGTACTTACTGCGAAACTAATGTCAGGACGACTTATTTGTGCAGCATACATTATACATCCTAAGACTTCTTGGTATGGGATCGAAACCATTTCCTTTCGATCATCTTCGTTTTTCGGACACATATCCTTCGTCAGCTGTTGATTAGGATCCATTGGCGTACTCGCTGGATTGCTGTCCGTCATGTTAAAGCGTTGCAGAACGTCGAGTAGATAACGTTTTTGATCAATTGATATTGACCCGTCGACATTTCGAACAATATTCATGCCCAGCACAGAAGAGGCTTCGCCTAAGTCTTTCATTTTAAAGTACTTCAAAATACTTTTCTTTAATTTAGTTGCCATAGTTGTATTGCTTCCAAAAATCAAAAAATCATCAACGTACACGGCAATGATTATGGTGTTCTCAATGGAGTGCTTGAAATAGATACATGGATCCATAGATGACCTTGTATAACCCATGTCTTGTGTTAAAATCGAGTTCAGTTTCGCATTCCATACGCGACTTGATTGCTTAAGCCCATAAATTGACTTACGAAGTCGGCAAACCTTAGCAGAACCATCGGCAAAACCAGCAGGCTGTCGCATATAGATTTCATCCGCTAATTCTCCTTAAAGAAACGCTGTCACCGCATCCATTTGATGTATTGACATATTGAATTTGACCGCCATGGCCAAAAGGAACCGAATCGACGAGTATCGTGCGACTGGCGCAAAGGTTTCATCATAGTCGACACCTTTTACTTGTGAATACCCCTTTATGACGAGTCGCGCCTTGTATCGCTCAATAACACCATGAGCATTCCGCTTTATTTTGAACACCCACTTGGAATCAATAGCATTACGTCCTGGTGGTAATTCAGTAAGCTCCCACGTTCCATTCTCCATCAACGCGTTGTACGCATCGATCATAGCAGCCTCCCAATGTTTGCCATTCGCGCTATCGATTGCCTCACGTATCGTGGATGGTTCAAGCGGGTCAACGATAGCAGCAACCAGTCCTATATGCATCGCCTTTGCACCAGGAGAACGATCATCTTCGCAATCAGAAATAGAGACGCAAGAAAGTTCGCTAACTGCCACTTCAAAATCATCTTCTCGCGAAGAATCATGAAGCGAATCCTCCAGTCCACTTGATTCACCCGCAGTGGAATTTCGCGATAAGCGGAGCAACCAAAAACACGTCTGAACACTTTGAAGTTCGATATGGGAAAGAGAACTTTTTTTCAACAAACTGGTTCTGTCGTTACAAGTTACATGACGTAGCTCTAACTACAACAGTTGTTAAAACTCAATGTGAAAAATCCAGTTTCGGTCGATTTGACCTTCAATAATTAAAATTAAATTTTATTGTTTTCCATATTTTTTTTACTTTTTTTATGCTAACATATTTATTACAACCTAAAAATTGAAAATAAAATCATAAAGCAAAGTTATATGAGAATTTATCGTCAGCGTTTTCATTGAAAGTTGATTATGGAAAAATGTGCTTAAACTGCAAAATCAATTATCTACACTTTGAGAGCCGCTGATTTCTTACTGTGACAGATATCGGTCCGAAATTTTTGTGTAGAAAGAAACTTCAAAATGTTTACTATGCGATAAGTCATTCACAAAAGCTCTTAAATAATATCAATGTTTTGAATTTTTGCCTCTACCGCCCCACTGTGCGCGGTGTGGAGACTTTCGTGTGAAGTGAGTACCATCCAGCGAATTCGATTTCACGGCCATCAAAATTTTTACAGTACAGTCAAACCTGTCTAATCGGACCACTGACGGGACCAATCAAATTTGGTCCGATTAGCAGGTGGTCCGATTACTAAGGGATGCCAGAAAAGTACAAAAAATTAAGAAAATTAATTTTAAACGTTATTCATGAATACATTTTGGACTTGTACAAAGGTCACCTATGCCCTATGCAATTAATGTTTTGAAACCGCTCAGCACCGTAACTGCTTTGTGATTTTTTTAACAAGCTTCCTTATTATAAATTCTCCCCACACTCAGTTCCACCGAAATTATGAATTTGAATATTTTACAAAGCATTTCTATAATCAAAGTCATGGTTAATGGTTCAATCAATCCTCCCTTTGACTTCACTTGCATTTTCTTGTCGCAGAACCTCCAGAATTGTCTCACCACTTCATCCACCCAACACTGATGCAATGGTTGATGCTGTCTACGAAATTTCCTGTGGTCATGGGAAATAATGTAGCTCATTAAAATCGGAACTGAAGTGAATGTAGTAACGAAATTTTTACGATTTTTTTTAGTCAACAAAATGTCTTGCCACGTTGCCTATCTGTTGGTCCGTTTGGTGAAATTTCCTGGTACTGCTCAAGTAAGTAATCAATTTGAAGTTTTGGTCCGACTTCGGAGATTTATTCAGTGGTTGGTCCGATTGTGGAGGTACGTCTAGTACTGATCCATCCAATTGGAGTCACCGATCGTGGTCCATGGTCCGATTAAGAGGTGGTCCGTTTATAAAGGTTATTTTGTATGAAAGCCAAATAAAATTGACCAAGGGTGGTCCACTTAGAAGGTGGTCCGATTTTAGAGTGGTCCGATTAACAGGTTTGACTGTATTTGCATGCATTTCACGTGAAATGACGATGTTAGTACCTACTGTAACAACGAAAATATTTTTTTGCTGGTATTTTAACGGGATTTTTTTTTTAAATGGTGAAGTATAGCAATGCGGGAATAATGTTAAGCGGGATTTTTAGTAAAGGGTATGATTATGAATGGGCGAGATTTTGTTTATCAGGATTACGTAGGTATCTCATAGCTAACAATATTCATTAAGAATAAACTTGCACTGAAGTTTCAACTTAATTTTTTTGTTACGTATAATATTACAAGTATGTAGTTGCAAAAAAAAAATCTTGAAATTATTATACGCGGAAATAATTTTAATTATTCATCTATGTAGTTAGGGGCCCCAATGAAATTGCAGTCCCAAACGCGGAATTGCTCTAAACGCGCTTGCATGATTTTGGAATACGCCCATTTGTAATGGAAATTTGTCAATTTCAAATGGAAACTAGTTAACTCGACAAAGTGTGATAAGAATTCGCCATTTGAAATGGAAATTCATCAATTGGATATTGGAAGTTAGTCAATTCTAAAGAGAAACTTACTTATTTGTAAGGTAAATAAAAAAAAGTACTTCAGTTATTGTTTTAATTCTTTTTTTATTTGAGAATACAATATCCTAGGTTTTTTTCTTCATACAGTCTTCAAAATTACATCGGTTAAAGGGCGATCCCCGTTCTGCATACACTGATTAAGTCGATTTCTTAAGTTCGTCTCCACTCTTTGCAGCATATCCTTGGGTATGTTGGCAATGGCGTCGCGAATGTTGTTCTTGAGGTGAGCTATGGTCTGTGGTCGATTGACATAAACCAGGGATTTCAAACAACCCCATGAAAAAAATTGCATGGAGCCAGCTGCATGTTTGCGAGCCGAAGGCCGGGGAGAACGTAGAATTGACTGCCTCACTCTTTCGACATTTTCCGGAGTTCTGGTGGTCCGTTGATTTCCATTTCTGGGTTTAGCAACACTCCCGAAATGAGCCTATGAGGAGAAACTTTAAAGCGAGCGCGCAAGGCAAGTTGCGTAGCAACAAGTGAACGACCGTTAGAAAAGAAGCTATCGACGGCGAAGGCCCGCTGCTCTCTCGATCAGAGCATGATGGCAACTGACTAGAATGGTGCTGACCATGAGACCCGAGGTTTCTACCAAAATTTCGATGTATGGAACAAGGTGATAATACAGGAAAAGGAGTACTATCAGTTTTTCTAAGTCATTTCGAAAACCATAAAAACTGCAAAAAATGCATCGAGGTCGAATTAAATACTATAAATAAAGTAACCTTTGCAGTGATATACAATACATTAGGGACTAGACATTATTTCATATAACTAACCAAGAGCGATCTCGTAATTCACACTATCAGTAAGAATAATTTGAGCACTAGAAATTTTCGAAAACTATTTTTTCATTGCCTGGAACTTTTGTTTCTATCACCGCTGTAATAGCTGCGATATTCACAAAAGGCAGTTTAATTTGATATCATCCAAAATGCAACTATCGGAATTGGCATATTATTTAAAAAAAATTTTTTTGTTTACAACTCTTGAAAAATGTACGCGCAATCACCTGTTTGATTGCTGATTGCTGGGCTTGAACCTCCACTGGTTGTTTCTTGAACACCCATTACAAAAAGTATTTACCAACATCTTCGTTTTGTTGCATTTTAATTAGCAGCATTCTAAGCTTATAATTTTTTAATTTAAATACTTAATGACTCTGTTGTTTCATTGGCACAACCACCATCAGACAACATATTGCATTCTTGTCACTAATTAACCAAATCTCCGCTTTATACGAGTGGCTTCGATTTCGGTTTTTTTAGCCTCAATCAGCTCGATTACTCGCTTCATTCATGACTTTACAAACTTTTAAAGGTGGGTGGCTCTCAAAACAGTACAAACACACGAAAAGAGCGTAGCACGCAAGAATTTATTGGCACAGCCAGACTTAAGTTTTCGAGACTACACAAGGACTTTTCGCTCGACAATGTCCACGGTCCGCAGGCACCACAACACGGTGGTGGTATAATTTTCCCGTATTTTGTGCATAAATTTCAATACGGCACCGCACATCAAGTCTGGTGAGCATTAATTAAGGCACCACACAGGTTGAACAAGGAAACCAAGGAAACCATTATGCGCGCGCGCAGTCGGACGGTACCAATCTTGTAATGATCTCGACTTATTGCGGGGACAACAAATCCCGCCGTCGATGTTGTGATGTCGTGAAAGAAGCATCCATATACATACCAAAAGGCTAGATTGTCCATGTTATCCAACCTAACGTATATAAACGTGAAAATACTTAGAAGTCACTTTTACCGAAGCGTCACATATTCACATAAATAGAGGGTGGTCGTGGTCGATATGGGACCCAAAAACCTTTCTAGAAAAGAGGACAGCATTTTTCAGATGCAAGTTTCCGTGACATTAATTAATCTTCTCGTTTCACAACAAAATACACTTTGGATGTGGAGAAAAAGTTATGTCAGTATATTTTTATTGGGCAAGAAATGTGTTCGAGGTTTTAATGTCTATATCTTTTGAATTCTGAATCGATCGTGTCATGGAAGTGGATACTGAGGATGTCAATTACATAGATCATAGACAGTTGAAAAGCATTAGACGGGAGCAGTTCATCGATTAAATAGAATAACAATAGAGTTTTCAGTATTTCTTCAGAGTTATCATTCAATTATATTTGAGTTTTGACATTGAAACATAATACTTTTGAAGTGTCACAATTCCTACCTGATACACTGTATCAATTAGACGAATGTGTGAATCAAGCAGTGTATAATTTTGACCGTCGCGTCGTCTAAAACGACTGGTAGCCCGTAAATAACACGGAACGACATCAAATTCTACGGCTTTCAAGGTCTTCTTGTGTTTTGAATTGAAATGAATCTATATGGTCGACTCTAGTCCAACCGCAAGATTGAACTCTCCTGGGACACAGCGCAAATGACTTTGTTATAAAGACACACGGGCACAGATTCAACATTAGCCAACATTTTTTTATATGATGCCTGTCTTGAAATTGTGGTGATACCGTTGGGATTTGAAATTTCATTTTTAACTCCTGAGCTGACTAGTTAATCGTTACCTGTTGTTTGTTAGTTTTTTCCTGTTGGTTATATATGGGGACGATAATGACAAACTTCTATTATAAAGTAGTCATCATGGTACCACATCGCTCATTCATTATCTTATACGTTCAATCAAAAAGACTCTTTTTAAATAATGCTAATTAGATGGTCTCAATTCGATACAATGATTAGTCCCGGTCATGGTGGGTTACCATTTTAGAGGTTGTAACAATTTTTTCTTTACAAATGATTTGATTTAATCGTAGCATTAAATCCTATTTTATTGAATGAAACCTAGAATAGTATTTATTGCTACGGTTTATTCAGTAGTTACCACTAGTTTTGATCGGTAAAATTCCAGTTTTTAATTCGTTGACTTGACTCGATTAGCAGGGTAGTTCTTCACGATAAATCTGGAACTCTGTTGATTTGAAAATTTTATTATAGAAAATCATAGAAAACAAACGAAAAGGGTCCAAAGTGTCTAGTCGAGCGTCTGTCACTAGAATACTTAGCGGTCATTTTCTAGTTGCTTTTTAATCATCGAACTTTTAGACTATGGAATACGCTTAGACCAATTAAAAAGTGTCCCAACATCTGGGTAAACTTTTTTGGTCTAAAATCTATAAATTATACCATTCATTGGTCTAAATATCCGAACCGTCAAGTTTGAAAGGTCCACCTGTCTGTGGTATCCACCCGGGCTGCCAATTGGTAGCTCGCGAAGCCAATTGGAAGCAGTCATCGCTTTCACACTAGCAACAATCTCATTCGCTGCCACATTTAGATATCCAATCTATTTATGCCAGTGGTGCGTATCATTTACCATTTTATCAATCGTCAGTTGTACAGCGGTGTACCATTTATCCAATACAAGTGATAATTTTGCAAGTTTTGTTGGTTTTTTGTGTGAAACTATAAAATTATCGAATGATCTAACATTAACATAAACACACCATTTTGTGTGGATGCTGTTTCAGTACGAAAAGTGACATTAAACACCCTGACTACTATAGTAACATTTGAAAATCTGGTCTAAATATTCAAAAAGTTGACCCGTATATCGGAGCCATTTTTTGATGATATTTTCTTAGTGTATGCGCATTCCATTGTTCTAGAAATTCAATGTTTTTAATCTTGTTGAAAAAAAAAAAATACTGTAGAGGGCAATTATTCAATTTTAACATGAAAAAAACATTTTTTTTCTTGAATAATATCAATTGAATGATTTTTCGATTTCCTTTCTATAATTATAATTTGATTAGAAACAAATTTTGAATTAAATTTAATTAAATTAAAATTAATTAAATATGTAATTTAAATATTTTGGGTAGGCCGAAAAATATCTGCCAAAATGTATGCTAAGTGACAAAAAACAAACAAAGTAATTGAAAATGAGCTACGGAATTATTGGTAAGATGAAAATGTCAGGATGATTCGGCGGAGCGGAACATTCGGGGTGCCTCCGAACTAGCCACAACATTGTCTTAAAGGTCGTCGCAACCTTTGACTCGCGCTGCTAACAGGGAAGTCATCAATAACGGTCCAAATCCGATAATCAGCAAAACGTAATTTTATCTTAATAAGCCAATTCGGCGGAAAATCTACTTTAGGCTCCCTTTCCGGCCCGTGTCGCCTTAAACGGTTCTCACTGATTTCGCCACCGAGCAAGGGAAACTCACAATCGACGGTTTCAATGCAGTATTTTTATTATTCTATTAAAAAAAAAGAGTGAAAACCTTCCCACTTATTATGCCTGTGAGCAACCGTGAATACACTTTTAGTAATCATACTAAGAAATGATCATTGCAACTTGTTAAGTTTTTTTACGTTTCTTTAAAGTAACGATTACAAAGTAATGATTACTCGGAATAAAAGTAACGAATATCACCGAACCGATTACTGTAAAGTAACTAAAATTGACATCAATGATAGGCAGGCGGAGGTAATTTTAAAATTTCAGTCTATCTTAGGGTGACCAGATCCTTGAGGGACTTATGCTGGACAAGACTAAGTTACACATTAACCTTTTTTTAAGAAGGGGTGGTGGAGGTGTTTTGTTTGTTTTGTCTGTTTGTTGGCTCAAATAATAGAACTCATGATTAATATAATTTGTTGCTACTTTCATTCTAACTATAGGATTGCTATTGCATAATTACTTTGAATTGTAAACACATGTGAATGAGAGACGAATCAGTGATGTTTTTCAGTTAAGCTAACTGTTGCGAAATGGGCTCCGAAATCGCCTCAATTAATGTAATGATTTAGAAAAATTAACTTCTATTGAACTACGAGTATTTGTTTGCTTATCACATAATTCGCAAACAATTTGTTCACTGCTAATTATTTTGGTTGTCGATCGCACCTCGCTGCAGTCTATCAAAAATTGAATTCGGGAAAAATGCGTATTTATGAGCGTTGTCTATTTTAAGGATTTCCAGGTTCTGTCAATTTTAAATGAAGCAGTTTAAAATTGTTGGAACTATCTCTTGGATGATTCAAGTTAATATGCTCACAGAATTAAAAAAAAATCGACCTTATAGCTCGATCACTTGAAACAAACAGTTGTGGCTAAAACCAAGAGAAAAAAATAAGGTAACATAAAACTAAAGAAATTGAGAAAAAAATCACAATCTTCAGACGTGTAAAGTCACGGACATGTCACATTCGAATTTCCGCCCACCGCCGGACCATGTTTGTCCAGGAAAAATATTCGCTTTCCCAACCTCACAGGAAAATGTGTTTTTAAGAAGCTTTAAACAAAATTTGATAATTCCATCATTTAATTTATTCTTTATTTAAAATGTTAATTTGAAGCTAAGACATTTTCGAATTTTCTATCTCTCTCAGTGATCACCATGCAGACGCTTTTATCCCTACACGATGGTACAAAAAATTGGGATCGTCCAATTTGTGTGCTTTCTGGATCCTTAAGGTTTTCCTAGGTTCCCGGCAGTAATAGTACGCTCGTCAACGAATAAAAAGAACAGTGGAATAGTCGAGTACTAATACTTTAAAATTTTGAAACATTCAAAATGAGTTTTAGAGTCCTTGACTAGAAATGTGAAAATTTCATATCCCACTCAGGTGTGCTTATTTGATCCTGGTCCTGGTCTTGAACGCAAAACAAAAACGCGAGACAGTTTAGTATGCGGGGAAAACATGAACAGATTTCATCACATTTTTCGTCCTTCATCGAACCAAAAAACATTGAAAATGTATGAGTAAAACTTTGTGTATCACCACTAATAAAATGGCTCGTCATGACAAGAGCCAAAAGCTTGTTTCTTTCTAATTCGTCCAATATGTAACTGTGATTGCCCTCAACATTTCTGTAACTAAACCTGAAACCCATAGGATAGCTGAGATTGAGTCGACTACTTAATCAGGACAACGTATCAACAAATTGGAGAACTTTTTCGGAAGATTTTTTCTAAATTTAAACATATGTATATAGCCTGTCGGAAAGAATAGTGACACAACTCAAAAACATAAACACAAGTTATAAAAGTGAAAAAAGTAGGTTGACTGTGCAAATGAATGCGACTATTTGTAGGTATAGAAAGTTTTTGTGAACAATCTTGATAGAAAATAAAAAAATATTCTTCGGTAATTAATAGTTTTGGTAACAAGTGCCGTTTGAGTCAAAACTTATCCTCGAAGGTGTAGTATTCAACTTAGGCAGAAATATAATCGACAAATGTCAAGAAATGGCCCTTAAAATTGAATAGATTTCTGGATTCAACGGAACAAATCCCTTGTTTTGATGCACAACGACATTTTCACGATAGAAAACCGGGAAAAATATGGTATGGGAGGTGAGGTACCCTTAGTTTTTATCCGATTGAGCTGATTTTTGGTGGGTGGGGTGATGATGCCCTTCAATGCCAATAATAGCTTTATGTTCTAATTTTGGGGGGAGTTATGGACATGCCGTTTCGCAAATTCAAATGGGGAGAAAATGGGGTCTTTGATTGGAGCAACTCAATTTTCGGCAAAATTCATTTACAACTTAATGTGAACATTCACACAAAATTACATGGTTGATCTTGCGTTTTTTCAAGAGTTATGGAACTTTTTAAAGAGGTCTAAAATGAAAATATTCTAATTTAATTTTTAATCAAGCCCCGAATTTTCCAATGAAACTCTAACTAATTCTCTAATTCGTCCACAGACCATTTTTCCGTATCTCTTGCCGTTTTAAAGTTGCGGACCCCCAATAAGTGGGGACTTTTTTCCCATAATCTGGGGGACCGCACCAAATATCTTGCAAAAATCCAGCGATGTAGGATTTTTGTCGACCAAATATCGTATTTTTCTTTGACTAACAGACAATCTTCTAGATCTGAAACAGAAGTAAATTGCGGTTATCTGCGTAAGAAAGACATTGGTTACTAAGAACAGCCGGAAGGTCATTTACAAAAAATGAAAAGGAGAGGCCCCAAGATAGACCCTTAAGGTACTCCCGACGTTATAGTGAAAATTCAGAAGTAGTACTGTTATTAAAAATTACTTTAGAAGTCCTGTTAACAAGGTATGGTATGACCCAGGAAATTAGCTAAATCCGCGAAACTTATTCATTAGAAAAATCTTGCGTGGACATCCAGGCGTTTGTGAAAAGTGTTTGCGACGAAATCGACAAATTTAGTTAAATTTGTGGCAGTGGATTTTTTTTTTACTAAAGCTATGCTGACAAAAACATTAAATGACCGTTCCAGCAGTTTTGAGCAAGATGATAATAAGGCCATCGGTCGATAGTTTGACGCAATATTTAGGTCTCCAATTTTGGGAATTGGAACTATTAATGAAGTCTTCCATTGGAAAGTGGAAAGTGTTACACTCACTAATAATGTCATTAAAAATTATTGAAAGAGGAATTGAAATCGCATTCCTATAACCTTTATTAAAAATATGTTTGAAAGTCTATCAGCTCTAGAGGACGATTTATTGCCAAGAGACAAATTAAAAGACTGACCTAATTGGGTGTAATTTAACATACGACCAGAAAAGTGCGCAGTCATTGTTCCCGATGCTATTTTCAACACTGTCAATGTACGCATTTCTGGAAGTTTGAAATTATTTTTTTGTTTCAGAACGAAGTCTCTTAAAAAGGAGAAGATCGGATTGGCATTTGAACTATATATAACGGATTCGAACTCGGTTTTCCTCTGAATCAATCTAATTATTATCCAAACGGGACCCTTGCGAGGCTTTTTAGAGTAAATATCATAAAAAACGGTAAGAGCAGAGTCACAGCTCATTTTCTCCAGTATTAACGACCAATCCACCTCAGACAACCTGCCATTAAATCCTTTGTGAAAATTAAACCTTGTATTTGGCTTAAATCTTAGAGAGCAAAGAAAGTTTATTTTTATATCTTGTCAAAGTGTCAAACACAATGGCCATAGATTACTAAAAATAAGATCAATATTACGATCCATGAAATTCTTGGTTGTATTGAATTGAAATAAACTAGAAAACTCCATGAACGAGTAAACTGACAAAAAGTTAGAAGAAGATGAAGATAAATGTATCCCTGGGAAATCCGGCCAGCTTGAGATAGGCAAATTAAAGTCCCCGCAAAAATTCACACTTGAGTTTGGGTTCAAGATGAGAAAAAAAGTTTTCATAATCAGACAGACCAGAAATAAAGTACAGTAAGTAAACACAGGAGAGCAGAAGCAAAAAACTCTTGGATAACCTTTAACAGTAACACAATCAAAAGAAAAGGCGTTAGTGGTGGATATAAGTTGACAGTCAAAGATATTGCGAACAGCTACATATAAGTGAACCATCCCCTGTGTAAAATTGTGTGCCAAACAATGGTGCCCGTGTTCATAACTAAACTTTTAGTGTAGTTTCCGATAATTTCTTTCCACTCTTACCTTCAATCCAACGGATCTTTTTGCGAATGGATTTCTTCAGTGGTTTCAATGCTTCAATATATTGGAAAAAAATAATACAATTTTGGAGATGTCTAGGTATAGGAACGTCACTAATGCCCATAAGCTATAATTTAATTTAATTAATAAGATTAATATCAATTGCATTCAAACAACAACCCTTAAACTCTTTGAACACACACCACGTAAAAGACAATGCTCATCTCATATACCCGCGCGGTGAGGTCCTCGCGTTCTGCTATTTGCTGTAATATTTGTTCGCTTCTGACAATCGAATTTATAACGATGTTTGGTCACTTCACAGTGAAGTTTCAGATCGTCATTTACGATATGTTAGAACTAATTAGATGAATAATTTTTCAAGCCAGACATTTCGAGAATCGAGCCAGCCCGCAGAGACGGCATCAATCCCGGATGGATTCAGACAAGCCAGATGCGAGTATCTCATATACGTCCAAAAATAAAAGAAGATGACCATTAGCGCGAGATGACTATACGCTCAGAACCATCAACAAATCATTCAAAATGATCAATGCGTTGATATGTTTTGTGACATGTTTTTAATAGGACACTTTCCATTGACTATCTTTCCTGGGAGCTCTCGCAAAGAGACGTACAAATAGTTAAGACTTCTTGCCTAGAATTGCTCCTTCTATGCGAGATTCATCTTACGCCTTTTCGATTGTAGGTGCCTTTCTTCTCACTATACACTTTCATATATGTATGATCAAATTGATTAATGATTTCTGACCGGGAGACTTAATAAGATCTTCTGGACGAGATAGATGTATCTAATTTTTTGTCTAGGTCCAGGTTTTTTTCTTGTTTTAACCTCTTCTATAGTGCAGAGGCGATGAGAAAGAAGAAAGACAGTGATTTGAAAGAATTGAGGACTGTTTTGACAAGGTACTAGAGCGCGCATTTAAATTTCTCAGCTTGGAAAAGATTCTAATCGAACTCAGTACGTATGTGCCAAGTCTTAACTGATATTGGGTCAATATTTGAGCAACGCGTGGTAGGCTGATGATGTGATCAATTTTCAATCAAACTGAAAAGTTTGTCATACATTATACCTATAGTTGGTATAAGCAGCAGTTTGCAACGAATTAAAAATCCAAGACTTATAGTGTCGTTTTTTTTGTGGGCCATTGAAATATTTTTCTTGTCTTCTGGTTAGCATTATTAATTTTCACTTCAGTTGTTTTGACAGGTAAGTTGCGAGGTTCTAACGGCTTCCCACAATGAACCTCGTATGCGAACTGAGCAAAAATTCGAAACGAGGTATTTTGTTTTTTAATTAGAATCTGGTCACGCGTTTTCTAAGAATGTAGATCAGTTGATATATCGTCATGGGTGATCGTGAGACACGATTTTTTGAAGAGGATCATTTGTATACTATTCACGGAAGAGATATGGTAAAAAAGCAGCATAATAAGTATTGGCATAGTGTTTCCTGTTTTTTGTTGTTTTATTGTAGTAGGCAATAAACTACAGTACATTACTGAATCGATTTATTTTTTATTGTTTCGAATGAACATTTAATCTTCATTGGAGCGGGCTTAAAGTCAATCTGCTTCATCAACCAATTACAATATATGTACGCTCATAAAGTCCATACAATTTATATTGAACCACACAATATGTATTTTATCTCCTGCGATTTGGTCTTTCTTAAACATAATCACAATAATCACTTAATATTCTATTAAAAGAACAATTTGTTGGTATTACTGCAATTTGTTGCAATATTCTTTACAATATTATTAGTGAGCTACCATACTCTTATGCTGAAGATCCAGGGACAGGTCACCCAAGACAATTTAGTCGAAGCGGTGTTTCATCTGCCTTTCATCATATAAAATTGCGAATAATGATTATTACCAGTTTAAAAGGTCAATGCATGGTTTTGATTGATGATAATAATTTTAAGAAATTTTAAGACTATCTTCACGTATATCAAGTGCATCTACGTGATCCATTTTGATTGCATTTTGGAGCCGTTGAATTCGTGGTTCTTATAGGATTATTGTAAGACCATACAGAGTGTGTATTTATAAAAGAGAGTAAAATGTGAACCACAGGACGGTATTGCGAATTTTTAACGATAGTTAATTATTAAAAAAATAACAACTGAGTTGTTTTATGATTTTATATGTTGAATTTCAGTTTTCTTACACTCTCTATAGCCAACTCTGGTCCTTTTCCTTTCGTTTTCAGTCTCCTAACTGCAAAAGTTGATTGTATCATCTAATCTAACATTTCCGTTATTTACTACAGCACTGCCATTCGTCAAACAGAGTGTTCACCGCTAATTCCGAAAACACTACTTCAGCTAATTAAATCCCTATTTTAATTTAGTTTGTGCAAAATATGGTCGAGCGAATCTAGAGGAGTGAAAAGTAATTGCCTCGAATTCAATACGCTGCTATATTAGGGTGAGTCGTTGTAAATCACGTGGCTGTCATGTTCTGAGGATTTCTAGTGTCAGCTAAAATGCCTCTTTCTCTTCCTATGCGACGTGTCAAACATTGTTTCCAACCCGAGCATTGTACGAACCAATTGGACTATTTTAGCTGCAAAATGGTTTTGTATCCTCATATACGTATGCCCACTCTCTCAACTAAATCTTTCTCTTTATGTTCCTTGATGTAGTATACAGAATTCTGCAAGTGATACTATTATCAACTATTCTGCGAGGATATACGCTCATTCGAAATGGCATCAAGCGCTATAATTCCACACGAAACGGAGCACTTCCCTATCGTAGAATTTGTCTCAGAAGGATGTATCCTTAAGTGAGTAATTTATATTAGAAGACATCAGTCTGCGTTTGGGAGAGTGAGAGAGCGACAGAAACAAGTATTTGAACATCACTGTAAATTGCGACTCAATCCGCCACAATTGAAGCAAGAATTCTGCTTGTGCTCAATGTGTAGATGAATAGTGTGTGGTTATACAACATTGCGCTTCAATAGAATAAGGACAATTGTGGGGATTAAAATGAAATTAACCCGTTTGCACATTGCATATATACACTCAAAAAAAAGATTGTTTGTCTGCAGTGCTCTTGGTACGCTATGCGTCTTAACTTGTGTGTTACCAGCAGTGTAGTAAGCACGTGATAAACCTAGTAACTAAGATTGTAAAATGTGGTGAAATAATTTTTTTTTGTTTCTTATGTTTTTTGGGGTGAAGAGCACGAATCAGAAACTTCCACCCAAAATTTCGATGCAAAACAGTGTCAAAGTCGCGAAAACCGCAAAATTTTCGCTGTTTTTCCTTTTTGGTCCCTAGCTCAAAATCTATTCATTTTTGCGTGAATATGTTAGAAAACACATGATTGCGCGTCCAAAGAGATAAAAATATTACAAATCCATTGAGCGGTATTACTACAATTGCTAATTTAAATTTGCCATTTTTAACATAATTCCATACACGGAGAGAAAAAAATAGTAAAATTTTACAAAATTGGTTGTCAATTTTACAGAAATGCAATGACTTCTAACACCATCGCATTTGCAGTAAAAATAACTACTTGTGCTGTGAAAAATATTATTATATCACAACGTCACGTCAGTTCTTTATAAAAAAATATTTTATCTTGTGACATTTATGTTTACACAAAATTTGTAGGAAACTAGTTTTCAGTTGAAAATTCATTGCATTTACAATTAAATTCTACCTAAATAGAGTGTAATAACTTTTTTCATTGTAACGTAATAAAAGTCGAACTAGCAGGCAACATGTCAAATTCACAAAATTTTGTAGTTAGCCGATCAAATCTTATTGATTCTGTAATTAATATTCATTTTTCAAATTTTAGTAAATGTTATTACTCGTTTTAGTAAAATTCACTACGAAAATTTCTCTCCGTGGATTATGAAAAAAAAACTTGAGATTGAACGGTTTTACATTTTCGGTCGCAAAAGTAGCATTTTTCATCCCAAAAAAATTTTGTTGCGAAACAGGGTGAAAATCGCAAAAAACCTCGCAAAAAAATAACTATAAAGTATAGCGATACCGCTTAACGCATTTTGAACATTAAAGTCGGGTTATTTCATTATGTGCTCTCTAGAATGTTCATGGATAGGTTTTCGCAGAAAGTTTCGGAGTTATAAGCCAAAATACCAACAAACTCCGAAAATTTTGTTTTTTTTTTCGGTTTTGTCCCTGTTTGGCAACGAAGAAGATCCGGATTCGAGCTCAGCATCCCAAAAAATATAAAAAACAAAAAAAAAAACTTACACCAAATTTTGCAATCTGAAATTACGTAATGACTACATGTACACACTACACTATAGCTGTTGGTGTTTCTAGAGCATTTCGTTGCGATACCAGCAAACTGGGGCTGTACAAAATTTGACTTGTTTCAGTGTTAACATCTATCCTTATTTACTCCTTAATGTCCCTCAGCTAGTTTGCTCGGTTTTGTTTGGTACTTAAAAGGGTTAAATGCTCTTGGTCTTACCGGAGATTATTTCTATTGCAATTTCAGCAGATTGGTGAATTTATTTCATGAAAACCTGCACGCTGTGAACACCACGTAGAAGGTGGAAATTAGTTAATTAAAGCGGAAGAAATAATTAGTGGGATGTTCTCTATGAAAGTCTTAGACGACAGTCAGTGCTCTCGGGATGAGTAATAAACTAAATTTTATAAATGTATTCCAATTTCAATAATAATTTAAGTGGAATTTTGAGGATGGGTATTCTGCTTCTTATGTCCTTTATACGAGTGTCGTCGCAATAAATTTACGCCGGAAACAATTCGAAAAATGCAATCGTAATTTCTTTCGCATGTTTCATCCTCTTTCCTTCTTTTTTTTTGTCTACCAAAAAACTAAGACTAAGAGATGATTTAGTCTGTACATCCTTCAAATAAATGTGAATATATTTAAAGCAGCTCACAAAAGTCGACGTTTGAGTTAAAATGATTGCGTAGGGTGAGCCCATACATATAGACAGCCGGTGTCGTTCCTTGACCATTCCAGCACTTTACGTATAGTATTATACCCCTGAAAGACATGCTGTGAGAAAGGTCCACGTTACAAGTAAATGCACTCAAGAAAAACTCTTCTACGTTTGTACGTTGATCGTTTATTTTTATTGGCCAAAAGGCCATTTTTTTGTTTTCTCGCATCATTGGTCGAGTAAAAGACGATGAAGAAGCACATTCTCGGGACCCGAACTATATGTATATACGCAAGGAGCGTGTTAGTAGCGCGCGTAGTCCTCTATCCATTCATCGAAGTGAATCTTTTACTTTGACTTTTCAGCTATACGCAAGCATTTAGTTTTGTCCTTTTTTTTGATGTTGTTGTTTATGTCACACTTTATATTTTCTTGATAGTATGGGCGCAATATACATAAACCGTTTAAGATTAAGTGATTTAAGGGGGATGATTTAGATGAGATATGTGCGAAAATGGTGGTCAATAATGTGTAAATTCGATATTAAAGGCAACTAGAGGTTTAAAATTAAGCTATGGTGTTGTAACTTGTATTTCCCAAAAACAACAAGTTGGAAAGGTATCCGCCGAAGAAAAATTCATTAGGTGCAGAAAGCGATTGACATAATTTCGATCCGCGAGCCATAACTTATTTCTCATAGTGGTTGGATACAGTGGAAATACAATTTTCTACTTTTCATCTCGTCGCCACAAAGTGATCGCTATTGGCGAGAGTTGTGGACGATCATCGCCTTGGAAAATTCAACAAAAAAAAAAAAAAAAATAGGGAATGTCGTCTGTCGCGCACGGGTCGTAAGCTGTCTCTTTCATAAACACCTAACATATCATTACTAAAATGGGTTACAATATCGTCTGTCATCTTAGGTACATGATTCCAAATGGCGATGCGATCACTTTCGATTATCGCCATTGGCGATTATCCCCACCGATCGAAGAGTTTGAAAGCCTATGCACCAGTTTTGATATGCCGAATATTTTGGTAAACATTTTTTTTTCAGAAAATTGCCTGGAAGGCTGTAGCTCTGTCCACGCAAGACTATGTTTCGTCCTGTAATCTTACTTGTTCGTGGAAAAAAATGGGCTAGCTGTTTGGCTGGTAGAAGGAACGAAAGGCCCAATAAGCGAATTAGTGAAGGTAAACTTAAATAATGGAGGTTAGATGATGAACGGAGAGGTGTCTTGAACTAGCCACTGTTTTTTAGGAAGTAAAGCGGTTCCATTATTTTCACCTCCGCTGCATCTTTCAAGCTTCCCAGAAAAGACCTACCACAGCGTGTGATACCGGGTTCTGGTGAGAACCGGGCATTCATAAAAAATAATGAACCAGAGTTTCTGTCTCATCTATATCTACACATGTCCGCAGCTACGGCAATGCTAATTGTAAGGGATACCAAGCCTGGCAACATGGTGCCCTTTTGGCCAGTGACCCGTATTAACAGCAGTAAGATTGGCGATGCTTTTATACGGATCAGGATCTCAGACGGTATTTGAAGCCATAGCAAGGCCATATCTTCCTTCATATGGCGGAACTTCGCAGATTTCGCCATTTAGGATTAGCAGTCCTTATATAATGGGAGGAGATACTCGTATTATTCCTAACAGCTGCCAACGAGATACACACACGCTGCGCATGAGAGCTGCCAACAGTGACACATTTTTTGGTTAGTTCACAAGCCAACTCCTTACACTCTCTGTTCCTATGTCCCGGAACAAAACATGAGTGACATGTCTTAGGGAAATTTTCGACCTTAAAAAATCCGCTGGTTCGCATGGTCAGGATGGCGGTAGTATTCAGAGATATTTAGTGATAAAATCAAAGTCCAAGACCACCAAGGGTGGAAGGGTGAAGACCCGCCAGCCCACACCATCTGGTGCCCTTAATGAGCCGTTTAAGACCGAGAGGCTCAAGACTCAAGTGATTTGGAAAGAACAAGGATAGGTCCCGATTGGCCGGTTTCCAATTTTTTTTTTATAACGTAAGGCCTTAGTGGCGATTTTTGGTTGGTTTGATTGGCTGATGCAGTCCCAAGTCCCTTCTCGGGACTTTTGCCTTTTTGTTTAACGCGTAGGCGTCACCATTAGATATTTCCTTGTATATTATCTTTTAATTCGAGTTGGCTCTTTTTGCGTTACGGGCAGATGCGTGAAATTTCTATTGCTGATAATGATCCCCCGCAGGGGGGTCTGTGTCCGTGTGACACTCAGCTTGGAAGGCTGTTTGTAGTCGGACAGGGATCTTTGGTGACTTACGACACCACGGACCTAGTAGCGCAAGGGGGCCCCTGGTACAGTTGATACGCCATGGCGAGGATCTGTACAAAGACCATTCGGGCGTTAACGGTCCCGTGCTCCTGAGTTATGCACGGGTGGCTCTTGGCGTGCCTACCTCCCCCCATAGTTTGCGGGAGGGAAGCACTAAAGGCCTAGCACGATTTTGATGTCCCCTGGTGGGGGGGGGGGGGGGTGCATCATACGGAAGTCGTGTGAGCTTCGGAGGTGACGGCTCCGCATGACCCGAGTCAAGAAGGGGCTAGCTAGGGAGAACGGCCTTGGTGGAAAATGCCTACGCGCCTATATCTAGCTAGTTTGTGGATTGATGACCACACTGCCTGAGTCGCATTGCTGACTAGTAAACTGAAGGGGCCGCCTGGATGTGAAAAGCAGCGCTTCGTTGTCTGCACAGACGCGGAGTCACACGTCCAACGAGCCTGGGGTGTGCATGCCCGAATTCGACGTAAGGCTTAACCAATAGGGGGCCGAAGGAGGATCACACCTGCTATGGAGAAGTCCATTGCGAATAGTGTACTACGGGGATGGGTGTGCCCAGGGGACCATGGTCCTTGCCCATCAAGGTGTTGGACTCGTAGTGGCTGGAGGTTGTTACCCAAGTCATCCACCTAGTGATGCAATCCCGGGGTTGGATTCCGGGTGGTGTGTGCATGCGCCTGATGGAGAAATCTCCGTCTGACAACAACACCTTGTCAGTAAAAAGCCGAAGGTCCAAACTTTTTAGCGGGACCGGGAGATAAAGGCCGAAAGGCTAGGTGCTCCCCTGACGGTATACCTGTAGATGGTTAGCTTGCTGATAATGATCCCCGCAGGGGGGTCGGTGTCCTTGTGACATCAGCCAGAAATGGCTGTATGTAGTGGGACAAAGATCTTTGGACCTAGCAGCTCAAGGGGGCCCCTGGTACAGTTGATACGCCATGGCGAGGGTCTGTACAAAGACCATTCGGGCGGTAACGTTCCCGAGCTCCTGAGTTATGTACGGGTGGCTCATGGCGTGACCTACCTCCTCCCATGACTTACGGGAGGGAAGTCACTAAAGGTCAAGCACGATTATGGTGTCCTCTGGTGGGGGAGTGCATCGTATGGTAAATCGTGTGAGCTTCGGAGTTGACGGCTTCGCATGACCCGAGTCCTGAAGGGGCTAGTTAGGGAGAACGGCCTTGGTGGTAAATGCCTACGCGCCTATATCTAACTAGTTTGTGGATTGATGACCACACTGCGCGAGTCGCATTGCTGACTAGTAAACTGAAGGGGCCACCTGGATGTGAAAAGCAGCGCTACGAGTCTGCACAGGCTCGTAGTCACAGGTCCAACGAGCCTGGGATGTGCACATCTGAATTCTCACGTGAGGCTTAACCAATAGGGGACCGAAGGAGGATCACACCTGCTATAGAGAAGTCTATAGCGAATAGTGAACTACGGGGATGGGTGTGCCCAGGGGACCATGGTCCTTTCCCATCAAGGAGTTGGCTTCTTAGTGGCTGGAGGTTGTTACCCAAGTCATCCAGCTAGTGATGCAACCCCGGGGTTGGGTTCCTGAAGGTGAGTGCATTCGCCGGATGGAGAAATCCCCGTCTGGCAACAACATCGTGTCAGTAAAAAGCCGAAGGTCCAAACATTTAGCGGGACCGGGAGATAAAGGCCGAAAGGCTAGGTGCTCCCCTGACGGTATACCTCGTAGATGGTTTGCACAACTCGCTCAAAAACCCAACCCGTTACTCCCGGTAGCTGAACTGGTCTTTTTTCTTTTTTTTCAATTCCGGTTGGCCACCCCAATCCCTCGTCTTCCAGAGCGTCATCATTACAATATTCTTTCGCTATTTTCTGATGACTACTCAGGTTGAAAAACTACGACAAATAGCAGAAAAAAATGTGTCGCCGCGATAGCCACCGACAAGTGGGAAATCACAAAGAAAAAGATCTGCTACTCCATGATTGTTCAGCATTCACGCTAAAGAAAATTTGTTAGTTATAATGTGATGTATTCGGATTTCATAGCGAAAGCGTTAAGCTTTTATTCAAGTTGGTCAAAATGTGCTAATACGTTGAGTCGGAAACATATGTATATAGTCAGAACGGTCCAAATTACCAATTTACCCTTCGCAAATTAATACAGAGAAAAATATATGTATGAGCTTCGAGCTTTCCGCGTCGTGGGTCCTGAGCGTTCTTCAAGCTTGATCACAGAGTAAAATTCAATGAGAGAGTTTTTTTTTTGAATCGGTAATAAAGAAATAATTGGAAACAAACTGAAAAATATCTGGATTTGTCTTATCGATTGTGATAATCTTACTGTTTGTATACATGTTGTAGTGCATTGGTTGAGAAATATTTTTTGGCGTCAACTATGCAGTTCGTTTGAGCAAAAACGCACTGAATAGGATTGGTATTTACCGTTATCCTGCTTCCTTATTCAATCTAAATTTTGCTTCATGTCACGTAAACCGATTTTTCTTTGGTTTCAAATGTCGCCTTCACTTCGATGATACATACATACACATATAGCCAAAAAAATAAGTACACCCATACGAATATTTCTTATCACCCTGTAGCCAAGTAGTTATTTGAGTAAATAAAATCATATGGAAAGATTTAAATACTTAATTGGTGAGGAATCAAATAATATGTAAATTAGCATATTTGAATAAATAACAGCTTTCATCTACCTTGAAAAAAGTACGAGCTGACTGAAATAGGCTCGACAAAATAATAAGTACATGTCAGTTAATTTGATTAAACTGGTTTTAATTAAAATATTATGTTCTGATTTTCAAGAATTTGATTTCTTTTATTATTTAAAAGTATGTAAGTGATCCATTCTTTTGAAAAAAAAAAAAGGTTTTTATTGGCCCTCTGGTGAAGAATTAGTCTTAAGTTCCCATACATCCATATATCCAGTTACTTCCAAGAAATTCCGTATTTGGTCCGTTTTGTGAAAACTTTGTTTCTAGTTCATTGATTCAACTCTCCCTAAACATTCTGGATTCAATTTGTTACTAGAGCAACGTGAAAAGCCACTCGATTTGGTTGAAGCGGATCGTTGACCAGTTTGTGAGGTATGGTTAGGGTTAATATCCTGCTGAAAACCCCATTTAAAGTGTATGGGCTCATCAGTAAAATATTCTGGGACTATCAACTAACATTTCTTATATGGAAATTGCCTCATAGTAACGGTTATTAGGTACATTTGAACGAAACCAAACTATGAAAATTAAGCCATAGACTAAGTTTTTTCCGACTCCATGGGAAATAGCCAGTTGATGTACCGTATATCATATTATTTTTTTTTTCCTGAATGAAGAATATTACGATAAGAGTAGTTTCCAATCAAATTTATTTCGATTTCATAAATAAAACAAAATAATCTGTTAGTTTTCATTGTTCGGTCTGGAACAAGAATAACTATCCATACAAAATTTTCTTGTACTGTCAACACGTTTTGACATCGCCATGGAAAGTTCTAAACTTTTACGAAAACTGCTTTACTTCTTGTATTCTCCGATTAACTTTTCAAATGGATTCTCTATTTTGAATATTTACCGCGAAAATCATCAGTCAAGCCAAGGGAACTTTTCTCGCCATAGTGATAATGAGATCGACAATTATCCTTAAGGCCCTTACATGGACCTATTTGACGCATTTGAGACTGTTTTTATTTAGTTTAATGAATTACACAGTAAATACAATGTTTAGCTGGTTTATTTCGTTAATAAGAGAATAATTTTTCCGCTATTTCAAATTTTCGGACTCTAAACGTCTTTTTTCGTACCTACCATGCGTTTTTCGCCCCTTAAGATTTTTTTTTTGTTTTTAATTTAACGCTTGTATGCAACAATGAATAAAAAAACAAATCCTTACGGAAAATAGTAAGTTGTTGTCGAAAACTTTAAAAAACCGATGGTGTACTTATTATTTTGTCCAAGCTGAAAACCCACTTCAAAGCTAATATCGGGAGGGACTAAGATAACAGGGGGATGCCATTTAGTTTTTCGGTTCCGTTGGCATTGTTGTATTCTAATTGTTGTAATGGCTATCTATTTGGAGTAATTCAATTTTAAAAAGGGTATGCAAATTTGGCATAAAATAGTACATGAGGGGTGCAATTTTTTTTTTGGCCATATGTGTATATAAGAACATTACAGAAATTTAAAAATTTATTTTCCTTGACAATTATGACAATAATTTCATAACGGCACTTTCAGTGTAAATATGTAGAGGTACAAAAGTTGATAAAGCATGCTTAGATACGAGGAAAAATTGGTGGATATGTGCTGAAATATCTAATATTAAAAATTATGTATTCTAAATGCAGTTTTCTGTTTTAAAAAAATGCTCCAAATTGTTCGCACCATGAAATCTGCCGCCCTAGGCCCCAGCCTACTCAGACTACTGGCCAATCCGTCACTGATTTAGATGGCTCTTCAAATCCAGGTCTAGATTAATTCAAACGCGACTTAAAATCAATTTAACCTTTTTTCAAAGATGGTGTTTCTAGTTGCAGTTAATCGAAGTAATTTTATCCCATTCCTTTTCGACTGTTGTTTTTTTTTTGTCAGACAACCGTCCCAATAGCAGTACATATGTGACAACTCTCCAAAATCGTTCGCTCAATGGACCGAAAGAATGGGGATCTGGGTAATATTTTATTTCATAAAACGACAGTCTTTTCTTTACATATGAGACACTTGCGCATCCATGGGTTCAGTGGCATAGTAAATTCGATAGTTTCAAATAACGGTAAGATCTATTTGGAGAAGAAGGAAGGAGAAGAGAATAAATTAATGTTCGCTTCGCCAAGTTCGAGTAATCAAAATCATTTGTTCAAAATATATTTAGGTAGACAACTAACGCCGCCCCTTAATTTTAATTCAAATTACATTATATCGGCCAAATGAAAATCGAAACTAATCCAAGATCGAAAACCGAAAAATCAAAAAAACACCAAATGAAGGACACAACAAGAAAAGTCAGTCTCTCCACTATGTAGAATCTCATAAGTAAATCGGCACAGCAATGCCGAGAAACAAAAAATCCAAATCGTTTTGCCAAACCCATAAAATACTCACATCACAAGGATTTACACGAAAAATGTATACGGCGACTGAATCATTAGCATGTTCTTGCATTAACGGTAGGGATCATCCAAAGGAATCTGTTTATTGGTTTACTCGAACAAGTCTGCATACATGCTAGACACATACTTGGTCGGTTGGGGTCGTATTCGTATACATATACATATCTGCACGCTGAAATATGTATGTTTCACGATTTTCTCAGTGGCTCTGCTCGGCTCGTCTGCATCGGCAAATGTATATACGTAGAAATGTATGAGGACGTAATGTTAGTAAAGTACTAAGTAGATACGGCGCATAGCATTAGGGTCGGTCAGTTGTGGTCAGTCAGTAGGATATTGCGACATGAAGTTTGTCGCATAAATCCTTTTTATAGGGAAAAATTACAGACAATTTACGATGACTACCAATGAAGTTGTGAAATGTGTCTTAGGAAATGTATGAAAATTCATTCACGTATATGTAGACCGGATTGTTTAGAAGAGAAATGCATACTCGTATGCATTTCAGGAAAATATGAAATTGAAGTGAATGATGTGACAGATGTGAGCGCAGTTGGATGCAAATGTAATAAGCTTTTATTAATCGTTTTAAATCAGTATGTATTAATTTTAATAAATAAATAACATTGAGACACTCTTAAGAAGAGAAACGCATATCCAGTGGCGGAACAACTTTACTCGGGGCCCTCCCGCCAACTTTTTGAGTGGGCCCCCCTACACTGAGAAAAAAGCAGAGTGAAATCAATCGAAAACACTCTTGAAGGTCGATCCACAATTTTCAGCAGTGCCGGACTTACCATCTATGGCGCCGCTTGGCAGTAGTCGAATCGCCGCCCTCCGTCACTAGTTATGGCAGTGGTATTCACATGGATGGCTTAATGGGGGTGTATGTGATGTGAAAATCGCTTGATGGATTTTATGCGAAAAATGTGATTCTCTGCTATTCTTCCAAATGTTTGTATTAATTATTTTTATGCGATTTTAAGCAGCAGAGTTTCAGTGAAATTCACTTCTTATTCAAATGTTTTTCATTCGACTGAACTACCAAGCCAATTTCATGTTGAATTAAGTATATACGAATACGCCATTGAAGGAGAAATTCGAAGATTCCATTCAGTGAATAGATCAAAGGAATATGTGAAAAAGATATGTAAGCAGTATATGCGGAAGATATAGCAGGACATAAAACCAGTCCGGCTTTTGATTAGAAAGGAGAGGCGACTCATGCCACAATTTTTCGTGTAAGCCTCGGATAATGACCGGTAGAGACCATTTTTCTATTTGTGCTTCGCACTGACACTGCGTTATTACTATTCTATTACACAGATAAGCTTCCTCGTGATCCTACAGCCACAATTTAAAAGTGGACTCATACCTAGGGCAGTTAATTTTCTGGGCGACATTTTAGCAGAAACGCCTCGTATTCAGAGGTTTTAATTAAAACTTTGGTGCTCAGATATTTAGACGTGTTATCCTAGTTTGATCATTTTTCACCCAGCCATATTTGCAAATTTTCGCTTTGTGTTGGGAGAGCATATTAGCAGAAAGGGTACAAAATTCTGGACAGCTCACAAAAACGGTTCCACCCCTAGCGGCAAACATCGTGACTCAGTGTTTGCAGTAGGGAGCGTAACGCCCTCAACTTAGCGCAACTTTTATACCATTCTCAACTATGTAGCACTGAAGCAAAGTAAATGGCGGGAAGATACATTTGAAAAATTATGATGAATTGTATTGTTACAATTAAAATAAGACACCTTCATATTTATTGTGATGATTACCTACAATTTTAGTCGCTCACTTGCGTGTGACTTCTGGTGAAAAACAATAAAAGCAAACATCGCTCTACAACTCAGGACCACTTATTTGTGAGTGAATGTACCTACTCAATAGCTATGGGTATAGCTTAAGCTTGTAGAGGGCGGAACATTTAGAAAAACCTACTAGCAATATTTTACAAAATCAAAGAAAATGTATAAATTTGAGAGAACCAAGAATCCAACAAATGGATTCGGACGCTTCGTGTGTAGGCGGCCTAAGTTTTACTTGCTACACAATTGAAAAAAGCAAAATGTTATTAATTCAACTCTATTCCTTGTTTCAGCTTTAAAATTAATTTAAATCCTTCAAATTTAAGAAGGTTTGTACCTAATATTAAATTTAATACAGCAATCTTGGCAAGACTCCATTCAAACCAAATGTGGCCTCTGCACCACAGCCCTAATGACCGTGAATATACCGCAGGATAGATAAAATATTTTAGTCTTCAACGACATGTGCAGGTCATACTAACTAGTTTAAGCTAAGTTTAGTACCACTCTCAAACTATTTTGTTCGTGTTTGACAGTTCATGACAAATTGGATTGGAATTAAGTCCGAAAGTTTAGAAAAGGTACAATCACCAAACATGTTTTAAGATAATTTATTTGCAGAAAGACCTACCGAATCTTTTACCCATATGGTACTTGGGAATGAAAAGAGTGGGTTGGATTACAAATCGCGGCTATAGATACAGCAAATAGCGCAGCCATGTCAGGAACAATTTTTTTTTTTGTAAAAATTTGAGAATCCGTCTCATGAACTTTAGTCTCTACCCTTACACCAACTTTTGTTTTGACTTCGAAAAGTGTATTTCTCTTCTTGTTTACAAAAAAAATATCTACGTCGGAATTTTTTGCAGTTGTGCTGCTTTTATGGTTCGACAAATCTGTCATGTGGCTTTTGGGCCCCTAAATCTCGTGGGCCCCTCCACCACGCGGGCCCTGCGGGCCCTTATGCGCCGCCCCTGCGCATATCTATTTTTTTATGTATGATTCAAAATATTATCTACTCTACAATAAAATATCCTCTCATTAAAAAAATCTGCGTCTTGTTAACTAAAAAACTTCAATAATAACTTATGTATTTCTAAAATCTTGCAACCCATTTTTTTCATTCCAATTTAAGTATTTCTGCAAACGGCAAAAGAATATCAACTTGATTTAAATTTAACTACCTTCTTAATTCAAACGAACTGAATAATTTATGAGCACACTGCAAAACCAAAAAAAAAAAAACGTTGTGAGCATAATGTCCATAATGCATGAAAAATAATTAAAACATGTCAGACATTGTGTTTTTCATACGTCAGAACAATGTTATCTGATTAGCGTGGCATTTTTGAAGAGTATGTCCTGAACACGTAACACAATTGCGAAAAAGGACACACGATAGCACACCTTATACAAAGCAGCAGCACCCTTTCCAATAGCCATCGTTCGCAACTAATAAAAAGAAAAACGAACTGCAAAATATTTGTAATGGTGTACGATACAAATGTTGTAATGCATATTCAAAAGGTGCTTAAGATGAAATGAGATTGATAAGGCGAATATTATTACATCCGATAAAGTCATCGGCGTCACTTACCGAAGCAGTTTTATTATATGCGGATGGGATATTGAGTTTGCAATAGGACGCCTGGTACATATAGGTATATTTGGGTTGAAGGGAAAGTGTTAATGAATTTTAATAATAATGAAAAAAACAATTGAATTAACTTGAATGAACTTAATAGTTTTGACGAAACATGATTCGCTTTCCTAGTTATTTAATTTAATTCTCTTAACTATCTAAGGCATTTTTTAAATATTATTATTTTTTTCATTATTTATAATAATAAACTTAAGATATTAATAGAAGTACTTAAAAGAAATTGAAAAATTAAAAATGAAACATCTTTCTAGCAAACCCGCCTACATTTTCAATTACTATTCACGCACATTAAACAATCGGAAATGTACTACAGCTCATATGTGAATTTTACAACTGTTTAACGATTATGATTTATATTACTTATCCGTTTACAGTTTACAGTCAAACGCCCTCAGCATTTTGTAATGGTTGCACATTTTTATACCCTAGCATAAATTTTGTAGCATTCAATTATAATAATCGCTCTACTCTAAAGTTTCATAGCGAGATCCTTTGAAATTTTTCAACCATTTATTGGTTACATTCCAATTCACAGTGCGCATGTATGTTTGTATCTGTTTAGCCATTTGTTATTGTTGTTTATGCTAATTGTCCTTGCACGATATATGCATTTGTTTTACTATCATATGATTCCATCAACTGTTTTGTTGATTTTTCCAAGTTGACTAATTGGAATTTATTTTATTGCATATTGCCCGTGCCACGGTCTGCAAGTCTATGGCTGAGTCCGTAAATGTATTTGTTCTGAACTTTTGTGCTCTGTCGAATTTAATATAGTATGTAGCACGGTCGATGTCGATATTTTAAACAGTCCAAGTAAGTTTTTTGGATGCAGACAGAATAAAATATGCGGGAAATGTTATATGGATAAAGCTTCCTAGAAAAACGCTGTAGTGTAAACTACCTTGCTGCAAAGAGTTTAGTTTGTAATTATGAGAGCAGACCTTATGATAAAATGTTTTGAATTATGGTATGTAAAATGAGAGCTTGGCATCTACTTTAGTATTTCATTGTACTGTAGTATTTAATTTTAATTTAATTTAGAGACCACCGTGTCAAAGTCGACGATTGATCAATAAAAGCAAAAAAAAAAAACGAGACCGAGGCTAATTTCGGGCGCGGTCGAAATTTGGATACCCTTCGCTCCCCTCGGGCTAAAAGTTTTTTCGGGCGTACCTACAACTTGTATTTAATCCCCCTCCCCATTCTTTTCCTTTCGTCTTTATATATTTACTCAGAACATTTTATTAGGGGATGCGGGAGCATGGCCCCATAGTACGATTCCATTTGTTTTGGCCTTTTAGTTGCTCTGATAAAGACATATTATTTCAAGGTTTTGTGAAATTGGTGTAAAAAATGTTTCTTAGATGAATTAAAATGGGGTGTTCGGTTTGTATGGCAGCCCCATGACCCCATGGTCCGAATTGATCCATTCTTACATATGTTTCGTGTGATCAATAGAAATATATTTGTGTGAAATTTGGTTGATTTTGGTCCACAAATAAAAAAGTTTTTCTTAGAAGAATCTAATTTGGGGGTTAGGTTTGTATGGCAGCCCCATGACCCCATTATCCGATTTGATCCATTCTTAGATATGTTTTGTGTCATGAAAAGAAACACATTTGTGTGAAATTTGTTTGAAATTGGTGCGCAAATAAAAAAGTTTTTCTTAGAAGAACTTAAATTGGGCGGCTAGGTTTGTATGGCAGCCCCATGACTCCATGATCCGATTTGATCCATCATTCCATATGTTTTGTGTTATCAATCGAAACACATTTGTTTGAAATTTGGTTGATTTTGGTGCACAAATAAAAAAGTTTTTCTTAGAAAAACCTGATTTGGGGGGTTAGGTTTGTATGGCAGCCCCATGACCCCATTTTCCGATTTGATCCATTCTTAGATATATTTTGTGTCATGAAAATAAACACATTTGTGTGAAATTGGTACACAAATAAACAAGTTTTTCTTAGAAGAACCTAATTTGGGGAGTTGGGTTTGTATGGCAGCCCCATGACCCCATTGTGCGATTTTACCGATTCAAACATACAAACTGCCTGCAGCAAAAAGAAGCATTTGTGCAAGATTTCAGCTTCATAGCTTTTAAATTGGCCGAGTAAACTGCGTCGCAACAGTCAGACAGACGGACAGACGAACATCGCCCAATCGACTCCCCAAGTCATGCTGATCATATATATATACTTTTTATATGGTCGGAGATGCTTCCTTCAATGCGTTACAAACTTCATGACAAAGTTAATATAGAGGGGTATAAATCATTCTTGGAGGAATCGTTCCTAAAATTGAAGAGTCTAGTGCTCGCAAGGCAGTAATTTCCGTATCACTGAAAACAGCTAACAGTAAGCGGTACGGTTTGTTATTTTAACAATTCCCGTATGCGCCGCATTGAACAATACAGAGCTGATTGAATTCGAAACCAAAAACCAAAAAATCGACTCGTCGGTCGGTTTTAACTCGGTACCAAGGTTTTAACTCGGTGAAAAAAAAACAACGACTCGTTCGGTTGGTTTTTAACTCGGTACCAAAAAACCGACTTGTCGGTCGTTTTTAACCCGGTACTGAAAAACCGACTCGGTATTGAACAGGTACCAAAAAACGGGATATCGGTACTTTGGAATATCGGGTTGAACACCGGTTTTGTACCGGGATCCTGGTATTTGGAACGACGAGATGGTGGTTCGGTGGGTCGGCAAAGTTAAAGATCATCTTTTCTCTGTTTAATGCTGCTTTTATATGAATGCTTTTGGGCATAGTTTACTGAGTGCCGTTCAATCTTGAGCCGATCAACAGTTCTTAACTGTAATCTACTGGTGGTCCGTGAGACGACAATAGGAGGTGGTCCGCGAAGATAAGAGATCGATTTTGGTGTGATGGGGATGAAAGAGCCATGCATGTTTTTGTACAAATCATTACCTCTAATCAGCGCCGGTCCTAGGTATTATGGCGCCCTGTTCATATACTGAAAAGTCGCCCTTTTATACAGGGTGTCCGGGAACTGCCGCATAAACGCACCGGATTGTGATTCTCCAAGTGATTTGCAGAAAAAAAGTTGTACCCCCAATTCTCAATCCTTTAGGTGCCACAGGCATTTCAAGATTTTTGAAAAAATCATTTTTTTTTGTACGAATAAAACATCATTACATATATCGAAAGCAGGACTAGCTAGAATAGCAAATTAAGATGATTATTAGGGACAACAAATTTACCTAAAAAATAAAACTACCCGCACTAAAATCGGAAAAGAGGTTGGTTTTTCTTAATGAAAATGTATATTACTGAAATTTGTAGAAAATGCAGGGAAGTTCTATAAGCTACATCCGAAAATGGTCGCATAAATTTTCTCGGCCATTTAAAGTATTTTTCGTTCCCCGGTCGTTAGATATTTTTCACGATGAAATGACCGGGAAATGGAAAAAAAATACATAAAATGGCCGAGAAAAGTTATGAAATAATTTTCAGATTGTAGCGTATGGAATTGCACTGCATTTGCCACATATTCCACGACCGTAAGCATACATTTTGATTTTTATTGAGAAAATGGCAGCGGACAAACATCTCACTCTCGAGGTCTATGGTCTATCCTGCGCTTAATATGGATTGCATAGAAAATTTTACGCGGTAGAATCTCTTCCTACAAACTATACAGTATACATCCCACAAAACTTCTCTATCTCCCAGTCTCATACAATTGAAACATGTTACTACGAGCTGAGCCATCAATCAAGTGAATACGCACATCTCACCTACAAGGAGCCTGCAAAGCAGCTATTCCCCTCTTTTGCAGAATATAGGGGTGTACGCTCTACAACAATTTCTTATGTGCACAATTTCTGCAATGCTCAACTCTTCACTTCTGCCAAGCATACAATCTATCAAACTAGCGCCCATCGCGCATATGAAGTGTGTGGATTATTTGGAGCATGTTTGCAGTGATGCACAAGTACGAGATCTGCGAAGCATTTTTGAACGCTGACGGATGGAAAGACGTCTCTTGCTCTTCCTCTCGCGTAGATACAGTACGGAAAATTTTGCAGATGTGTCTTTGAAGGTTTCACGAGTTGCGACTGCGTCGATAGGTTGGTCAAATGGAATGGAATACGATTAGCATGCGAGTTTGGTTGTTAGCGAAGTTTCTATGTAATTTTTAGAGTCGCGATGGCAGCGGATCTTTGGGAAAACACACCCTTATAATTGAATCAGTTCTAGTTCGTTTAATATGTGCAATACGTGGACGACGTGTATCAATCAATATAAAGTCTTGATCTTAAGGGCATATTGAATTTGTGAATTTGGCGCCCCTTTCGGTTGGCTCCCTGTTCAAGTGCACAGTCTGCTCATATAGTAGAGCCGGCCCTGCCTCTAATGGTCCTTCTAAAAATGAAATTTGCACTGAAAAACGCAGCCTTGCGTGGCGTGAGATATGGGCACGAACCCAACCCGGGCTTCCAAAATTGAGATGCTTAATCAGGATTAATGACAGACCTGACCCAAGCATGCGTTGTAAGAACTATACAAGGAACTGTAGAAGGTGGCATGTACTTTTATCGTTCAAAACACATACTACATTCAACGAATGAACACTGATCACACAAGAAAGTGATGAACGCCAGACAGGTGCACAAAGCTATAAAAAAAAGGAAATAAAAAGAATGACTTAGAGCTTCTTGAGAAAGTCTACAAGTATAGTTTATGCAGATCCTCCTAAAACCAAATGACGAGAGCGGCATAATTATGGGTAAAGGACATCATGCTATAAAACCGTTTTTATCATTCACATTTCTAGTCAACGCAATTAAAAAGCGAGTGGACTGTGTTTTGATAACATTTTTCAAATGTTCTGTGTGTGTACAGCAAATTTAGTAATTTAACTTACAATATTCTCAATTGACAAAAAAAGTGCTCCAGAAGATGTGGTGTGATGGCGAGGAATCTAAACTTTCCTTTAAATATTATCTTTAAAGCAAATGGCCTTGGTGCTCACGATTGGACAAAAGCGGGGCCTGTTCGTTTTCCGCTAATTGCCGTTAAGGGTTTATTCTCGTTCCACGCTCAAAATTGTATGTTTTCTAAATGGAGGGAGTTTTCAATTCAATTTCAAATTACAATTCTAACTGTCGAAGCCAGTTATAGATTCTGAGCACTCGACGAACAATTCCTTATACTACCGGAGGCGTCATGAGTAAAAATCAGATTTCAGTTTTTTTCTATTCTTTATCTCTTAGCACTTTTCGCCCTTAACTTTATGCATTCCGTGGCTCAGTGACAGAGACGTCACTCTATCTCTGAGTTGCCGGAGTGTGGGTTCGAGTCCCACTGTGACCATGGATGTTTGTGTTGTCCCCCTCTCGATCCCTTACCATAATTTCCCTTCCGCCAAAGCTATGCTTGCATTAAAATCCCCTAAAGCGTTGACATCAACATAAAAAAAAACTCCTGAGGAATTTAAGAGCTGATTTAACGTTAGTATAAAAACCTTTGAGCTTAAGTCAGCTGACGGTATTAAAGGGTCCATTGCTGAATTATAACTATAGTAAGTTAGCATTCATCTTGGACGGTACTTCTGAAAAGTTTTCGAAATTTTGTGGGAACAAGAACATTACCGATATCCCTGCTTTAGAGGCCCCCGGATTTCCCATATGGACAACTGCCAGGGCGCCAGATTTTGAGGGGCTTTTGGTTTAGAATTTTGTGAAAGATGAATTTTAAAAATTCAAAGTGATTTCTTCTTTTTAGTTTATTTTAGTTGGGTGTATTAGCATAAATCCAGGGGTCCCAACCGCACCCCCACTTCACGCGAAATTCTGCCCTAAACATGCACTCCAGGTACGGATGGAACGGTAGGGAACTCGCATATGCTTTGGCTCTAGTACCCATTTTACATAAAGCTTAGAGGAGATTTTCGAAGTAAAAACCGAGAAACAGACCCTACATTAAACCTTGTTCATGTTTCCAATACACGAATATTTGACAGCGAATTCCTGATCTCACAGCTACAAGTCTGATTGGAAAAAAATAAAAATGACATAACGATCTTTCGGAATGTATAAATCGTCTCCATGGAAATAACTTATCTAATCCTAGTCTCTGTTTTAATATCCCTATTGATCCCTTTTTTTTCAAACCGGAATGTGCCATATCACCTTAGCATGCCCAATCAATCATTGCCAAGGTATACTTGTATACATTTTTTAAGACTACAAAAACTCTCTTTCGTAATATAGATTCATGAAAGAATTGGCAACCCTATTTAATAAAAGCGCTAGTACACTTTCCCGCATTTTCCATTACTACTTAAATGTTTCCCCATTTTAGATTGGCTTCAAAGCAACAGGGACGTAGCCAGGATTTCATTCCGGGAGGGGTCAAACTCTCGATATTAGAGATACTGCATTAGCTATTGAATTTTTCAGTAACATGTTTCCATTAGGTTTATGTCAATAGTCAATTGTTTAGAATTTTTACGTTTAAATTTTCAAATTCGTAATTTTTGGTTAAAAAAAATCCCCTGCTTAAAAATTATTTAAATTATTAAAATCAGCACTTTTTAGGCGAATGACTTTTGCTAAATAACATCAATCAGTGTTTTTTCATGTCATCTTTTTTTACCAAATATAAAGAAAAACGCAAAAATGTTATTAGATTATTCGAAGCCTCAGATATGGTTCTCCCTTCAAAATGCATCATAAGTTTTCGTAAAATTTGAGTTTCTGGAAGAAAACAGAGCAGGAAAACGCAACTTTTTTCGGTATTACGTTTTGGCAAATCAAATATGATGTGAATTTTTTTTGGAGTTAAATATTTCACATGATTTTCAAAACGATAAACAATGAAAGAACCTCCGAAATTCAATAAATTCTGAACACATTCTAAAGAAGGCCTGGGCCTCGCCATGGCTACGTCCCTTGTTATATTAAAAAAAATTTAATTTAACACACGCCCGCTTATATTTTGCCACCATTTGTATGCGACTTCTACTATAAGCTTGAACAGTGGCGGAGGGCGGCATGGCCACCATAGAGACTAAATCGCGATTTAAACTGATCAAAATTCAACTGAAAAAAGAAAGCTTCTCTGTCATTCTAAAATATCACCCTCTTTTACGAAAGAGGATTTATTTGTTGTTGTCTAAATAATTTTTGATCGGAAATAGAGTTTCTATTTTATAAATCGCTGAATTAACATAGTCGTGATTATTGCATCTTGGCAACGATCTTTAAAGTGAAGGCATCTGAATAATTGATGTGATAGTTCGGGCGCGACTCTGTGATATAGAGATTTATAGAGAAACGAGTTTCCAATCTCGGCATTGCCCGCCGCAAGTTTATTACTCAGAAGATGATCAGAAATATTCCTATCGTAGAATAATAAATTAACAATACGACTAAGAAGTGGTATGGCTGACATCCGTATTACACTTCGAATTCAGTTGTCGTTGAAATGTCAACGACTGCGTAGTGCCAGAAAGAAAAACTAAACACCATGCTCCACTAGGAGTTAGGGCAAATCAATAGTCGAAAATCAAAATAATTGTGACCCTCTTATAGTTTTGTCACATCTACGTTCATAGGCGCATTGAATCAAATTCTTGCCATTGTAAACATAAATCCTTTGCCTCTATTTGACGTATGACTATTGCAAATGTATGTGATACGCGATGAACGCAATGAACTGATCCATAAAATTCAAATTGAAATGAACATTTTTTTTTTATGGAAGGCTCAATTCGTCCATCAGAAGTAGGCGAGATTCAAGTCCACTGCTATAGTGACGGTCTGACGAATGAACTTGGGAACTGACATAAAAAAAAAATCAGCTGGACAGGTTATGTCTGCCTCCCGGTTATGACTGACTATACGTTTTGGTGCATTAATGAAGGCGCTTATGTGAATGAGTCGTTATACGCCGTGTATTGTTAGGCAACAATAAATAACTAGGCTAACCTGTGTACGTAGAACATTACATCCCAAAAAAGCCATTCGAATTTCAAAATTGTGTTGAAATTAACGACAAACCAAACAACTGTATGAGGTATTCTAAGCCTTTACAGACACAAGAAATTAAGATTAATTTGATGCTTGTTTCCTTTGATTATATGGTTTCTTGTCGACTCGTTTTTTTATTGATTTATTGTTCAGGTTTACAAATTTGTAAGACTATTTGTAGAATATTTACGATCTCAGACTGACCGGTGCTTCGGGATTGTTGGTGTGATGATCGGAAATGCATAAAAATAACATTTAAAATTTTTGAATTTTGGGAGGTTTATTGTCATTGTGTAATCGTGAATCAAAAAATATCGAAACAAATCAAAAAATCGAAAAACAAAAGCACGCCGTGCTGTGGAGGTTTAGATATATAATCAAGAAATCGATAAATTAATTATCTCGTTAAAATTTATAGTCGAGTTAGTTTTACAGATGTTTGCGACGGAGCAATTAAGATAATCTTCGTTTGATATATTCAAATAAATTTTGTTTTTACTGATCTGTTTAAGTTAAATGACTTTTAGAGGACATATGTAAATGAAATGTTTTAATCTCAATTGATGGATAATTACTGTGAAGAGTAGTTTTTTTATTAAAATAGAATAGGCTAAATTCCTATACAGAACTTTTAACTTTTTGATCTTGGTGGATTTTTAAGGAGATCTTGACCAGCATATTCTTTCGAGTTATTCAACATCAACAGGCTCTAATATTCCAATTTCGAAATCTATAATAACCTATACTAAGGCATATACATAAGTATAAACGTGCTTTAACCCTTCTGTCGGCACATAGGTCAGACCTTTGGCACTATATTTCGGTCGATGATGAAGATGAAATGAATGAAGAAGAAATCGTAGCTACTATATACTTCTTGATATCTTAAAAAAATATGTTTACAAATATTTTACAAAAATTTGTGAAAATAGTTTCAAGTTTTGAGACTTTAAGTCAAGGAAGGCTTCAAGGGAAGTTTGTAAATATGAGCCTTAGTGGCATACAAATCTTCATCTCTGTATTTCAAAGGCGATTGAACTAAAAAGCTTCCTTTACTTCATTCCAGGTTCACATCAAATTAACATGAACATACAATCTGTAGAAGTTCATGTAAAACCATGTTATACTTACATTTTAGAATTTCACACAATTTAAAACATTTTTATCGATTACATAGTTCGACAATGTTTTCATGCTCATGAACAACGTTTTCATCATGTTCCAGCAAATTGCCGCAACAATATCGTTCAAATCAACATCTTAGTACAATAAATTTAACGAGCAGTAGAATCTCGGCCCTCTGCTTCTTTATTTATGCTAGAGCTCTACATAGATGAATCCGATTGAGCAATTCGAGTCCATCCCTCTGGAGTCAAAAATTAAGATAAATTGCAAGTCATTTATCTCGTCCTATTTCAGGAGGCGATTGGAACGCGCGCCGCAGTGTCTTCGAACGAGGGCGAGAAATATTCATAGAAATTATCGTTAGCGATTGGAATGGAATGTTTTCCGCGGGATGTGGTGTAGAAAGCTCTATTTTAAAATTTAGAGGCGTGTTATGGTTTATGACGAAAGGAGATGTATGGATCTAATTATTTTCTTTTGTTTCGATTTTAGCGTTTGTATACGAAATACGAAGGTGGTCTGATAAGTACCTAGCCTACAAAAGAAAAACAAAAATTTTGGAAAAGTAGCGATTCATTCTTCAATATACTCGTAGTCTCCTTTTAGTTCGATACACTTGGATCAGCGATGCTCCAACTTCTTTAACCCGTCTGAAAAATACGGTTTCTCGAGGTCTGCAAAGTAGGCGACTGGAATTTCTGCCCGGCGAGTGACTTTTTCAAGTTTGGAACAAAAAGAATTCGCAGGGGGGCAAATCTGGACAATACGGTAGATGGGGCAGCAGTTCGTAGCCCAATTCGACCAGTTTGGCGTTGGCGGGCGGAGGTGTGAGCCGGTGCGTTATCATGGTGGAAGAGCATTTTTTTCTTTGCCAAGTGGGGCCGTTTTTTCTTCAACTCGGCGTCGAATCGGCCCAATAATTCGGCATAGTACACCCCTGTGACCATATTGCCCTTCTGCGGGTAGCTGATGTGGATCACACCTTGTGAATCCCAGAAAACGCTAGCCATCACCTTTCCGGCCGATGGAACAATCTTCGCCTTCTTCCGAGCACGTTCGCCAGGTGAAGTCCACTGTTTCGACTGTTTCTTGGCCTCTGGTTTGTACCAGTGTATCCAAGGTTCGTCGACTGTTACGAAACGACGCAGAAACTCCATCAGATTGCGCTTAAACAGCATAAAATACTGCTTTGAAGTGGTCTCACGATTGCGCTTGTTTTCCGGAGTGAGCAAACGCGGCACCCATCGCGCCGACAGCTTTCTCATGTCCAAAATTTCATGCAGGATATGACCCACGCGATCTTTTGAATTGCCTACTGTCTCAGCTATCTCTCGCACTTTCAATCGGCGGTCTGCCAATACGAGATCGTGGATTTTTGTCACGTTATCCTGCGTGCTAACCTTTTTCTGGGCACAAGGACATGGCTCATCAAAAACCGACGTGCGACCACGTTGAAACTCGTTAAACCAATTTTTGACGGTGGACATCGAAAGAGAAGAGTCACCGTACACAGCATCCAAACGTACTTTGATTTCGCTGCGCGATCTCCCTTCCAAAATCAAAAATCGAATCACCGACCGATATTGCTGTTTTTCCATTTTTCTAAAATCGGCGGACACTCCAGCTTTCACATGCGGCCAAAGTAAAACTACGAGTCTGATCCGGCTGAAATTTGGAAAGTTGCCGTCTAGAAGAATGTACTACACGATAGTAAATTGATCTTGCGATACTGACACCATCAGGCGGGGAGGCTGGGTACTTATCAGACTACCCTCGTATGTTTGTCAACCACACTGCCAACGGATTTGCTTAGAAATTAACATCGCTTAAGGACTTTAGTATTACTTTACATAAAAATTCTGAAAATGTCTTTTTGCAAATAACAATTTGATTTTTTTTAAAGGAAACCCTGGTTTAGTTCCGTATTTTAATACCTATTATTAGTTTACAATGCTAAAAATTATTTCCAAATCTGAAAAATTATAACTTCCTACATTGATGTCATGGTGATGATTTATCTTCTAAAATACCAATGGCAATAATTACACATTGACAAGGGGCACAGTCCTCATCGATTCCATATGCATTTAAAACTACCGAAAAACCGAAATATACTACTAAAATCACCGCCTTTAGTATTGCCATACAATCGGAATGTTTCGCGGTGAAAAGATACGTTTTGTTGACAGCCAAAAATAATTGACGATGTCGACATTTTTGTCTCCCTTTTCTTGTGCATTTTCAAGAAAAATTATCTGCAAGTGCATCGCCCGAGTGTTAATGTAAAATGATATGTAGTCTACACAAATTTACATTCATTTGTTTTATACCGTCATTACAACCGACACAATTATCCTCCAACGCATGCCAGAGTATTATTGAAAAGTGTCAGCGAAATGGTTCGATCGCACTTTAAAGTTAAAATATTTCTGAAGTGTCAACACCACCGCCGCGCAGCCAATTTGATAAATTAACTTTCAACAAATTTTTTGACAAGAAAAAAATGTTCGTTTAGTGCTCATTGCACGATACTTTATGAAATCGGGGGTACTTGCGACAGATAAATTAATACAGCAAATGAGTTCAGATGAGCCCAGATGCGAAACCTGCGTTAAATGTGTGTCATGAGATTTCCGGGTAATTCACTAAAAACTGTTCCCTAAATTTATAGACGGCCTAGCAAAACAGGACCACTTCGCACATTGCCAGAGTCTTAGTAAGTCTTCCTTCTTGTTTCCGCACAGGTTCATTGGTCAACATTGAAGGTCTATCATACAACTATCGAGATGGCTTCTCAGTGGGCGGATCGTCGAAATGTGTTCACTGTAGCTCAGTGATTCCCAACCGGAGGGCCGCGGGCACAGAAAAAATTTTGTTGCCATATCTAGGGATGCCAAAAACCGCCCCAGCACTTGTTTCGTGCCCATGGTACTGATTAAATTAATGTAATGAATCGATTTAGCTCCCCTGCCTTAAGGGAAGCGTTGCGCTTGGCCAGAGGGAAACGCGTTCATTGCATCGCCGCTCTAGCCTCTCACAAACACAAAATAGAGACTTACAGAACCACAGTCTGGTTGTCGTCTATGTCGGTTTCGACTTTTTCTATCACACCCGTCTGTAAGTAAGTCGATTCGAAATAAACAGAATAACTTAGCGTTTGGTGTCCAATTTTCTCTTTCGGCAAATTGATGTTACTTTAACCCGGGAACACTAATGTGAGTCATTTTGACGCATACGCCGCAGATTACATTTTTCGTAGAAAAGGCGATACGCCCAACCGGGTTTCGCTACCCATGTTTTCCTTGAAAAATATGTTCCCTACCGAATGTCGAAGGAAACGGAGGGTTCTGATTTTATAGTAAGCAGCTATTTGTGTTTTTCTGTGACGTCGTTAGTACTAAAGGAACCTTTTTTGTGAGTCAAAATGACTCACGTTAGTAATAACCGCCTATGTTTTGTACTTCACATACTTGGTTTCTGGGTGGTATTTTACAGTACATCCAATTATCAAACACACATTCTTATTATCCTTATAAAACAAGTATTCCGAGGTTTTTGGTGCATCCTTTCATACTCTTCTCCTTGATATACCAGCGTTTCTGTAGTGAGTCAAAATGACTCATGGTTAGTAATAAGCGCCTAAAATGAAAGTTAGTGTGCCCGGGTTAAATTAATCACTGAGAAGGGTAAATAGATCCGGTAATTAAAGTGCGGTAGAATCCCAGCATTCGTGCAGGGGACTGTTAATCTGGGTATTAGTTTTGGCCAATTCCAAAGCCCATCTCATCTCGTCACACCAAAAGTCATTTTTATGAGACAAAAGTAAAAACTTGAAATGTTTCTTGAACACATGAATGGAAATTTATATTTCGGTGAAAACCGAAAAATTAGACTATCGGTTGTCTGTTCTGAAAGTACAGGTTTTTGTCATCCCTAGCCATATTATTATTTACTACTAAAGAATTTTGACCACATGTGGCAAGTTTAAGGCTTTGAGTTGATAAATAAGACAGTTAAAATGTATGTGAAATTCCGAAGCGAGATATACGAGAGCAATAGGGCAAGTTGTAGCTCAGCGTAAATTTAGGTAGATATACGAAGTCCGAAGAACACCAGTTACAAAACAGTTAGTTGATCAAGAGACGCGAGAGCGTATCGCCCGCCAAAGGAAAAAAAAACGAAAGCGAACAAGTCTATGATTACCGGAGACAACTTGCTTTTTTGTTTGACACGGCTACAGCCTTCCAGGCAACATCCCCCAAAAATTTTTATTACCAAATTATTCCACATATCCTGTTCTAGTGCCTTTCCAAAAAAAATCTTCGATCGGCACAATAAAGGGTAAGATATGTATATGCAATAAAAGGTGAAATTTCCACCCTCACAGACTTAAGCGAGTAACCCAATTTCAGACTGGAGCCTACAGTTGCAGAAAGACTTGCTTCTACTGTCTCTCCCCGTGATGGGATTTTTATGAAATTTGGAATGAATGATCCTCTGGTGGTCCTTCTAAAGAATCAACGTCTTCCATTTAGATAAGTGGATGGAATAACGGTAAATTAATAGGTAAAGTTAACAAAAGATTTCCAACAATTGCGTCTTTCGGCTCATCGCATTGACAATTTTTTAAAACACACTGCGACTTTGGGACACTGGGACATTAGGATATTGGGACACTGGGAAACTAGGATCTTGGGGCGGTGGGATATTAGGAAATTGGGACAATAGGGTCTTGGGACATTAAGACATTGGGGCATTAGGCACACTTGGAAAACTGGAACGTGGGGACATCGGGACATTGGGGCATGGAGACATCGGCATATTGAGACAATGAGACATTGGAACATTGTGATATTGGTACATTGGGACATTAGGACACTGGGAGACTGGGACATTGGGACACTGGGATATTGGGACATTATTATGACCTTGGGACAATAGGACAATCGGACATTGGGACAATGGGGAACTGGTACATAGGAACATTGGGCCACTGAGACATCGGGAAATTGTGACATTGGGACATCATGATATTGGGACATTGGGGCACTGGGATATTAGGACATAGGGACATTAGGGTCTTGGGTCATTAGGACATTGGGACATTGGCATATTACGGCTTTCGGATATTGGGACATTAGGCACACTGGAGAAACTGCGACGTGGGGACATTGGCCCACTGGAACATCGGGATATTGGGACATTGGGACATCGGGATATTAGGACATTGGGATATTGGGATATTGGAATATTGGGACATAGGGACATTGGGACATTAGGATATTGGGACATTAGGACATTGTGACGCTGGGACATTTGGATACTGGGACATTAGGTACACTGGGGAAATTGGGACATGGGGATATTAGGACAGTGGTACATTCGGATATTAGGCTATTGAGACCTACTGCGACATTGGGACACTGACTCATTGGGATATTGGAACATCATGATATTGGGATATTGGGACATTGGGATGTTGAGATATTGAGATATTGGGACATTGTACATTGGGACATTGGACCATTGGGTTATTATCACATTAGGATACTGGGACATTTGGGACATTGGGGAACTGGGATATTAGGATATTGGGACATAAGGACCTTGGGACAATTGGACAATGGGATATTAGGACATTAGGCGGGAGACTGGGTCACTGGGAGACTGGGGCATTGGGATATTGCGATACTGGGACCTTGGGACACTAGGGTAGTGGGACATTCGGACATTAGGCCATTGGGACACTGTGATATTTGCACATTGGGACATTGAGACATAACCACATTAGGAAATTGGGATACTGGGACATCGGGATCCAAAACAAAAATATTAGTTGGCTATATAAGTATACAAAAATATATGATATCTGACCAAAAACAACACAGTTGTAAAAGTTACCCCGCCAAAGAAAAATTCACCTGCCGCAAAAAGAATACATATCACTCCAATCCGCCGCTCATTTGTAATTCTGTTTTAGGTGTATATGCTGGAGAGTTTAAATGTACAGGACTACTTCAAAGTAAATTGGTGGTAGCATTAACATTTTATTCAGTGCCACTTTGACGGCTCCCACCAAATTACTTTAGGAAGTAGTCCTGTATATTTAAACTCTCCAGCATTTACACCTAAAACAAAATTACATATGAGCGGCGGATTGAAGTGATATGAATTCTTTTTGCGACAGATGAATTTTTCTTTGGCAGGGTAACTTTTACAACTGTGTTGTTTTTGGTCAGATTTTGATTACCGAAAAGAATATGGAATGGATACACTCATGCGCCTAACGGACAGCAGCAGCAATATTTGTTTTTTTTTTAGTTGCCCTAAATTTATTTATCAAACAAAACCATTAGGCTGTAACAACAGTTCCAAAATAAAAAATATTTGATTTGGTCATTGCTATAGTCAGCTTCAAATATTTCCTAGCAAAATAAAATGAGTCTCAGACGTATCACGTGATTCTAGTTTTTCAGTAGAAAACACAGGGGGCTTCAGACCTGGCAAATGGGGTACGGGCTGAAAAAGTTTCAGAACCACTGCTGTAGCTCACTGTCATCCAGATCGATGGAAAGATGCGAAGAATAGCGCAAAAATAGGTAAGACCCTTAAAAAAAACACAAAAAAAAGGTTGAAGTTGACTCATCCTATTATAGGAAAATGGGTAGGGTAACCGGACCCTTATTCGGTGCACATGACACAAGCCAAACAGGCGCTGAGCACTTGGATTATATTCAGGTTACTCGTAGGAGAAACTTCCTAAGAGGGCACTGCCTCTTACCTTTTCTTCATCTTTTCTCCCTCATCGAAAAGAATTCTACCAGTTGTTTTCTTTTAGGAATAAAAAATTCACAACTTACACAAAATGAGTGCCGGGTACTAGAGAGCAAATGTTGGATTCCCAAACATCACTTAATGACACATCCTGGTCCACACAGTTTTTGGAGATACAGGGCAAGCAAACAGTTTCAAATTTTGGGGGCAAGTAAAAATAAAGGGACGACAGCCATAGACATACATTTTAATGGAATTTTGTGATTTGTGTGAGGATATAAATTTCAGAAGTTCAGAATTTCCCAGAAAGTCTTTAAGTCTCCACCTAAAACTTAAATCTAAAAGTCCTTCTATGAGGGGAATTTTTTTGACCATTCGCAAGCGACAAATTAGCATAGGTGTCTAGGTTTCTCAAACTGGAGGTCAAGGTCGGGCTATGTGAAGTTAGCCAGTCATGTTTTTAAAATTAGGTCCTTTTGCTCGGTGAACCGTTTGTTCTACAGCGGCTACGTTTGTTCTTGATTGTTAACTAATTAATATCGTTTGTGCTTCTCTAATTATTTAATTATAGCAACTTTAAAATTGTGAGTGTGAAGTTAGCCAGTCATTTTTAAATATGGATCGGAAAGGTATAGGTTTGGTATCAATCGAAAGCCAGACGTTTGTTCATTTTGTAGGGCGTTTGTTCATCCTGGAAACGGAAGGATACAGGAATTATTAAGGAAAAAGAGATTAGTTGTGACGTCATCTTCACTCAACCAACGCCATCTACTCAGCTCAGCTGTACGATGATGGTGTGGATCTTGCATAAATTGTTCGCGGGACACGGGTTGCCCGTACAGCTGAGCTGAGTAGATGGCGTTGGTTGAGTGAAGATGACGTCACAACTAATCTCTTTTTCCTTAATAATTCCTGTATCCTTCCGTTTCCAGGATGAACAAACGCCCTACAAAATGAACAAACGTCTGGCTTTCGATTGATACCAAACCTATACCTTTCCGATCCATATTTAAAAATGACTGGCTAACTTCACACTCACAATTTTAAAGTTGCTATAATTAAATAATTAGAGAAGCACAAACGATATTAATTGGTTAACAATCAAGAACAAACGTAGCCGCTATAGAACAAACGGTTCACCGAGCAAAAGGACCTAATTTCAAAAACATGACTGGCTAACTTCACACAGCCTCAAGGTCGCGTAACCGCGACATTGGAGATAAAAATTAACGGTGGCGAAAAACCGATATCGGAAGGACATGCCACAATTATGATGATGCCTAAGTAATGGATAAAATAATTATCTTTAACTTCTAACTGACATCTCTCAAAAATCGTGCATACTTATTCCAGAAATTTAACCAATCAAATGATTTAAAGAGGAAATGCCCTTGTATGGTCAAGCGCGCAAGCTGGGAAGATTATTAATGCATGTTCACAGATACATGTCCAGATAAATCCAGATACAATACAAAGATAAGACACGAAACATCATCTATACAAATGATATTAGCTTTAATCCTTTGGCAAATTCAATGCTCCAAACAGTAATAATAATCTGATGGAAACAAATTGAGGCTGAAACCACATCTGTATGGGGTATATAAGAGAAGGAGGACAACAACTAAACGACGAGGATGCTACGCGCGCGGAGATACGGAGCTATAATATGCCATATCGAGGTGGAGGCAGACGAATTGCACAATGAAACAAACAGACTAACGTCCTATTAGCATCACAGCACACATAGGGAATTACAATTTGTACAAATACAAAAGCATGCGTACGTCGGTATGGAATGACCATAGTATTATAATGGTGCGGGAGAGAGCATATCCTGCGTTCATTCGGACATAGTGTACCTAATGTTTCGGCTGTCCCATGTCCATTTTAAGCATTTGTACATTTCATTAATTAAAATATATTTGGGTATTAATGCATTTGTGGTTCTTAGATAATGTGACGGTAGTGGCTTCTATGATGAGGTTCAGTTATGCTCTATCGTACCGCCCTGATGTTTAGTACTATGTTTGGCCGAAACTGAAAACTAGATTTATAATATAGTCTCCGATGGTGGTTAAGACATAATGGTTAAAGGTGCTTTACCAAATAATATGGGTTACGGTGGGATATTATTAGGCTAATAAAGCTAACAGATGAGGTTTTGTCTATTTTGGTACAAATGGGAGAAAAACAGTTGTAAAAAAAGGATATACATATTTGAATATATGTATATAATTTAGAATATTTCACAGAAGCTATCGATATAAAATTTTTATCTACATATAGTCCGAAAGTTATATGAATCCAGATTCAACAGAATAATACCCCCGAGGATATATATTTCAATCATCTGTGTTTTTGTAGAATACCAGAAACATGACACCTTAACGAATGCAGCAACACTAATTCGACTACTGTACACTTTAATTTGAAATGACCAAACAAATGTTTTTAAGTGTCAACTTCCGACGGCGCTAAGCCAATCAGTTTGTTACAACGACAATTTCACTTTCTTAAATCTTGCTAAATACATGCTCAAAGGATTCACTGAGTGAATGTCATTCGAAACCTCGAACATGTGCTCATCATCACTTCAACGCCAGGCTAAATCCAAATAAACATATCGCATACAACCATGTTTTCTAATTGGCTTCTTGTGTTCAGGATAACAGAGGATCAGCCCACCGTGACGCATTTGAATGAAGGATCATTTTTACTTCAACTGTGACTGCTACAAGGGAAGTTCATATAGGAAACTCATCTCGTCTTCATCTTCAATCAATATTGCAATGTGCAATGTATACAGGGGCGGATAATACTCTTGAATGTCTCTAAACATAATTCGAATTTCGCTTAACCACCGTGATGCAGATTAATTGCCCCTATCCCGAGATAAATTCATCTCTTTTACTAAAGACAGAGATATTCCCCCGAGAGCAAAAGTATAGCATCAAAATATACAATTCAAGAGTGGTTTTCGTGTAGACCTCGCACTTCACTTTTTTTTTTTCGACTTTTTCGATGTTAGCCAGCAAATGGACAATTTGTCACATGATCAGAAAGACCAAGTGCACCGTCATTTTTATTCACAGCAGAGAGCGGCAGGCCGATACGTCAAAGAAGAAAACTGTGTGCAGAATGAAAAGTTGTAGTGTTGTAACATGGCGTACGAAAACAGTTGTTCGAAATCATTCAAAGTCTCGTCGAATTCGTCCGAAATGGATGTTTTCTTGTTTCGAGTTGTTTTTGTGCGAGCGAGCTAGTCCAAGACTCGAGAAAGATGAAAGCCAAACGAGAAATTGTCACTGTTGCAAACTGACGATAGATACTAAAAGGCGAGATGACAACATGTTTAATTTGTTTTGACATTAAAAAATTTGTTTTAGTCAGATTGTCTGCGAGGTTTCTGAAAAATAAAAGATACATGTATATTCTCAGATAATGAGTCGGAGAGTTGGAGCTTTTTTGCAGGGGAGAAGTTCACTGTACTTGAGAATTTTAAAATTTTTAATTTATGGAAATGTGTCAGAACGAAAATCATACATCTTGGCAAATAATAGAAGTCCAAGAATATGAGAGGCTTGAAACAATATTCTCAACCAATTAAAAAAGAGTCTAAGGCAGTGGTTCCCAATCTTTTTCAGCCCGCGCCCCCCTTTGCGAAGTCTGCTGAGGCTGGCGCCACCGTAGAAAATTTTGGCCAAAAACCGAAAATAGGCATAATAAAATTTTTATTTCCGTAATTTTTCACTTCGTGGTGACTTTAATTATATTTTTGCGTTCTTCGGTTAATTGCTTAATTTTATTTAAAACTTCCTTATAATTTCTCAAAGCTGTAAAATACCGAAACATGATTTGCAAACATTTAAGCCACCGAATTGTCATAGTCCAATGCAGAGAATTGCCTGTTAACAATGCAAATACTCGTATGCAAACACGTTACCCACTCTTGCATAGAAAAAGCACAATTGTTTCTTAGTGGAGCCCAAGTTTTGGAACATTTTGGACATTTTTGAAAAGCACTCAACGTGAGTTTCTTCGGAAGTTTGGCAGTAGCAAGTAGTTTTATTTATGGTGGGGATTTAAAGCCAAAAGCAAACTAGTGTCCATGCGTGAAACTAGAAAGTAGAAAATGTTTATTCGAGGTAGAATCAACTCCGCGAGTAGATTCGCGGGAAATACATTTTAATTTAGATTTGGGTGTCGTTGAAAATGCAAATGTTCGTTTCTATAAAATTTAAATTGAACACGTGATTTCGAGAATTGGAGGGGTGGCGTTTTTTAGTTCGCGAAAAAATGCCTTAACCCCCCTGAACAGGTTTCGGCCACGCTCCTTTGGTTAGGGACTGGATACCAGTATCATGGCATTGGCATTGTGCATGAAATGCATAAATCAAATGTTTGCAGTATGTTTACCCGCTATTGTTTCAGACATGTTAGGAGATCCGATCCAATGCCCCGGAAATTGGTAATGTTTAACTTAAATGCCCCAGCCTTAAACGATGAACACCATGTCGATCGACACGGCAATAATTGACCGATAGTCACGTTAATATGGCAATATGGGGACCAGACAGGAGTCGTTATGCCGTCAACGCAAACTGGCCGGGAAGTGTTCATGATTCCAGGATTTTGAGAAACTCTAAATTATTCAAAATTTTCTAAACAGGATATCGACAATTTTCGGGTGTAGTTATTTTATGAGATAGCGCTTACCCCCTAAAGGATTGGCTAATACCATCATTGCTGAGTTTATCGTACACCTAAAAAAAACAGAGGAGTTACTGAACACATTATTGGTAATTTTGCATTTGCTGCTTGATGCGACATGTGTATATGTACTATATTTACGTCTGTGATGCTGGAATTACAACTTTCAAAAATCAAAGTGGGACACATCCCATAATTATGTGCTAATTATGTGCTAATTTCGTCCCCCTTTAAAAAATTTTGTGCTTGTCCCCCCTCCCTATAATTAAGGTTTTTAATTGGTTGTGCTAGCATCGCGTGATGCTAGCACAACCATTAAGTAATTATAACCCAATCGAAACGAAACCCATCGCATAATTATTATGCGCATTATTATTATTATTATGTCCACTTTTACAATAACAAAATTTCGAACTCCTCCGCTTCCCCCAGAATCAAGGACACTCTTCTTTGGTTGTGCTAACATCACACCATGGAAAAGCCAAAATCTGTAAATTTGACCCGATCGGAATGAAACCAATTGCATAATTATGTGCTAATTATGTGCTCCCCACTTTTCGAATAAAAAAATGTTGTGCTCCTCCCCCTTCCCCAGAATCAAGGACATTCTTTGGTTGTGCTATCATCACACCATGGAAAAGCCAAACTCTGTAAATTTCACCCGATCGAAATCAAACCAATTGCATAATTATGTGCTAATTATGTGCTCTCCATTTTTCCAATAAAACAATTTTGTGCTCCTCCCCCTTCCCCAGAATCAAGGACATTCTTTGGTTGTGCTAGCATCACACCATGGAAAAGCCAAAATCTGTAAATTTCACCCGATCGGAATGAAACCATATGCAATCGTTTTTTTTTTTCAAATACATAAATGGAAAGTTTGTAAGTGATAAGTTTCAATTGAGTCAAAAGTTTGGTGCAACAAAAATCTTTTACCTACACTTTTCGAAAATTTACTCTGCGAGAGTTTGGGTAAATTCGCAATTTTTTTTAAATTAGCTTCCAGACATGCTTCCCAAAGCTTACACTGGTAGGTACCCTGTGAATGTGTGAATATAATTTGTGTCAAAAATCGATTGATATAATGCAGCGAAAATATCGTAATTTTTTTTAATGCAGTACCAGCTTCAGCAGTCTTCATGACTAAAGGTTTGTGTTCGCAGAGACGACTCATGGGAAGAGCGCTCGGCGATCGAAGTTAAACTCCCGGTTTGGAGCACTATATGCGTATATTTTCTATACGGACATGTTCCTTTAGTTCATAATCGATACTAGGAAAGTAGCACCATTCAAAAAATATGCAAATAGGGATGGAAATTGGATGCAAAATTACGATCGCTGAGCGATCATCACATGGATTGTTTCTACGAACACCTTAAAGGTTTCTTTTACTCGGCACGAAGCCAGCGGCTCTAGCGACAACGACTCGCTTATTCCACATAAAAACTCATTTTAGATGATAATCGCTTAGCATAGGTCCACAATGAAGATTATTATCGTCGATTGAATCGCGCGACTCATGTTGTAAATAAGGTCCGCATGAATGGTGAACATGGTGCACTCGCTTGTTTGTAGGCTTCGGGCGAAGGCTGCTTGGGGTAGGGAAATTGATTCGCATAATAATAATTAAAAAAAAACAGGCGCGACAATCCAACATTGGACTAAGGCCGCAGGATGTGTTAGTGACATCCTATTTCCAAGATCTTATCTGCTTTTTGTTGAGGTAATGGAATCAGCATCACGCTCAGCATTATTATTTATCCCCATAAATGGGTACTCGTTTAACATCTGAGTGAGACCCTAGTCCGTCACAAGCTCGTAAGTTCGAAAAACACCATGGTTCACGGTGAGATTCGAACTCATGACCCTGTACACCGAAGGTGCGCGCCTTAGCCGCTAGACCAGCCAGTAATTTTCTCCAGAAGTGGTCACTGCGGTGCTCTACGTACGTCAGGACTCCGGATTATTCATCCAATAATTTGCTAGTTATTTAATTTTAGTGAAAAACCTAAAATTGGGGTTCGGAAGGCTGTACCGGCAGCGAATTTCGGGAAGGGGCTTAGGAAAAAAGTTGACTGTGCCCAGGAAATCGGCACTAGTGATATCCAAGAACTGCTCAGTGCGGTTAAATTACCGAGGTAATACTAAAGAACATTGAAAAATGTACTCAATAAATATTTAAATCTTCAAAAACATTGGCCTTTCATTGTTTTATAATTTTTTTCATCTTTTTCTTAAAAAAATAATTATCTTGATTAGTTTACCGGTAAAAATTTTGAGCAATTAGCATATTAGCTTATAAAGATCAGAATTATGTGCTTCGTGTTCCGATTTCTTCGAAATTGGAAAACAGGAAGTATTTTTTTGGAGAACTAGTTAGATTCTTTCTTTCCACCAATTATACAAAAGTACTTAATTGCAATTGCAGCTGCGGATCTCAGTCTGAATCTAGTGGCAGTAGTTTTTTGCTACTTTTTCCGCTGATCAGAGTTGTGTTATACTAATTGGCCACCACATTCAAATGACGAGTCCCTGTTGCTCACGGTCTACCAGATTTTAGATTGCTTTGGAGATTTCTTGTATGCCGGTTTTGACATGTATTCACTTTCAGTCTGTTAAAACTGCGATGTCCTCCTTTTCTACTAACGCGATTCCTCATTTTAACATCGGGATGCTTGTAATCACTTGCTCTTATAATATTCTTATACATCAACTAATTTCGGAGAATTTGAATCCCCAAAACTCCTACCTAGGATCGCCACTGTCAATCACCTTTCTTTTTTTAGTAGAAACAATTCCTCGATTTAAGGTTGATGTGCTTGACACACTAAATTTCGAATGACGAAAATGAACAAATTACACCAATTTATGCCATCATTCGCACGAATTCCAAATTACGCATTTAGAATATCATTTGCACAATAAAGACAGGAGATGCCATCTATTGTAAAATATTTAATTTGTTATCATCTTTTATAAATATCTATTCAAATTCCTTAAGTCAAATGTGTCAATTATTGAGTAAAATATTCAACAAAAGATCGCTGTGAGGGATAAATTCACTATTTACACAAACATCACAAGAAAATGACGAAATATAACGAAAAAATACGTGTCAGCGGAGTTTCGAACTTTCATCATCATGACAGATTTTCGTCCTAATGATTTTGCTATCTATCTAAGTTCTAATTCTCCTTGAAGTGTTGTTATCAGCATTTTACTTGGATCAATATGACTCCGTTTCGAACAAGGAGGAATATTTTTTGACTTTTTTTTTCTCGTTTTCAGCCTTGTTTTCTTTACTCAACTCTTCAAGGAGTGTTTTCCTTTTCATATATAGGGCTTCCCTTTTTTCATTTTGCACGGCACACTCCTACCTGGAGACTACTGTAATTTAAGTAAATCTAGAAATACCCTCTGAATGATAGAAGCGGGGCAACGTTGCAAAAATGCTACATGAATTTTGAATTTATTATTTTGAGCAAAGTGTGACTTCAAGAATTAATAAGTTATTCGCTACCGTTACAAATAAAACATATTCAGCTTATAGTTTTCAATAACCGTTAGTAAAAACTTTTAGAAAACATAAGATTTACTTTTACTGATGGTATACGAATTTTCTGCTCGCCAACCCCCGGGGCCGAGGCTAATTTCGGGCGAGGCGGAAATTCGGATACCCTTCGTTTGGGCTAAAAGTTTTTTCGGGCGTACCTATGACTTGTATTTAATCATTCTTTTTCTTCCGTCTTGACAAAAGTTTTGGGCTTGGTTGAAATAAGTGGGCAAATAAAAATATTTACTCGGAAAATTTTATTGGGGTTGCTGGAGCATGACCCCACAGTACGATTCCATTCGTTTTGAACTTTTTAGTTGCTTTGATAAAGACACATTAATTCAAGGTTTTGTGAAATTGGTGCAAAAAATGTTTCTGAGAAGAACCAAAATGGGGGCTGGGTTTGTATGGCCACCCCATGACCCCATGGTCAGATTTGATCAATTCTTAGATATGTTTTGTGTCATCAAGAGAAACAAGTTTGTGTGAAATTTGGTTGATTTGGGTGCACAAATGAAAAACTTTTTCATAGAAGAACCTAATTTGGGGGGTTGGATTTGTATGGCAGCCCCATCTCCCCATGGTCCGATTTATTCCATTCTTACATATGTTTTGTGTCAACAATAGAAATGCATTTGTGTGAAATTTAGTTGAAATTCGTGCAAAAATAAAAAAGTTTTTTTTAGAAGAACCTAATTTGGGGGGCTAAGTTTGTATGGCAGCCCCATGACCCCATGGTCTGATTTGATCCATTCTGGCATATATTTTGTGTTATCTAAAGAAACACATTTGTGTGAAATTTGGTTGAAATTGGTACACAAATAAAAAAAAATTTCTTAGAAGAACTCAAATTGGGGGGCTAGGTTTGTATGGCAGCCCCATGACCCCATGGTTGGATTTGATCCAGTTTTATATATGTTGTGTGTTATCTAAAGAAACACATTTGAGCGAAGTTAGGTTGAAATTGGTACACAAATAAAAAAGTTTTTCTCAGAAGAACCTAAATTGGGGGGTTAAGTTTGTATGACAGCCCCATGACCCCCTTGTCCGATTTAAGCGATTCAAACATACAAACAGCCTGCAACAATAATAAGCATGTGTACAAAATTTCAGCTTTTTAGCTTTTATTGCGGCCGAGAAAAACGCACTGCAACAGACGGACAGACGGACAGACAGACAGACGGACATCGCCCAATCGACTCCCCAAGTCATGCTGATCATATATGTATACTTTTTATATGGTCGGAGATGCCTCCTTCAATGCGTTACAAACTTCATGACAAAGTTAATATACCCTTTTACTCTATGAGCGAAGGGTATAAAAAACAACTGTTTCCATAATAACGAGATTTTGTGCTCCATGGATTCTCTATTATGCTCCTTTTAGTTTTATGCTAGGATAGGCTATAAAAAATCTACTAACAAACTCATAGATACCTATAAATTTTCGTCAATAATGGAGACAGAAATGTTGAATTGTTTCTAAAAACTTTCTCAATATGCAAACCTTCTACCTTAAAACACCGGAAAATCGTGTTCTATCTTTCAATAATGGGCTTTTTCATTATATTCCTAAACACGGAACCTAGCCATTTATCTTACTTGTATTGCAACCAGATCTTTTACCAAAGATCCTCTTCTGCCTCAAGTACATTCGTATATTCTCAAATATCACATCACATCCATAGTATATGTATATATATAGCAGGCGCCATCGAGACGCCTCTTTATTAGTACGCATATATTGTCTAATTAGGATTTCTTGGACAGCACCTTGCTTACACAGTGATTTATTGCTTCATACACGAAGAAAAAGATGACGATTTATTTTGTGAGATTCTCGTATCTTTTTTCGGTCGTTTTTGCTCATTTTACATATTGTTCATGTATGTGTGGGTATGTGTAAGTAAAAAGGGAGTTGAGGATTTATAATTCCTTTTTTTCTTTAGCGCACTCACAAGACGAATCATTTTTTCTTCATATTATCATTGTGAGTATGGTTTAATCATTATAAAACATCAAGTCCATCAAAATTTTACTACAGCCCGGTCACAACATCTAAGCTTTATCTTTTATCTCCGATTCAAATGACTGATAGTATCTTTAGTATATCATTCAGACCCAATATATGATTCTAAAACTTTGGATAAAATAAACAGATCAACCTCACAAAAAAAAATTCGAAAAATCTTGTACCTATCATAAAAATCTCGAAATCACTTGGAAATTCTTATAAAATGTTTTTATTTTTTCAAATGCCACTAAAACAGTGAAAAAGATGCATCTCGCGATGCGCGGTGTTCTGTGACGCAGAGAATCACATCAAAAAAGTGCCATCTTCGTCGCATTTAATGTCCCGTCGAGATGCTACTACTTGTACCTATAAAAGTATACCTACAAGTTAAGATGTTGCTTGTAACGATACGTGGATCACCCTCATCACTCCTTTTATACCTAGCACTTTTTAATTGTCGTTGACGACATCGCTGACAGATTTGTTGCGCGATTTCTCACTGCACTGTCGTCTATTCGAGTGGAAATGCATAGTTAAAATGTTTGGTTGTTGCACACGGTGAAGGAGAGCTGTAAAATTTAAATCTTTATATGTAACGCAGACATGTCTTGTCAATTATGTCATAATTAGAGAGTAGAGAAACAATGAACAGTGTATATTGAAAGGGAATGGTGTTTTTTCCAAGAATCCTAAAGTACCTAGTCCTAATGTTGTTTTGTCTTTTTTAATTTCATTTGGAAGTCCTTATAGATGGGTGAAAAGCGGAATATGAAATTACAAAATTAATTCAACTCAGTATCCTAAAAGAGAAAGCATTTGTTTTATTTTTTCTTATAAAAAACACAACTAATCATTTGAATCTGTTTATAAAATTTTTTTTTCTCAAATGCATATTTCACGGCATCATGGCTTCTTGCTAGACGAAATTATAATGCAAATCACCGTGACGAATTAAAAAAATGGAATCTATTCGGATCCATTTAACGTTGTATCTGGTAGGTGTAGCCCGGCGCTAAATAAAACACGAGTATTTCGTTGAAATCATTTATCGAAAAGCCCCCCTTAGCGGGGTGTTTCCAACATACATATACATATTTCCTAAACTCGAATAAATCGATTGGCGAATGAAATAATAATTATAGATCAAAAATAACTTCTTTGGGATACGTACGCAGATAAAAATCATGTCAAGTCATTCTGTGGTGTTGGAAAATGGCGCTTTCAAAATTACACGCGATGAAATCGAGCACAGAGCTCTGATTTTCACTGAGCGACATAGAGGATCGAAAAAATCGACTATTCAGATTCAGAATGATTTGAAATCTAGAGGAGATTGGTATGATTTGGTAACCAATTTTTATGTTTGGTATCACCTGAATTTTAGATATTATATATTTTTCACAATGGCTAAACACTTCTTCTGAACGGTTTGCTGACTGCCCAAAATTCTAAAAAAAAACACACCACTTTTCCCTGACGTTCTCTATCGACGATACCTATGAGAATCTCATCTATTTCGTCTCGTATCCACCCCATCGAAAAGCCTCAGGCTGCTAGTCGTTGTAAACCTTAAAAACAAACTAGCAGAGAATTTTTAATTAACCGAAAACAATGTATGTACTCCCAAGTACATCATGTTAATGCCAATGTTACCAACAGCATCAGCAGCAGCGCCACTAGAAATTTTGCTAGCATCCGTCAGTTTGGAGAAAAAACCCAACTCCTCAACTATAAGAGAACTCGAGAACTATACGCCATGATGTAGCAAACGTATTCAGCTGAATTATCACAAGCTAGGGAAATTGAAATTCAATTACTTCACGTGTTGATGATAACTCCTCTTCGTTTTGTGCTGCTGTGCTGTATCAAAACGGGGGCTTGGCGAAATATGGACAAGTGACTGCGGTGCTGTGAAATGAACGAGAGGCGGGCATGATGAAGACTGCTTATACTTGCTTACGCTACTCTACCAGAAAGGATATGTAGTGAAACTAAGTCCAAACTAGAAAATTAATTTCTATGCAAATATCTCGAAGCACACGAAGCGAATGGGTGTATGATTATATAAGGATACTGCCTTGAAGGTATTATAGATCAGAAGTCCCCGTGTTACACCTCTATGACGAAAAGGGATTGTTATTATTAGCATATACGGGGAAGTATAAGGGTGAATACAAGAGGATTAAAGTGATAGATTCTGGCCACAATCGTATGTGATAAAGCAGGCAATGTGGACTTGGAAATTGGAAAGTGTTTTGTGAATTGGAAATATGTTAAATTATCACAATACAAATGAGATATTTGGGCGGTCTGGTGCTTTGATATTTGAGTGGGTATAGTACGGACTCATCAATCGCTGAATTAATGATATATGGGATCTTAGGTAATTTCAAGTTAATATATTTACATATAAATGCATTTTCTTGTTTCATCGCGGATAAGTAAAGAAGAGTGAAATATGTCAAGCAAATGCTAATAGTTTCTAAAGATTATTCCTCTTTACCCTGCAAAAATTGAAAACGCTAAAATTAGTGCTTATTCCAAACTCATAAAAACCAGCTGCGGAGAAACGAATTCATATCGTCCACAGTATGTACTGTACATCTCGTACGTATTCGTAGAGACGACTCATGTGATGATCGCTCAGCGATCGTAGTTTTGCATCCAATTTCGAGCCATATTTGCTTATTTGTTTAATGTGGCTACATTTCTTATCCCGACTATGACCTAAAGGAACATGTCTGTATATAAACCTTACGCATGCAGTGCATCGCTGGGCGATCATCCCATGAGTCGTCTCTACGAACACAACTCTTAAGAAAGAACCAAGGACTAAATGGTAGATTACACTGAAAAAATTGGGCTATCTAAAATTAAGAAACTCTTTTCTCATTTGCAAAATTCCCGAATTTAGGCAAAATTTCTCAAAATGTGACAATTTCCTCTTGAATCGATCCTATTTTCAATACCTTCTTTTGAGAAATAGGAAGTAGATTCAAGCCTAAACCATTATTCTCAATTCAAGCAAACAAATGCTTGATAATACATTTTTTTTTTACTTCTCCATGCAAAGCTCGTGGAAAAGCTTTATTTTAGCTTTAGCTTATATTGGAGCGTTGTAGTAGATTAGTCAGAAGTGTCTATGGTTCAGTGGGTAGCGCGTTTGACTGGGAAGAATGGGGTTATGTGTTCGATGCTGGTTGGATGCAAGTTTTTTTTTTATTTTTGTTTAGATTCTCTTGTCTTTTTCATAAGAAAAGTTTGCTTGATTCAAAGTTACTTTTCCTTAAAGCGCTGCTAATGGCATTTCACTTGGATCAGTGTGACTAATTCTCAAATGAAGAGAAATATTTCTTGGCTGTTTTTTATTGTCTTTTGTTCTTGATTTGAGCCATATTTTCTTTACTTTAGCAGGCGATTTGGTTCAGTGTAGAATGGGACGTGAACCCGTCTCAAGGTTCGCAACACTGAAGCCTTGTCAAAGGTACTCATCACTATGACTGCGACGATGAAGGGCGATCGTACCTTGAAAGTATTTGAGTTCGCTGATTGATGCCAACGCAATGTCAGTCAGTGTCTGGAGACTGGAGCCCAGCTGGTTCAACGCAGCAGACAGCACTGAACAAGATACTGCTAATGCAATCATGCCGGATTTATACCGGATAAAACCAAACCACCTTCATCGCCTTTCCTCCTGCGGGACCACCTCTCGCAGGGCGGCTTCGGCTAATTAGCTACCTTGCCGAGTTGCTGACTTCTAGACGTCTAGCTTCTTCTTTTTGCAGTTCCTTGTGGATACTGCACACTCACTCACTGTCTCCCAATAATGTAGGCATTCCAGCATACGGTCCACCAAATTCTGTGGACTTAACGCTTCCCTAAGTTCTGCTTTCGGTTGTTCGCGTCGCACGGACAATCTAGCACAGCGGAAAAATAGGTGCCCTGCGTCTTCTGCGACTCCCTTGCAGATAGGATACTCTGGCGAGTCATACAGCTTGAAACGATGCAAGTATTACCGGTATCCACGACGACCCGCTGGGAATTGAGTTAAAAAGCGAGTGAGTATATCTACCGGTTACAGTTTCGTCGCACCGCTGTTGCCGCCGTCTAATGTCTTCTCAAGTTTTTCAAATTTCCAAGTCCGCCGACGCGACGTGTTGTTACCTCAACCGCCGCACAGTGGGGAAAAACATCGAATTTTGGAAACAATTATAAAAACTATTCAATCTTAATGTATTTTGCATATAGGTTTCACACAGATAGAATCAGCCGATCTGAGACTATTTCGAATTTAAGGGGGTCGAGGGGGTAATTTTCAAGTTTTTGTTAATTAATTGAAAAACGATAAAATATACCACAAAATGGTTTGCGCACGCATTAAACTACATAAAAATGCATTTGCAATGACAAGTAATACAATACACTTATTTTGATAAATTATACCCTAGACCAAAAAATAAAAATAAGGTACTTGAAGTTTTTGACGTTTTATTTTTTATTGTATTACTGAATGTAATGTAACTTAAGTCTGGATATAGGTAAATATTCTTAACAAAATGGGAGTTCACGTTTACAAAAATTAAGTTGTTGCGACTTAGGACACGCCTGATTCGCCTGTTGGAACTTTTCAAGTGAACACGTCCATAATTCCTGCACAGTGAAAGGGGAGGGATTACATTTTTTCTGGGCGTCAGTTCAGAGTACCATTATACTCTCAACCAAAAACTAGTTCAATAGTATCAAAACTAGGGGCACCTCTGATACAAAACAAACAGCAAATTTTGCAGGAAGTATTCACGTGTATAAAACCGTCAACATTACATAACAAAATCATCTTTCGTCTATAAAAGTATCAGGCGCTAAAAATTGTGACATATTAGTAATCTTGAGAATTTCTGGATTAACGTATTATAAAAAGACCATTGGTGGCACGTGGCATGAGAAAAATGCAGTTCAATTTTACATTCAATCATTCAACATAAATTAAATTAAATAAATAAATATAAATATCTATTTTTTGATATACATAACAAACAATTCAAAAGAAAATCATAAAACATTTTTTTTTTCGATTTTCTAATCAGAATTTTCATGAAAAAATGAATACCAAAAAATTTGTATAAATTGCAAAATAAATTATCTACACTTTAAGAGCCGCTGAGTCCTTTCTAGAGATATCAGAATAAATTATTTTGCAGAAAGAAACATCAGATTATCTACTACCCAATTTGCTTGTCTCTTATATCAGAATTTCTAAGGGAGGAGTAAAGAGCTTCGTGTGAAGTTGCAGAGCACACTCTCAATGCCCACCTACGGTAAACCGAGCTTAATAGTCTAAACAGGAGATACATTATTTTATGGATGTAGCAACATTGGCCAACAACATCTACTGGCGCCTATATTCGCCATAGTCCTTCCTGAAGCCTCGGTGGCGACCGACGCTTACTCAAATTCAAACTTCAATCAAAACGGTTCATTATCAGTTATCCGCGGACCACTAGTGGGACTAGCGCGACAGTTCAACATTGAACCTAGACCGCACATGCGTTTGCAACATTCAATTTCCGTAATGAACTTTTAGAGAGATATTGAGATTAACAGGACGTTTTGCCAAGTTATTTATCCCCAAAAATTGGTGGGATCACCTTCAAATGCGCTGACAGTGGGACTCGTTCAAACGTGCACAAAAACTTCACAAAATTTCAATTGATCATTCAGTTCGTGATCAAGAAATCAAATTTAAAATCGGATTGCAGTTCGACTCATTAATTTACTAAATGCATTCTCATACATATGTCCTAAAATTAAGATGGTTTATTAATAAATCCAATTGTGTAATTTGTCAATTATCCCAATTGATTTTGTTCATTTTGAGAGAAACGTTGTTTAGAACGCTGGACCATGATACGCTTTGTTTATGTTCTCATGGTCATTGTGCCAAGATCTCTCTGGTAAAGATTGCGATACGTGGCACTCAACCTTTTTTCATTGAATTAATCGAATTATCATTAGTTGGATCGATATTCACATTGAAATTAGCGAGGTATAGCACGATCACCGAAATACGTGAAACTCGGTACAACATTTCATAATTTTATGGCTCACTGAAATTTGGTGGTCCGCAAAAATTAACGAAATTTACCAAGTGGACCATCATATAGAAAAAGGTTAAGAACCACATGCTCTCCAACATTCAGTCTCGAACCAATCATAACCCCCAAATACCTAATGGATTTTTTGGAGGTTATGATATTGCTTCCTACTCTGAGCTTTGCTTACAGATAAGAACAGCTTCCGTTTTTTCGCTCACCAAGTTGGAGGCCAACCCTTAACAGCAGAGATTTATATTTATAAATTAACAGGCATTCTAGTTTCTTTGCTACCACCAGAACTGCAATGTCGTCGGCAAGTCCTACCACAGTCACTCTTCAAGTTCCAAAATGCCGTTGTTCCTACACTATTATCCATAGAAGCGGGCCAAGAAGTGACCCCTGTGGAACTCCCACTTTGACCCTATATTCCGTACGTACAGGAGGACACGATTTGAGAGACGGCTCTTAATTACAGTTGCTACATAGTCGGGAGCATATATTCTTTGTAAAGCGGCATGAATGGAGGCCCAGTTTGCGGAACTAAATTAAAACCGTACTTTACATCGAGCGTCACCACAGAACACCATGTGCCATTTTGGAGCGATTTCACTTCAATTGCATCGCCCGTCTAAAACCGTTCTGCCGGTCTGACAAGTACCCTTTTGCTTCCACCACCGATAACACTGCGTTTAATATTATTCTCTCAAACAGTGTTCCCGAGGTATCGAGCGGGCAGATTGGCCGATGTGAGCTAGACTCTCCTGTCGGTTTATTTTGTTTGGGAAGGAGGTATTTTGTCGTTTCCATGCTATTGGAAAGTTGCCTTCTACCAAGGAAGTTGCGAAGACTTTAACAAACTTCTAAGGTCCTTTAACGACTTATTAGGGATCTCACCTGGAGCTTTTGCTCTCCTCTAATCTTGAACCAGCTTGCCGAAATTCCTCATCTGTTATAGCCGGAATGTAAACCTTGCCCCATGGCCATCAGATCATGTTGAGGAAACAGGACCAACACAATATTTTGAAGCAGCGCCGGGCACTTTAATTGTGGTGATATTTTACCTATCTTTTTTATCAACACTTCATACGCCTTCGCCACAGGTTTATTTCTACGTCGTCGCAGAGTTTTTTGAAACAGTTTTCCTTGCTTTTTTTTAATAGCGAGCGTCAGTACCTAATCGTGGAACGTTTTATGAGAATCTAGTAGGACATCATAGTCGCTTCTTTGAGTTGCCCGCTCAAACAGAAGACGCGCCTTCAGGTAATTGCGCCTGAGCCCAGCAATTTCGTCAGATCACCATCATTGGTTCTCATTTCTTTGACTTAATGCCGAGGCATAGATGCACCGCAGGTCTGCTGGCCTGAGATCTGTACCAACATCAGCTGCCTTGAGATCTGTACAAACCTGTCTTCCGCAGAACCTTCGACTGCACCATTTTGAAGCAGGACTTCATTGAAAAGTGTCAAATTTATTTTTGCAGACCAGCCCGTACTTGGATTTGTGGTCGATATGCTCTGTTTGCCGCAGTGTACAAAATTGCTTGATGATCTGCTATAAGTATAGAGCTCACTGACGTGCCACTCCATAAACAGCGCCAACGAACTGCGATGTGAGATCAATTCTGGTGGGATCCAGTATTGCCCCTTTTAAAGGTAATACATACTATCCCCTGAGTTTATTAGAACAACACCCTGCTGTGAAAACGCGTCGAAGAGCACCGCCTATTTGTATCCCGGCAAATACCACAGGGCTTTTTGTGCTCGCGTCGTGCATCAGTCAGTCCAGAAATTGTTCGAAATCAACGTAGTTCCATCGTGGTGGAGCGTAGTAGCTCTAAAAGTATATGCCGTCGACTTTTTCTCTTTCAACTCTTAGTTTTCCGGACATCCCCCAAAATTCTTATGTTGATCACAGATAATTGCGACGTCGACAGCTTTCTCATTTACCGTTTGCAGCAGAAGATACTGTGCTGCTTGGCAATGGTTCAGATTCAGCCACAAGAATCTCTTAAAGGGATTTGCTGTAGAGCTTTCCAATCGTGTGATGGTTCCAGTTCTTCTTATTTGCTCCCTGACATATATACATACAATTAGGATCGCTATCGCAGGACGCTGTGACTTTATTCTCACATTTAAAGCACATTCATAATGTATTGGGGTTACTGCTGTAGTCTTCAGCAAAGTGTCCAAATGCGAAACACTTGTAGCATCCCTTAGTTGGTTAGTATTAAGAATGACACCACGATGACCAAGAGGTTTGAAGATATTCAGAAGGTATAGAGTTGATAGCTTCTGAAGAAGAGCTGGGAAGATCCTGGCGATGCTGGCGGATGTAGATATTTCAAAGGAGACTATGACAAATTTTCTTTTCTCTTTAGTGAAAATACTTCTTGCTATTGTTCAATCTCAATGATTAGCTTTGCATAGACTGTCTTTTGGAGTACCCTCACTCAGCTTATGGCGTCCCGGGACGTGGGTGCCTCCGTGGTTTGATTTTTATGATTCTTTGATATTGCTAACAAGGAGTTGAAGTCCGACGTTATTATCAACGGTAAATTGCTGTGTAAACTGAACGAAGCGATAGGTTTCTATTATGTCGTTGGACTCTTCACGTCGACGACTTTGTTGAATATTCAGAGTAGTAGTTCACTTATGGTTATAGCAAAATAGTCGTATCCTGTCACATATTATGAATTATGACGAAATGTCCACAGAGGGGCCATCAATGTATATAACGAAACGCAGTTTTTTTGTGAGGAGTTTCCCTTGAGACCTATGCAGGATGGTGTCGATTGAAGATTGCACAGTGAACATTCCAATTTAAAAAATTAGATTTCCAAATTGCTAATTCAAAATTCAAGAAAAAAGCTGTTGGATTAATTGGCGTTCGGATCATCTAATTATCTACTGTAATTCTTATTTATAAATTCGATTGATTCGATTCGTAAAGGCATTTCCGAACGTCAATTAAATAGTAATTCGCTATTACTGTTTTCCCTGCAAAAAAATGGATGGATCAAATAGTGACAGGAGCACGTGTAATGCATACAAACATCAATAAACTTAAAATTTGATCTGCACAGGCGTCTACCTGACAACATGGCTTTATCCTTCGATCAGTGTTACCTAACACCGCCATTAAATCAAATTCCACAAATCGTCATACACTATTTCCGAAATCAACTATCCATGCATATACACGAATATACTACATTCTATCGGTCCATATATCCATACTCTTATGCCCACAAAAACCTTAAATGTGTTTTTCCTCGAAGCGCTTGAAACGTGAAAACGATTGAATATCTTCAAGATAACTCGACAATAATATAAGTAGCACTTCTTCAAGTGTAACAGATACTTGGCAACCGGCTTCGTTGCAATCCTATATAACACAGAGCTGTACCTACTTAAGAGGTTCTCGATATCTTTCACTAGATTTGTTACTGATCGACCACTTTATGACCATTTAAGTGGATACTTATGGATCGACATGTTGTATACATTGCATATCATTCGAGTAAAGATCCTTGTCGTAATAACAATCCGATACAGATTATATTCCACGACACTGAGTATATTGCGCAAACAAACAAATCCCTCGCGCTACACGAGAACTACACGATTAATATTATCGGAATGGTTGTTGTGTTCTCTCCTCTTTTTTCTGAATGTTTGCTTCTGGTACTTGTCCTAGGATAGGATCATAAATAATGGCTGAAAAAGGATCCGTAAAGTATGCACATAAAGGTCGGGATTTTTTTTTACATACATATTCAGTTTTCTACGCCTAGAATAGTGATGGCAGGACCTTTGACATGAAGTTGCATTTATTGAAAACAGATACTTTTCAAGGATCGTGTTCATAGAGTCAAGATGTTTGTAAGAGATCATAGAATATGAAAGTGTCACATTACAAGTGTTCTTTCGGGATGTGTGCATTTATGTGTAGATTATATGTAAGAGATTGAGCGGTTTTGTGGAATTTCGATAAGCAGCCAGAGGATTCTTGAAATTGTATAGGACGGACCAAGAAATGGTCAAGTCCCTCGACGGAACTAAAAATATCTGCTATGTATTTTAGAAGGCCATCTTTATCATCATTCAACGCATAATATCATAAAAATTTATGATACATATAAAAATTAAAAAGGAGAAGAATACTCACTTTGAACAGTCGTGACACTGACTATGAATCCCATTTCTGTCATCGACATTACATACCTCTTGCCTTTTACAACATCCATGCCGCGAATGATTCTAATTTGAATCAGATTGAAAAAGCAATCCTTTCTTTGTCAATCTGGTCGTATAATAAGCTTAATGTTTTCGTCTTTCGTCAGCCTAGATGGGACAGCGACACTTAAATATCCAAAAATGCGCTTATCTTTCCACTAAATCGTCACTTTACAACACTTAACGCCACATCTTTGATACCTCTTTCTGGTTGTACACCGAATGTCGAACAAGAGCCATAAAACCCTATAAGATATGTGACATACATGATTTAAATTATGATATGGAAACCATATGAGAGGAAATGATGCTTCCCAACATTGAAGCATTGTGAAAAGGGCATAGCGGCGCCCTGGGGCACAAGACTTTTCCTTCGTTGCTTAGGAACAAGGTAAGATCCGATTTCCGTAACAATTACTTGAGTAATTAAGATCTTTAGCTGCTAATTTTGATTCCTAGAAAACATGTTATCACAGTTGCAGAACAAAGCATAGTGCTAACTAAACTTGAAGGTTCATCAACTAATATGGTCACTAATGTATAAGATAAAAGATAAAACCTAAAAGACAAACATACAAGTCTTTGTGCCTTCAGACTTCAACTTTATGCTTACGCTTTAAAAAAAAAAAAATGAATGTATATACTAAGCCGACAGTTGTCATCATAAGTTGCGTATAAACGGGCAACGTATCTTAAATGCTTCATTTTAATCTCAAGGCTTATGAATATATTGTAAATAAACTTACCTGTAATTTAACGAGTTCTGGATAATCTGACGCTAATTTGGCTAAATCTTGATAATTAGCCTTAGCTGCTGAAACGATCCACTCTTTTGCTTTTGGATGAGCAAGCTGTAGATATTGAAAATTTTATGAGTTTGTTGATAATATCGTTGCAACCTAGTACGACTTACGGTGACTTCTGCAGGTGGTTTCTCTTCGGCTGGAAGAATCTGAAAAATTGAAAGACGACGTAAGATGGGTGTATACATTTTTTTAGATACATATTTAAGAAAAATAATAATTTTTTTACAATACAATGGGGAATATACTTGCAAGCTTTATTAACTTTTCAGAGTTTTACATTACACATTTTATATCCCAATTATTGTAAATCTCATTCTATAGCGAGCGATATGCATTTATCTGCGCATTATTCTATTTTCTTGACAAAGGGTCTTTTTATAGTCATTGAGAAAAAATGGCGAATGTTGCAATTAGAAAAATACATTTTTTATATGCCTCAAGATACATTCATCTAACAAATTTGTTCACTAATTATGACTTTTAATCTAACAGGGACATTGTCAAAAATAACCCAATATTGTAGAAAAAGCTAAAAGGACCAGAACGTCCATTCCCATTCTCTGCACAAAGCTTGTATACTACTGCACGTATATAAACAGTGCCATAAAGGGATTTCAACGTAAAGAAAAAAAACTGCGAAACCAAAAATGTCGAACCCACCTGAAAATGTCCGCATACGGAACAATACGACAAAAAGGACAAAAGGATAACAAGGGACATGATTCGTTTTGTGGTTAATTTTATAGCTCTGGGGGTGTGCTTTATATTATATTTATATATGGCGCAGACTATATAGGTACATAGATACATGACTATACGACGACGAATCATTTTGTGTCTTACTCTATATATTGCAAACTCTGTCTTTCTTCGTCCCTATTTTTACAGGATATTCGCAATAATGTCCGCCATGCAGAATAATGTATCTGTATCTATGTTTTCTACCTTGATGTTATATTTACGTTCATGTATGTATAGCGAATACAATACAGTGTTTAGGTTACAGTTTAAGGGAACTAACAACCAATTCGAGGACAAAGGTTGTTACAGAACAATATGAAACAGGGAAAAAAAATCTCGAAAAGCCCTGAGGATCGTCGCAAGAGCATGCATAGAGTTATATTTTAATGATATTATCCTTCAAATATTTGTGACAACAACATTTTTTTTAATAATATTAATCATCTCATGCATTTATTAGGATTGAATGATTTTTAAAAGCAAGAAAAGAACCTCTTAATAGAAGGAGAGGGTGGATGGTCAAATTCGTATAAGTCACGCTGGATGATAAAAATCTTTAATACTACACTGAAAAAAAAGGTACCCTGAAACAATGAAATTGTTCATTAAAGTAATGAATATTTAGACCGATATCCCACCGAAGAATTCATCAGCCTTATGAATTTGTTGTTATCAAAACAACGAACAAAAAGTTCATTAAAATTATGAACTACATAATTCATAAAATTAACAACTTGTTCATTGATATAATTACTGAGTTCATCAATTAAAAAAAAACTGGCGCAGGCCGGCATCCAGGTTCATAAGTGTTGACGACATTCATTCTACATTTTACCTCTGCTCTGAAAGGCCATACAAATTACCTACCTACCTACAGTGGGAATCGATCCCGGGACCCTATGATTTGAAGACAGACGCCCTACCTACTACACCACGCAGACTATACGTGATGAAGGTTTATAAAATACACTTAAAGCGATAATGACATCGTTCATAGTACTTACATCGCGGCTAATATATGGGTTCATAGCCGGAATGTACAATGCATAAGATTCTACTGGAAGTTCATTGTGTTCATGATCGCTTTACATTAAGTTGAAGTTTTGTTTTCGTTATACTAACGACCGGTGTTTCGTAAAATAGATGAACTCTGTATTATTTAAAGAAAGAGAAGGTTTATTTACTGTGAACTAATTCATCATGGTAATGAAAAAAGTTCATTCATATTATGATGATTTTTTTTTTCAGTGTGGAACTTTTCAAATGAAAAATGTTTTCTCTGAAGGTATTGTGTTTTATTAGTACACTGAAAAGGACGTGCCTTGCGCTTTCCAGTATACGGTAAATTTAAGCATGCGAACAGAAATACTCCCTTTTGCGTATATAAGACCCGCATACCACCTGATATACAAAAGCTCCAAAGGATGAAAATTGTGTCAAACCTATAGAATTTTAAGCCCGATTGGAGGCCCAGTCTGTTCATCGGCTCTCCGATAGATATATAATAGTCTTCCAAAAACAACCACACTCAAAAAAATTTTACTCCAATAATAGGAGGAAACTTTTTTCCTTCTATTATAGTAGTAAATTTACAACACGATATGAACGAGAGTAATTTTACGCTTTACGGTGTAAATATTTGCTACAAAATTGGTGTAAATCTACAAATGGTAATAAGTAAATTTGCACACATAAATAAGTAAACTTACTCTTAGATTAATGTAAATTTAAATCAGAAATATGCAAATTTGCACTGGAAAAAATGTAAATTTACACCGGCTAACATGTAAATTTACATCCTGGTTTCTGTAATTAATTAATAATATTTACGGCAGCCGGCTCTTCGATGTAAATCGTCCTGGAGCTCCCCGTTATTCCAACGGCCAAGAGCTGCCACTCCCCCTTCGGTTCAAGAGCAAAAAAGCGCTACAACAACAACAATTATATGATGCTCACACGAAGGCACTTCGGACGGAACAGACTAACTGCACACAGAACAAGCCACTTGACAGACACAGGAAAATGAATTAATGCACAAAAGTATTGTAACCGTTTTACACAATGCAGATGTAATTTTTTACACCAAAATCGTAATATTACATGAAACTTTCCTTAAAATTATTGGTAAATATACACTAAAATTGTAAAGTTACACAAAAATAAAGTAATGACACATCTTCACACCAAATGCGATGTAAACTTACACCAAAATTTAGTAAAATTAAAAAATATGTGTAATATTACACTATTTTGTGGGTTTACTAGAAATTTGGTTGAAAAATAAACGTTTACTGTAATTTTGCTAGAAAAAAAGTGTAAAATTCAACGAGTTTTCGATGTAAAATTCAACCTTGTTTTTACAGTGCAGTTGGAGACGTGTCCGGCGAAAAAAAATTCACTAACTGCGAAACGGAATTGATATTTCAATCTGCCAGCCATATATAATTTCGCATGTTGGTTGGATACAGTGAATAAGTCTGCATGTACGCGGACTGTCTTTCAATGTTTTTTGGTGGGAGCTTCAAAATCAACAGGAAATACGAAGACGATATTACAAGATTATTACGCTACAGGGATACTAGATTCCATCTACAATAAAAGCTCCTACCAAACATAATTGAAAGATAGTCCGCGTACATGCAGGATTATTCACTGTATTGCATCAAAATTCGAAAGAGGTATGGCTGGCGGATTGAAGTGATATCAATTGATATTTGCAGCTAGTGAGTTTTTCTTTGGCGGAAACCTTTCCAAATTGGAAAGAAATTGGAAGTCTTCAAGATTCCTCTTAGATTATCTTTCAATGATTTCAAGACAAGGCTGCACGGTGCGGCACGGATTGGCGGGGCACAGTGCGGCACGGAACGGCACGAACATTTTCTGCATGTGTAATGGTAAATATCTTTACAGAACCAAATGAAACAGAACAGAAGCGAAGGTAATAAAATCTCTTCAAACTTAAAACAATTTTAGAAACCATTGTGGACTTCCAATGATACCTACTACTACTCAATAATTTAGGGACAATGCGGCACGGATTGGCGAGGCACAGTGCGGCACGGAACGGCACGAACATTTTTTTCATGTGTAGTGGTACATATCCTTACAAGATACATCAAGTGAGATATTACCGCCAAAACGGGCGATGTGCCTACACCGCAAGTCGAGCAACACGAAACCATGGAGTGGTATAAAGAACGAGGCAAGGAAGAAGAGGTACATATCTTTACAGAACCAAATGAAAGAGAACAGAAGAAATGGTAATAAGATCTCTTCAAACTTAGAACAATTTTAGAAACCATTGTGGACTTCCAATGATACTCATTCAATGATTTCGGGACAATGCGGCACGAACATTTTCTTCATGTGTAGTGGTAAATATCTTTACAGAACCAAATGAAACAGAATAAAAGCGATGGTAATGCGATCTCTTCAAACTTAAAACAATTTTAGAAACCATAGTGGACTTTCAATGATTTCAGGACAAGGCAGCACGAATTGGCGGGGCACAGTGCAGCACGGAACAGCACGAACATTTTCTCCATGTGTAGTGGTAATATCTTTACAGGACCAAGTGAAACAGAACAGAAGCGATGGTAATACGATGTCTTAAAACTTAAAACAATTTTAGAAACCATAGTGGACTGACTTCCAATGATTCTCTTTCAATGATTCCAGGAGAAGGCGGCACGGAACGGCACGAACACTTTCTTCATGTGTAGCGGTAAATATCTTTACAGAACCAAATGAAACAGAACAGGAGCGAAGGTAATAAATAAGATGTCCTCAAACTTAAAACAATTTTAGAAACCATAGTGGACTTGCATTGATTCTCTTTTATTGATTTCAGGACAAGGGGGTACGGTGCGGCACGGATTGGCGGGGTACCGTGCGGCACCAACATTTTTTTTACGTGTAGCGGTAAATATCTTTACAGAACCAAATGAAACAGAACAGAAGCGAAGGTAATAAGATGTCTTCAAACTTAAAACAATTCAATGAATTCAATGGCGTAATCAATCAAAATATGGCGTAACAATGCAAGGTAAACAAACATTCAACTCAATACAATGTACAAGCTTTCGGAAAATGTTGTGCGTCTTGTCTATACGATAAGACTAACCAGGCGACGGGCACTACACTCTAAAAAGTGAATTTAAATTTCCGCTGAAAATGCGGTAATTTTACACTTTTTCCCGCTTATAATCACATCAAGAATGCTTTTTTCAACAATTTCTGTGTAAAATAAGAAAATTACACCAAAATCGGTGTGAAATGTATTTTTACGCTACACTTGTGTATAATTAAGATTTTCTGGTGCATTTTTACAACTTTTATGTGATTAATTAGAATTTTTGGTGTATTTTTACAACGTGCAGTTGAAGTTTTACTCATTTTTTGTAGCGTGTTCTCCAGTTATCATACTTCAATCGGCTATGCTTAGCACAGTGAAACACTCTTTTTCGAAAATTCTCTGTGGCTCACCTGGTTGAGTCGCACTCTACGATGCTAGTAATCTAGAGGTCCGGAGATCGAATCTCGGCGGGGTCCAAAATTTTCGTACATGTGCGGATAGGGAATATATAGTGCTTTCAACATTATATACACTCCGAAATGATATGCAATGTAAAGTTGACTCGAAATTGCCTTTAAACGACTGAGTTAACGCACCATGGCCCCACATGGGGCTATAGGTACTGAGAATAAGAATAGTATTCCTGTATAGAAAATTAAATTTCTGTCGGAAGTTAATTAAATTCTTTATGGGAATTTTAAATAAAAAATTTAATTTTACACATGGATATGGGACTTGTTTCCTTCTAAGAATTTAAAATTAAATCTTTGTTTGAAATGGGTTAAATATATTGATGTAATTTTAAATGCTTTATTTAACGTAAATTTCGTGCTGTAAATTTACAACTCTGAAAGTTGGCAACCAATTGCCTACTCTGAAAGCTGTAAAAATTTAAAACCGTGAAGGTTAATTACTATTTGGGTTACTGATTAAAGGGGCATTTTCTTACAATTTTTCAAAATTGGAAATTGTATTAGTTTTCACCAGGGGCGTACACAGCCTGAAAGTGCGAATGCACCAGGGAACACTTTCAGTTTCACTACTTTCAAGAGATTTTCCAATAAATGTTTATTTGCTTATCAGAGCTAGGTCATAATTATAAATCGGAAAGATTCTGGACCTCCGGAATAGGATTCGCAACATATACCAATTGTAGAATTTTCCTCTGTGAAAACTATAAGCTACGACAATTATTCAACAATTTAGAAAATATAAGATTCAAAACTTCAAAAAATTTAAATATTCAATATATGTAATATATTTTTAAAAATTAAAAAAATTTAAAATGCAAAAATTCGAAAATTTAAAATTTAAAAATCAAAAATCAATAAATTCCAAATTTAAAAATTCCAAAAAAATTTACAATATCAAAAGTTTAAAAATTTAAAAGTTAAAATGTCAAAAGTTAAAAATTATCAAAATCCAAATTTTAAAATTCAGAAGTTACATTCTTAATTGCAAAAATTTGAAATGTCAAATATGTAAAAATTCAAAAGTTAAAAATTTAAACATTGAAAGTTTGAAAAAATTCAAAAATTCAAAAAATGTTAAATTGAATATGGAAATTTATGCTTTTCTATGTGTATGTTTTCTCGGTTGTTTTACGAATATCTCACACTGAGATTTTTCTTCCAAAAAGTATGATATCCCACTAAAAACAATAAAGCTGCAAAGGTGTCCGCCAAAGAAAAATTTAACAGCTGCACCAAGCATATATCTACAGCGTGGATGTCAAACTCAAAACCTGGCCTGGGACAAATACCAGTCTTCAGGATTAAGCGGACGCACAATACAAATTTAGAAATCGCTTATTGAAAATTATTTTGGAAATTTCATCACAGAAGTAACTATAAATCTGAGTCACTAACGACCTTGAGATTAAATGCTTTATAAATATGTATCTACAACAGATTTAGAAACTTTAGACATGAAGTTAAAACGCATAAACTTCGTTGATCGATCAGTAACTATATTTATTTGTGAAAATGTTTGACAGCTGGTCAGAACATTGTAGCACAGGTCATCCAGAAACGTCCAGAACTATTTTGGGGGTCGAAATTGTTAGACTGACTTAAATTAAGTTTGGACAGAATATCCACATCTTTCTGTTCCAACTTAATTTTAGTCGGTCTAACTAAACTAACAAAACTAAATTAACAAAAAAATATTGCCGATGTGGCGTGGAACATATGCAAGGCATGTACAAGTAAAGCTTAATAAGTTGAAAGGCGAAAAATCGGGTAATGGGCTGGAATCGTTATGTTTACGAATGTTGACATTCAGGTGATCTTCTCACAAAACACAGGAGTCTTTGCTGTATGCAAAACACCGCCCAAACAAATGTACTTAAAATAACCGCCAGCAGTCTATTTGTAGAACAAGGGGAGACATTTCTAAAATATGTAATTCAAGCTTGCATAAGCCACTCTTGACGAGTTTTAGTAAATTTCTTCGAATTTAGTTTAACACCGCCATTGTTTTATTTGAACGTTTTTATGCTGAAGCTACACTCAGAAAAAAATGTCCCATTAACTCTCAATAGGACTCCTATAAACTAAATTTCAAACAGTTTAATCCCATTAATTTAAAAAGATCAGAAACTGTTGATTGAAATAATGAATAATGAATAATAGGACATACATTTTAAATTAACAGGATAATCTAATTAGAACACACAACTAAACAAAACCGGTACAGAACAGGCGCATTATTTTATTGGACGTCCTATTGCATTAATAGGATAAGCCTTTTAATTCAATTTCAAACACATGAACGTATCTCGCAATATAATCAACAACATGCTCGTAGCCGAGATCGTTCGGTTGCCTTCCCGTGACACGGAAAGATCAATTAGTACTAGTGAATCGAATGTTCAATACTCGGTCAATATCGTGATTCTTAAAAAATAGTCCGTGAATGGTATAATAATATTGGGACTAAACAAACGGATATTTATCGAGTGAGTTTCTAGCAATCTGAAATGACTATTCCATTAAAATGATATCATATAAAAATAATAATATGATACCACATTAACTTAATATTTTGACCGTATTAATTTAATGATGCTGTATCCCGTTAGTTTAATAATGGTCCTATTAGTCAAATAACCGGATTTCCCTATTGACTAAAATTAATAGGAGAAAATGACCAATTCCTATTTATTTTATATGAAATTTTCTCTGAGCGCACATTGTGTTTCTTTGGTCGCGGGCCGCACAAAAGTTCGAGTTTGACATGTCTGATCTACAGTGTCACATTTTGAGTGAATATATTCGGTTAAACCAGAGCGTACGCAGAAAAATATTTAGGAAGGGGTTTTAAGAATGAATTTGACATAGGCCATGCATTTTAGCGCGACTATATGCTACGTCTAAGAGTGACATAATCAGATAAAAATCTTTCTTTCTTCCAATTATTTCAAAATGCCAAAGAACAAAGGATCAGCTATAACTAGTAAAAAATTGTGAATTAACACTGATCAGGAAGCAGTTGCAGTTATGGTACTTCCAAAAGGCACTATACTCAGGACTGGATTTTTATGTGATGCTGCGGAAGAATCTTCCAAATAGCGGAAAAGCGACACCATCTCAGTGATGCTGAGTTACTTGCTCAATTTGCTCACTTTCCACCTGTTAAAACTATTTTCATGGGGCAATTTCCTCCTTTTATATAAACCCGACTTGTAACAGTACATCGAACAATTTCGAATGGGGTTTGAACCCCCAAAACCCTGGCGCAGTGTCGCCACTGGTTTCCACCTCAAGGTTCTATTGTATTATATGAAAAATGTGCTTACCCCTCATACTTCAAGCAAGTATACCTATATACTTGAAAACTCCACGTGTTATAATTAGGGAAACACATTAATAACAATCACACGTGTAGTTAGTGTCTTCATTAGAGAGTTTTTGCCATACAACCCTACGCATATCCTGGGGACATAATGTTTGCAAACTTTTAACATACTTGAAAAAGTATTATATACCGTGTGGCTGTGGCAGGCACTAGGGCACAAGGTGTAATTGTAAACGGTTTTGTATATGACGAAATATTTTTCGAAAAAGAAATAATTATGTTAAGCTTGTTTCTTAGGTTAAGACAAGAACAAGACCAAAGAAATGCGCATATAATTAAAGTACGACCTAACATGTATATTTCCAGATCGTTTTCCTAATTAATCAATTTTACAACATGTAAAATTCACAGTATGTAATTATATCCAAGAGGGCTTCGAAAACATTTGAAATGTCGAAAGTACAAAACCCTAACATTTCGCTTTCAGCAAATGAAATTTGCGCGTCTTTCGTACACGATTTATGACCAGCTCGTCCTTAAGGATGCTGAGAATTTTTCAGAATACGAGTAAATTCACCACTCATTTCTACCGTTCGTTAAACCTCTTGAAAATATTATAAGGGCTCTCCTATCTTAACAGCAACATTTTTAGTTTACCCAAACTGCGGCGGCTGTTCATTGTATTTAATTTTTAATTATTGATACGTACTCGTACGCACTCTAAAGGAGAAAAAAAAACTTCAAAGTCTTTTGCCGACGTTCATTATTAATACTTGGGAAAACATCCTTTTATGTAGAATGGCAGAAGTTAATACTTGTAAATACATTATCCGTGTGTCCATTGTGTGGTTTTAATATCAAGTAGTTTCTTTTGCTGTTTACTTTTGACATTATAGAATTAGGATGACTCGTGTATCCACTTGACGCATCTTGATACTAATAATGGTAATGTAGCGTTGTGGTTGCGAGTGCTATGATGAATAGAATCCTTAATTGGATTGAAGAAAGTATATTTTTGAAGGGTGCTTTATGCGGCGATGCAGTAAGTGCTGTGAGAAATTTTCACGTGTATTGCAAGCCTAACACATTTGGCTTATTATCTGCTTTGCAGTATTTTTTTATCAATATCTATAATTTTAGAATCGAAAATGTTGGGAAGGTTTTTATCGTCTTAACATCACATATACCTACTCAAGAAACAGAACTGAATCTAATTTTTCTTATTAATTTCTACTTTTTTCTCGGAAACATCTTCTCTTGACTGATGGTATTTAGTAATTTTACGCCTTTCAAAATCTTTTCGCTATCTTATTGATCACTGTGAAATTTGATCTCATCGTACAGCACAGCACGCTACCAACGGCTATTGGACAATCCAATTAATTTGATTTCTGGATGACCCACAAAAATTTCGCCAAAACACAACGAACCGGTTAAATCATTCGTTGATAAATTGAAAATATATCAAATTTGTAAATTTTTCAAGAATACATTTATTTAAAAAGCACATCCTACAAACAAGATGAAAAATGGCGGCTACTATTAGCTAGATTGGATCGTGAGAAAATTCAGATTTGTTGCGGTTATTGGACCAACGCGGGAAAATGTAAAAGGTTTGGTGAATCTTCTCGGCCTAGATCTGTCTTGTATAGTGTATAATGCTGTAATAAATGTTTACACATGTGCATTTCTTTTCTGTGGTGTGATATTTCAATAATTTGAAATTGAGAAAATGTAGACACTAGCAGCCATGCAATTCGATTACTTTTGGGTCTGCATAACCTATTCATACAATGCCCCTTGACTGACTTTAAATTAAACCAATATCGTCACGAAAAAAAAAAAAACAAGCGAAGAAGGTGGATCTGTTCATTTCGTCTCGTTTTCGTAAAATCATGCTGAAACAACAAAGAAACCAATTATTGGAACAAATTAACAATAATCGATCGCATAGATAAGTTAAATTCAAATTTCAAAACCAAAACAATCAATCAATCAATTTCAAATTTTGCCCCCTGAAGGAAAAAGAGTGTTTTGTCTTCGTTTAGTTTTTTATTTCTGTGGCGTCAAAGGTAAGGTTCCTATGGTGGAAAATTGACGAGGTCGTCATCGTCGCTACACAGTTCAGCATATAGCGTCAAAACTTTGGATTAAACTAACAATAGATAGCCCGTCATGATCTTCATCATCACAGAAAAATCGCTAGTGTCATGATCGTCGTCGTCGTCATCGTATGAGCGCCGTCATCAGCATAAATACTATCTCATCGCAATGCTAATCATCGAATAATAATTACTTTGGCAATGATGCTAGATGTTTTGGTATTAGGCTTTGATATTGAACTGATTCGTGACAGAAGCCCATTTTGAACCACTTCGATGAGCGAACCAACATTCGCAAATGACTTGATAGTAGTTTTAACCTGATTTAATATGCAATTTCAAGGAGCTCGTCAAAAAGCCTTGAAATGCGTCAGCTTTTTAGAAAACCAGCCTTTTGTACACCCCTCACAACAATAATTCATGAAACTCTACTCATGATTAAAGACAGTCTAGGATTGATTATAAAAATTAATTCAAACCCAATTTGATATTTCATTCTCCTACTGGGAAGAGTGGCATTTTGACAGCGTCATGTAAGCCGTGACTTTACACATTTTAACACGGCCGCAGTCATGACCTGCACTACGCTAGACAATTGCTCCGTTGAACGTAAAGTTCGTTCAGCTCTCCCTCTATACTAAACAGCTACAAATCGATCAAATCTTTTCAAATTGTTTTTCAACACGATTGTTTATATGTATTGGGTGCCATCAAAATTGTCTGATGGCCAGAGAGATGATCCTCCATTCCTCCTTTCTCAAATCCATAAATATAAGCAAAGGGAAGAAAAACGCCTAGTACTGCGAGATTCATTTAGTAAGATGATTGAACGAAAATATCTCCCGTAAGGCGAAAATTTGGTCGACGGCATGGTGAAGTTGATTTGGGTGAAAAAAAAACCTTTTCATTCAAAAGAAGGTTTCCTCAATTTGATAGTATGTATACACAACTCCATGTTATCGATCACCAATTCAATGAATTTCCAAAGATACGATGTGATCAATCTGAACGATCGGATGGTGCCGTAGAAATTCAATTTATCTGTTTTGATTCATGTAACAATTTTGCGTGTAGCGCGCGTTTCTTTCTCTGATATTTAATACATTATTGGCTTTGACCTCTTCTCCTCTTGGCTGCTTCGCTTTAACAAGTTTGCAATGTTTACTTATATTACTTTTAGTAGTGAAGCTGTCAGCGTATTTGTTAAATATTGTGAAGACCACATGCTGAAAGTTTGATTATTATTAAAAACAGGAGTGTATGTTTGATGGCTTTTGGGTGTTAACAAAAAAGATGAAAATTAAGTACTCTAAACGGTTTATAATGTTGTACACAAAATTATTGTAGAGAAGACAAGCAGGATATGCTTCCTTTATGGACAGTCATGTTACATGTCAACGTGTTATATTAACATAAAATGACGAATGAAGTGATCATACAGAAAACAAGTCTTCAGACAGTTACACAATGTATGATGACCGGATATTGTTATGTCAATAAGATTAGTAATGATAGGAAAATATTACATGGAAGTGAAAGAAGTCATCGATTAAGATTTGTGTTTCAAATGAGCTACCATTGGTTCGTAGGCCTTTTTGCACTTTGACCCTTTGAGCACGGAAAAATAAATAAATTTTTTTTTTGCGTACTTATCATTACCATTACTTTTGTAAATTAGTAAATACAGGCTTTTGTTTTATAGAAGTGAAATATAATTTTTTACAAGAAAAGACAGATGTGAACACCGACTCGTAGTGGAAGGCCTGATCGTTCGTATGTAATTCAGTCAGTCGACCATATTAAACGAGACCGAGTTCTAATCGTGCGAACAGCACGATGAGTGTATATCCTATACCCATATACATACATAGAAGGCGCGCAAAACCCAAAATATTCAATTCCATATTTTTTGTAGGGGAGGGAGTGGTAGATGGGTCGGACCTGGCACATCTTTATTATCTTTTCAAGGCATCCAGCGGCTACCATTTGATACTAATTTGAAGTTTTTCGCGACATTCTATCAAAAGATATGGCTGAATATTACTTTGTGGGGGAGGTAGGGGTAGGGGTAGTCGGACCTACTCCACTTTCCATCAACTCAAAGTAGGTATATGTCAGAATGAGACATTAATCAAAATTTCAAGTCAATAGCGATATTCTACCGAAAGTTATGATCGAAGTAAAATATCAAGGAGGTGTAGTTTGTATGGGAGGTAGGGGAACCCGTGGTCCGATTTGGCCCATTTTCAATACCGTCCAAGATTTTAGCAAAACAAGCATTTGACCAAAATTTCAAACCGCTAGCTTCATTATTTCGGGAATTATCGTGCTAACAGACAGACACACGGACAGAGACAGACAGACAGACATGGCTTATTCGCTTCAGGGACCGTCCCTGATCATTTATATATATACTTTCCCGGAGGCTCCTTTGAGGTGTTACATAATATTGGCGTAACAAAAACAATACAATATACCATCTTATGGGTATAGGGTATAAAGATTTAAGCCCAACGTAGCTCGCTATGTTTCACCAACATCATGATTCACTATATATTTTTCGTTAATCGACCTCGCTATTTTTTGGATAATCTCTGCCAGGTGCTAGCGATTCAGTAAAAAATTTGGTTCAAAGCAGTTGGTTTTGAATAAGCAAGGTCCTCGGCTATGATTGAAATGCTAGAGACGCTAGTAGATTACGATCTAACAGGTAGTATTCACGCAGCTCTTTTGCCTAGCTCACAGCTTACATGAAGAGAAGATCTGTGGATACACCCCTTCACTTTATTGTGGGCTACATTGAGAAACTCGGAGAGTATGTCATGGTAGCTTTTTGTATATCAAGGCGCTTTTAACAATATGAAACATAGTTCAAGTTCAATTACCGATAAACTATCTTTCAAGGGAGTTGACCAATCGCTCTGTAAGTTTATTGACCAAATGATGGCATAGAATTTGCTAGAAAATAAGCTTTGTCCATACGAGAAGATATATGGAAGTAGGGGTACTCCACAGGACAGGCTAGGAATTGGTTTCAAGAGGGGTCCAAGGCTCGGTATTAACATTTTGTTAGATACATTATTTGAAATCTATGAAATTTTTAGTAAATATTTTTCGTGACCATCGCGTGGAACAGGGAAATCTACTTGGTTTTTGGCTAAATTTTTGTCTGAATCAATTTCTCTTTCTGAATTTCTCCTATGAACAATATCGTTCCCTTGCAAGATATTGACGCTTCATCATCACTCATCATCAAAAGGTATTGTCCATCGAGATCGTGACTCGACCCTTTTTGCCTGTTTGAAATTTCTTGCAATAACCATCTCAAGTATCATGTTCCTATTCTAAAAGACTGACAGACAAAGTCAATTTCACAAAATTCTTAAGAAACAAGATCAATCTTTAAATTTTTCAAAGCTTAAAAAAACTAAACTAAACTAAAATTAAAAAAAAAAATAGGGGGCTTCGCCCCCTGCTCGCTTCGCTCGCCAACCCCCGGGGCCGATGGATACCCTTCACTTGGGCTAAAAGTTTTTTCGGGCGTACCTATGACTTGTATTTAATCCCCCTCCTCATTCTTTTTCTTCCGTCTTGACAAAAGTTTTGGGCTTGGTTGAAATAAGTGGGCAAATTAAAATCAGTGAAAGCTCTGTTCGCGGACAGCTCCCGCAGGCGGACATCTCCCGTAGCCGGACAATTTTCTTGGTCCCAACTTTTTCCTTCATATTTTAGAACAAAATCCATTCCACTAGGCGGACGCTCTACTGGCCGGACACGGACACTATTCCTGCTTACATTCCTCATGAAGCATCTCCCGTAAGCGGACACAAATTTAATGTTTAGTCAACTTGCTGAAATTAATGAAAACTGGATACGATTACAGAAATGCATTTAAGTTTTGTTTTTGAAGATTTTTGGATCCACGGGTACCGTGCATTATTGTGTCTTCATACAGAAATAGGACGGTTATACCCAAAACCCATACCTGGTCGGCTGTTCAACTTTTCGGTTAACCGGAATTTGAATTTACTTTCATATTTGCGGACAAAGTCTCAAATTTTCTGTCTACTAGAAAAAAGTCTTTTTGTGTAAGAACATACAAATGGGCTTTTTGGAACCCGCGAATCATTTATTGTTTTTTTGTGTGTTAATCTATTCATCATACAACAGTTTATTGGCAAATAAAATTTTCCTTAATAAAGGACTTATCACCGTCTGGAGATTAGATAAATATAATTCGATAAAGGAATCGAATGGTCGGTTCCTTGTTGATCGTATAGGCCCATCAGAAATTTCACGTTAATTTCGATGCCGAGACTGATCATCTGGGAGGGTAGTTTTGCCTATACAGGAAGAAATGTTTCTGGAACAGAGCATATGTATTGCACGGGATCATTTTGTACGAGCCATATTGAAAGGATTAAAGCGCCAAGGTGTTCAACTCATGCTCTACTCCAAATTAAATTTTATTACAAGTTTAGGCAAAACTACATTCCTGTTCCTCTCGTGATTTTCTTTTAGAATTATGTATCCTCCTCCTATGGTTCGTAAGGAATTTACGCGTTGATGTAGAGTTACTTAATCGAGGTTCTCTACACCAAGCGAAACTGCCAATTTGAAGAAGCTTTACTTAACGCTTTGTTGCTTTGGTAAAGACACATTAATTCAAGGATTTGTGAAATTGGTGCAAAAAATGTTTCTTAGAAGAACCAAAATGGGGGTTGGGTTTGTATGGCCACTCCATGACCCCATGGTCAGATTTTATCAATTCTTAGATATGTTTTGTGTCATCAAGAGAAACACGTTTGTGTGTAATTTTGTGGAAATTGGTGCACAAATAAAAAAGTTTTTCTTAGAAGAACCTAATTTGGGGGGTTGGATTTGTATGGCAGCCCCATGACCCCATGCTCCGATTTTATCCATTCTTACATATGTTTTGTGTCAACAATATAAATACATTTGTGTGAAATTTGGTAATCAAATAAAAAAGTTTTTCTTAGAAGAACCTAATTTGGGGGGTTAAGTTTGTATGGCAGCCCCATGACCCCATGGTCCGATTTGATCCGTTCTTGCATATATTTTGTGTTATCTATAGAAACACATTTTGGTGAAATTTGGTTGAAATTGGTAGACAAATAAAAAAGTTTTTCTTAGAAGAACTCAAATTGGGGAGCTAGGTTTGTATGGCAGCCCCATGACCCAGTGATCCAATTTGGGTGAATCAAACATACAAACAGCCTGCAACAATAAGAAGCACGTGTGCAAAATTTCAGCTCCGTAGCTTTTATAGTGGCTGAGAAAAACGCGCTGCAACAGACGGACAGACGGACAGACGGACAGACAGACTGACAGACAGACGGACATCGCCCAATCGATTCATCTCGTCATGCTGATCATATATGTATACTTTTTAAATGGTCGGAGATGCTTCCTTCAATGCGTTACAAACTTCATGACAAAGTTAATATACCCTTTCACTCTATGAGCGAAGGGTATAAAGATCGATTTTCCGATTTGCGAAAATTTAAAAAAAAATGTTTATTCAAAATTATACGGTACCAGATTTAAACCATTTTATTGATTTATGTGTACATATAAGTGGCGACTCTGTTAATTTCATTCACCTTAGATCACGTGATCTGATTCCAGAAGGAGCTCAATTGAACCAAATTTGACAATATTCACAAATTCAATAAAATTATGGTTTAGAATATTACAATTGAAATGGCATCATCTTAGCGACTGAAGGCGTAAATGTTTGAAGTCATATGGGGGAGTAAGGAACGTATTTAAAAAATCTCAAACGAATTGAAGAATTACATCGTTATCAGACGCGATTAGACGTCTCCAAAATAGGCTAGTGGACCCAGTCGTTTTTATTTCTTGGTTTAAAACGTTTTATTTTCAATATAGAGCAGTGAGTAGTCAAATATACTGGGTTGAAATATTGGAGATTTATAGTTTCAATAAGATGGGGTCGCAACGTACACCACGAAAAATATGAGGGGGGCCACTTTAATGGGTGACTTCAGACTGGCTTTCTCAGACAGAGCCAATTCACTTGGCGTCATCATATTGAATGGAAAACTCAGATGGAAGCCAAAAATTTGAGAACGGTAGACTAAGCTATGGCTGAACCTTATTCATGCAGGAAAGCGATTGGGAAAAACTGGGGATTGCAACCGAAAGTTGTACTTTGAACTTACGCGGCGGTTTTTCGTCCAATACTCCTGCAAAGCGTGGTCTTCTGGTTGAATGCGCTAAGGACTAAAACTAACAGTCATTTCACAATCAGCGGAGCACTCAGGACGACTCCATCTGGTGCCTTGAATGTGCTACGGTATTTCAATCCTCTGAATATCTTCATGGAGTAGGCTAGCAGATTCGAATTATTATATTATTAAAAGTTAGGCGCCCTTAACTCTCAAAGTTAGGTGTGTCTGTCCTGTTCTTAAGAATTCAAATAAATGCCGATCTTACTGCTTTGCTTATATGGTAAAAGCTCCCGTGGACGGACACTGACGGTTCCAGCATTTTCGCCCGGCCACGGGAGATGTCCGCTTACGGGAGAGGGTTAAAAAAATTGGTTCTATGTGCGCATTAATTTATACATACTAATTCAAAAGGAACATTAAAACAATAAAAGTGTTGTGTCTATGCGCATGCGTTTTAGTTCATTTTTGATTTACAAACCTCCACGTACGATGCGCAAATGCACGTTTACCAACAAAATGTTCCAAGCTTTCATAGGAAAAACAAGTAGAAAAATTTTAGTTTTAATTAGGTATTCCAAAAACCGGTAAGATGCTCCTTCCTAAGTTGTGTCTTACCCAGAGCGACCACTTGACCCAGTCTAGCATTGTTACTTGAAAGTCGTAAGACACTCGAGCGTTCGCAATAGTGACTTCTTTCCACTGACTTAATCATCAGAGCGTTAATTAAAGCTTCTTCAAATTGGTAGTGTCACCTGATGTAGAGAACCCCGACTAAGTAAGTCTACACCAACGCGTGAGTTCCTTAAGAACCACAGGAGGGGGATAATTAATTCTAAAGGAAAATCACGAATACCTTCAACAGTTTATTTAATTTTGGCTAAACTTGTAATAAAATGTAATTTGGAGTAGAGCGCTTTAATCCTTTCAATATGACTCGTACAATAGGATCCCGTGCGATACATGCTCTGCTCCAGAAGCATTGCTTCCCGTATAGGCAAAACTACTCTCACAGATGATCACTCTCGGCATCGAAATTAACGCGGAATTTCTGATGGGCCTACACTATCAACAAGGAATCGACCATAAACCGACCGAATTATATTTGTGTAATCTCCAGATGGTAATAAGTCCTTTAGTGGAAAATTTTGTTTGCCAATAAACTGTTTTATGATGAACAGCTTTTTCTAGTAGACAGAACAGTTGAGACTTTGTCCGCAATGCAAGGAAATTCAAATTCCGGTTAACTGAAAAGCTGAATAGCCGACCGGGTTAAAAACCGGAAGACGAAAAAGCTGATTGGGTTGGTCGTCCGTTGTAGAAGTATGGGTTTTGGGTCTAACTATCCTGTTTCTGTATCCCTATTTCAATACACAAATGCATGGTATCCGTGGAGCCAAAAATCTTCAAAAACAAAACCTAAATGCACTTTTGTGATCGTATCCAGTTTTCATTACTTTCAGCAAGTCGACTAACAATTAAATTTTTGTCCGCTTACGGGAGATGATTTATGAGAAATTTAAAAAGGAATAGTGTCCGTGTCCGGCCAGTAGAGCGTCCGGCTAGTGGAATTGATTCTGTTCTAAAATATGAAGGAAAAAATTGGGACTAAGAAAATTGTCCGGCTACGGGAGATGTCCGCCTGCGGGAGCTGTCCGCGAACGGAGCTTTTGTACTTTAATTTTGGTAGCTACTACGGTAGACTCTTCACCCATATACATTTTGTCTAATCTAAGGTATAAGAGTGGTCATCAAAAATGGGCAAAAGTTGGTACTAAGTTACTAGATTATATGTTGCATTGCAGGTTTTAGATATTTCTAAAGCCGGCCCAACTTAGCACGCAGTTTGCCGTAATACGCAACAGAGAGCCAGGGGAATGGGATTTTTATCTTCATTTGCGTTGTTCAGTGAATTCAATCCGATGACGGTACGTTGATCTTTTGAGCGTGGCTCGAAAGAACGGTTGCGAGTGGTTCGGCCGAACTTTTTTGTGCGTGTTTTAACAAAGCATTTGTAGAGTCAATTGTGTGCTATTTTCTTCTGATGTCTCCAACAATTTTTGTCATTCATAAGTTGTCCACTTTTTTGTCGTTAAAAAATCTAAAATCTTGTAGAATAAAAATTACTAATTTAATTTTTTTTTCAAAAAATTGTGGTCCGTAGTGATTCGTGTTCAATCAAAGGGGTCATTTGTGTCAGTCATTTGTGAGTTGGGAGCCACTGCTCTAAAATATTAATACTAAAAAGGAGATATCATTGCCATTGGAGATGTCCTCGCCATGATCACCGGGGAGGTTTGACCTTCTGTATTATGATCTCTGTAGAAACTACGGGGATGAGGAGGAGGAAGAAAATGTCTTAAGTTTTTATTGTGGTTACTCAGACTTATCATTTTCTGGGGCATACGTTTCTGCCGATTTGAGAATCCTGGAGAATGCTGATATTATTAAAATTCAGTATTTTATCGGGATGTTCTAAGGCCGGAATAGTCTATCTGGTGTGGTATCAAAAAGGATACCTAAATGTGGTCAAAGTCTGTTGTGGGTATCATAACATAGCGACCTCTTAGAAAACACGAAGTTTGGAAACGGTGTCAGTGGACGGCAAACTAATTAGCTAGAAGTTTCATGTTACGTAGGAACCGATTAGTATTTCCTTAGATGGAAAATAATCTCCCGTGAAGCTTATACGCGTAGAGCATATAATAGTGGCATCAACTCAAAGCTGTACAGCAGACGTGTCAAACTCGCGGCCCGCGGGCCGCATGCGGCCCACCTCGCAGTTCTGTGCGGCCCGCGGGCATGTCGAAGCAGCACAATGTGTATCAACACAAAAATTGGGAAATTGGTAAGGTGAACAAATTCAGCCATTGAACTCAAGTCTTCAAAAATTACTAAAACTCGTCAGTGGCTTATGCAAGATTATTTTAGGATTTCCAAATACATACTACCAACAATTTGAGGATGTTTATTTGATTTTATAAGACAGCTCATCTTTTTGTACAGGACAGTACTAAGTCTCTTCATGAAACTGATCTGTCCGATTCTGTTCGGGCTCGAGATTTATTTGGAAAAAGGGCAAAGCTTAAAAAACTACGCAAATCTTGGAATTATGGTGACTAAATCACCTGGAGGGAAATTCCAACATAATAATTACAGCCATTTTTGACCTATTATCAAGCTGTATTGTGCAAGAGCTTGTTTAAAACCACATTTTTGCTGAAATTAATTTATTCTGCCTATTTTGCCTCCCAATGTTATTTTTGGCGTCGTTGCTAGAATTTGGCGCAAATCATGTAATTAATAAAAAGTGGTTACTTGAAGATCAATCATATTTTCACGGTTCCGTTCTTGTCTTTATTTTTTAATGTTCTTGAAGTACATTTTCGAATGAAGAAAATTTTCATGGATAATCCTGAAGCCGGTATAGTGATCCAGACTCTCTGCCACATTTTAAAAATAATATTATGTAATAAACTTAATGCATACTACGATAACATAAAAGTTTTTGAAATTTTCCTCCTGCGGCCCACCTAAGCCTGAGGAGAGTCTTATTTGGCCCGCGCCAGGTTTTGAGTTTGTACAGAAATTAGTCGTTTGGCCTCTGATTTGTGGAAGAATTATCACATATGGTCACAGGATATAGTTAAATGGTTAAATAGGCACTGCTCTGACTGTCATTGGAAAAAGAGAGCTTTTGACTTTGGCCTTATTTTTTTAGGTATAGGTACTTGTATAGTTTTTCAGGCGGTGATGATTTTTGATGCAACAGTGTTGAATAAGTGAATGACATAGGAGGAAAGATAGAGCGTGCAATTGTCTTGGACTAGTATCTACCAATGCTCGTTAGAATGAATGTAAGATCAGCATTGATGCAACGAGTATTTTAAGCATTATTTACACCAGTGATTTCCAACCCCTAGCGGGGAGTGAAGATTGACTAAGGGGGTTGCGGGCACAGATCAAACTTTGATGGCATATTATAAATTTACTACTCTGTACAAGATGGAAAAACACAAAATTATTATGACATATCACGATCGCTATTTTTGATTATTTTTTTATCTCGAGAGGAACCAACAATGCTCTAGATTGCTCACAGTTTTTGAACATATTCATTATGTTTTCCTCCAATTTAAAAAAATTATCCACTATCACTAACCTTTCTCCCCATCTTGAAGAACAACTATGAGTGAACTTATCCAAAAATGTAAATTAACAAAAAAACTAACTTTTAAGGTTCTTAGGAATTATCCCCAATCACCGCCGAATTTGTACAACTTCGAATTTAGACTACCATTCATATTTGCATTCATTGATCGACCAACCTCTGAATGCAGGCGTTGTTGAAACAAGCATAGCAATTATTAGCACAGGCGGCAATCCGTGTGATCAAACAAACGAAACCACATCAGTATGAAAAGTAAAATCAATAATAATGCAATGTTGGAATATGATCGTCGTTCGTATGACATAATTGCAACAAAGTGCATACTCAAAGTTCTACTTAGCGGAATTATTTAGCAGCTTGGGTAAATAAGAAAAAAGCGCCGGTAAATCAAGGTACATACTCGTATGTGAATGTATGCTAACTGCAAAATGACAACATACAAAAACCACCACCGTCAGCTCAGACGGTGATCCCTTGAACAAATGTTTTCTTTATTGTATGTACATACATACAATCTGTACCGAACCATGTTCCGCGCATTAACCCGATCTCCGTATTATTATGTTTGCTCTGGCAGCACATGTAATTGGATTAGTGTAGTAGATAAAAGATGATAAATATTATGATTGGAAAATGCATGTTTAATTGGATAAATGAGATGTAATTTGTAAGGTGACAATTGTGTATCATAAAATCCCGACTTCATTGATCAATGTATAGAGACGATGAATATGTTTAAATGTTAAACAGTTGTGGTAGGTATTAATGAATTGTAAATGGCAATAAATATGCTAGGTGGGACGTTTTTGTCATGTACTCGCAAACGTTAAAAATTGATGGCCCTGTAATCGTTCCAGTTTTCAAATCCATTAATATAATGTGTATAAAAGAAAAGCAAATGGTTTTATTTCTATTAACCGGATAATCGTTTGAATTTATTAATTTTGATAATTTTCCAACTATGTACGAGTATGTATGTAATCTATATCCTCTTCGGTCCTGAGAGCACATTATTTGAAAAAACTTTGTAAAAACGTACTTAGGATGCTTAGATGTGTATTCTGAGATAAGTTTAGAAGATTTGAAAAATTTAGCTATTCTAGATAATTAGATATAATTTGTACACATATGTGTACATTAGGTCTGTAGACGCACATAGCGACCACCTGCAAATGTTACGTAGATACGAAAAAAAGCTAGGAATTACATTTAAAATATATATTTCAATGTAGTTCTATATAAAAATATTAAAATAACATTATTATTCAAAAAACAAAAACAAAACAAATTAATAATAAGAAACGAAATTCAATGATGCAAAAGTAAGAATTTGAATTCATTCCTTATAAAAATTCAAAAAGCAGTTGCGATCTTTCAGAACACACAGGAAGACACCACAACTAACACAAAGAACTCTAGTTCTTCCTGTCCATCCAGAATCCGGGTAATTTTACCCATTTATTAATTAATTGAATTAATGAAAATTATTTTTATTTACAATTTCAAGCTTCGCGTAAGAAAAAAAAATCCAAAAATCCGCATCCGGACTTCTATGTGTCCGGATAGTGGCCAGAACCAATGGGGCTTTACTGTACAACCAAATAAAAATCATATCTGGTACAATTGCTAAGAATCAATGTGCATTTCTGTACAAGATAATGTGATCTCATTTATGGTATTGAGACCTAATGTGCACATATGTGTACAAACCTTTTTCAATCACCGTTATTTGAACAATAAAAGACCAATCAATGTGAAAAAAATTTACGGACAACAAGGAACTAGTCAACTTTAATTTCTGATTTGAAATATCGCGATATTTGTCATCAACGTTAATTTAGTAACGGGAATCGGAAGAGAGAGCGGCTGTCGGTCAAGTCGCAATGAACTGCAATGAAATAAGTTGCATTCCTTCAACTTTTATCGAAGTCTAAACGTTATAACTGTTTTGATAACACGCAATCATTGTTAGAGAATTGAAAAAACATGGTTATAAGAAAAAAAAAATACTCTATCATGAAAATTAACAGTAAGAAATATTTGTACACATATGTGTACGTTGGGTCCGAAGAGGATATGAGTGACTTAATTCTAAAATTGAGATTTCAAACTAAATGAAAGCGATTGTCAACGATTGTATACTTCTTCGTCTAATTTCATTATCATTATGGATCTCACAATCATCATCATCATCAGCGCCAGCAGCATCGCTTGGCACACCGTAAAATGTGCACATTCAATACTCCTCCTAAAGTATCTACCAGCTGTTGCTGTCAACTTTTCAAGTGAAGTCAAACTTTTCATGATATTCTTCACTCATGGATACGTTGATATGATAATAAAATTATTTTGTCTTCCACCGAAAGAAACATACGTACCGTGTACAGACAATTTAATACGAATAGCGCGTATATACTATTTAAGTTTCTTCTTTTGACGTGACACCCATATCTAATTCTCGTCTATCAAATGAATTACTTTTCAAGTTAAGATATCACCCATTGAAAATTTCCCTTGGCGTTAAATTGATGTAATTTTCTATTCGGAACAAATGTCGAAGATGAGATAAATTACAGATTTAAGTTTCAGTGTTTTAAGAACGATGAACCAATATTATCTCATTATTATTTATTAGAACGGTTGATTCTGATTGTTAAACTTTTGGTGAACGCGGACAAAAAATTGCTTGTGTTACATACAGATCTGGTAGTTCCTGTAAAACATCCAATAATAAAGCAAGGCAGATAAAAGGTTTCCAGACCTATCCATCAATGTTATGTTATATACTAATAAATAATAATATTTGAAATTTAAAGTAAGATTTTATGAAAAAGGGAGCAAAATAAAATGGTGGCCTCTCAGGACGTGTGTGCTTTATCATGTTTTGATTGGATGTGCGCCCGACGGAGTGTGTTAAAAGGAGCAAACAATTGCTCCCCATCCCGATACCACTGTTAGGACGCGAAGACAAACCTGTCGAGAACGGCGTATAGTTGGGTCATGAAGAAGTTTGCACAGAGCCAATTTAAATGTCATGCGCTGCTCAAAAATATTGTTTTTAACCCGAATATGAACCTGCGAAACAAAGTCTTAAGGTACGTTGTGCTAGACGCGGCCGCACGACTGCGACTCGCTCATTCCATATAAAAACTCGTTTCTCTCTCATTTTGAAAACGAGTTTTTATATGGAATGAGCGAGTCGCAGTCGTGCGGCCGCGTCTAGCACAACGTACCTTTACTCCGATTAGAGTTTACACCCGCGATTATAGTTAACACACCCGCGATTATAGATACCGAACTTTTAATGGCAACATAGACTTGAGGACGGACTCACTAAGTTGTTTTGCTATTGTGTCGCTAAATGTTAAAGATGCATTTAATTCCGGGAGCTGGTAGTCACTATGCCTCGCGATAATTAAGAGGTATACCTTTTGTACGCTTGTTAAAATACGACACTAGCGAGCGACGCAATGTAGACTTGGGGTACGACAGGAATATATTCATAGTAAACTTTTGTGGAACATCATTGACAATGCTAACCTGGAGCTCGCTATGCTAAGCTGACCAGACTCTAGAAGAGCCAATGCTGTACGCATACTTGCGGAATTCGGCTTTCAGGCAATGCCTCAGCCCCTCCCCTTCACGCCGATTTGGAGAAAGAATAATATCTCACGAGAGAAATATGTGAAGAACCTTGGGAAGGCATGTTTCGGTTGAAAGTGCGACTTCCACAATAACAGATCAGCTGGAATTTACTAAGATAACTTAACATTGTAGCGAAAATCCGTATTGTGAGATAATCTAGTGAAACAATAGGGTTCTCATTGAGCGGCATTACGGCATATGTTCATGTTCATACTAACTTGCTTGACCAATCATGCTATCAGATATGCAGTTATATAAAAATTTTCTCGAATAAAATCACAACCATCTCGATCACTCATTCGCCGGACCATCTTTCGGTATTACTTCGCCCCTGTCTCAGCGTCTTTAAGTCCTGCTTCCTTCCTCGTTCTGCAGAACATTATTGTATGCTGCAGACAAACCACTCACTGTCGCCCATTTTTACCGCATCCAATTCCAGTGCGGGAACGATTCTTAATGTTTGCGCTCGGTATTGCAGAGAATCCAGAATCGATCTTTCAAAGTTCGAAGCGAATTCTGCATACTGATAATTTTAGACGATGCTATACACTTCACAGTTCTTCCTAAGATGCTTTGTCGCCTGATGGGATCAAGCTTCCGCGTATCATTCAGAAGTCTCTGGTTCAACTTCGATTAAGTAGGTATACCAAAATTAAGGTGGAGATTATATGAAACATGGTAGTTAGTCCCACGTTGTTCGACGTACAATATTTGCTTCACAGAGCCAAACCAATTCTTTCGAAATTTCAGCTAAACCAAAAACCTCAAGCCACGGCCCATTTTTTGATCTCGTCAGCAGACCTCAAAGGACATTTCTATTCGGTAGAAAAACATAGACACAACATGGTGATGACTATACCTTAAATTCCTTATTTAGAAATTCTCAATTTAATGCTTTTCCCCTGTGCTGAAAAAAATTATCCTGACCACTGATCCCATCCTCCTCTGAAAATCTATCTACCACTGGTTCTTCTTGACAAAAAATCAGAATTTGAAGCACAAACGAATGTTTTAACACGAAAAGCTATAATAGGGATGAGTACTCGAAAATGATTATATAGGTAGTACACATAAAATGGTAGGTTTTCTGGTACATTTTATGCCGGCCCCACACCGACCGGAGTGTGGCACACACCGCGCAAAAGACCGGTTCCAAGAATGATACCTTGGAGTCGCCCAACCACACTGCTGCACTGCTGCGGCACGATTTTTCGTATCAATCTTTTGTGCGGTGTTTGCCAACTCCGGTCGGTATGGGGCCGGCTTTAGATGTAGCTATGGAGTGGAGTCTTAAGCGCAGTATAGACCTCGGGCGGAATGAAAATGAAATTTTTGTCCGCTGCGATTTTTTCATTAGTGAAATGACCAGGGAATCGAAAAATAATACATAAAATGGCCGAGAAAAATTTTGGAACCATATTCGGATTGTAGCTTATGGAATTCCCCATCATTTCCAACATGTTCCACGACAGTAAGCATGCATTTTCATTGAAAAAATCGCAGCGGACAAAAATTTCATTTTCATTCCGCCCGAGGTCTATACTGCGCTTAAGGAGAAACTCCAAAGCAGTGGAAGGGTTGCATACCGTGGTTGCGATATTTCAGAAGGAAAATATGAAATTCTTCATGATTAAGGACATTGTAGAAAAACAAAACTTTATCTAAAAACCACTGACAGAATCCTTTCTTTAGTATGCTTTTACCTATAGAGGTTGATAGAGGAGTCGGAAGGAGTACAGTGGCTTATTATTCATCGTTTCGTGGTAGGAAAAATAAATTAAATAAATTAATCTTCCGACGTCTGCAACTTTTGAAGCTGGGAAACGCTCGCCATATAATTATATCGACAGTGCGGTGCTCTACAAATTCCACTCAGAAACTTCAATATTGCGATTTAGGCAGCCATAACTTCCGAACGCAGAAAGGTAGGACCGTGTCATTTAGGGCAAATATGAGCGCCAAGTAGCTCTACAAGTTTGCCCGATTTTAGAACGATCGAGAAGAGTTCCCGAGATATCGAGAATGAACGATTGCCAAACATCAAATTGCGATGCTTTCGCTAATAAATCGATCGTACAGGGTACAGGAGTCAAAAAAAGCAGACAAGACTGATTGCAGGCTCACCGAAGAACTTATCATATTCTATAGTGAGTCGTTGTGTCGCATGGGGAATGCTGTACACTTCGCTGTACATTTCCCAATGCTGTACGGCAAGGCGAAATGCTTTACTGTACAGCAAAATGCTGTATACGTCTGGTCAGCTTACGCTATGCCAGTCAGTTGTAGTTGAAACCAATGGATTAGAGCTCGCTGACTAGAAAACTGAAGGAGCCCTAATTAGCAAGCGTAGAAAAGGTGTTCTCTTGAAATTAGAGTCGGAGAATATGTCAGAATCTCTATGCTGCGATTAGAAGACAATTGAGATACCGTAAGCAGCTCAATTTATGTAAGTAGGGAGTGCGTACGCAAGTCTGAAAACTGCGCTGATTAAGTGAAACGTGTCCTACGAAGCAATATTGAACGTAGTTTTACAGGGTTTAATTGTGGCGAAAAAAAGTGTTCAGATTTAGTCGGCAACAAATCCAGATAACTACATGCGGGCGGGTTCTGCTACATAGTATGCCAGGCATGTCAAACTCGCGGCCAGCATGTAGCCCACCTGACGGGCCGGGGCTAGATCGAAGAAGCACAATATGTATGTGTTAGCACATTGTGTTAAAATAAAAAATGTAAATGTTTGTAAAAAATGAAAATTTAAGGTGTTGAACTAAAGTCAAAGAAATTGATTAAAACTCGTCGCGAAGTCGGTGCCTTGTGCAAGCTTAAATTATGTATTTTAAAAATCCTCATCCCTCTACGAACAATCTTCTAGCGGATATTTTAAGAACGTTTGTGTAGAATAATGTAAAGCCACATCGTGAAGTTGTTTTGGTTCGAAATTTAGTTAGGAAAGAATTACGAGTAGGTATTTGGCTTTGCCTGATAGTTATTTGCCACAGTTGGATTGTAACTCGTGTTTGCATTTTTCAGGTTATGGGACAAGAACATCTTGGACTGAGATTTATTTGAAACGAAGGCCAAATTTTAATGCTGTATTTGGTGAATGAATAGATAGCCTGAATATTAATTTTTGTAAACTTAACAATTTCGGCCCATTACCAGACGTTTTTGGCGTTCAGCTTACTAATCTTTATTGCATGCGATTGTTTCACACCACATCACAAACAAATTTTCGTCTACTCGTTTTCCTAGCCACCTATCTGTCTAAACTTAATTGATGTCCGCCTAAGAATTTTGGCTCCCAAAGGTTGTTTCAAGATGACCGGTTCTCGCAGTGGCGTAGATAGCTTTTCGAAGATGGGGGGGGGGATCATTTTGCAAGATTACTTATACTTTTACGGTTATCAAATGTTGAGTTCTGTATTTATTACACTAAATTAGCAGTTTTTTGGAGCAAATTTTGCCATACAATAAAAACAGAATCCTGAAAAGGTTGCTTCGATAATTTTGGCTATTTTAGTACGGTCAGTGAATTCACACAAATTTTCGCTTTTTTTTTAAAACATACCTGTTAACTTTATACATAATTAGCTCTTCTGTTCTTACACTTTTTCTTTCCTGATCCAGAAAGCTTCTTATTACTTATTGGGCCGTTGTTTGAAAAATTTTCTTTTGTCAATGGCAATTAGGCTAGTTTCGTTGAGGACCTCCAAGTAGAATTCAACGAATGTGTAAAGGATTAGGGCTTTTATTTAAAAACGAATCTGGCGGCAAACAGTTTCTGATAAATTACGAAAACTTTTAAAATGAAGCAAATTAAAAATAGAAATGAAAAATGACTTAAAAAAGCAAATTTGAAGCATACATTGTAAGTTTGATACCGAAGATCGTAGATATGAGCAAAATTGTTTATTTGTACCGAGGAACGCGCATATAATAAGTGCGCTCTTAATTACCCAGGACAGAATTTTTTTCTTGCTAAATAGACTTATTTGAGCAGGCTGGCATACATTTTTAAAACACTGCAAAAAATCTAAAATACTTGCTATTGCTACAATTCTTTTTCACTAAAACTCAAACATTAAAGGATTTTAGAAGACACCTTTGTACTAAAAATTCATGCGACGAAATGGTGCTCTTTTTAATCACTAGAATTTTAAAGACGTTTTGGACTTTCACTGTTCGAACGTGAACTTTTTCAGTTGTGCGTAGTTAATTTTCATAAATATTTCAAGAACCGAATAAAATAAATTCAGACCTGGTTAAGTCAGGGGAAAGATTGGATCTTGATATTCCCTATTGAAACCACGTTGCTTTTCAGTATGGTGTTACGCGAAGGAAGAAATGCATTCGAACGAATATTGAAAGGACGTCGAAGCTTTCACTGTACATACAGTTGCTGTACAATGTTCAATTGTCCTCTGCTTGCCAATTAAAATGCATTCAAAAAGGCAACTGTCGCTACTGGAATCCATAGAGCTTACTATGGCTATGGATTTGAATCCCTTTTTCCATCCATCGATTAGTACGAGGTTGTATTTCACTTATCCGTATCTCCTTTGATTTTAACTGAACGTTTGTTCTAAACTTCAGCAAAAGAGTTCAGTCGTCAATTTGGAATCAACCTTTATTTTCCGCCATTCGGTGGAATTGATAAGGGAATTGTGTTCACCAGTTGGGCCTAATCTCTCACAGGAGCGTGAACTTTTACCTTGAGTAGGGATTCGAACTGAATTGTTCAATTTCGTGTCCTTGTTCCGAACCACCGATGAGAATTTATTTTTCAAATATAAAACGATCAGCTCAACAAATAATATGCAGATAAGTTTCCATCACCAGTGCTTCAATAAGTTTAAGAATAAATAGAATAGCACTCCCCCAGTTATGAATAAGAAACCCCCAAAGAAAGATTTGAAGAATATTCAGCAAATTAGTTGCTGTTGAGGTGAACATAATCTATACTTTAAATACCTCTTTTTCTTATAAAATTGCATCATTAACTGAAAAGTGACGAATTTGAAGTGTGACCGTCTTCTTACCTACGTGCGATATTGTTATTCGAAATACAAAAATTTTGACTTAGGACGCATTTTCCTGGAACCAATTAGCATCCTAAGTCGAGGTATGCTTGTATGTACTTCCTTTTCTATTTCAGATAGTAGAAAGTTGTAAAAGAAAATCCATCGAGTGCGAGTCTCTGATGCTTTGCAAATATTTTACAGTTAAGTTGATTCCTGTTGCAGTGTAGCAGAATAAGTTTGGAATTTTAAAACTTACAAACATTTTTTCGTATGGATTGTTTGCTTTTTGTTGTCAAAAGTTCTTTCTACATTTTTCGTATTTTTTTATATCTTCGCGAAGCCCCTGAGAGATTTTCAAGGAACGCTAGGGTACCGCGGAACTCCGTTACCGTTTGTTTGATTGTTAATTTGTTTTCGAATTACTGCATAAGACTATCTTTCAATTTTGGAAGTTTCTACAATTTTTTTATAAAAGATTTTGGTAAAAAAATATTCCTGGTTATAGCTTTGATAGTTCGTTTTTAACTTAAAAAAAGAAAAGATAATGTTGAGAAAATCAATCAATAAATGATGCTGAAAAATTGGAAGCAGTTTTGCAGCGTTTTCTCTTCATTTGCATTAGCTTTCTACTCTTTGTGTATATTTCCCCATTGGAAATTGCGCTTCTGTGGAAGAGCACTCCGTGTTCCACATTTTTTTTTTATTTTTGAGCCGAACATTAAGATTTTCCGGCAAAAAATTTTCAATCAGTGCTTATATTTAATTTTAATAGCAGCACTTCTAGATTACTTCAGTAGAGCTTGCCTCTGTGAAACTCCAGATACAATGTTACTTTTGCTTTGTTTTACATATACCTAAGGTAATAATAAAAAATGTGAGACCGAAGGGGGGGGGGGATTGATCCCCTTGATCCCCCCTTATCTACGCCACTGATCACCTGTCCAAAAGTAATTCACAATAGAATAATATAATCCGGAGGTCGTTAAAGATTTTGATTAAAATTTCGAAAAAAAAGTCTATAGGCGTTATTATAATTTTTATCATGCGGGCTCAATCTTGAAGCCAGTTACAGTTCGCCCAGGTCAGGTTTTGAGTTTGACACCACTGCAACATGCAGTATCTTTCTAAGATTCCCGTTCATTAAAATAATTATCGTGATGCGTTTCCAGATTCGTCATTTATTTTTCGATAGAAGTACTGTCACAAGAAATATCATATTGGCGCAAAGTTTATGGAAGTCGTGGAGATACCAGTTCAAAAATCATGATCAAACATTAATTGCAAAAATATGCATGCAAATGCATCAAGGGTGGTTATTCGTGCTTAATTTCAGTTTGAAGTTCTGCCACGGCGAAAAAAAAAATCACCTTGTATTTTCTGTTGATAAAATCCCTCTTTTAAAACTGGCTTTTTTCAACGTCGGCAGCTCTCATACACTGATTTAGAAAACTAGAATAAATCTATTAAAACATCAATATTAAGTGGAAGAAGAATCATCCCGTGACTTGAAACATGCTTGTTGTGCATCACTTCTGCATTGTAAATGTATTGATACCAATTATGTTCGACATGTCTTGATCACTTTGTTTTAAGCTGAAAAAAAATCTAGTTCAACAGCCTACGAAGCAAAACGACATACAAATACAACACATAACTTGACATTCAACGTTTGCATCTCGAAAAGTTTCTAAAGAAAATGGAAAGACTATGATGTTTCGTGGTCGTATAGATGTTTCGATTAGCACAAGAACATTTTGCACAAACTCGGTGGTATAGGAAGTGAATAATTATTGTTTTTAATATTTGCATAATGGCGAGTGAAAATAGTTTCAAATCACCGTAGGCTAATACAAGATTTTCAGATGTTTTCTACTATGATAATAATTTTTTTTTCGCTCAAGAATTTTTGAAAAATGTCTTACACGATGTATTGAATGTTTTCAATTTAAATTGGGTATTAAAGCGGAAAATTATGTTGAAACAAGGTGAAATTGAAGGACATGAATAATTAAGCTAATTCGAGAGAATGATCTAAAATAATATAGTGCTATTAATTTTTAAATAGAGCAAATTGAGCTATTAATAGGGGGCTTATAGAGGAAAAAATACAGCAAGTACAAATTTTGTAATGTTTTTGAATTGATGACACCACTATAGCTTTGGCAAAGATATTTAATTATCGCTTCAAGTAAAACTGAACTATCACCTGTGAGTTTATGTTGCAGTTGAATGATATCCTTTTTATTTTAATTGTTTATAACCAAGACAGCACGTATCATATTTAAAAAAAACTCCGAGAAGTTTTCCCTTAGGGGAAAAATCTTAGATCATGTAATATGTCCACGTTATTGCTTACAAAAATAATCCACATTGCATCAGCCGTTAGCTTGTCACTCCAGAAGCCCCAAAAACCTTTCAAACCGATTACATACAGTACCCCAAATATCGACTTTCAAACGACAACCATAATGGCCATTCTTAGATTCCTTAGAGAAGTGTCCTTTTTGGTGGTACATATGTACTTAATATCCTTTGGAAACCCAAAATGAGCTTGTGGTGATTTTAAAGGGCTCCCAATGCATTCCCAAAGAAAAAGGGACCTTTTTTGTCCAAGGACATCTTTCTTATAACAAGTGCCGACACCAAAATAATAAGGATGGCACCACTTAACTTCCATCCGAGTTTCATCCAAATCGCTCCACAGGGGGAGCCAAGAGAACCAATTGAAAGATAACTTTCCAATCACTTCAACGGCGAATTTACCGCTATTTCCGCAACTCGTCAGTGATTGTCGATTCTTTGCAATTTTAAATATTTTGAAACCGATCACATACAGTACCTCAAATATCACCTTTCGAACGACACCCATAATGCCCATACTCTGCTTCCCATGCTAGAAAAATGTCCTTTTTGGTGGTAATATCCTTTACTAAAACTCAAAATCAACTTGTCGTGATTTTACAAGACTTGTCGCAACGGATTCTTTATTTTGATATCCATATCCTTATACATAGCGTCTATAATGCATTCCCACAGAAAAAAGGACATTTTGTGTCCAAGGACATCTTCCTCAAAAAAGGTGCTGGCACCAAAATATTAAGGATCGCAACACTTAACTTCCATCCGAGTTTCGTCGACATCGGTCCACGGGGAGAGCTAGGAGAACCAATTGAAGGATGAATTTTCGTTCGCTTCAATGGCGAATTTACCGCTATTCCCGCAACTTATCATAATCGTGACTGTCGATTCTAAGTCAGAGCGTTTACCAAATTTGGTGAAGATCGAACTACGGGAAGGTCGATTTAAAGCGCTAAACGTTTTCGTTACAGTTTTTCGTGACGCTTTTTCACGGAACGACACCCAGTATTTCTCAGGTAGCCTCCGCAAAGACATACACATGTCAATATTCACACATGCCACTCGTGTTCATAAAAATGCAGAAATCGCTGTGGTAATTAACAAATAGGTATGTAAAAAAGACAGTTTATGCGTACTCTACTTAAAGTTCATTATAACGGAGACGAATGCAAAAGGAATACATAATGTGTAGCTAACGAGTTTATCTTTTTCTTAGACAGTAATAATACAATTCTCTTAATACCAAGTTAAAAGAACGGCAAAAACAGCCTTTACCTTTCGCAAATAAATTTCAAATGTATCATAAATATATCACTTCTACGACTCATTGTTCTGCACTTATCATCTTCATTATTTCAATTTTTATCCATCATCGTCTTCATCAACGTTGCAATCATATCATCGTCAATCTAGGTTTTCTCTTGCAGATATTATGCAAATATGATCTGTTTTTTTTTTCCCGAATCAAAATGCACAAAAAGATCAACATACAAAGTAATGAATTTGATCGTATGCATGAAGTATGTCAGAAACTTGTCGTTTTTAATTTAAAATATTCATCATTCATTCACCAAGTGGTCATCCATTCATGATCTCTCTATACGTCGTTGTTTTTATTGTCGGCAACATCATAACCTAAGTGGATTTTTAGGGAAATCTCTTTGAAATTGAGCAGATTCGCCCGAGGTGGTGGGCTTGGAATCGGTTTGAATCTGAAGGCGGATTGAACGATCACAATATGATGGCAACAATTTATGCACTCAACAATTGCTCCATTCTGTATAAAGTATGCCACACGTCGTCGTTAGGTTTCGCCAAATTGAAATGTGATGACTTACTGCCGTTGCACTGAGAGTAGTATATTAAAAATTTGCATGGTTGATGCGGTCATCGTGTGTGCGAAAAGCCCATGAAGTTTGAAAAAAGGTGGGCGACTTTGCTATATGCATAGATTGAAGAAATCACTGCAGCGTGATAGAATGATGAATGGACGTAACACTCCGGGGTCACATGTGATTTATACGATGATCACAAAGCGAGGAAGCTTACAGAAATTTATCGGTTCACCGAAGTTCAATGAAAGCAGTGGCCCGATGGGTGGTTTCTGAAATTTACATAGTAAGTTCGTTTGCGCGGGAGAAAAGGATCGACTCAAAAATGGACTCTGAAATGTTGCAGACAATGCCGATATTCTTTAGCGATAGTGAATGCATCTTGAAAATGCGATTTTAAGCCATCGAATATTTGGAGTATTTTTGATATGCATATAGGGTGCCGTTGTTATGCTCAGTGGCCGTGATCGTCTGGTCACCCCTCTGTAATATAGAGATTCATAAAGAAACGAGTTTCGATACTCGGCATGGCCTGGCGCACCTTTATTATTCAGAAAGAGATAAGGAATAATAAGCAAAAAAATGCGACTATAGCAAGTGGTATGGCTGACAACCGAATTCAGTTGTCGTTGAAACGTTGACTACTAAACACGGTAGTCGTCAACGCACCATGCTCCTCAAGGGGATAGGACAAAAAAAAACAAGATATAAGCTGAGTGTAATTTTTTTGTGCTTGATCTAGTTGCCAGAAAATAGTGCAGACTTCGTCATTGTCCTTCTTTTAGTGAAACGGCTGTGCATCTATGCGGACTCGATTTATGATTCCTCATCGGCCTCGTCCGTACTCGCCAGGTCCATGATCGTAGCTGCTGCGATAAGTGTGACAAAGGAGTAAGATCAGCGGGCACAGCTAGGCATTGAAACAAATGACCCGCATCGGGAGGCGCCATCATAATTTGGGCAGATGTTTTAATACTCCAATCAATAGAGACGAAATAATAGGGGTTAGCGTGCAAAAATTGGGGACTTCTCAATTTTTTGATATGTTATAAAGACAGGTGGGGGAAGTTAAAATCCAAGTTTGCGTTACTTTCCCCCCTGTGCTCCCGCCGCTATCTTCAAAAAACCATCTAAAATCGGCCCTTTCATCAGTTTTTGGCCTGTAACTTTTTTACAGTCCATTTGAGCACAAAATCTGCCAAGACAATTTTGTAGAGGACAAAATTTCTTACAAATTTAATCTAAGATATTGTACTCTACAATCAAAATTAACAAAGTGATAGCGCCAAGAATATGGAGAAAATATCAAAAATCATGCCAATTTCAAATTCACAAAAACGCATTGCACACCAATAACTCATAGCCTCCTCTGCATTTTAGTATAGAGTTCTCGAAGTATGTTTTGAAATTTGTTAGTAATGATTTTCGAAATTTTTAGCATATTCTTTGCGCTATAACTCTGCCAATTTTGATTGTAGAGTAAGACTTGTCAGATGAAATTTATAGGAAATTCTGTACTCTACAAGATTATCTCGGCACATTTTGTGCTCAAGTGGACTGGGAAGGAGTTATAGGCCGCAAACTGATAAAAGAGCCGATTTTAGATGTTTTTTTTTTCAAGATAACGGCGGGAGCACAGGGGGAAAAGTGACGCAAACTTGGATTTTAACTTACCCCACCTGTCTTTATAACATATCAAAAATTTGAGAAGTCCCCAATTTTTGCTAGGTAAAATCTCCCCGTTGATTGGCGTATAAATGGCACCTCTATACGAGGTAAGTAAGAATTAGAACGCAAACAGAACCACGAACGAACTTGAGCTAATGTCACTCTGGTGGCTCTCGGGAGCTTAATCTCCGTACCTAAACTTGGAATAGACCGTTTCATTTCAACACCCCTGAACCTCTTTCTCAAGATCTCGTAAACCACGCCTAACAGGTCGTGGTGGAGGAATTCGGTCTATAAGATGTTGATTTAGATCAGCGTTTCGACTACTACTTATGTGGTAAATTTACCACTTTTTTTTAACAAAATTTGGCATTACACCACTCAACCACACTCAAAACTTCAAATACACCCACATATGCCACAATTTGAAATTTTCAAAATTAGAGGCAACTTTTCCAGATTTTACAAAAACTAGGAGTTACCGTAAAAAGCTCCGATATCAAAGAAGTTAGTCACACCATTTTAAGCAATTTTTTTCAGACCAGTTTTTTACTACATTTACATTTATTTTAGAGTCCATAGCCAACATACATACAAACAATATAACTTATCAGGAGCTGCCATACTTTATTTGTAAATTAGAGTCGACTATGTCACATAGTTTTAGTATTTCAGTCCGAAATTAACATTTGCTTAAATCCTTTTGAATTTGATTCCAATTTTTTAGTTTCTTGCATGGTACTACCCAAGCAGCATTTTAAGTAACAAAAACCTTAGCTTTTGGTTTCGCCACTTTATTAAGTTGCGGCTACTGTTTTGGTACCTAAATTGCTTCTTCATAGTACCAAATCCTGTAAAGTAGTTCGTGGAACGTTGCGGCGGGGTAGCATTTGGAACTGCTTGGTGACAACTTTTGCGGGAACCTCCTTGTGGTCCCCACCACGTAATTTGACACAACTTGGGACTACACGAAAATATGGGCACTACATGTTATAAGTAAGATAGTGATTGCTTCGTCTTAGCTACTAGATTTTGGTACTATCTAGTGGGTAGACTATAAAGTATTTTTTTCAAGTGGCAAAACCGTAGATTTTACCCCATCAATGCTACAATGAAAGTAGTAATTTTCGCAAGTGAAAAGATTATGTGATGGTTCTTTAGATGGTATTGTATAGTTGCGATAACTATGGCGGATTGTATCCGATGTCACCCTATCGTCTATGGCCACCAAACTGCTACTTCGTGTGAGAATTATCGCTAAAGGTAGGCAGTACTGCAGATCCGACTGTGACAGGCTTTGATTTTTTCGTGTACCAGGAAAAATAAAAAGCCTTAACATGTTCGACTACTATGTTTGCATAAAGTAAAAAAAAGTATTCGAAATCGAGACTCAGATCGGTATAAATATTATAAGCCTATAGTGGATCCGATAGTGATAAACCCTGTGAAATGTGTCTCAAAGGAGTGAAGATAATTTTGTTTTTAAAGTGGAAAATGGAACCAATAATGCTAGTGCGTGTGTCAAAAAACTCAACGGGAATACAAGATAATGAAAATAGTGATGAAGTGCTGGAAATGGACACACAAATTTAGTGTGAAAATCAATCTTTCCTCCCTGAATAAACTTTTGTTAAATTTTATAAGAAAAAATAAAATTAGAATTACGAGCAAAAATCATGCCTTTTATTTTTTAACTGCAATGTACCAAAAACAGTGATTTTAACTTCATAGTAGCAGCTGGCACTACAAAATTCGCGGTGCTACCACAACGTCCCATTGGAAACTGCCTGGTGTCAAATGGTTCGTGATTGCCACTATACAGTGAAAAATTGATAGTAGCAAATTGAAACATGTCGTAACATTCTCTCTAAAGTTTCATTTGGAAGGGTCAAACACTTCATAGTTCCCAAACTCATGAGTCGCCATATTTTAGAATATCCGATGTAAATTTCTTTGAACAAGAAATTACGATTTTGATTATTTTGGATAAAAAACAACTTTCATCAATGAAAGCTACTGTTTTTTCAGTAAATATTTATTGCTGAACACCTATCTAGCAAAATATAACGAAAATGGGATGTAATCTTAATTTTTTTTCGGTAATGTTCTTCGCATTTTTCTATTAAAACATTGAAAAAGATGCAGGGCATTGTTATTTTTCGAAGTACGATAACCAACTTTACAATGAAATTTGCTTGGCAAGTACTTTTCATCCTTCAAGAAACATTTCAAACGATGATTATTATATCAAAATAAATCATACATTTAACTTCTCAATTTTAATTCAAACTCATCGAAACAAAGATAAAACACACATTTACACATTTAATAACCAATGTCCAACACAGTTTATTATTAATTTGTGTGTCAATTTTTACGCATACAAGCTCGTAAGTATGATTGTATGCGAGAAAATTCTAAAAGGTGCCGGTTACGTGTTTGGATAAACAAATGCCACTAGATAGGCACGTTCGCAGCACGTTGCGGTTTGAGTGGCAAAATGGTATACAGAACTAAACATTTCATTCCCCATTTTAGTGACATTCCATTGGCGAGAAGGGTCCCATTTCGGGGATGATCAACGGTGAGTGCCACTTTGGAAGACGAAATTGCAGTGGCAGTTACGTTTTTGGTACTAAAAATGCTAGTTGGGTATTTATCAAAACATGGGTCAAGCGCACGATTTACTGCCCATTTTCTGGGATATTTTGAATTACACGAATATCCCTTCTTGACAATCCTTGTCCGTGATGATTTCGCAATTAAGGTGCATTTTTAACTATCGAGTACAGGTTAACTTCCAAACAAATTTGAACATGAAGATGGATACGAGTTGTTCTATATGAAATACAACCATCAAATTTGTATATGCTGTTCTGCCCTGTACTCGATAGTAGAAAAACGCACCTAATGTTCGACAATTAATTTGACGGAAACATTTTTAACATGGTGTTTTGGCGGAAGCAAAAATTGAAATGTATAATCTCACTGAGAAAATTAGCCAAAACACGATAGCCATAACTACGAGAATATTACAAGTTGCCAATTTAGAATCTATAATAACTGAAGGACACTAATTAATCCACGTTTCGATTAAGGATTAATTAGTGTCTTTTCATGTCCTTTTTCAAAGCTTTCCGATCAAATTTTTTCTTAGCAAATTTAACGGTAAAATCTTCAGCTATTACAGATTCTAAAATAAACTAGGGGGCTTCGCTCGCCAACCCATGGGGCCGAGGCTAATTTCGTGCGCGGCCGAAATTTGGATACCCTTGGCTTGGGCTAAAAGTTTTTTCGGGCGTACCTATGACTTGTATTTAATCTCCCTCCTCATTCTTTTTCTTCCGTCTTGACAAAAGTTTTAGGCTTGGTTGAAATAAGTCGGCAAATAAAAATATTTACTCGGAAAATTTTATTGGGGTTGCCGAAGCATGACCCCACAGTACGATTCCATTCGTTTTGAACTTTTTAGTTGCTTTGATAAAGACACATTAATTCAAGGTTTTGTGAAATTGGTGTAAAAAAATGTTTCTTAGAAGAAACTAATTTGGGGGGTTGGATTTGTATGGCAGCCCCATGACCCTATGGTCCGATTTTATCCGTTCTTACATATGTTTTGTGTCAACAATAGGAATACATTTGTGTGAAATTTGGTTGAAATTGGTGCACAAATAAAAAGGTTTTTCTTAGAAGAACCTAATTTGGGGGGTTAAGTTTGTATGGCAGCCCCATGACCCCATGGTCCGATTTGATCCATTCTTGCATATGTTTTGTGTTATCTATAGAAACATATTTGTGTGAAATTTGGTTGAAATTGGTACACAAATAAAAAAGTTTTTCTTAGAAGAACTCAAATTGGGGAGCTAGGTTTGTATGGCAGCCCCATGACCCAGTGATCCAATTTGGGTGAATCAAACATACAAACAGCCTGCAACAATAAGAAGCACGTGTGCAAAATTTCAGCTTGCTAGCTTCAATACCCGCCGAGTACAACGCGTCGCAACAGACAGACAGACAGACGGACATGCTCCAATCGACTCCCTAAGTCATGCTGATCATATATGTATACTTTTTATATGGTCGAAGATGCTTCCTTTAATGCGTTACAAACTTCATGACAAAGTTAATATACCCTTTCACCCTACGAGCGAAGGGTATAAAAAAAAAATTATTTTCTACAATTCACAGGTCTACAAAATTTAAAAAAAAAATTGGTGCCGCTGCGATTCAAGCATAATTTTAAAGCATAGGTCCTGTCAATACTCTCAGTGCCATTTTTTCATAAATGCTACATGTAGTTTTTAGTTTACGCAAATTAATGGAATTGTATGGTAATCGACAGCCGAGCGTTCCCAGATCGACTAAATATATCTAAAATCATATGAATTGCTAAATATATACAGTTTGAGTATCGCATGTTCAGACGAAATAATATTTGACGTTTTGATGTAGTCCTGATTTTTTTCTGTTGTGATTTACCGTTACTTTCAAATTGGGACTCATGAAGCAATTTGTTAAGGCTTTGGACAAAAATGGTAGTTGTGGTAGCTGGGTTAAGAACAAAGAAGCTTAAGGCAGGCATTTTTGACGGCCCTCAAATAAGACTTTTAATAAAAGATACCAGTTTTGGGCATTCGATGAATGATTTAGAGTCATTAGCGTGGATTTCTTTCGTCGACGTTGTGAAAAACTTTCTCGGCAATCATAAGGCTGAAAATTATCGGATTTTAGTGCAAAATATGCTGGAAAATTTCAGAAATCTTGGTTGCAATATGAGTACCAAGATGCACTACCTCCATGGTAATTTGGATAAATTTCCAGTAAACCTAGGGTCTTATAGTGTGGAACAAGGCGAACGATTCCACCAGGACCTGAAAATTGTGGAAAATCGTTATCAAGGTCGATGGGATGAACATATGATGGCGGATTGCTGTTGGAGTATCACGCGTGAGTCCCTTGGAAAGTCTCATCTCAAGAAATCTCGAAAAAGAAGCTTCCTTCATGTCTGAATAGTTATCAACATACATATTTTGGAACATTTCATCATTTCATCATATCTCGAAAACTACGTGTAGGATTTAAAAAATGTATATACCGTTAGAATCAGTTTAGCAAGGCTACTCAAAAACAGTTTGAATCTCCCCGGCACCAAAACCCGTGTAGACCTGTGTTATGTTTGAGTTTTCAAAATCCATCTTTCCCATAATTTTAGACCAATGAAAAAATTTAAGAATTTGCCGCCCCTCAAATTCTGCCGCCCCGGGCAGTAGCCCAGGTTGCCCATATGGGAAATCCGGCCCTGCTTACAATAGCTATATAAGGAGAGCTAATGCAATTGTTAGCATCACCTGTCGGCGAGTCTTCATTGAGAGTACAGAAATCTGAAGCGTCAAAAGATTCGGCGATAACTATACTCCTGGCATCGTTGCGGAATGTCAGAGCTCGTGGTAGGCATTAAAGCCGCGAAGAATTATCCTGCGCTCTCCAGTGAGGTGAGAGAGATCAATATCGAAATTAAAGCCGGCAAGCTAACCATTTACAGGTATACCGTCAGGGGAGTGCCTAGCCTTTCGGCCTTTATCTCCCGGTCCCGCTAAAATGTTTGGACCTTCGGCTTTTTACTGACAAGGTGTTGTTGTCAGACGGAGATTTCTCCATCAGGCGCATGCACACACCATCCGGAATCCAACCCCGGGATTGCATCACTAGCTGGATGACTTGGGTAACAACCTCCAGCCACTACGAGTCCAACACTTCGATGGGCAAGGACCATGGTCCCCTGGGCACACCCATCCCCGTAGTACACTATTCGCTATGGACTTCTCCATAGCAGGTGTGATCCTAGTTCGGCCCCCTATTGGTTAAGCCTTACGTCGAATTCGGGCATGCACACCCCAGGCTCGTTGGACCTGTGACTACGCGCCTGTGCAGACAACGTAGCGCTGCTTTTCACATCCAGGCGGCCCCTTCAGTTTACTAGTCAGCAATGCGACTCAGGCAGTGTGGTCATCAATCCACAAACTAGCTAGATATAGGCGCGTAGGCATTTTCCACCAAGGCCGTTCTCCCTAGCTAGCCCCTTCTGGACTCGGGTCATGCGGAGCCGTCACCTCCGAAGCTCACACGACTTCCGTATGATGCACCCCCCCACCAGAGGACATCAAAATCGTGCTAGGCCTTTAGTGCTTCCCTCCCGCAATCTATGGGGGGAGGTAGGCACGCCAAGAGCCACCCGTGCATAACTCAGGAGCACGGGACCGTTAGCGCCCGAATGGTCTTTGTACAGATCCTCGCCATGGCGTATCAACTGTACCAGGGGCCCCCTTGCGCTGTTAGGTCCGTGGTGTCACAACTCACCAAAGATCTCTGTCCGACTACAAACAGCCTTCCAAGCTGAGTGTCACACGGACACAGACCCCCCTGCGGGGATTAAAGCCGGCAGGGAAACTGGATGTTGGTGGTACAGATTAGATACTTCGATAATACTGATCCCTGATGAAACTGAGATGGCTTGCAATTCCGCCGCCGACGTACCGTAAACAACTACGTCTAATGCACTGTAATATACAAACTGGTGTATTAGGAAGGCATGTGCACTTTCACGATGGGAATCATTCCTGGCGCCTATTCTGTCCTTCCGCAGTATAACATAGTCACCATGAGAAGAGAAGAGTTCGAATAAAATTTCGTCTCCTGGATTGCAGCAATTAGAATTCGATGTGAACTCAAGAAAAAGTAATCTCGGCAATTTGACTGAGAATATCATTGGAGTTGAACGGCAATATTGACAATGTTATTTAAAGTTGCTTGAAGAGGGGCTGGAGTCAAATTTGATTTGGTATTCAAGATCACATTGTTGGGGAGTCGGCCTGGTGTTACCCGAGGCCGCCGAGTAAACCTAGTATAAGCTAGCATTCGTATAAAAACTCGTTGGCTGCAGACACTACAGGATTCGTTTCAGCACCGTCGTCGTATTAAAAGAATTGAGAGCAATCGCACCGAGATAAAATCCTCCCAATAAGACGAAAACATTGAATCCACACATATAAACAGCCAAACACAACATTCCTGAATCGAACCTTCGAGGTCGTATTGGTTTGATAAAAACGGGTGTAGACTGCCTCGAACACTCAGAAATTGCAGTGAAACAATGATTGCCAGTTGCCGTGCTCTGTAGACATAATCGTTCGGTCCGGCAGGAAACTCTAGACTGGATCGTGTCAATACATAATACGAGGGTACTAATAAAGTTTCTAGAAATAGATGAAAACGATTTTTTTATTTTCAAAAATGGCTTTTTTGTTTTTCAAAATATTCGCCATGAGCACCTATACACTTTAGAATGCGCTCAAACCAATTTTTGAAGTATTTTTTCCACTTCGATGGAGACACCTCCAAAACGTGGCTTTTGAACGCTTCAACAGCTGCTTCGGGCGAAGAAAACCGTTCACCACGTCATTTATTTCTAATAAATGCGAACAAAAAAATTATTCGGTATCAAGTCATGGCTGTAAGGCGGATGATCAGTCAATTCAATGTTTTGAACGGTTAGATAGGCGCTTGTTTGAATTCATGTGTGAGAGCTCGCATTGTCATGATGAAGAATGATTCGTCTTTTCGTGTTCGTTTTGCGAATTTCCTTGAAGATTTCGGGGAAGCAAATGGTCGTGTACCACTCGAAATTGATCGTACTACGTTCCTCGAGTGGAACAATGGCCACAGGGCTCATTCGGCCGAAGAAACAGGACACCATTTGCCTCGTAGTGTTTCGTGCGGAAACAACTTTTCTTGGATTGGGCTCGTCTTGGAACACCCACACGGGTGTTAGTTTCCGGCTCATAGGCATAGATAGATCCATGATTCGGCACCGATGACGATTTTATTCACGTCATTTGATGCACCGTTATGGTATTTTCTATCATTTTTCTGCACCAATCGACACGAGCCTTTTTTTGAGCTATTGTCAAATTATGCGGGATCCAACGGGAAGAAACCTTTTTTACGGCCAAGTGTTCATCCAGCATCGAATATATTACCGGGGGTGATTTGCCAAAGGATGCCTCTATCTCACGGTATGTCACATGTCGGTCTTGCGTAATCATTTCACGCACGGCATCCACGTTTTGCGGCACAATTACTGTTTTTGGACGACCTTCAGGAAACTCGTCCTTGAGCGAATTACGCCCACGTTTGAACTCGTTAAGCCAGTTATAAATTGTCGGACGAGATGGTGCTTCATCCCAAAATGCAAAATGAAGCCGATCGAAACACTGTTTTTGTGATAATCCAACTTTAAAATCGTAGAAAATCGTTGCACGAACATTTTCACGTGTTAATTCCATGTTTTTGCTAAATTGGCCTTTTTAGCTAACTGTAACCTACAAGAATATCACCTGTTATCAAAGTGTTCTGAGCAGGTATATGCTAAAAAAGGTCAAACTTTCTGATGGAAATAACATATTTGACGAAAACGTACTAGAGCATGCCTAATCTAAAAACTTTTTTAGTAGCCTACGTACGTAATACATATAAAAAAATAATTTAATTCTTCTACAAAATTTTTAAGGCTGGTTTCAGCATTTTCATATTTCAAAATTTCATGAAATTTGAATATACCTATATCCTGATTGCAAGTTAGATGTAGGTATGTATGTACTTATTATCGGCAGGCAGTGTACAAAACAAATATTTTCCACCTCGAGAAGAGTAGCATCAAATTTCCTCAATCCATGTGGGAATCAAGGGTTGTTCAGAGGCCCTTCTTCTTCGCTATTTCGACGAAATGAGCAGTAAAACAACCATAACGATTTAATTGAAAATTTCAACTCTTTCTAATTTTCACCCACATTCAGGTCCATTACACTAAAACTTATGGTGTAATAACAACTATTTTATAGTGTGAAACGATGCAAGAAAATATGAAACTGAAATAAAGTGTCACGCCTTATAAGGGACATTTCCGCTACACATGTGAACATTTGAACTTATATGTAAAACACATGTTCGGTCCGAAAAACACGTTCGCCGAAAGTCAGGCGCAACTATATAGAGAAACTGAAGTAAGTTTTCGTCGGGCCCGGGTCAAAACATAAAATCGTTTTGTGTTGACAACATTGTCTATAAAATTTGTCCTCTCGCGCGCTCTATCATCGCACTTAATTCCAAAACACATTATTATAAAGATTCAACATTTCCATTACATTTATGGCGACGACATCTTCCAAAAACTATACCATACAACTCGCAATTTGGCGGGATGACAGCCATTCACGTATACGTTACATATCACCCCGTGGTGGATGGAGTTAGGCATATAGTCAGCGACTGAGGAGTTGTGAAGGTCGACAAGATGGTGGGCCGTCTATATTATACAAAACTACTCGTTTAATACCTTTTGCAAGGCGCAGCTACTTTAGCTCCCCATTGAATATGTCCAATATCTGTTTTACACGCTGTACGTGTCTTTGAGTTTCCAAAGTCTTAACGACTTCAATAGTGTGTCGAACAGGCAAGGAACTTTCTTACAACTTAATAGATACATATAGCGTAAGTGCTGTGTATGTATATAGTGAAATCAAAGTAGAACTTTGCCTTCTGCCACCCCTAAATGTTACATGTTCAGCGTGAGTTCGGATCGAAGGACATGTATGGGGGGCAAACAGGGAAATTTTTCATTTTACCAAGAGTATCAAAACAAAAAATTCATGTCGATATTTTTTTTCGACGTTTCTATTTCAGAAAAGACAAAACGAGAATTTATCCAACTAAAGCATCGACGATTAGGACAAGATATGATCCGTGACCATGTCAACATTTAAGCGATTCCATAAAACTTGTTCGACTTCGTGGAAACTTAGGGAAAACATACGATTTTCATGTTATCAGTTTTCTTCGTGCATCTTAAAATGGGAGTTTCCCAAATGTTCTATGCCATACGACAAAGTACGCCAAAGATTACAACTAACGCGTGCGTATTTTTAAAATTGTCAACAGTGAGCGGTTTTTTTTTTATAAATCAGTTCAAAACAGTTTCATAGCATTGAATACAAGATATTCGGAGATTCAGATTGAAAATAGAAAATCAAACGAAAACAAACAATATTCAAACAGATGTTCGACAGTTCTATATGTGCGCGGTCACATGACTTATACCTCCTCGTTTGTTTTTGTATATCCAACCACTTCATATTAGAGTCAATTCATGCGACAAGCTACTTTTCATAACGTGCGCAGATAGATATGCATAGTTGGTCATATCGTTACACTCGACACCTAAACATGTCAATCAAAACGAGTGACAACATTTCAAGGATGTCAACGCTACAATTACTCGCGACAAAGGCCGCTATTACTCAACAAAGAAAAAAATCCTCACGTTCTACACGACTGATTCGATGACGTCGTGTCGTGACTACTATACTATAATGCACATTCGCGTTGTCCTCTCGGTATTCTTTTCTATTTTTGAAATGCAATCGACACATGAATATCTTTACGGGCAAATCAACAAACTCCTATACGGATCCCTCAAGATGCGCGAGTCATATCTTTCGTGTGCCTGTGATCTATCTCAAGCGAAACGGCGATACTTCCACTCTGTATCAAGTCAACTGCGTGTGTTATCCTGGCGATGTCATCCAAGGGTCAGATTGATGTGGCAAGCTGTAGTTGACAACTCGTCAAAATGCCGATGCATTAAGGAAGGCATATTCGGTAATGTACGAGTATTTTGAGGGGATTCCATCAAAATATTGTATACGTGTTCACGACCCAATTTAAATCATTTTAATGATTTAATGGACAACTTTAATGCGGTTGAATGAAAACATGAAATTTTGAAGACACGGTTCCTCTGTCTCTGTTTCATTTGTAGCTGCGATTATATCGTTTGAAGATTTTAGTTCTGTGATTACATGCTTTTATCGCGAAGTAAAATGAATATGATAAGACGAACCCCTTAGCCAGTGTCTAAAGGTTTTCCAATTTTGTTGTGTTCGAACACAAAGCGGCAGCCTTTTTCATATACAAATCTAATTTTCAATTTATTTGATATCCACATGAGGCATGTTTTACAAATTATTATTATTATTATTTTTTATCGAGTTACTTCGATTTCGGCTTTAAGAGCCGGATCTAACCTGCAACGGACGCAAGCGTCAAGTTGCTAGGCTCGGACGTATTCGGCTGATGTTTCGCCTACATCCAGTCGATTATGATTGGAGGATGCCGAGTACTTTCCGCACTATTGCGCACGTTTGCAGAAGTACATACTTCTGCATGGTGTCAAGGGAAGACAGAAGGGCCTTAGGTATTATTCCGGTAGCCGACAATATTACAGGAACTACCTGCACTTGCTGAAGATGCCAAAGTATTTTGATTTCTTCAGCAAGTGCCCTGTAGTTATCCTTCTTCTCTGCGTGTTTTCTTTCGATGTTGCTGTTGTGAGGAATAGCAATATCGATAATCCACGCAGAGTGACTTGTCTTGTCGACTAGGAGTATATCGGGTCTGTTGTGGGCGACCGAGTGATCAGTAAGGCGATCCCAGTACAACGTGAAGCGAGTGCTGTCGAGCATTGCTTGTGTGCTGTACTGGTAAATCGGTTTTGTCTCACCGATCAACTCGTGCTTGTTTGCAAGGTGTTGATGGATTACCTTGCATACCGCATTGTGTCTATCCGTTTACTCCGCCGGTGCCAATACAGGACAGCCAGAAATTATGTGGTCTAGCGTTTCTTGCACCGAATCGCACATTCTTCATCGGTCATCATCCACCCGTTGATATTATTATTATTATTTATTCGTTAAAAATTTGGAAAAAAGTTTTTATAAGCAATCCACACAGCTGTATTTTTGTGCTAGGGCAATGAAAAAGAGTTTACCAGCGTCATTGCATAGATCGAAATACACTTGTATCATCATGAACTCGTTGTGAAATCTTTGATGTTCGTTGAAATAAACAATATTATCTATCTTCGAGGTATCTATTTCGCTTGGCAGAAATTACAATCAAATATAACCTGATGCAGAGGCCCATCTCTCATCAAATTTGGCAGGACCGCTGTTGGGACTACAGTATTAAAATTCCAATCTAATAACGATGTTGGAACTAATTAATAGGAAATTTAGGTAACAAACGGATAAAATTCGAGTATAAAATTATTTTCCTAGTAGTTCCTATGCTAATATAATAATTTAGCATTTTTCTGTGGAATCTATGTTCACGGGCAAAAAAGCATGATCATTGCTAGAACAGAAAATTTATTATTTTTGGATCTATTACTCTGATCACTCATGTGATTTTCGGAGCAAACAGCCAGTGCGGCAATGACTGGTTGCTTTCAGCATGCAAATTTGAGAAATACAATCAAGAACAGCGATTTTTCGATATAAATCGTCCCGAAGCTACGACGACCAAGGGCTGCCAAAACCACGTTCGATTCAAGAGAACAAAATTCTCTACTACTAAAACAACAAGGAATAGTTTAATCCCTTTCTGCTAACCATCAAATTATTGGCCGTACGTACTTGATTTTGCGTTGGTTACGCTATACCCCCCATCATAATACCGTTTTTTAAAATCCCCGCTAATCGCGTGCGCGATTTAAGAAATAATACGACGGTATGTTAAAAAGCGCCACCACATTTACCGTTAAAATAATAATAGGTCTCCTCACATCGGAATACTTAAATCTAGAGTGACACACCCACGGAGAATCCATGGATTTCGAATCGAACGAAATTCAATATAAAAAAAATGACAGCTGGCAAGTTGAGATCCAAGGGCCAGGTGACTTTATTTGGAAAATAAGCGGTCTGGTCTTTCAGTAGTCGAACAATTTGAAATGTAATTCTGTCAAATTAACATGGGAATTCGTCAATTTTCCATGGAAATTTGTCATTAAAATTCATCACTTTGAAATCAAAATTCGTCAATATGTGTTTGATATTCGCCAATCCAGCATGGAAATTCGTCAACATGATTTTGAAATTCGTCACTTTGATATGGAATTTCGTTAATTGATTTTATTTAAGCATTTTGAAATCGAATTTCGTCAACGTGATTTTGAAAATTCATCAAATTGTAATGGGAATTCATCCATATGATTTGGAAATACACAAAATTGACATGGAAATTTGTTAATTTGAAACGGAAACGGAAATGGGAATTCGTAAATTTTCCATGGAATTCAGCAAATTTGTCACTAAAATTCATCACTTTGAAATCAAAATTCGTCAATATGTGTTGGATATTCGCCAATCCAGCATGGAAATCCGTCAACATGATTTTGAAATTCGTCACTTTGATATGGAATTTCGTTAATTGAATTTATTTAAGCATTTTGAAATAGAATTTCGTCAACGTGATTTTGAAAATTCATCAAATTGTAATGCGAATTCATCCATATGATTTGGAAATACACAAAATTGACATGGAAATTTGCCAATTTGAAACGGAAAGTCGACAAAATGATTAGGATTTGGTTCGCAAAACTATTAATGTTTACATATTTAGATCTAAAATGAAAATTAACTGGTAAAATATAATGATATTGAGTCCTTTGTTGTATTTGTTGATTGAAAGTTATGAATATGGTAGCTGGTGTTGATACCTTTCGATTTTTTCTGATATACAAGACCCCGGGGTCGGTTTTCCGAGGGAGAGTGCATGCTCTAGAAGATGAAACCCCCATTTGACATCAAGATCCGTGTCAAAAAAAAATTGCCGAAAGTCCAAACAGATGGACCGAGAGGTAAAAGCAACAGCTGAGGTACTCCCCTGACGGTTGGTTGTTTGGTTTAAGTGGTGGTTTAGACATAGGTTAGCCAAAAGCCCAATTAGCGCATAAAGCGCCGTTTTGAAACCACAAAACTGCGTGAAGTTGGACTAGTGTATATAATAAAGCTTAGGCGATGCATTTAGGAGTGGAGAGATGCCTTGAACCAACCAGGGTGGTTTAGAAAGTACAACAGCTCCCCTAATTTCACATTAGCTGCATCGTTCAAGCTTCCCAGAAAGGCCTTGCCGAGCGTCCTATACCGAGTTCTGGCAAGACACGGGCATTCACACAGAAAGTGCTTCAGGGTTTCTTTCTCATCTACATTTCCGCAGCTGCGTCAATGTGAGTTGTGGGGTTGCCCAACCTGGCAGCGTGGAGACCTATTGGCCAGTGTCCCGTGTTAACTGCGGTAAGATTCGCGATATCTCTACGCAGTTTAGTCATAATCTCCGTCGTTCTTTTTCTGTTGTAGGAGGGCCACATCTTCGTTGATATGAACCAAGTCCTCAGATTTTGCCATTTGGAATTAGCAGCTGTTAGTTGTTGGATATCTCACTCCCAACAGCTGCCATCGGGACGCGAACACCCTCCGCATGAGAGCTGTCAAGAGTGGCACCCCTTCTGGCAAGTTTGTCAGCCATCTCATTATCCTCTATGTTCCTGTGTCCGGGTACCCAGAGTAGGGTGATTCTTTGTCGTGTATCAAGGTTGGTTAACGCTTCCTCACATACTTCAACAACTTTGGATATCGTTTTCACCGATTGCAATGCCATGATAGCAGCTTGACTATCTGAGTATAAGGCGATACTGAGAGCATGACAGACTTTCATGATTTCGGCCTGAAAAATGCTGGCATGGTCAGGATGACGGTAATATTCAGAGATACTTAGTGATCCGTAGAAGATTCTGGCACCCAACAACCGATTTAAAACCCATCCGTGAAAAATGTGATGTCAAAATCCTTTACCACCTCACTCTGTTTCCACACACCTCTAGTTGCGAATTTGGCATCAAAATTCTTCCCAAAACTTAGCTTTGGCACTTTGAAATCGGTTACAACGTTGCGTACGTCTTGTGGGAGCTGGTTTAACGCTTTATGCTGCCAGTTGGTTCACAAAAAGATCGATTGGTGGAAGATGAAGGATTTCATTCAGCGCTTCCTTCGGGCATGTTCGCATGCCCCCTGTGATGCTTAGGCAAGCCGATCTCTGCACTCTACCAAGTTTTGTTACATACTTTCCTGATACTAAAATCGCTACATCATCCGCATATGCGACCACCTTAATCCTCTCCCTGTCAAGCCTAGCTAGGATTTTGTTAATTACTACTAGCCATAGTAGTGGAGAGATGACACCACCTTGAGGTGTTCCTCTGCACACGAATTTAATCAGGTGGCTGCTTCCTAAGTCACCATCGATTACTCTGGTCGTTATAGTGTCACTATCTACGACCCAAGCTCTGGCTCAACGGTGTAGTACTTGTATCAAACGCTTTTGATAGATCTAGAGGCACCAATAATGCGCTTGCATGGCTTTAGTTGATTTAGTCTATTTAACAACGTTGTGCAATACAGCCTTGTGGAAACCATGTTGATGACTAGTAACATAAACATTTGTCAACAGTATCGGCAGTATCAGCGAAATCGCAGTATTTTGGCCGGAGGGAGTAAAAGCGTGATTGGATGGTATGACTCTCCAAAGGAGAGCTGTTTACTAGGTTGGGGTAAAGAAATGAAGCTGACCTACTCTAGGATGACGAAGGATCCTAGAGATACATTCGTCGTTGATATGATTTACTCTAAGGCCAGTGTGGTGAGCTGTTTTAGCATTATCATCGCAATTCTGTCAGGACCAATCGGTTGGAGTTTTCACTTCTTTTAATGGCAAGGGTAACTTTCTGGATGATAACTTAAAGGTTTTTCTCAATCATGGTACATATTTCGTATATATCGCGTAATTTTGCGCTTAAAGCGAATAGTAATTTGCTGAATATAGGTAAGCGCATTTCCTTTCGTCACTCATGGCACTAGTACTGAACGTGATCGCGACCTTTTCCTTCGTTTTTAAGGCCTCTCACAGTCTTCCAGAACTTACTCCAACCTATACTGGTATTGAGATATTAGAGGTGTAAGATCCATTTGTTCCTTCAGTGGCCATTTACTATTGTTTTACGACGTCCGGGAATGGATTTCCAATGCTAGGATCACTTGGGTTTACACTCCGCAAATAGTCACCTGATTTAATAAATTTTGTGGCTCAAGCTGGAAAATTAGTTTTAAGGCTTTGCATATTTAAGTGTTTTTGGATAAAAATTTCAACCAATGTTGTTGTTTTGCCGGAATCGCTGCTTGTCTTCGATCTGGTTGTTTTTTCGCCTCGAAAGCTAATTCCGTAGTTAATTAAATCACAAAAATGTTCGTAAAACCAATATATTTCGAGCTAGAAGCTCGTTAAAAAACTGATAAAAAAGTCTTCACAAACTCATATTATAATTTAATTAAAGAGAATTTCAAATAGTATTTAATTATTGGTGTTTATATTTAAGTTTATGTTAATTGATCCATCTGTCACCTGTAAAATTTTGATTTGCTTGTCAACTAAATCTGTGATATTTTTATCTAACTTGACATTTTTTTACAACTGTGGTATTTTCGATACACAAAAGTCCTGTGTTCAAAATTTGTTTGTCATAATTAGGTATATTATCTTGTTATTATTGTTAAAACTTTAATTAAGCCCAAACATTTTGTATGTTTGTAGAACTGACCCTGAAGATGAGCTTCTAGCTCGAAATATATTGGTCATACGAACATTTTTGGGATTTCATTAACTACAGAATCAGCTTTCGAGGCGAAACAACAACCAGATCGAACCTTTGAATATTCGGGATACCTACATAATCCCGAAAAACAATATCCCGCTAGTTCATAATCCCAGGTTTTCCAAAAAATCCCGCTTTACATTATCCCGACATTACAAAATTCCGCCATATCAAAATCCCGCCATTCCAAAATCCCACCACCTCAAAATCCCGCCATTCCAAAATCCCGCTATTAAATAATAAAAAAATAATAATAATAAATAATAAAAAATACCGCCAATTTTTTTTTATTGTTAACAAAAAAAATATAGATATGCGTTCGACTTATCAATTATTTACATTAGTTTATGCGTCAAATTTAAAAAAAAATCCGTTTTTTATTGTCCTTTTTAGATGCTAGCTAAAAAAAGACCCTAGTTTGCTTTTGGATGCGACCTTCGGATCGGGACTTCTCAACTCGGTTTTTAGCTAGGAGAAATTTTTTACCTAGTAATTCCACCAGCCGGTACAGACCGATATGGTTTTTCCTTGTGATAAAGTTTAATCGTCTGTGCCAAGCCTCAACATTATTTTGAGTTCTTGAAAAATTTGCTGCAACTGCGTCAGCAATACTTCAGAACTTTCAATATCCCGTCACAAAAGGTAAGTATGTGATCTTAAATCGCGCGCGCGATTTTTTGAAAAAAAATACTTACCTTTTGTGACGGGATATGGAAAAGCGGGATTTTGAATAAGCGGGTTATTGAAATGGCGGGATTTTGGATTGGCGGGAGTCTGATTAGACGGGATTCTAATTGAGCGGGATTTTTAATTGGCGGGATTTTGAAATGGCGGGATAGTGAATGTCGGGATTTTAAAAACGGGAATATGATGGGCGGGATATCGTACCCAACCCGAATATTATTATTTGCCAGACTTCTGTTGGGTCCGTCTAAAGATTTTTTCAGCCATTCTTATTTCGGTGGGTGGTGTCAAACTAAAATAAGCTTCACCAGTGAACCTTTTGAAATGTATGTACGATTACTTTTCAGAATGGGAAGATACACAACACTATAGTCAGATGACAAAGTGATGACTAGTCATTAATAAATCGGTTTGTCAGTGTTAAGAGGACAGCCATTTTAGAGATATTTGATGTTATCTCTGAAGTCATTTTTCATGTTAGAGTGTCAAAGATCGTGGTGGGCGTTGAAGTCATCGATTAGAAGGAGATAACGTCCAGTTAGCAGGGGGCTAATATTGACTCTGCATTTTCGCGGACTGCTGGTATCTGGGCATGATTTCAGTATCTGCGGCGCACAGTTTGGATGATGCCATTTCATTAATATTGGCCTGAAACGACCGAATTTGCAATCCTTTTTCGCGAAATCGTAACGGTACTCCAGATATGTAAATTTCAAAGTTTGACATTTATATGGGGTAGTTCAGTTTTTAATGGGAAATCGGGGGTATTTTTTACTACATATTGATGTGAATCACTACCATTGCACCAAAAATAACATTTTAATATCTGTCTAGCAAATTTTACAATTGTTGCGCGCAAATATATTTCGACTTTTCATATTATTAACATCTTTGCCAAATTGGTAAAACTTACTATTCTAGTAGGACTGATTATAATTATAATGTCAATTTGATGGCATCGAACACTTTCCCCAATGTGTAACGCGGAAATACCGACCTTTTCTCATCAAATTACTTAACTGGCTTCATAGAAAAGTCAAAATTTGATATTGAATATCTATAGAACCGGTACGATTTCGCGAAAAAGGATTGCAGATTCGGTCGTTTCAGGCCAATATTAATGAAATGGCATTATCAAAATTTGGCGCCGCAGATACTGAAATCTCCTCCAGGTCTGACTACCCTTACCCCTACCTCCCCTACAAAACTATATTCGGTCATATCTTTTAATAAAATGTTCCGAAAAACTTCATATTTGTGTCAAATGGTACTACATACTTGTAAAATATGAAATGTGCATCCGATCCGAGCCATCTTCCCCTATAAAAAAACTTAAATTGAATAGTTTGCGTTTTGCGTGCCTTCTAGGTGCGTACATGGGTATAGGGTATACACTCATCGTTCTATTTCATTTGGAGGAGTAGGAAGTCCGGCCATGTGGATGCTAAACAAGGTGGGATAGAGTGCTGGGTGCTGCGAAACATTTATTTTGATTTTCACTAAGCTTCCAACGTTGGGAACTTCGATGACTTCAGGGATGCGCTTGGTAATTACATTAAGAGCTGTAGCTGTATTGAATTGTAGCAGCAACGTGAACTTAATCCCTACCATAAATTGACATTAAATATTTCGGCTCTTGTGTTCGTGCAACGTCTGTAAATGTGCATGTGTAGACACGAGCTAAATGTTCATGGTCACCATATTGCGGCTATGTATTTCGCAATAAGTAGTCAGTATAATAGTAAACAAAGCCTATACGCCACTTACCTTATCCTTTTCGGGCTTCTTCTTCGGCGACGGTGACAATATCTTTGCTTCCTCTTCGGAAGCCAGACGATTAAACTTCCTTGTCGCTTCCTTCACACTAATGGAATTCTCCGATTCCTTCACTTTGTCACCACTCGCGTCTTCGTTCACGGCATTTTTCTCGTAATTCTCCTTGTTCTCGTCCACGGAATTTTCACGCGACATTGACCGTTCAACACTTGATCGTTTACGCGGCGGCACCGATGGCGGATCTTGCGAACTTCCGGCCGACTGCAAGGACAAACTGTCGTCAGTCGTCGCCTCAGAATCCGCACGAAATCGACCCGGGTCAATTTTACTCACGGCCGCTTGAAACTCATTTATGCACTCTTTGTAATTGTCCTTTGTCTCGGACTGAAGCACTGGCACTTTCACTAGATGATGCATTGGGGATACTTGCGGTGGCGGCTTATAGGGGGGCGGTAGTCGCAACGGCGAACCTTCAGGATCAAAACTTAGCGAAGCACCACCGGGACTCAATGGCGTACCGGGATTTGACAATTCTACAATATCTTCAGACGGACATTCGTTTAGATATTTCTTACGCAAAATCAGATATTTTTGATTATTCTCGTTTCTGATGGTGGCCAAAATGTTGACGTAAGTTTTGAATTGTTTTCGTGATTCGTCTGGAATGGGAAGAAAAAGAGTGGAAATGAGGTAATCTGAATTCAGAATGCAACAAGTGGTCGCAATTCGGCTATCGATGACTAATCATAACAATGCGATAATTGCCATTTTGGGGCGCATGATACTCACTCTGAGTGTCGGGATTGGTGAGAAATCGCTTAAAGTGCTTAACGAGAGCATGATTCGTGACTTTACACCCATTTTCGAGCATAAATTTCCGAATTTCCGATAACGAGAGTTCGCCTGGCCCATCCATTGCGTTTATCTTGGCACTTGACACTTTGCGAAACGTCGATGTGATGTCAATTGTTTGTCAGATGCAAACATATGATCGGGGAATTGCGGCGGTAAATGTTTCTACGTGAATGTACTTGGAGAATTCAAGGGAAATTTCAGCACGCGGGAAATTATTTGAAATTTGTTGAGGAGCACAGTGTTTTCCTTATACATATTTTTGATTAGAATAATTTTTTTAGTGGATTTTGGGAGAAATGATGCATAATTGATCATATTTTAATAATAAATGAATTGTGACGTGAAACTTCAAAATAAAACGCGAAGGAAAAATTTTTCAGCGGTATCTTTGAAAACTATGCAAAAAAAAGAAAATTGATAAAAAAAAGCAGATATTGGTGTCCATTAGATCCTATACGTATAATGAAGGCACTGCTTAATAAATTGAAACGGCTCACGACACGCGTAAATTGAAAGAGCTGTAAGAGAGTCGTATGTGTTTTGTAGTTTCAACAGATCGAATTCAAGTCGAATAGGCAGGCGCGGTATTTGCCTACTTCCAGCTGTATCCAAGCTGATGGCTAAAATTATTTTGAACCGGATCAAGGATGAAGTTGATCGCACTTTAAGCAATGAACAGGCTGGCTTTCGTGAGGGTTTTTCATGTAGCGACCATATTAACACCCTCCGAATTATTATTGAGCAATCCGCCGAATGGAGATCCCCATTACATCTCATGTTCATTGATTTCGAGAAGGCGTTCGATAGTGTTGATCGGGAGTATATTTGGAGAGCTCTTCGTAGGAGGGGCATACCAGATAAAATAATTTCCATCATCAAGGAATCTTATCAGGGAGCCCAATGTCACGTTTTGCAGAAAGGTAAGCTTTCAGATCCTTTTGAGGTGCACAGTGGAGTGAGACAAGGTTGCATTTTATCACCTATTCTTTTCCTCATAGCCATTAACGATGTACTAGTGAGCGCGCTTCAAAACCAGAGGAAAGGTATCGGATGGAAAATGTTTGATTACCTGCAACACCTGGACTATGCTGACGATATTTGTCTGCTTTCAAATAAAAAGGAGGATGTAGCTCAAATGGCCGATGCTCTGCATTGCGAAAGTCGTAATGCCGGGCTCAAGATAAACGCTGCCAAGACCAAGTACTTGAGCTCCCATCCTGGGGGACAAAGCGGAATTTGTGTTTTGGGCCAGGCAGTCGAAAAAGTTGACGAATTCTGCTACCTCGGAAGCATAGTCACAGCAGATGGCGGCGCGGACGCTGATGTACAATCGCGTATCAATAAGGCTAGGGCAGCTTTCTTCACTTTGACTCCTTTCTGGCAAAATAACAACATTTCCAGGCGCACCAAAATCCGAATCTTCAATTCTATTGTAATATCTGTGCTTCTTTATGGCTGTTCAACTTGGAAGGTGACCAACGAGATAACAACTAAGCTGCAAACTTTCGTAAACCAGTGCCTACGGCGCATCCTACAAATCCGCTGGCCGGAGATTATTTCCAATGATGATCTCCTGAGTATCACAGGCCTGGATTGGATAGGCACTTCTGTCAAAAGGCGAAAGTGGCAATGGATAGGTCATACTCTCCGTAGAGGGCCAACAAATATTGCAAAGCAGGCCCTAGATTGGAACCCTCAGGGAGCCACTGCTAGACGCCGTGTTGGACAGCCAAGAAACACGTGGAGAAGATCGGTTAATAGCGAGGCTGCTTCATTAAACAAACAGTGGTCAGACCTAAAGACGATGGCACAGAACGAGGTGGAAAGTAGGCGTAGTTGATGCCCTATGCCCCACAAGGGGTTAACAGGAACCAGAGAGAGAGAGAGATTATGATTTCGCTTCTACAATTTCACGATAAATGATATGATGGGAACGATTCCCGTTGGCGGACGACTCGTTGGCGCGACGACTTATAGTGACTGTGTTGAATCGACGACCGACTTCCCAAGTAACAATTTCATCCCTATAATACTTCGTAGAATATTTTCTTCTAACGATAATAGGGGCACTTTACGGGGAATAAACGCCTTAACCACTCGGCCTCTCATATAGTCATCATTGCTTGTAAACACTACAAGTGGTTCGTTGCTTCTATCGAAATGCTCAACACTTCTTTATCGCAATGCACCTTTTTCTTTATATGTCAATCAGTTGAAGAGCTGATAAAATTCACACATTCATCAATAAAATGCAGCCGGTTTCTGCGCTGAGATTATCTTAATTGATTCAATGAGTGAGGAATTGTTGGTTTCATGCAATATTTCAATGAATTCAATTCAAGAAACGTGATATTCCAGAGCACTTCATAAGTGTCAATTCTTAAAAAAATCAGAATAAGTCCATCCTTCTATAAAACTACGCTGAACAATTTATTGGATGATCACACGAATGTCACACTATAAAAATGAAACCGACTGTGCTATAGAAGATTATATGCATGTGTGTGTGTTGATTTCGAGTCAGGCTATTGCATGTGTGTAAATGTCATTCAATAAAGTCTACAAAGAAGTATTTAATGGAGAATCCTTTTAGGTTAACGTTTATAGAAGTGTTATCGAAGTCTTATTGGATGTAGTCGTGAATTGATTATAAATAACAGGCGCGACAATCCAACATTGGACTAAGGCTGCAGGATGTATTAGTGACATCCTATTTCCAAGATCTTATCTGCTTTTTGTTGAGGTAATGAGATCAGCATCACGCTCAGCAGTGTTATTTATCCCCATAAATGGGTACTCGTTTAACATCTGAGTCAGATCATAGCTCGTCACAAAAACCTGATGTTGACGATTAGAAAACAGAGAGGATAGGGGAAAGTACAACAATTTATGATCGAGACGCTCACGGATCTTAGGAAAAGAGGACAATGGGGATATAGGACGATAACTCGTTACGGAGGAGGAATTCGAGGATTTAGAGTTAGGTAAAACGTTGGTAACTTTCCACAAGGATGGGAAGGATCCAGTATCATGGCTTTAATATAAAAGGATTGATAGAGGAAGACTAAAGGGAGATGATAGGGACTTAACGAACATGTTAGGAAGCCCATCAAGACCACAACTTCCATTATCGTTCAGAGCGTCGATGATTTCAAAAACATAGGACGGTGACGTAGATATCGAGTTGAGAATCCAGTGAAACTTCGAAATTTAAGTCTAGCACATGAGGAACTGACGATGGAGAGAAAGGAGAGAAAATGGTCGAAAAGAACCTTGCATAAAGGTCACAGGCCTGTTGGGGTGTCTCTGCCATAGTATCGTCCAGGTAAAAATATGTGTCCGATTTTTTTTTTTAATTTTTTTAGCGGGCTCAGTAATTTCAAAAGTTTCCGCATTCGACCATGCAGTGCCAGGGACGAATCCTTCTTCCTTATATCGTTAGTTATACCGCTCCATGGCATCGCGTTTTAGCGGTAATGTCCCAGCCTATTTCTACAGGCAGCTCTATCTTGGATCGTGGGCGAATCCAAGAGGGCGATTAAAGCGATAAGTCCCTCCCGAAATTGACAAATCATAAATTTTAGATACAATACATAGAACAAATTATTTTCACATGCAGTGTAACAAAAAACGGGTAATTTTGGACATGGCCGAATTTTGGATACCCTTCATTTTCTTTCGCGCTGAAATTGGATTCCATGGCAACCTTTTGACGTATAGGGCTCTAATCTATTTCTATCTGTTCCTTTGAAATTAACATTGATTGGAATACATGTATGTGAGTCTTGGTTAAGTCAGGAGGTGCATTTTTAACTATCCATAGTACAGAAAAGAACAGCGCACCTTTCATGCAAATTCCAATACAAAGTTTGGTACGAGTTGTTCTATATAGGAATAGAACACAACTGTGAAATTTGTATGGCAGTTGTGCTATTCTTTCCTGTACTAGATATAGTTAAAAACACACCTAGATCCTTATTAAAACAAGCTTTTTTACTGTAGTCTACTTTTGGTGTAGGGTTTCTATGGTAGCCTCATCATCCGATCGCCTTTTGTTCTTACATATATTTGTTATTTCGATTGAGAAACATTTTGTGCAGTTTAGTTAAAACTGGTACATCAATTAATTCGTTTTAATCGATCTTTCAGTTATACACCGTTCTTTGAGAATTTTCTCAGCCATATAAGGAATTGCATTTATATAATTCCAATTATCTGAAAACATTTGAAACGTATGTTTTTACAAACTCTTTTTTGAGTTACTTTCACAATACACAAATCACCTGCCAAAAAAACTGTATTCGCCCCTGATAGAATGATTTAACAGATCACAGGCCTTCAAAACAGTAACCTTTAACGACAAAAGAATCGTTTCAAGATAAGACCACGCATTACTCAAGTCTTTTTGTATCTCTAGTACGAAACCCTATAATCAGTTTCACCCTATAAAATGTCACGGAATCTTATAAAATCAGTTCTCCTCAGAATCACACAAAAAAATAAGTATTCCATCTCTATAAAAAAAAAGAGAAGAAAAACCTATTAGAAACATGTTTAATGTTTTGTCATATTTATTTTCACGATAACAAGTTTGATTGTGTTGCAAATTTGACAAAAAAAAAAACATCATCTTGATCGGAAATCAATTAAAATTGTGATCAAAAATGATAGGAATCGTTACATAAAGGCATGATTATACCTGCACAATGATAATGTAGGTAAGTACTCGTAAATATGTATCACATAATTATAAAAATAGATTGAAGCACTTTTGAAAGCAGAATACATTTTTATGTTTTACTAGGTACGTTGATTTGATATCATGGTTGAATGCACTTGAATATCTAGAAGTAATATCTAAATATCCAAACGTATGGCTTGAAATGAAAATTAAGACAAATGGTACCATTTTCGATGATCTACTTTTGATAGTGCTGATCGGAGATATCTATAATGCAAGCCTGTTATTTGTGGAGGATATTATAATTTTGATAATGGCGACAATTAATTTAAGCATGTGGTCTGGTTGGTGTAGTGATTAGTGCAGGGTCATGGGTTCGAGACTCACCGTGAACGAATTCAGTTTATGGTGTTTTTCGAACTCACGACCCATGTGACGGACTATGATCTCACTAAGATGTTAAACGAGTACCCATTTATGGGGATAAATAACAATGCTGAGCGTGCTGTTGATCGCAACACCTTAACTGAAAAGCAGGTAAGATCTTGGAATTTGGATGCCACTAACACATCTGCAGCCTTAGTCCAATGTTGGACTGTGGCACCTGTTATTTTAATTTAAGCAGCATTGTTGTAACCATAAATTTTAAAATAGTACAAAATAAATTTAACTTAAAAAGTACACAATTTTACTTGAAATTTATTCGCTACAACATACCCGAAAAAACAAGCAGATGCCAACTTCACACTGTAACCGATGCATGCAGGTGAGAATAAATAATAGGCCAACAAGTAGTCCAAGCTCATAACCATATCATTGTGGTCGCCAAATTATTTAATAAATACTCCGGCCGACATCCTTCCGAAGGACACTCTAAAAAGCATCCGGAAAAACCGTCCAAACCGACATCGAATTTATGTGTTCGACATCATGTTCGACCAGCACCACAAAACATATCGCGGTCACACTGTGTGTGTGTGTGGTATATGACCAGATGGTGTTCATTTCTTGGTTTCGGCGTTGCGTGCCTTTTTTTATTGAAAGCAGACTCTATTAAGTATTTAAGACTAAAAGGGTACTTAACAGGTTTATTCAACGATTCAATAAAGTTTCATCTCCTGCACGCTGAATAGAGATCTAAAAGCGCTCAAGCAATAGAATACATATAGATATTCTTTGAGGATGAAAAGGATGTCTTGCGGATAGTTGTCGAAAACCAAACACAATGTTTGCAATCAAGCATTTGAAGTCAATTCACCCATTTTTTTGTGGGATGTTTTCCTCTATTGAGTAATTACCTTACTACGGCAAGTGAAAATCCGAACCAATAAATTATTGGGAGAATCCGCCTTTTATTACCTTTTCAAAATTGATGTCCCTGGATAGGGTGGTTTTCTGTGGACAATAATAAATTTATTTGAAGTTGACTATGCAGTTCGAATTCGGTGACGTGTGTCTGAATATGCGTCACTGAATTAAAAGAAATATGTATTTTATATATTCTGAAAATATGTATACTTTATGTATGTACTATTTGATGTAGGTACCATACAAGACAAACATTCACAAATACTTATCTAGGTATATGTATATCTGCAGAGCACGATATAATCATTCTTTCTGCCTATGAAAAATTCGGTCAAACACGCTTTCCGTAAAGGGCCATAACTATAAAACACTTCAGTGAATTGCCTACCTATAAATGTTCGGCTGACAAACGCCCCAACAGACAAACTTCAACCCTTGTTGCAGCACAATACAAACGAGTGGAATTGCGATATATTTTAAAACTATGTTAGATGCCGTAATAGGAAAACGTATTTGCACACAAAATATCCGACAGGAACGTATGCATCGGCTGATTTTGCAGTTATTTTGCCTGCGGACGCCATCAAAACATTTCACTTCAATTGCCACGGGTATAGGAGACAATCTGGCTACGAGGACTCCAATCAGACCTCACCTCCCCTAAATGCCGTCACGCCCCGTCTTCTCTCTATTTGTCGCTGTGCCGGAAAATACCTAAAAACATAGTTGGTCAATTTGAAATTGGATTTAGGGACAAAACACTGAATTAGTGTTATAATTTTTCATAGTCCTTCGGAACGTTTTAGATTGGCCACTAAAGGACTAACTCTCCACTAGCGCCATTCATTGAGAATGCAACTCGCCATGCTGAACTAGGGATGTGTCGGTATTCCTGTAACGGTGACTAGAAATCGATTACCCAACTGTAACCGTTACTACCAGTTCCTGAAAAATAAAAATACCGGTTCCCGAGTACTCATGATCATAATACACAAGCAGTAAAAATTTTATCTTAATATTCACACCTCGTATAAATCGCCACCTTATTTTAACCATAACTACGATTTCAAAACCCGCCTACAATCTATTGGTTCTAACCAAAACCAAATCTAAATCCCCATACCAGTCGCCACACGTACTAACTTACTATAACCATAGAATGACAAATAAACTGAAAAACATCACCCCGACAATCTACACCAACCAACCTAAATCCACCCGCAAGATACGATACGCCTTTTAAACATTACACACAACGTACGTACATATGTTCATTCTTTCCAAACACAGCCAAAAACTCCGACATCAGTCACTGCCCCATATAGACTTGCACTCATTTGCTGTAATGGTATTGGCATTGCATAGGATCTGCTTCAGTCACTGATAGATACTTGTACTCATTTGCTGTATCGGTATAGGATCTGGATCTGCTTGAGTCACTGGTAGAGACTTGTACTCATTTGCTGTATCGGTATAGGCTCTGGATCTGGATCTGCTTGAGTCACTGGTAGAGACTTGCACTCATTTGCTGTATCGGTATAGGATCTGGATCTGGATCTGCTTGAGTCACTGGTAGAGACTTGTACTCATTTGCTGTATCGGTATAGGATCTGGATCTGGATCTGCTTGAGTAACTGGTAGAGACTTGTACTCATTTGCTGTATCGGTATAGGATCTGGATCTGGATCTGCTTGAGTCACTGGTAGAGACTTGTACTCATTTGCTGTATCGGTATAGGATCTGGATCTGGATCTGCTTGAGTCACTGGTAGAGACTTGAACTCATTTGCTGTATCGGTATCGGTATAGGATCTGCTTCGGTCACTGATAGATAGTTGTACTCATTTGCTGTATCGGTATAGGATCTGGATCTGGATCTGCTTGAGTCACTGGTAGAGACTTGAACTCATTTGCTGTATCGGTATCGCGTATCGGTATAGGATCTGCTTCGGTCACTGATAGATAGTTGTACTCATTTGCTGTATCGGCTCCTAGGATCTATTTCAGTTACCGGTAGAGACTTGTACTCATTTGCTGTGTCGGTGTGTGTAGGATCTGTTTCAGTCACCGATAGAAACTTGTACTAAGGCTTGAAATAGAATACCGGCAGCAACAGCAGCAGCATTGCATGGGTGACAAATATGCTGAACAGCATATAAAATGCACTGTGCTGTTCGAGAATTTAGCTTAGATTTGACTGCGTTTATCGGGTCTCTGTTTAGAGGGGAATTGTTTCAACGCTGAGGAGCGAAACGTGTGATTACTTCATTTCATGTTCATATTCTCTCTTCGATGTGTACGGTGGGCGCTTCACTTGTATGCATGTAGATTAGCTAACACAGAAGGTGCATGCATACGTGCAGCGAAACGTGTGTGAGATATGGACACGTTGACAAAGGTAATCGGAAGACACGTGTCGTGGTTTATGTAACATTGACTTGAGCTCTGATTCTCAGACAACTGGGTGAAACTACACTGGAACAAAAACGCGAGAACAAAACCGGGTTTTATATGAAAATAGAGTTTTTCTCTTCTCTTTATCTCTTCTAAAAAAAAAACGGGTTTTCATCTTGTTCTTGTTTCGCGTGGGGACAGGCCCATTACAGCCCTTATACACTTGCAACTTGGTTGCCAACACGCAAAAAAAAACAGGAAAATAAATGGTTTGTAGGTGACATACCAGGTTGCAAGAATGTGAACGGCGTGGTTGACGGAATGTTGCAAGTGTGTAGTAACGTTCCTGGAACCTAGGTTGGCAACGAAGTTGCAGATGTATAAGGCCAGTTAAGATTATTTGCATTAGGAGAACGCAATGGTAGATCGTTTGATCTCTTTCGCTTTTTCGACGAAAAAGTGTAAATCTCCTGTCTTCAGTTGAGATGTCTACGTTACTTTATTTAGCTCCAACTACAATTAGTTTATTAATTTATTAACTAGGATATAAACTATAATTGGTTGTTTTTATTATTTAAATAAAAAATAAATAACAGGCGCGACAATCCAACATTGGACTAAGGCCGCAGAATGTGTTAGTGACATCCTATTTCCAAAATCTTATCTGCTTTTTGGTTAGGTAAGATCAGCATCACGCTCAGCATTGTTATTTATCCCTATTTATCCCTCGTTTAACATCTGAGTGAGATCATAGTCCGTCACAAGCTCGTGAGTTCGAAAAACACCCATGGAATACGGTGAGGTTCGAACTCATGACCCTGTGCACTGAAGGTGCGCGCACTAACCGCTAGACCAGCCAGACTATTATTTACTTTCATAATTAAAACATCGGGCTTTTTCATCACAACACTACTCGCTCTACGATGATATAGCGCTTGTCAATATACATAAATATGTTTACTATTCAATTGCATCCGAAATATGACTACCATTAGTATAGAAACAAGTTATAAGTTAATTTTAGGAGCTGTACCGGTACTCAGGAACCGTTACTTGCCAGTAACTGTACTCGCTGTAACGGTTACTCAAAAGTACCGATATTGCCCATCCCTATGCTGAACACTCTGAAAAGTTTGTTTGCTATTTGCTAGCAAGCTACAAAAGTGGTCTTTATCCTGATACGGATGTCAACCTTACTTATGCCTATGTGGCTGTTACGTAGGTGCACCAGTTCATTTGCTGAACTGCACACCGAGGAGTGCCGTTGCCGTATTTAGTTGTAGGTTGTAGCGTATAGTTAAGTTAGGCAGGCAAGTGGTCAGGCCATAGGGATATTTATACGAATTTGGGGCTACACTACAATTGTCCATAATTTATGCATGAAAATTTCTATAAAACGTTTGACTATCGGGCTACTTGAAAATTACAGAGCTAGAAAAGGAACATAGGAACACGGTAATGGGTGTGCGGATGACGATGAGGACGACGACAATGAATTCAGGAACCATGGTTAAGCCTTGCATAAGCAGGATGGCATAGCATTTTACTACGATTCATTCTTTAAACGTTTGCCGGAGCCGTATAATCATATACAGTAACTGCAACAACAAGGGTTGTTACCCTAACCGGTCGTTGCATTTATGGATTAGTTGACCGGCCGCTTAGTCAGCCATAATATGCAAGTTGCATTGCAGTTCATGTAAACAGATGAGGCAGACATAATTGATGAACTTCAGTGACCCTCTTGTTGTGTGGAACGACACGGTTTTGGGAATGGCGACAACGAAAACAATTAAAGCTTTCGATGAGCTCAATAACTAAAGAGTTTTGTGATATGCAGCCAATTAAAAATTATAAATATGCAACAATTAGGACTCATCAAGTTCTTCGAGTTTGATTAAGCATAGGCCTAAATTACGGCGAAGTACCGACTCCCTCGTCCCTCGAATTGATAATGAAACTAGACGTGCCCATAAAGGTCAGGTTGACGCAAAGATTAGCTTGGTCAGTTGAGGCGGCCGCTGCAGGTATTATTCTTCTGTAGTAATAGGGAAATTAAGCCGAAAAATAGCCAATCCCAAACATTAAAAAAAAGTGGAAAGTTTCGATTTTTGTTTTTCGAAAATATCTGGAAAGCAATTAGTCCGGTCGTAAAATACACTAAGGACAAAATAAAGTACATTTAATTCTCTTTGCAATGATATATAATGCTCCAGACTTTTTCTCGGAAAATTATGCCCTAGACCCAAAAGTGTTATGTGGAATTTACATTTCGCACTGTAACTTTTAAAAGAGTATAGGAAGAGTGATAACAATTGGTACTGGTGCTGCCAATTAAATGTATTTAATTTATACCACAAACGAGCTTACTCGGGCCAAGAACACCTCCCATGTTCCTGTTAACTATTCTCTAAATTACGCCAAGCAAATAAAAGTTGGCTGAGTGCCTAGGGCAAGTCTTCTTATACTCTCGACCAAAAATTACTTCGATTGGATCAAAACTAAGGGTACCTCCCATACAAAGTGAACCCGAAATCTGTCAAATTGCACATTTTCTTGTTCTAAATGTTCAAATGTTCAAAAGTTCGTACCAAGCTGTGCTGCGGTAGAAATTATTAACACAAAAGAAGCTTAAGTTTCATTCAAATGTGACGGGTATTCAAATTTCGGCCGCACCCGAAATTAGCTTCGGTCTCGTTTTTTAGTAAAACTACTGTAAATTTGTATAATATATGTATATTGTACACGTACTAATAGTATTTGTATCATGTTGTTTCAAACTAAGGTCACCAAATGCTTGAGAGACCAATGCTGCACACACAATCTTGGACAAACGCCCCACTCATATTTTGCAAAGCAAAAACGGTCTGAAAGACAGTATACTCTCAGCAATATCATCTAATTTAGGCAGACAAAAAAAGCGCGATATTGTTCACAAAATTGACCAACGAAACACAGAATTCAGTTGAATTGAAGTACCCAACTAACAATTTTAGCCCTATAATACTTCATAAAATAGTCTCTTCTAATAGTAATAGGAGCATTTTATGGGGTACAAAAGCTGAATAATAGTCCAATAATGGCATTTGGCGCCGTGTTTTAATCCAATAGAATTATTTTAGCACTAAACTATGCTTCGAAAAAGGCATACATCATGTATCCTATATCATCATTTTCTCGCGTTTGATCCAATAACCAATGTGAAAAGAATAAGTAATATTATCAACTATACGAGGGTTATAGGGTAACAAATTTAATGAAAAAAAAACAGCCCGCAGCTAGCATCGAACCCATGATTATTGTATTGTCAGTCTTACGCGCTAACCACTCGGCCAGCCTTAGTCAGCATTGATCGTAAACACTACAAATGCTCCTTCTATAGAAATGCTTAACAATTCTTTATAGACACAAATTCGCGGCGAATTTTTCCGCGGCGTCAAAATTGTAACACACTGCGTTGTATGGAGATGCCCACACCAACGCGAATATTCGCCAGTTTTGCAGTATTTTTTCCGGTTCGAATATTTGCTACTTAATGTCATTTTATTCAAAAAATTTATTGACAGGTGCAGTGTAGTACAACTTGATGTTGGTGTACCCGAAAAAGATGTAGATTTGGTATGAGTTGTTTATAGGAATTGACCTAGCATTTAAGTTTTGAATGTTTTACGGTATGGTATGGATGAGTAAAAGAAGTAACATTTCTGGAAACCTGAATTCCAAGGAAGGAAGGTTTTTACTCGTTGTTGTTACACAAATAAATTGCCAGAGATATCGACGATTTTCTAAAGCGCATAGTACGAAGTTGATGGTGAATTATTGCCGACATCTATAGGTTGACCACTAACAAAAGCATGCATTTTGTGAATTATTGAACTTATCTCGGTTATCCCCTTGTGAGCTGTACGCAGGAAAGATCCTCCCAAGCCACCTTAGAGAATTTTGTTGCGAGTCCAGCGAAACCTTGATCGCTTAGCTGGACTCAACGATTCCAAAGATATCGACGGATTATCGAAATTGCTGTGGCCAACATCCAGGTTGTCGGTTATCTCTGACCACCCTGTGCACTGACCGGAAAAAAAAAGAGGATCCGATGACCCCTTCGAAAATTTTATGATGAGTCTAGCGCCACATCGGTCGTTCTGCCACACCAAAGGATTGCAGATATATCGACGGATTTCCGAAATAATACAAGGTCAATCGTTTCATTCATGAAAAAGGAAATGAGGATCCTGGTGGTTCGGTGCTCGCGTTTGTAAGTACATAGTTACATACAAGCTTGAATATTCTATTGAATTGAATGTTTACTTTGCATAGTTACGCCATATTTTGCTTGGTTACGCCATCGTAAGGAATCACGTAAGGATTCTACTAAAAGTTATTATGCAATTTCATACGATGGCGTAACCAAGCAAAATATGGCGTAACTATGCAAAGTAAACATTCAATTCAATAGAATATTCAAGCTTGTATGTAACTACGCATTTTGCGTAACTATGCTAAGTAAACAGTTACATATATTCAATTCAAAACAGCCGCAAAACAATGTTCAAGCTTTGTGTCTTCTCTATACGATAAGACTAACCATTCGACGGGCACAAGATAAGATGTAAGAGTTTTCGGGTACGCGATAGTCAATACAAACAATCAAATCGAACACTGCCGTATCTTTTTTTAGGGTACGGTATAACAAGGTTGTACTGCACTGCATATTTCCATCAATTTGCGCATGTCAATGATTTTATCCTTAGAATAAGTATAGACATGGAGAAGTAAAATGTCGAATTTCACGTTGATTTCTTCCGCTTACGCTTTTACATAATAAGTAAAGATGCCGCGACATTTTGATTTAGTGCACGAAAATTGCAGCATGATTATAAATGTTAAAATAATTGTATTTGGCCAGTTCTTGCAGTTATTCTCTATCATGTCTAAGTCCCATCCTTACATAAATCTAATACCTTTTCTAAGGCAACAACATGATATCAGCTGTGAGTGACAGTACCCAGCGAATTATTCGTGCCGCGCCGGTGTGGGCACCAAAAAATGTGCCGCAAATTCGTGACGCGTTGGTCTGGGCATCACTTTAGGCGATATCACACTTTAAACTGAATTTAGTGTTATTATAGGATTGCTAAATTGCTGATTGTGAAGTGCTTCTTTAAAGCATACACAATGTTAGCTGGGTAAAATAGTCATAAAAAATTATAACAATCGAGGGCTTATAACTACACAAATTCCTATTGTGTGGCCTTTATTCATCAATAAAAATGTGTTTAATAATAATTTAATACAAAATTCTGATTGTATTTTTTTTTTTCAATTTAAATGTTTTGTTCTTTTTTATACCAACCATCTTGCAAACAGTTAAAGGTCGATCCACACTTTTCAGTCATAAGTCACAGTCTCAGTCATTTTACAATACAAATTGACAGATTGTGAGTTAATTTATTGACTGACAATCTGTCAACTTGTATAAAAGGAACTAAAAACCTGGAGAAACGGTTCTGAACAGATGCTACAAAAAAACCTGAAAAAGACCTGTTATGAACAGGTGTTAAAAGACCTAAGAAAACCGGTACTGAAAAGGTTCTTAGATGACTTAAAAATAACCGGTACCGAACTGGTTCTAAAAAGAACCTGGAAAACCGGCGTTGGAAAGCAACCGGAAGCAGCTTTTGGTTGAAAAAAAGGATTTTTTGGTACTTCAAAAAATATTGTATATTGGGACCGGTGTTAGGAACAGATCTGTCTACGACTCTTTGTTTCAAAGACCAACACAAACCAAATCCAGCGTCATAAAATGTTTGAGAATTTCAAAAGTAATAATTTTCACCGTTTATTGTAAATATAGAAAGGAACGTAATTCCTAAATGAGACGTTTGATTTCTGTTAAGCAAAACATAATGCGTTCACGCAACTATATTCGTTCATTTACATAAAACTTCATTAACAACCATTCCCCATTCAATTTGTCATTTGTCTGATCCTTGCAAATTTTGATTACCATATCTCCCTGGCATCCAGTTCGTATTTATATATAAGATTCCTTGTGAAATGCCAAATCCTTCCTACTCTAAATCCCCAAGTGTATTTGCCATCATTATCATATTATGCATAAAATACAATTCGCACGTATACAATGTCTAGTGCGGTCGGGGAGATCAACAATCCTTTACAGCGGCGAGGGTTTGGCACCAGCCGGACACAATCTAATTTATGGATTTCGATTATAATACCGTAGATTTGTCGCTACTACAATGCACTAACGATGCGGAAATTCCATATAGCTCATCCTTTTTGTCTTGAGTCCATAGCAGCCTCCTTACGGTCCAAAGCAGCAGCTCGGGCGTACTATTGCGATGGGCGGAAGTATATGTCCAGCAGTGGTCGTCGTCTTGGATGTACAATAACCGGTCATAGGCAAATATCTCTGTGATATGTCAAGTCAATGTAAGATTCGGGTCTGGCCGGAACTATACTTGCCTCCTTCAGGAGGCCATATGCATTGGATCTGTTGTCGTTCAGTTCAATAATTGCCAAGTATGTTGGAATTCAGATGATGTCCTTCGAATTTATGTTTAAACCTAAAATTGACTATGGCTTGAACATATAGAATATTTGCAATGGATATCTTGACAACATATGGGGCGTTTAAGGTCGTCTTTTACATTTTGTGTTTCAGAAATGTTTTGTTTTCGAGGGACCTGTCTACTATGGTCGGCTATACGTCAGGCGATTCGTTTCGACGTCAAATACAATCCTAAAAGGATAAATTTTCAATAAGATTTCGGTTTGAAATCTTACGACAATGCTATAGAGTTCCTTAAAATTTCTCACAATTATTCTATATAACGGTTCTGTTCCTTAAGTTTGCTCGTGACATCACTAGCATTTTGCTATGTGTCATCGAAACATGTTGGAAATATTGTGCACACATAGTGCTTGTGTTTACAAGAAATGTGACCAAATATTGGGGCCAGCAATATGTCCCAGTCATCAGGAATATTGTTGCATTGTTATGTCATCATCGCTATATCGATACACTTTATGCTGTTCCGCAATATATTTCTCCATCATTCACTATGCGTTATACAGCATGCGGTCTATGGATCTTTCGCATTTTGTCTGAATGTTGGTATAACCGAACTGATCCCATGCAGTACTCGTTGTTCTCTTGAAGGGATTTTCGGATCCTATATGACTGATTACCCAAGGACTTTCGAATGACACTTGACACTAACCAAATGGTTGATAGGTGTGGCAGATATCAGATTTGATAAATGCCAACTACAAATGACTAATGAATGTATTTGGGCAGCGTATTCGTTTTTGATCCGAGAGTCTTTATTATTTTCCATATAGCCTGACCTACGGAATGTAAAATTCTCGCCTCATTGTCTCATGCAGCCTATACAGAATACACAGGTTCATATGGTGTCTCATCCGTTGGCGGTTCTGGGAATCATCATTAGCCGAGTGAGTGGACATTGAATTTAAAAGAATAACGATGGGAGTGTTGTGGCTAGATCTTGTAAGATAAAAGAAACCATAAACGTTCTGAAGTACTCCACGGATTCAGGTAAAGTACCTCTATATGAGCTCACAGCTCTCAGCTCTTCCATCTAGCCTAGCCAATCTCTCCATTTGAAAACCTCAAATCAAATGTCAAAGCAACGAGGTTTCATTGATTTTTTACAACCTCTGGTCAAATTCATCCAAAATAAACAACATCAAACTTCAATCTTCTCAACAAGGGTTCTTCCGAAATAATGAATGACTGTTGACCCTCACAAAGCGCGTTTTCATGAATGGACATCTGAAACGTACTCGCCGTACGTTCGGTTCGAGAACGTTAGATAGATACCTGAACCTGCCTACAAATCATCGTACGATCAACGCGAGTTGCTATGGATCGAATTGAAATGAATGATCGATCGGCGACGTGCCAGCTAATCGCTGTGCAATCAATGTTTGTTTCATGTTTATCATTCAAAATTGATGACATACCCAATAGATTTCTTTTGATTGAGCTTGTATCTTGGTTTTATTTGTGTTTTTTTTTTAGTTGGGTTTTTACGTGCACGATGTAACGCTTTTCAGCAAGTATGGTACGGTTATCAGCGTTTGGTTAGATACTTGTAATTAAGACAATTATAATGAGGTAAACTTGACGTATTACAAACTATTTGTTAGAAATTTTAGTAGGTGTAAGATGCATCGCTTGTGTAAAAATCGGCTGACACTAAAATTAATATTTATATATGAAACTTTGAAATCATGTATATACATGAATCTACATTTAGGAAACCGCACAGTGAAATAAGTATGAAACGAGACCGAGGCTAATTTCGGGAGCGGCCGAAATTTGGATACCCTTCGCTCTCCTCGGGCTAAACGTTTTTTCGGGCGTACCTACGACTTGTACTTAACCTCCCCCCTCCCATTCTTTTCCGACCGTCTTTAACAGAAGTTCCGTTGCGTCTACAAAACAATATTTGTGTGGGGTTTGGTTGGAATATTTACTCTGAAAATTTTATTGGAGGATGCTGGAGCATGGCCCCATAGTACGATTCCATTTGTTTCGACCTTATTTGCTTCTTTGATAAAACTCAAGGTTTTGTGAAATTGGTGTAAAAAATGTTGCCTAGAAGAACCAAAATGGGGGTTGGGTTTGTATGGCATCCCCATGACCCTATGGCCCGATTTTATCCATTCGTGCACATGTTTTGTGTCATCAATAGAAACACATTTGTATGAAATTTGGTTGAAATTGGTGCACAAATAAAAAAATTTTTTTTTGAAGATCCTAATTTGGGGGGTTGGGTTTGAATCGTAGCCCCATGACCCCATGGTCCGATTTGATCACATTTTTATCAAATTTGGTTTTAATTAGTGCACAAATAAAAAAGTTTTTCTTAGATGAACCTAATCTGGGGGGTTGGGTTTGTATGGCATACCCACGACCCCATTGTCCGATTTTACCGATTCAAACATACAAACTGCCTGCAGCAAAAAGAAGCATTCGTGCAAAATTTCAGCTTCATAGCTTTTAAATTGGCCAAGTAAAATGCGTCGCAACAGACGGACAGACGGACAGACATACAGGCGGACATCGCCCAATCGACTCCCCAAGTCATGCTGATCATATATGTATACTTTTTATATGGTCGGAGATGCTTCCTTGAATGCGTTACAGACAAGGTTAATATACCCTTTCACTTTATGAGCAAAGGGTATAATGATGGGGCTGCTCGCTTTACCCGAATTATCTAGGGAAATACTCGTAAAAATGGCGCGGAAGAAACTCTAGCGTAATTTTGAGTCTCTGATTCCAAATTCGAGGTCAAGAACTAAAAAACAAAATACAGTGTAACCCCTATAATTACAGCCTTCGATAATTGCAATACTCGATATTTGCAACTATAAAGTTATTCTCATTGAAGACTCTAAATATGCAACGCTAATTGCAATTTTAGAGTCGATATATTTGCAAAGAAAATGTTTCCCATTGTAGACTCTATATTTGCAACAACGTTGCGATTTTAAGGTCCCTCTAGATTAGGCGCCAAATGGCTGCGCGTCCAAAAACTGGCATCGCGTGCAGCCATTTGGCTGCTACTTAGCATCCACACTAGCAGCCAAATGTAAACAAAACTGGACGCACAGCCAAATGGCGACATGTTTCGATGGAATGACAACAGCCATTTGGCTTTACGTGTCGCCATTTGGCGACTAATCTAGATGGACCATTAGAGTCATTCTTTAATTTTAAGATGTTCATGGTCTTTACCCGGAAATAGAAAACCGTTTTTACTATTAACTGAAAGAAACGAGTTTGCCTAGCGGCACCTTTTAAGTTTTAAGTTGGCTTCCTGACGGGGTTGTTTTTAACAAAAAATGTCTGTTAAAACTCACAAGAACCTTTTGCTGAAACAAAGCGGAAATTGCAAACGAACTCGAAAGGGGGCCTTCATTGGCAACGTTGTCTTCGAAATATGAGGTGGATAAATCGGCAATAAGTAGAATTTGGAAAAACGAGGCTGAGATATGTGGCGACAGCGGAGGTTGTCTCTGATAAGAGAAAAGCCACGCGCCAATACGAATTCCCAAAAATGGAGGCTGCGTAATATAAGGGGTTTCATACCGATGTTAGCTGAATTGTTAAAAGAAAAAGCCATCTCCACAGAAAAATTTAGGAAACTTCCACCGGACTTAATGCAAGCAATGGTTGGTTATTCAAATTTAAACAACGGCATGGAATTCGGCTGTTGAAGATTTGTGGAGAAAAACTGCCCAAGTAACAATTTCATCCCTATAATTCTTCGTAGAATATTTTCTTCAAACGATAATAGGGGCACTTTACAGGGTATAAAGACTGAATAATAGTCCAATAATGGCATTTGGCGCCGTTTTTTGATCCAATTGAACCTTATTGTAGCACTGAATTACACTTTGAAAAAGACATACATCATATGTGTTATGTCATCATTTTCTGTCATTTTCTCGCGTTTGCAAAAAAAAAGAAAAAAAATTCCCGCAGCCAGCGTCGAACCAGCGACTGTCGTGCGCAAGTTCGACGCCTTAACCACTCGGCCAACCTCACATATAGTCAGCATTGCTCGTAAACACTACAAGTGGTTCGTTGCTTCTATCGAAATGCTCAACACTTCTCCGCAATGCACCTTCTTCTTTATATGTCAATCAGTTGAAGCTAATTAAATTCACACGTTCATCAATAAAATGCAGCCAGTTTCTAGGCTGAGATTATCTGAATTGATTCATAAGCTAACAAGGAGTGAGGAAATGTTGATTTCATGCAATATTTCAATGAATTCAATTCAAGAAACGTGGTGTTCCAGAGCACTTCATAAGTGTCAATTCTTTAAAAAATCACAAAGTTCATCCTTCTATAAAACTACGCTGAGCAATTTATTAGATGATCACACGAATGTCACACTATAAAAATGAAATCGACATTGCTATAGAAGACTATATGCATGTGTGTGTGTTGATTTCAGTCATGTGTGTTTATGTCATTCAATAAAGACTACAAAGAAGTATTTAATGGAGCATCTTTTTAGGCTAACGTTTAGAGAAGTGTTATCGAAGTCTTATTGGATGTAGTCGTGAATTGATTATATAAGAACTTTTTAACCTTTCAAAAAAGTGTTTTAAGGAGTTTTTATCGGACCAAACTACTTATATAAGCAATGTCACACGATAAACTGATTTTGTGTTACTATATTAATGTTACAGGATGAAGTGCTTCTTTAAAGCATAGGAATTGTTACTTGGGTGTCCAATAATGTTTCAGCCGTCGAACCGTTGTTCAGTAAGAAATTCCACTCGCAAATAAATGAGGTTCAACTAAAGCCAGAACATCTGGCTTGTTATGGAAGTTACTCCCAGATAAGACTCTTGTCCATTTTCGTGAATCTTCTGCACCCAGGCGAAAAGTTAGCATGGAGATAAAAACTTTCCTGGCATGTACGAATGCGACCGGAACGCATAAAGTGAAACTATTGGTGATCAGAAACGCCAAGAAGCCTAGGGCATTTAAAAACAACCAAAATCTACCTGTGGTTTATAAAGGCAATTTCTTCTTCATTGATTTGTTTTGGCTCAAGCACGTAAATACCTAATCAAACAAGGACTTCCTCCAAAAGGCCTATTTTTGTTGTTGTTTTTCTGTACAAAAAAAAAACGACTCGAAAATTTCGGAAATTGCAACTGCTCTGTGCATTAATTAGTTGCAATTATCGAGGCTATACTGTAATGTTGGAAAAATACTCACCCCGAGAAAACGGACATTTGACCGCAAATTTTAAATTAGTGAACTAAAATTAACGCGGTGGTCTTCCTATCGCGCCGATTGGACCACATCCCCGAGAAAATCGGGGTATCTTTATGAGAAGTATTTAATGAGATCAACAACGAATCCTGGAAAAACGTGCTTAAATGCGGTACAATGGAACCTGACAATTAGTTCATTAGCTGTTCTAAGGTGCTAAATACACCCGAAATAAAACTGATACTGAATAAAACCGACACTAAAAATTCATAAAAAAAAGCGGTACTAAAGCCTGAAACCGGTAAAGTGTTTAAAAAGAACCGGTTATGAAAGCCTGTAAGTGCCGGTGTTGAAGAAAATCGGTACTAAAAATCTTAGTACCGAACAGTCGCTAGTCGCTGATTTGAACCAGCTTTGAAAAACAGCCCAAAACAACACATTTCGTATAGTATCACCACTCTACAGTAGTTATATACAAAGGGCCAGATTTCCCATATGAGCAACTGGCCAAGACGGCAGACTTAAAATTGTTCATTAGTTTTAAATTCTGTGAAAGATGCATTTTGAAATTTCAAGAAGCGGTTGATATAACAAAAAATATTTTAATTTCTTTATTTTAGTTTATTCTCGTTAGGTGTATTTTCCTGAATTCAGGGTGCCCATTCGCACCCTCACCTAAAAATTTAATGTGACTCCACCTTGGGACTTATCATTCCGAATGGCTAACTGCGGGCGATTAGTTCGGTTAGAAGAAGAGTAGAAATCCTCCACGTAACGCATGGACTTCACTTCAAACAAGGGCAGGGATCCAGCAGAGCCCAGGGGATCGTTTGGGTGTATCTATCAAGAAACTCCTGAACCTAATGTTGGACATATGTTTAATATGCGAGTACTTGATCGCTGATTGTCTGATTTTCCGAGTACAAGCCTACAATACACCAGGATAAAAAAAATGTGTATTGTCATTGCGATCCTTTGGAGAGTGTAAATCGCCTCTATTGGTCCCTTCATAGACATATTTAATAGGATCCTGTCATGCATGGGCGTAGTCAGAATTTCGTTCAGTAGGGGGCAAGGCCAACATTTTTTCCACACTCGATTGTAGCCTGGGCTTTTCATTCTTCTTATCAAAACAACAACAATCAAGAATTTCCTTAATTGAAATTGTCATGCATGGGCGTAGTCAGAACTTCGTTCAGTAGGGGGCAAGGCCAACATTTTTTCCACACTCGATACGCTCGATTGTAGCGTGGGCTTTTCATTCTTCCTATCAAAACAACAACAATCAAGAATTTCCTCAATTGAAATTGTCGCCCGAAAAATATTGCAGGAAAAGATGTTAAAAATTTTAAAGCCAATTTTAGGAAAAGAGAATTAATTGCCTTGATCACTTTTTAACGATAAACGTCACGTGTACATGTTTTGGCTTTTACTCTTGATTGTAACTACCTCGCTTGCGATTTCTGTATTTTAGACTCATAAGCCCAGTGCTTTTTATGTCCCTAAATGTTCCTTACCTTTGGATCTGCCTAAGAGAAAGATTTCAGTTTCGAAGGATTAGACGAAAAGCCAAACTGCAGGGTCTGATATTACAGTCAAGTTATCAAAGGCCTGAAAAGTACAGTTATTAAATATTCTTTGTTGAGGTTATTGCATCCTTCTAAAACGATCGACAATGAAGGAATATATTTTCAACAAAACATAAAATATTTGTTTCTGAAATTTTCATATACCACCTATGCCCGCTAACGTCGACGGAGATCAAAATTTGGCAACTGACCAGGGGCGCCAAAAGGCCAAATCTGGCCCTGTATGTAAACTTTGATCGATTCTGTCGTAAGCAATCTTGAAGTCAACGAAGTTTTGCTATACATTGGTTATATTCCCAGCGCACTGCTCAATGGCCATTAACACTATTTTACTACACAATTTGTTCCTTGTTTGTTTACATTGAACCATCTTCATAGTTTTACAGGAAGCCCTCATCTCATCCTACAGCTAAGAGGTGAGCCCCCATCTTTTTGAGAAGGAATCGCATTTATTAGCTCGGAGCTCAGGTGCACTGAATATAAAAATAAATTAATACACCTGTCCATTAATGTGATGAAGTCCGACGTATGTCGTTTGAATGACCTGGACATAGTGGACATTCAATTTCACTATGACCACGATATCGTCACATATTCACAATGTACCTACTCGTCTACGTAACTCTTGACTGCTTTCAAACAATGCGACATTTACGAATCATCTCTAAGTGAATTTTGTGATCACGGTTAGCCTTCATTTGTATGTCCGGTTCTCACACAACTCGCACATACGGAAATGGAGTGGAAGCGTTTTGTATGGACAATGTCATTCAAATTGAGTGGTGCATTAGCCAGTGCAATTTGTACCCATTACCACCGCCAGCATCATTATAATTATTACAAGCAATGTCTTAAGATGGTATGGGTATTGGCTTATTTGAAACAATGGTAAATTCTAATTTTGTAGCTCCTTGTCGAATGAATGTATGCCCCATTAAGCATTTATGTAGTTCGTTCTTAAATTACATAATATTGATTAAAAATGACATGAGGGCTCGTTACAAGTGAATTGCGTAACAAATTAAGCAATGGATTACGAAAATCCCAGTAAACCACCGATTTCCTAATGACAAAACATTAAACAAAATCACCTAAAGAATCGAATGAAAGTTCGAATTCATTCAGTGAATTGTAAGGAAAATAATCGAAATGACTTTGCTTTTTTTTAAATTTAATAAATTAAGTAAAATAATTTAATATGTTACATTAAAACTAAATTCATAATTAGTGAACTTTGCGATTTATAATTTTATAAATTTTCGATAAAATTATCGAATACAATTACATATACATTATATAAATAGAGAATACTCCTATTTTTACTTTCGCAGATCGCAGACTAATCCATTCGATTCGATTCATTATAAAAAATGAATACAATTTCGAATAAAATAAATATCCCCAGAAGAAAAATCCAATTACCAACTTTCAAACATGTTCGCTAGAGAGTTCATTAAGTAGAAATTGTACCTGCAACAATTTGTCGCAACAGCATCCTGGACTCAACGAGAAAAAAAATACATATCGTCCTTAAAACTCGAATTGAACTCCAGCTTGTGGTTTATTTCCAGGTTGAGCGTTCAGGTTAGGAACTTTGCATCCCGCCCGGCGTGTATAGCGGGAACGAAAAGTTGCTCGTTCATTTCGTTCAAAAGTGTAATGTATGGTTTCGTCTCGGCAAAAGACTTTGTTCCTTGTTTCGAACTTTTACGAACCGCAAATATAGCCGCTTTCATTTCGTAAAGATGTACGAGTATAATGATGTTACCTACTCGTAAGTTTGTGGTACTAGCCGAAGCATAAAGAGGCTATACGTCGTTTGTACAGGAGTCAAGAAAGGTAAATGTCGATGGAGGGTGAGCGAATACATTCAACTTTCGGCTTTCGTATAGCAAGATATCCTAACCTAGAACCACACACATATGCCATATATTTGGCATGCTTTAGGAACATGAAAATGTTCCGTTAGAAAATAAGCCCGCAGGGACACATAACTTAATTCGGCAAAAGACAACGCGCACCTTAATGAAAGCCGCACACACCCATTTAAAGTGCCAGCCGAACAAGACCGCTAGCTATAAAGTTTAGTGAAATGTAGAACGAGCGAGAATGTGGGTAATTGCGGGTTGGAGGTCGTTAGAAATTAGAGTTGACTTCTTGCATTGAAAATGCTGAAAAGGAATTTGAAATAATAATTCTTTTAAAATAATAACAATTCCAGATCGATATCAGAAGTTATCAGTCAAAACACATAATTAGTGAAGTGTATCTTCAAAACTAGAAGCTATCCCTTTCAGGTCATACCAGAAGCAACAACAAGCATCTCTCTCTCTCTCTCTGGTTCCTTTTAAGCCCTAGTGGGGCTTATAGAATTTCCCTCTGCCTCAACGGATCTTCTCCATGTATTTTTGGGTCGTCCCACACGACGTCTAGCATTGGTTCCCTGAGGATTCCAATCTAGAGCCTTTTTTGCAATGTTTTTTGCCTGTTTTCGAAGTGTGTGACCTATCCACTGCCACTTTCACCTTTTGATGTATGCCTTGCCTATCCTATTTTGGCCAGTAATTTTGAGGAGGTCGTCGTTAGATATTACCTCAGGCCAGCGAATTCGTAGGATGCGTCGAAGGCACTAATTCACGAAAGTTTGTAGTTTAGTTGTAATATCACTGGTCACCTTCCAAGTGGAACATATAAAAGCACGGATTTTACATTGCTTTCGAAGATCCGGAGTTTGGTATTTCTGGAGATGTTTTTGTTTTGCCAGAGAGGAGTCAAACTAGAAAATACTGCTCGGGCTTTATTTATGCGCGACTCTACATCAGCATCAGCCCCACCATCTGCTGCTACTACGCTCCCAACGTAAGTAAAGTTCTCGACTTTTTCTGTCGGCTGTCCGGAGATTTTGGAATTGGAATACATAAACGCAGGCGCGCACAGAGGATTTACGGGGCCCGGGGCATATAAATAAAAGTGGCCCCTTTGAGAAAAAGAACATTTGTCCTTGTAAACTCTATAAATGTTGTTCCTACTACAGGATGCCAGGATGCTGGTACCTGAGAGAGCGGCATTTGGGTAGCTATATAGGGCGCTCGTCTTCAAATCATAGGTTCGAGGGATCGAATCTCATTGTAGGCGCAGGTAATTTTCTATGCTTAAACATCACTAACACCTATAGAGGTCAATGCTGCGCTGCGTGAGCATTTTTATAAAAAAAAAACACAATTGATGAAATCATTAATTTAATAAACGTTACAACAAAAACGCTATTCTCAATGTAAGAATGCAAAGAGTAAAAGTAGCTCTTAGCAAAGTTATTTTAAGTACGATGTTCTTAATTTTAGTAGAAAAACTGTAACGTCAAAATCATGTTTCAAAATACTTGGTTTAAGATCGATCCACACTTTTTAGTCATCAGTCGCAGTCACAGTAATTTCTCATACAAATTGACAGATTGTCAGTCAATCAATACACTTGTATGGAAAGTGACTGTGACTGATGACTGAAAAGTGTGGATCGACCTTCAAGAGTGTTTTCGATTGATTTCACTCTACTTTTTTTCTCAGTGAAGGGGGCCCACTCAAGAAGTTGGCGGGAGGGCCCAGAGTGAAGTTGTTCCGTCACTGCTGATGGCATTGCAAAAATCGAAATTCTTGTCTCTTCATAATCGTTACTAAGACCGAGTGTGCACTGATCCATAGGAGAACAAAAGTCTAAAACCAAACCAGTAGAAAACGTTGAGAAATTTTGCTAGTTCGAGAGCATAGTTACAGATAAGACTACAATGAGTTAACAACAATCAGAGAGAGACTTGAATAAATATAAGTTTATGGAAACTAAATAGGAAATAGTCATTTAAAGGGGATCCACCGTTTTCGGTTTCTTGGTTAACACTTTCTCTATAAAACACACATAGTTCGAGGACACTCAAATTTTAAGAGAATACCGATTAATTAGATAAATTTTGGCAGAGTGTGCTGTTGATCTCAACACCTAAAATATATCAAGATCAGTGCCAATTTTAGATTTAGCAATTTTAATTGAAAAAAGTAGGTGAAGGGAAATCCTATAAGGTCCTAGAAACGCTTTGAATAACGCAAAACATGATAAATAGAGATTTAAATAAAATTTCTCTGACATCAATTCGTGTAATAATTTTTTAGACGTATGCGCACTACGAGACCACTGTCCCTGCGGGGCCCTCTCCAACGCGGGGCCCGGGGCAAATTGCCCCTTTTGCCCCACCCTCTGTGCGCGCCTGCATAAACGATTCTAAAATCTCCCCTGTAAGTATTTTAGTATTTATTGCGCACACGAATATTCCGTCGTCAGGTGATTTTTATAATTTATTTATTAATTTAAAATTGATTTTAGAAATATGTAGTAAAAACTAGCTATGGCAACCCACATTTTTTATTCATTAGAAATTTTTCGGTGTGAAACATACTGTGTATAAAACATTTTATGTTTAATACAATACAGGGTGTCAGGAATCTGCCACATAAAGCGCTTCCGCGTAATTCTTCAGGTAAAAAACTTACTTGGCACACCCCGGGTTCATAACCCTTTTAGTTACTATACACTTTCAGAAACTATACATTTTATAAAATTTCTATATAATATCAAAAATTACACTGGATTGAATTATAAACTAAATTACTGCCTGATACATAGTTGCAACTAATTTCCCTGTTATACGAAACCAGTCTCGTAATAATCGGATACGAGGTTTAGTTACTACTGTGTTACTCGTTGTTTCATAGGTATTTTTGGTATTTTTTTGCATGCATTTACACGGTATTTTCTGGACACTCTGTTTATTTGCTGATTTACCTGTTTTCTAACACACTTGAGTTTTCGGGTTGAGGTCGACGTTCAAACTCTCTTAATAGGGAAAAAGTTTTCAACAACACCAAACTCTTTTTTCTGCCATAAATGATTTTACATGTTTTCAGAGCAGGAAGTCTTACAGGCGCTTTTGAAATAATCCGTATTCACATAATGTCTACTTAAGCTTAAGGATATGTACAATAATTATTGTACATAATGTTTTATGTTGGTAATTATTCAGAATTGTTGGGAATTTTATAGTATGAAGGTATTTAGGTTTTGAGGTATATATTATTTTTCATCTAAATCATTATACCTACAAAATGGTTAAATCCTGGTGGTTAATCAAATGTAGGTACTGTACTGAATGTACTGAAAAGTAAGTTAAAAAAAATAATAATAATTTTTAAATTAATGTAATTTAAGAAAAAGTTTCTCAGTGGACTGAAATTATCTGGTTTAGGGTAAAACTAGACAAAACGCCGTATATTTCGAATTATAATAGTATAGACGTAAGCTTTCATTCTTGCTCAGACATTTTTTTTCATAGTTCGCGGTTACGGAGATATGGCGGCGATAGGGCTGATAGGCACGAAAATTGTATTCTTCAACCCGCTCTCCCGACGTTAGCGCACACCCCATGACCGCGAGCTTTTAGTATGTTTAACTCCGAACCATCCCGTATAGATCCGTGAAATAAAAAACCGTCACCCCCTCCCGATTTTCCACAATGGTTGTCTTCATTCTGATGAATATAGAATATTACTTCGCAGAGATTCTTTTAACTCTCAAATGATAGGAGACAAGCCAAGAAGAAGTATATCAAATTAAAGTAAATTAAACACTTACTAACTTTGCCCTACAGAAGTTTTTTCAAAAACTATTCGGAGAGACATCAGACTCAATAGAATGCAAAAAAAATTTTTGGACTTTTATTAAACAATATCGGAAGAACCGTTAGGAGTTTAGCATATGCAAGTATAGTCAAATAAATAGGACATTTAGAAAGCTTTAATGCTTACTCACAACTGTTTTCTGTGCGACTCACCGTTTTCGAGATATAGCCCAAAACACCAAAAATTGCACGAAATTGCACCTTTACCCCCCTTCCCCGCGTTAGTGCACCCCTCAGTTCCGAGTAAAATTAGTAGCCTTACCTCCTAACTACTCCCAACAAAACACCGAAGGAAAAAATCGTCACCCCCTTCGATTTTTTCTACACCCCCTTATTATGCATACATTGCTTGGCCTAAATGTACTTGCATTATTCAAATTGCAGTACAATATGTACCAACTGTTAATCAAATGGAGGATTTAATAAACCCTGAGGGAAGTATGAATTCAATAATAAAAAAATGATTTTTGTTACACACCTCAGTCACTAAATGATCAAAATCGGATGCTTTACATCGTTTACTCTAGGACGTCTTAAAGTCCACTATAATTGAAATGTTTCCAAATATTTCATTTGGTGCAAAATATTTAACTTCTATTTAAATGAATAAAATTATTATAAAATGGAAACCAAAATGGGTTGTGTTATTTAAAAAGTAAAGTCACTAAGTCCATTTTGGCCTCTTTCTCGAATTTTATTGACTCCTTGAGTGTCCTGACCCTGGCAGTAAATACTCCCAAATTGTTCACAAGTTGGTCCGTCCAGTGGTAGTGTTATTTTTCTTCAATTGCAACAACTTTCGATCTTGAATTCCATAGTGCAAGCAAAATACTTAAATTTTTTCATACAGAAAGCGCCTAGTAAGATCATTATGTCCATAAGTAATCGCAAAGGTCGATACGTTGTTAATTCTCAAAAATATTATTAACTTCCTCGCTAGTTGTAACAGCAATTATGCCACCATCTCGCGGAAGGTGTTGGTAGTATGAACCAAATAAATTACAGCCGAGAAACAAAAAAATTAGTTTCTTCTAAAAAAAACTTTTTTCTTTAGGTATGAACCAATCTTAACCAAACTTTACCCAAATGTGTTCCTAGTAAAGCCCAAAAACATATCGAGGAATGGATGAAATCAGAACATTACGTTACAGGGCTGTCAAACAAACCAACTCCCAAATTTTAGGTTTTTGTATTAAAAACCTTTTTATACCCTTCACTCGTAGAGTAAAGGGTATATTAACTTTGTCATGAAGTTTGTAACGCATTGAAGGAAGCATCTCCGACCATATAAAATATGTATATATATGATCAGCATGACGAGCTGAGTCGATTGGGCGATGTCCGTCTGTCTGTCTGTCCGTCTGTCCGTCTGTCCGTCTGTCCGTCTGTTGCTACGCGTTTTACTCGGCCAGTTTAAAAGCTATCGAGCTGAAATTTTGCACACATGTTTCTTTTTATTGCAGGCAGTTTGTATGTTTGAATCGCTAAAATCGGACCGTGGGGTCATGGGGCTGCCATACAAACCTAACCCCCCCAAATGGGTTTTTCTATGAAAAACTTTTTCATGTGTTTACTAATTTCAACGAAATTTCACACAAATGTGTTTTTATTGATAACACAAAACATATGTAAGAATGGATCAAATCGGACCATGGGGTCATGGGGCTGCCATTCAAACCTAACCCCCCAAATTAGGTTCTTCTAAGAAAAACTTTTTCAATTATGCACGAATTTGAACCAAATTTCACACAAATGTGTTTCTATTGATGCCACAAAATATATGTAAGAATAAATGGAATCAGACTGTGGGGTCATGAGGCTGTCGTACAAACCCAGCCCCAAAATTGAGTTTTTCTAAGAAAACTTTTTTATTTGTCCACCAATTTCAATCAAACCTCATAAAAGTGCATTTCATTTGATGCCACAAAACATGTGTAAAAATGAATGGAATCGGACGATGGGGTCATGGGGCTATCATACAAAGCCAACCCCCTAAATTGAGTTCTTCTACGAACAAATTTTTTATTTGTGCACCACTTTCAACCAAAACTCGTAAAAGTGCACTTCAATTGATGCCATAAATAATCGGGCTATGGAGTCATGGGGCTACCATACAAGCCCAACCTCCATATTTTGGATCTTCTAAGAAACATTTTTTCTACACCAATTTAAAAAAACCTCAATGCGTCTTTATCAAAACAAAAAAAAAGTAAAACAAATGGAATCGTACTATGGGGCCATGCTCCCGCCTCCCCCCAATAAAGTTTTCTGAGATATTTTTTTTTATTTTACCACTTATTCCAACCAAACCTCACACAAATATTGTTTTATCGACGCCACAGAATTTGTCAATATCAAATATTATACGAAAACAGCAGGAAAAGAATGGGGAAGGATTAAATACAAGTCATAGGTTTGCCCCAAAAAACTTTTAGCCCGAGGAGAGTGAAGGGTATTCAAATTTCGGCCGCGCCCGAAATTAGCCTCGGTCTCGTTCTTTTTGAATCTTAACCGAAATCAGTGGTGTAACGTACGGTGTTCCATGTGTGCAGTGGAACACGGGCCCCAAGCCACAGGGGCCCCCAAGTCGCGAATATAGAGATTTTTTCTTTTTACAAATTTTTTCGCTAACTGTTATTTTAAACATTCATTTTTATTAGTCCGCAAACAATAAAGACTTTGTGTTCGTACTGTATACGGCCAACCAGCTCTTTGGTATTTCTGCAAGGAACATTCGGCCTCATATGCTGCAAACAAATATTTGGGCAACGTGGTGGAAGCAGTTGAGCTTTGATCGTTGCAGGCAACGATTTCTCCTATGAGGCTACACTCGGCCATAGTTGTGTTGAGCCCAATGAATAAGAAAATGTGAAAAGGAAATGCAAATAACCGCAAAATACACTAGATATGCGACTTTTTTTCGGGAGCAAAATATTTCTATGGTAACTTGATTTTGTAACTTCGATGACATTTCTCATACGAATTTTATATGGAAAACAAAAACAACAAACAAAATCATGCACATGCGCAGCTTAATGCTGTAAGTTCGTAGTAGGGGCGTCGGAAAAATGGGGGCAATGAATACGAAATTTCAAAATTATTAGGTGCTTAAAATTAGCAGCAGCGTTCCTGTTACATAACTGTATACCAACAGCATCAAAATTTACACTATTGGAAAAAGTACATTTTAATGGGATTGCAAAGCGTTGCGTGGTGTAAATTCGTTTTAATACAAAATGTTAAATAGTGTGTATTCCAGTGCATTGCGGTTGAATACTCCAACCAATGAAAAAGCCAAAAAGTTTTAAACCATACCAGCCCCAAACACTAAATTTCCAACGCCACTGCTAGCTATGAAAAAAATCAAATTATTTTCAGATATTTCGTTTCCTTCTTTTTCTTCTTCATTGGTTGAGCCAGGGACGTAGCCAGGATTTGGTTTCGGGAGGGGTCCAACGCTCAATACCAGGTAAAGAAATTTTTTTTAATTAGAGTTTTGGGATTGATTCTAGAGGATATAGTATTGTCCGATCGTACAGGAAAAGTCACTTCATTTATTAAGAGAAAAAAGTGGTTTCAAATTTTTGAGACTTTATGAAACCTTTCGCAATTTTCAAAAGAACCACGCCTCCATTGATCATCTAGATTTCGACCTATTTTATTTGACCAATAATGTATTCACGAATTACACTGACTTAATATTTAGGGAACGTTACGCTATCAGCTCTCGATAGAAGAATTCCTTTTTTATCGACACTAGCGACACTTACCTTACCATCCGCCATATAACGGGCAATAACAGAACCACAACAGTTCTCCTTATGAGACGTATAGCACTACAAGCCATATTTAGACACTCAAAACGTTGCTTTTATTAATTATTAATAATAATAAAATGCGCAATTTGAAACACGGTTGCCTAATACACTGCGAAACGGAACGTTCATTTATTTTAAACTCTAAAAAAGCATAGTTCGTGACAATTTAGAGTCACGAAAATCATGACTTTGACACAGTTTTTCTGCTTATCCAGTACGGGGTAGAACATACAAATTCGAACATGAAGTTGGTTACGAGTTTTTCTATATAAAACAAAACTGTTAAATTTGTAAGGAATTTGAGCTATTCTGTCCTGTACCCGTTAGGGAAAAAAACGCACCTACCATAATGATCTCACGTATCACGAGAACCTTTAAACAGATTGAAAAGCGGAAGATTTGATTCAAAAATTTATAAAAATGTTAAAATTTCTTACGTGAGATGCTGTTCTTTCATCAACGAAGGCGTTTGCGGAAATAGCCTCAATTGTTTTGGCAGCTCATATTCACATGACAACGGGTAGCTCTAGAGCGCTTTACATCGAAGAACCGGTTGTCGTATATAGGAGAATTTTGATAAAGAAAACACAAACATCCATGGTGGCAGTGGAACTCGAACCCATGCTCCGGCAACTCATAGGAAGGGTGTCTTCTTGATCTACCCGATACCCATGTCACACTCCGCCGAATTTTTTCCCGAGGCGTTCATGGATTAGCGATTTTGTTGAAATAAACCACGCACAATGGAACAACCGATGGAATCTTTCAATGAACATATCAAACGAACTAAAGTGAATCATTAGTTTTTAAGTAACGGCCATCAATTGAAAATGACATAAAATCTATGCATATGAATGTAGTTACCCTCGTCGTAGGCCGAATACTAGTCCAAATTTTATGGAAACGGTTAAACATGAAATTAATGTTTTTTATTCGTTAGATCAAATTGCATCAAATTTGCAATACCGAGCAAATCAATTTAGTCAAACGAGAAAGAAACGAAGAGAACCGACTTAGAACTGAATGCTCTTGCCACCTTGTATTTTCACTAAAGCAAAGAGTAAATTATGGGAAGGAATCTCCATAGAAAAAATCTCGATAGTAACTTATTACAGTGTCCATGTTTCATGTCGTCGCTGAAATTTCAAAGCCCATCCAAAACATTTCGGGAGGGGTCCGGACCCCCTGGACCCCTCCCCTGGCTACGTCCCTGGGTTGAGCCATCCCGGATTCAGCGTTTTGGGGTAGTATCAGGTTTCTTGCAAAACGGGTGTCTACCATAGAATTAAATCCGCACCTAAGTAAATGCATATTGTCTATAGTCTATAATGCTGTAATAAATCAAAATAATCATAATCAAAACTGAACTGGCTCTTCTATGCTCTTTTTTACTTAAGGTCTTTTATTTTTTAGATACAGCTTTCCAATCAAGAATCGCTTCTATGTATATTGGAGGTCTAATGCCTAAATTATTGGCACTCAAAGTTTTGCCATCTGCGCCCATGTCAGTTCAAATGTGACTTTATTTTATCTGCTATCCTTTGTGTCTAATTAAGATAGGCTTCAAATCCTTTTTTTTTACAAATTTAATCATCGCGATTTTCAACGGGTGTGGTGTGCATTTCCTAACTTTCATCCCATCTACGCTCAAACCTTTCAAGCTTCACACTGATTTTTTTTAAGTATTATATCCAAGGATTTACATTTTTGAGTAAAATTTACAAACGACCAACGGTACATCTCATTTTTTTAGCAGAGGGGCTCCTCAGCAGAATTTCGAAGTTTTTAATTTTCCGGCTCGCTTGAACATACAAATTTTGGTTATTTGGCTCATGTTAGCTCCTCCGTTGGACACCCCAGCTCTTTACGTTCTTCTTGAAACTTTCACTCATCCAGAGAATATAGCAAATTCTCCAAGCCAATTTTTTTAGTCAGGGTTAGGCCTAAAATTTCTTCGGCTTTCTATCGTTAAGTTAGTTAAGTTAAGTAAGAATCGTTAAGCCTCAAAATGGCGCGTTCGTAAAGAGGAGATTTCAGTATATGCGGCGCCAAATTTCTATGATGCCATTTCATTAATATTGGCCTGAAACGACCGAATCTGCAATCCTTTTTTGCGAAATCGTAACGGTTCTCCAGATATTCAATGTCAAAGTTTGACTTTTTAATGAAGCCAGTTAAGTAATTTGATCAGAAAAGGGGGATATTTCCGCTTTACACATTGGGGAAAGTATTCGACGCCATCAAATTGACGTTTTAATTTTAATCGATCCCATAAGAATAGTAAGTTTTACCAATTTGGCAAAGATGTTAATAATCTGAAAAGTCGAGATATATTTGCGAGCAAGAATTGAAAAATTTGGTAGACAGAGAGGCAAATGAAATTTAACACTTTCCCGGACACAACGTCTATAGACGTCCAATTTTGAGCATTTGACCATACAAATCGTGTCAAATTTTGGCGTTGTGTCCGGCAATGAGTTAAAAAGTAATTTTTGGTGCAATGCTATTGAGTCACATCAATATGTGCCAAAAATACCCCCGATTTTCCGTTAAAAACTGAACTACCCCATATAAATGTCAAACTTTGACATTGAATAACTGGAGAACCGTTACGATTTCGCCAAAAAGGATTGCAGATTCGGCCGTTTCAGGCCAATATTAATGAAATTGCATCATCAAAATTGGGCGCCGCAGATACTGAAATCGTGCCTTCGTAAATACTGAAAATTTCATATTTACATGTTTGACATATAGACGGGCGCTTTCGCGAGGCTCATTTATTTTCGGTGGAGCTCCACGAATTCGATTTCAGTCGATTTTAATCAAGATGTGGACGTTTCATTCAATTGTGACGGGTATTCGGCCGCGCCCAAAATTAGCCTCGGTCTCGTTTAATTTAAAGAAATACACGTGTTTGAATTAGGAATTGTTTTATTTCCTTTTTTTCCGAGCCTTAATTGGAAAAAAAATTCAAAATTTTTAAGAGTTTAATTTTAACTTGAATCACCAATTAGTACAACATATTGAAATTCCAATGTAAACATTAATTTATCATCAATTACTCTCCAACCCCATATGCCATATAACAAGTTTGATCCCCCGCGCCAAACTAATGTCACACTAATTAATAATAAACTTCTGGTCATTTCCGAAATATTTTCATTCGATCTGCAAAACATGATGTTTCAGCTGCTTAATAAGAGTAGACAAGCCACCCATATTGAATACCTGAATTCGTGTGTGATGCATTCGTCATATGGGCCAAAAACATATCTGCAACATCTCAAACATGTGTACGAATTTCTAGCTCAACTAGCCGTTGCCGTGTTAACCTCTCTGTCATTTCTGCAACAACTGCAATAATTCTGTTTAACATGCATACCAGTAGGATGGAACGATTGTCACAACGATTTATTAAGATTTTGGCGAAATTGGCTAAATATGCATGTATAGTAGGCTACAAGTGCGCGGTGAATTAGCTCGGGAAGCAGTATTCGCGAGAAAAAATCATGCAAATTGCACCACCCAATTCGTTGAATCTCACAATATGTGGCGTGCATGCAATATACACATGGTCGTATTGGCGCGAGCGCGAGATATGATCTTGGCAAGAATTTAGCCGAAGTGACAAGGATTTTGAAAAATAATTCTGGGTGTATGCAAATTGGGGAGATGAAATAAGCAGAATTTGTTGAACTAAAAATAAATTTATATGTAGCAATCAAATGCTAAATTTGCAATTTAGCAAATGTAATATTTTAATGATGAATAATATATAATTTTGATATAAATAAACCGTATACATTACATACCTTTTTTTGCAATAAAAAGTCAACTAGATGCTAGATGTACAAATTTTTATAACATCACCACGTTTGTCAACACTAGATGCAAACGCAACTCATATCTGACAACTGAAGCACTTTGTCTGGTAGGTAAGTCATCGCCTTAAATGCTCTACCCTACGATGAATCCGTTTACGATTTACAATGGATACTATAGGCACTGACAGACAGTATTCCCTCTTTCGCCAAATTGGCCATAACAAAGTCTGTGTGACTTCCTTTATACTGCGTTTAAGAAAATTGTTGTGAGATTCGCATAATAAATTTCATTATGGATCGTTAATGTATATTTACAAGCCATTTGGCATTTTATTTAAGCAATTTTATAGCATCATCGTTTAATCAGACTATATTTGTTTTTCCAGTTGCATTTTATGCCATTTATTAAGTTAATTGGTGTGGTTGTAGTCAGAAGAACTGATTACCATTGATGGGTGATGGATAAATGATTTGCTTTTATTTGTAAGCAGACAAACAATAATTATCATAAATTGAAAGATTTGAGTTTAGTACCGTGGTAGCTTATAACTAACTTATTTTTCGTCTATCATTAGTATCTCGTTTTTCGTATAGTTTAGAATATATATTAATGTTCATTTTTCATCTTCAAAATAGTTTTCTCCATTTATCATCCGCGGAAGTCGAGTCGCGTCGTTGTCCCGAAACCGTCATCACTATACAGTTAACACACTAAACACTCAGCCACAGTGGGTTATTGTTACATGGGAAAACATGGCAGTTTACTAGATGTATGTTGTCAGTGCATCCAAAAAATGCTGTGAATAATTGCACTCGCATGAAATGCATATTCCAGTTCACCGCGAAACTACGAGCAAGAAGACCACCATCATGCAACAGGCAATGAATGCATATTTTTCATAGTTTCTTAGGTCATATGAGTGTCACTATGTGGTATGCACAATTTTACATCGTTGACATCTTATTTAAATCATAACACTATGTCAAAACATATTTGGGACTCTCTCAGACTAAAAAGTGAAAATTTCCGCAAAGTGATATTAATCATCTGTTCCATGGAAACTATGTCAGATTTTTGCAGAAAACAGCTTCTTTTAAAACATGATTCAACTGTTATACTTTCCTTAATTTTTTTTTATATTTTCCCACAGCTGTAGATGCATAGTATGGCATAAAAAATTAAAAACTTTTAGGTTAACAATGGGTCGCACATACAAGAGGAAATCCATTTGAATTTTACTCATAAATGTATTAATACGAGTATCCTTGTCCGTGTATAGGTTTATTTGACCAAATTTGAATCAACTTAAATCCATTCTTTCAGATCTAAATGGATTCCCGTAGCGTATAACCATTTTTCGACCAAGTTAATCGCTTTGGAACATCAATTTCGTAATTTTGTAACATCATATTCGTAATTGTAGAATATCAGGTTCGAATCTTTGCAACATCCATGTCGTGTTTTTGGAGCGTCAAATGTGTAATTGTCATTAGTTTGTACGAATTATAAGATTTTATCTAAGATTCCAGAAAATAAAATTAATCCGTACGCAGAAGAAACCATTGGCGAGTACCAAGGCGGCCTTAGACCTGGTTTTTACAGTGAAGCTTTTACTCCAGAAGTGCTGGGAATATAACATCGACGTATACCAAATACTTGTCGACTTCAAGCAGGCATACGACAGTATCGATCGAAGCGTACTGTACAACATTTTGCTGCATTTTGGAATACCGACTAAGCTAGTGCGACTCATAAGGATGACGATGACTAATACCGTCTCGCAGGTCAGAGTTCAGAACAGACTCACTGACCTATTTGAAACTCGACCTGGACTCAAGCAAGGTGACGGGCTGGGGCTGACGCTCTTCAACCTGGCTCTGGAGTATGTAATTGAGCTTGAATTTGGACAGCAGCGGAACGCTACTTATTAAACCGACTCAGCTAGTAGCATACGCCGACGACATCAACATCATGTCTCGAAGATTGGGTGATGCAGAAAGCCTTCTGCATAATCTCAATAACGCCGCCAAAGAAGTTGGGCTACATATCAACGAATCTAAAACCAAGGTCATGATGCAATCAAAAACTAGAACGCCAGTAACTTCAAGCATCACAGTGGTGGACCTCAATATAGGGTATGTAGACAACTTTAGTTACCTGGGTTGCAATTTGTCAATGGACGCCAACGAAACAAATGAGATAAATCGATGGATACAACTAGCTAATAAGTGTTATTTTCGGTCCTCCCAATTACGAATTCGAAGCTGGTGCACAGGAACACGAAGCTTTGTGGTGTCTACTGAGGGCCTAATCGCTCCAAGTATGTTGGTAGCGTTGAGCTTGTTATGAAAGGAGCTGTCAGCCGTTGATTTTCAGTTTTGAGATTTAATGCTTATTATTAAAATAATTTCGAGAGAGAGAGAAATTCATAGCGCCTAGACTAAGCTGACTAGACGTGCAGTATTTTACTGTACAGAACAGCATTTTGACCTACCGTATGGTATTGTGCTCTGTGGCCGTGATCGTTCTGTCGCCACTCTGTGAAATAGACACTCATAGAGAAACGAGTTTCCAAACTCGGCACGACTCGTCGCAAGTTTATTATTCAGAAGAAGATGATAAGAAATATTCTTATCGTAGAATAATAAACTGACAATGCGACTAGGAAGTGGTATGGCTGACAACCGTATCACACTCCGAATTCAATTGTCTTTGTAACGTTGATGGACTACACACGGTAGTCATCAACGCACCATGCTCCACTAGGAGTTACGGTAATCGAGAGAGATGGTATTGGTAAATGAATAGCATTCCCAAAAAATGAAATCACTACTTAAAAAGCTCCTTGGTAAGGCCCGTAATCAGTCCTCCTTGTTTTAAAAGTGTAAAGATCGATATTTATTGCAATATAATCGCACGTTTATTTTCCGTAACTCGGGAACTCTGATCTTTCTGAAATTTAGCTACTTAGCGCTCACATTGGCCTCCATATTTTAACGATTTCACCTATCCGTTCTCGGAAGTTACAGTTGTCCGAATCGCACTTTTGTATTTTCTAATCGAAATTTTTCCTTAATATTGCCATCGACAATCAAGGGCTATGTACACACATGTGCGCTTTCGTCTTCCCTGTCGTCATCAAGCTCCGTATCCAACAACAACATTGAACTTGTCATCGATTGCGTCAATTGAACAGAAGAGATCAATGCCTCATTCTATCCACATCTGTTCATTATTTATCGTTAAAAATGTATCGCGGCTTTGGTCAGGAACGGGTAAATGGTAAATACTTTCATTTGAGTGAGTTGTTGTCTCATTCAACATCGGCAATCGCGTTCAAGAATGAATGCCTTTCTTCAATAGCGCAGACATCTCAAGTTTCAATTGTCAAAATGACGTAGACGAACGAAAATTCAAAGTGTCTGGACAGGCACAATTAGGCCGTGTGTATATTCAACTTAAATTTAAGGTAAGTACTATGTTCACCGAGCAAAAAAGTTCCATTTATGTCTCCCGTAAAAAATGAGCCATGGAGACTTGCCTTATATTCAAGCTTAAGATAAATATGCACTCGCGGTCTGATTGATTGTCGATGACATCTTTTCACTGTGAAATAAAGTGTACCTAAATGCATTGTTTTCGCTGGCTTAATGTCAAAAACCGGTGTGGAGGCTTTCGTGAAATAAGTATCACCAAGCGAATTCGATTTCACGACCATCAACATTTTGAAAGTAGCATGTATTTCGCGTGAACTGACGATGCTAGTACCTACTCTTAGTGAATAAAAGACAAGTCTCAAGCGGCATATAGGTATTTCAAGGGAGACATTATAAGCAAGTTTTTCGCTCGGTAAACATAGAACTTAGTACACTTTTGTATTTTCTAACCGAATATTGTCCGTAAGAGTAGGTAGGTACTAACATTAACATCGTCAGTTCACGTGAAATCCATACAAAAACTGTCAAAATTTTGATGGTAGCGAAATCGAATTTGCTTGGTGGTACTCACTTATGTACACGAAAGTCTCCACACCAGTTTTTGACATTTTGTCAGTGAAAACAATGCATTTGTATACTTTATTTCACAGGGAAAACGTGTCATCGACAATCAATCAGGCCGCGAGTGCACATGCTAATTTGACTCCTAGAAACAAAACAACTATGATTTCATTGCCAGTAGTCACAGACAGGGTAATAAAGAGTCATCATCATCCGCACAATGCTGCTGAGAGTGCAGTCTCGAACCCTGAAATTCAAAAGTTGGAAGCGCATATTAATTTGTCTTAAAATTGGGAATCGTATGCGAATCGAATGCAAGAGGCCATTTACCGTGAAAAGCTAACAAAGGTCACTCTTAATTTTCCTTGTTAAAATATCGTTTTAAATTGTTTAACAAACTTAAAAGAAACGAGACCGAGGCTAATTTCGCGCGCGGCCGAAATTTGGATACCCTTCACTTTTTTTCGTACTAATACTAATAAGTCTTCGGCGACCCTATGACTTGTGTTCCGATTTCGTCTGTTCCTAAATAATTATTGTAACTTGATTTTTGGTTGTGCATTTTCTGCGGCAGCTCCATAAACCACCCATCTGGTTCCTTCCGTTTTTACATAAGTTATTCGACGTCGATAGAACAACACTAGTGTGACAGTTGGTCAGTGGCGGATTTACACATTTGCCGCTAGTAGGCTGTTGACATTTTGCCGCCCCTGTATATATACCAAGCTCTACGAGAGGGGTGTCAAAACCTGGTCTGGGCCACAAAATATCACTGTCTTTCAGTTTGAGCGGAGCACAGGATAAAAAATACGGAAATGTCTACAAAAATTTACGAGTATTTTACAAATTTGATTACACAAATATTTCTTTTAAAATATGGCTATAAATCTGAGTCACTAATGACCTCGGGATCCTTGAAAAATGAAATTTTTCGACAAAGTACTTCAATCGAAATAAAAAATGTTAAACAAGAAATTAAAATTAAAATTTGTTTGATCCGTCAGTAACAACTTTTTTTCGAATTAATTTCCGTCAGAATATTCATCCGGTTATCCAGGTCGCCCCAAACAACATTGGCAGTGAAAATTGTTAGGCAGAAAACATAAGTAAGTTTCGGACAGAACGGTGGTTTTAAATAAGCAAAAATTTGTTTGTGATGTGGTGTGAAATAAACGCGTGCACCAGTAAAACTTGGCAAAAAATCGGGTACTTGGGATGCAATTGCAATGTATACGAAATTTACTATTTTCTCACCAAATATAGGATCGGGGTATTTTTTTAAATAAATATTTGTCCAAAATACTCTTGTCCCATAATCTGAAAGGTTGCGAACGAATTATGTTGCAAACGTAGCAAATGACTGTCGGTTTCGGCAGAACCAATACCATTTTTCTGAACCGAATCCCGGGACAAAACCACTTCACCAAGGAGATATTTTGCCTGCAAAAAAGGCTGTCCTAAACAAATATACAAATTATATATTTGTAAAATATATATTTTAATCTTGCATAATAATATGTTCACAGTGGTTGGAAACCGATTGATTTCGCCGTTCGTTTTCCGAAATCACCGAAATTGTTCACAGTGATTTCATATGACAACCAACATTATTATTCTACTTAAAAATCGTTTTAAGTTAAAAAAAAATCGCTGGTAACTTCAAACTGTGCGTCCAAACAAGATTTTGGGAAAATTAAGAAAAGTCGCAACACACCAAACTGAACAATTTTTTCGGGTGTCAGTTGAAATATGGGAGTGAGCCGAAATGTGCATAATAGGGGAATCAAGTTTGGGACCTGGGTTTTTATACATTTTCATTTGAAAACAAAAAAATCAATTTTTGAATGTTGGCCCAAATGACATGTTTTCGTGCACTCTGAACATATTATTAGCCACCAATTTTACATGTTTTTGTAAACTGAGTTCAACATTCCATTTCTTTCATTTTGACGCATTTTTGCTGATGATTTTGAGTTTTTTTATTGGGTCGAGTACAGGACAGAACAGCGCACCTTCCATACAAATTTTACAAACATATCGACAAGAACAACTCCAACTGAAATTTGGCATAAACGTTTTTTTTTCAATTTCAAATACTTTTCTATCAACGCCACTTCAAAAACACAGTTTTAAATTTCATGTTAATTGTTTGATCCAGTCACAAGATAATGCAGGGAAAAAATGTTTAAGGCGATGCCCTGTATTATGAAACGCCCTTACCAAATATTAGATTCGCTATTTTTCCAGTTTGGATAAAGTTATTCGAATGAAAATTTGCAGACATATTCCTCATGTCATTTCCTAAGAACCCTGATCAAAATTTTCATATTTGCAGACCTATGAGAGAGTATATCAGCTCATATTAACTTTGTGTGAAGTTTCATGTCGGTACCCCCATAACTGTTTAGAAAAGCCAAGGTGGTATCGTAAGCTTAACTTCAAATGCCCATAACTTCGTTACCGTTACTTTAAACTGGAAATCAAATCAAAGGACTCGATGAGTGCGGGTCCTTTGATTTGATTATTCATACGTCCATCTCCGATAAGAAATAAAAAAGTCACCTCTTCGGAACACCCTGTTATCGTTTCGTTGTTTGAAGCTCTGAGATAACGGTGACAAATAGTTCATCACTTATGTGTCTCACTGAGGTACAAACATACTTCACGAGATAAATAAGTGGTATATGGCATGGCGTTGAAATTTATTATTTGCTCCCAATTTGCCGCCCCCGAAAACTATGCCGCCCTAGGCTCCAGCCTACTCAGCCTACTGGTAAATCCGCCACTGGTTGGTTAGCATCGGTGCACAATTAAACGAGACCGAGGCTAATTTCGGGCGCGGCTGAAATTTGGATACCCTTCGCTCCCCTCGGGCTAAAAATTATTTCGGGCGTACCTATGACTTGTGTTCAGTCCTCCCCGCTTCCATGCTTTTCCTTGAATTTTCACATACGTGCCGTGTCGAAGATTTATTGGGGGAGGCGGGCGACGTGGGTTTCTTAGAAGAACCAAAAGAGGGGGGGGGGGGTTGTACGGTAGCCCTATGAACGCATGGCCTTTCCATCAATTTTTACGTATATTTGTGGCATCAATTAAAACAAATTCCTATGAGATTTGGTTGAAATTGGTGGACAAATAAAAAAGTTTTTCTTCGAAGAACCTAATTTGGGGGTTGGGTTTATATGCCAGCCCCATGACCCCATGGTCCAATTTAATTAATTTTTGCATATGTTTTGTAACATCAATTAAAATACATTTCCATTCCATTTGTGTCCAAATAAAAAAAGTATTTTTTAGAAGAACCTATACTTTTGGAGCTCGGATGGTTCAGGTAAATTTTACATACGTAAATGGTTCAGTGGGGTCTGACAGACCCCAAGGCAAAAATCGCTCTAAAACTTACATTTTTGCTTTTTTGGCACATTTGTTTAAACTAGAAGTAACTGTGAAGCCGTTTGATTAAGTGGTATATAAGAAAAGTGGAATTCGGGCAGTAGCTTTTAGTATGTGGAAGAAAAAAATAGGTGGTGTCAAATTTGAGGGTAATTTGAGCTTATCACAAATAAATCAATATAAAAACTAAAACTTTTACCAAATTTTATTTTTATTAGTTAAAATGTATTAATTACTAATTAACATAGATAAGTACAACAACATTTTTTAGTTAAAGTTAATATTTTTTCTTAAATCGGGATCCAAAGTTAGTCAATATTTAGATCATGCTTCTTCACAGTTTTTTCCTCGATAGTCTTCACAGATTGGCTTTTTGCACTCGTTGCAATTGTATTTTGTCTTCCGATCATTTGCTCGTGAGTATAGAAAACATCTTTGCCTCTTTGGAGGACCATCTGACCCCATTGGGGACCTGGGGCATCAGCCCCCAGGGGGGGGGGGGGGGCAAGCTGAACAATGCACCAAATATCTTCAATATTTTGCACTGTGCTTCGGCGAATATTGGCCGTTGATTTCCTCCTTCTTAGAAGAGGTTCGACAAGTGTATAGCCAAGTTCGCTGTGGAAGGTTTATGTATTATGTACAATACCCACCTAATTCTTACGCTCATAAAAGTCATTAGTTTATGTCTTCACCTAAAAAACATAAGGTAATGACACAATTGTGAAACGAGATCCTCTTAAACGAAAAACAGGTAAAAAACGGCATAATTTTGAACGAATTGAGTAAAAAATTAAAAACACCCTAAATTTTCCATTTCTTTAAAAATTAACACATCTAATTTCCCAAGTGTACTCAAATTACAAAGTTTAAACACTTCCCGACTATTATTATTACATTTTATCTTTTTCCAAATAACATACTTTGAAAATTTCCCACAAAACGAAAAATGTACTTTTGTAAAAGAGACATACGTAAATGGTTCGTGGGGTCTGACAGACCCCAGAGCACTTTCAAAGTGCTATAACTTATTAACAAAATCAAACAAATTCATGCTTAAATTAACGTATGTGACACTAGCTTAAATTACATATGCATCAAAATACCATTCAATAAGTTTTTCTATGAAAATTTTAAGATTTAAATTTCTCTGGGGTCTGTCAGACCCCACTGAACCATCCGAGGGTTAAGTTTGTATAGCAGCCCCACGACCCCATAGTCCGATTTCATTTATTTTCACGTTTGTTATGTGGCACCAATAGAAATATAATTTTCTGAGGTTTAATTAAAATTGGTGTGCAAATAAAAACGTTTTTCTTAGAAAAATTTGATTTGGGTGGCTAGGTTTGTATGCTAGCCCCATGACCACATGGTCCGATTTTGTCCATTTTTACAAATATTCTGTGATATCACTAGAAACATATTTGTGCGAAATTTGATCGAAATTGGTGAGAAAATAAAAAAAAAGTTTTTCTTAGAAGAACCTAATTTGAGGAACTAGGTTTGTATAGCAGCCCCATGACCCCATTGTCCGATTTCAGCAAATCAAACATAAAAACTGCCTGCAATAATAACAGTCAGCAAAACTTCAGCCAGTTTTACTCCGCCACTTTAAAAGCTATGAATTTTAAAGTGGCGGAGTAAAACGCAAAGCAACAGACGGACAGACAGACGGATATCGCCCAATCGACTCCCCTCGTCATGCTGATCATATCTATACATATTTTATATGGTCAGATATGCTTCCTTCACTGCATTACAAACTTCATGACAAAGTTAATAGTATACTCTTCTCGAAAGCAAAGGGTACAGCTTAAACTGACAGAAAATCTTAATTTTTCTCGTAGATTCGAATTGCATACCTACCCCTACTAGCTAAAAAAAAAAACCGGTCTCATGGTGTTAAAAAAATTTGGACTTGCTCTTTCTAAACGAAATCCAACGATCAGAATAATCGAAAGATTTCTGCATCAGCATAAGTAGTAGTATACGCTACTATTGTGATATGCATTTTCTTTTCTGTCTTAAATTTTTTTTGCCAATGCTGGTGCAGAAATCTTTTGCTTGTTTTGATCATTGAATGCCCACAATGACATACAAAAGTGCGTTCTGTAAAGTGTTGTTGTTGCTGCTGTCAGGCCTTAGCTTAAAGTTTAAACTCTGCCCAAATCAAGCGGTATGTTAACAGTATGTATACGGTCCAACAAATTGCTTGCGCATGTGAGGTTTTTATGGGATTCAACCAGGGACGTAGCCAGGATTTAGTTTCGGGAGGGGTCCAATGCGCGATCGCAGAAATTTCAGTGGACATTACTAAAAATTTCAATTTAATTTTTTTTTATTATGGAGCCTATAGTATAACAATTCATAACTACACTACTACATCATAACTATCCGATGTTATATACGAAAGCCAGAACTGTGCTAAGATTTTGACGTCTGGGAAGAAAGCAAAACGCCTTTTCATTCATATATACAAATATTAAATAATCAAGTAATAACAAATGTGTTCGGATGAGTAGATATTACATATTCGTTTTGGTCCTCATAGGGTCAGAGAGTTAAGAAAAATATTTGTGCCGAAAAGTTCATCTCATTCACCCCCATTTTAATTTAGATAGCGACATACTGGATGATGTTGACAGCGAGCGATTCCAGTCTAACTTTTAAATTAAGGGACATCTCATAAATTTTAACGAAGGTTTAAACTAAATCATCTAGCGTGAAACCTACTGAATTACCTGCAATCTCATCGTTTGATCATCATTTTCGGTAAATGATGTAAGATAGAGGTTACAGTGATGGATTTGCATCAAGATACACGCTAGATTTAGGTTAAACCTGGGTTATTAATTCATAAGATATACCTTGATATTGAAATTTGATTGGATAAAAACTTAAAGTCCTGATCGTATCTGAAAGCATAGTGCAGCAATTCTCTGTCCAAGCAAATGCCTAACAGCTTTCGATGGCCGATATAGGAAAGGTTATTGTTCAGGTGAATAAAGGGCATCTTATTAGGGAACAAGGAACATAAATACCTACTAACATAATAATTATTCCTTTAACTTTATTTGCTTCTTACAAAGTGACACTGCTTTATTAGCAGCGAGCTAAATACCGAAGAGATTACCCTTCATCCAAATTTAAAACCGACGACCGAATTAAATCCAGAAAGTTTGTTAATGGAAGAAATCGAACCGCTCTGTACATCTCATAGTTGCGATAAATGAAACATCTATGGATAGCTGTAGATTCTATATAGTGTATAGGTACACCGAGATCCCGATGGTAGAAACGGCCGGGTCATGAACAAAACATCACTTCACAATGCTTGCCTTGCCACTCCGAACAACACTAAGTATAAAGGCATAATGTCGTGAATCAGCCGTTGCTACGATTGAAGATTTCCTTTTGGGAAAATATCAGTAAGGAGGGGTCACAAATCGCACTGCACTCTCGCGTATGAAATTTATCAGGGTTACAACATCTCTCTCTCGCCCGGCACCTGCCAGAAGAGGGGGTGGGGGATTGTGAAAAAAAATCCTTCAGAGTACTTTATTCTGCTTCGATTTCATTCATTTGTGCAGACCAGTGATTATCTTAATATCTTAGACCTATCCGTGCCATTTTGACTTATCACCCCAATATCAATAAAAGAAATTTTTCTGCCTTGCTAAAGACATTATTATCAATTTCAGAAATATAGTTTGTAGCGATGCAGTGTGACAACGAGATTTTCTCTTCTGTGGAATATGGTAAGACCGTTTAAGCTAGGGTGAAGCAACAGAAGTATAGCTCTTTTGCGGGTTAATATTTACGCTTTCAGTTTCCGCTCAATGTCTATGGTAGCTCCTAAAGGAAGTGTATGCCTTCAGGGAACTATTTTGATGAACACCATGGCTAAACAACTAAACGGAAAATTTCAATGTACGGTTCGATACAAAACAAATGCAGCTACGCCCTCGATCACAGGAAACATATAATAATATTATACATCGTTATAGGGCGGGCCGTCAGAATTTCCTAAACCAGGCGTCCCGGCAAAACCTTCTAGGCCCGTTACGGCCGGGCGAGGTCCGAGCAAGTGGTAACCCGAAAAATATTACTGAAATTTCAAAGCCCATCCAAATTATTTCAAGAGGGGTCCGGACCCCCTGGACCCCTCCCCTGGCTACGTCCCTGGATTCAACCTGGCTTTATTCGCCTTACTGTAAAACTCTAAGTAAAAAATATTGGATTGGAGACTGGAACAATGGTCAAACAATGGGTGGGGTTCCAAAACGGAACAGTTGCGTATATTCCGCAAACATGTTTGCCATTCTGATCCCCTAACTGCCATTTTGCGGATCAGGAATAATCTCCGGTTCTTTTCCTTTGTCTCCCTTTGTGAAATATGTTAATGAAAAGAACTGGAGATGATTTCTGATTCACAAAATGGCAGTTAGGGGATCAGAATGGCAAACATGTTTGCGGAACATACGCAACTGTTCCGTTTTGGAACCCCACCCAATGAATGCATTCAGCCAGAAGTCAAAGGAAACTGATTTTGCAGCGAATTCTACTTATATTTTCCTCCATCAGTAGGCACAGCTAGTGAGCGACAAAAGTGTTGTGTGAATGCAATGTAGCACTAATGTCTAAGGAGATTCATTATCATGGCAACAATTATCAAAAATATATGTAAGTAAGCATAATCCGCGCTACATTTGTGTAACAATATATTTCTTTATAGTTTTCAAATTTGTTTTCCCGCCATTATTGAGAAGCGTAGAAATTTTTCGCTAAGTACCTATAGAGTACATTGGGCTACTTATCGCAAACACTATGGTGGAAAATAATGTAACCAGAAATCGCTTTATTTTTCTCAGCGGAATGTAGGTACATAGCGGAGTGTTCGTGAATACACAATATGATATGATATATACAATATCAGTAAGCTTTCTTCGGTTTAAATTAAAATGTAAAAAAAATACATATTATGAGTGATCTTTAGTAGCTCATGGACGCAAGTGCAAATTGTGAACTTAACGCAACACACCTTACGCCATTTTCAAAACTAATTGTAACTAGGAAATATCAAACCGTAGGTACATTCATTTATTGTCACGAATCCCAAATTATATTTATGGAGAGCTAGCATGATAAATTGTGTGACACGACTAATTGCAGAATTAGTGCTTAATTCAGCATATACGGCTCCAAACGGACATCTTGCTTGCAAACACACATTTTATAAAGGTTGGGTACGTACCTACGTATTGGTGAGCTTGATTTGAGGCAAGCATTTTCCATTCAATTTGCACATGATTAGCGTAAATGTTTATCGTCTCTAAATGAATTATGCTGGATTATCTGTGATATGTGTATCAAGAATCAAGAAGTCATGTCCTTTTATACATAATACCCGTATTAGTATCGGTTGTAAATCCAGGTCGAGCAAACTATGGAACCATCTAAATATCTTATCATTTTTTTTTAATCGTTCATTTCAGAATACTTACATATTACCTATACTCAATGGTCGTATCCGTCCTGTTTTTGGCAGGACAGTCCTGTTTTTTAGACCATAACCTGCCGTCCAGCCAAAACCTCGAAAGTCCTGCTTTTGTCCGTCTTTGTCTTGTTTTTGAACAGCGTATATTAGCATCTCACCAAATGACGAATAAATTTAATGAAAACTACAGTTAAATATTATGGAAATCTACAAATAAATTGTATGAATGAGCATTCATTCAGTAGGATAATAGGCGACCAAGTCGGTTTTTTATATTGTCTAGGTCCGTCAAGAGAGGGGAAGAGAGGAATTATTGCTCCTGAAGCGCCCTGAGACATTATTTGCACGCATTGTCAATAAATCTGTCTCTAAAATATTACAGCTTAAAAAAGCACAGCTACGAGTATTTAAAAATGTTCAGCGCAGATTCATATACCCAGATGCGACCACGATCACCAATTGATTGCTCTTTACTAAGTCCCGATTTTGCTGCAAAGCTTTGCCTATGGTGATGTTTTGCACAGGATAGCAAGCGGGAACCTGATGCTTTTAAAAGATCGGAAATCCATGCCAGAAAAATTGTTTTGTCGCTAGAACATTTAGCATCATATTTGGATCTTGTACATGATTTCCCTGTGGCAAATTTCACTTTTGTAGAAATCTAAACTCTTTGCATCAGATCAACTTCGATTGGGTACGGACGGACTACCAGGTAGGGTAGTGGAGAGGAGTTAGCATTTCGTTCCTTTGCTGAAAGCGTTTCAGTTGGTAAGATGGAGGAATGGGCGATTGACCACCGTCCGTCTTCTGTGGAGAGACCGTTCGAATTAAAGTTAATCTGCTGTGAAAAGTGGAAGGAAGCTGCCGCTAACGACGCCGGTTTAATGATGAAAACGGCATTATATTTTTTTTTTGAACAAGGAATGCGTCTAAAATACTCTATTGTGCTGAGTGTTTTAGTGCAAAAAAAATGTTGTGGTAAGAATTTTAGGATGCGCTGCATCGGGAGTTGAAAGAATTTTTTAAAAACCCAAACCCAAAACCTAGTTCCTCTTGAAGGCATGCTGAAGACCCTATTGAGGGCATGCAGAACCCTTAGGTGGATGTTCAGGAGATTGTCAAAAAAGTGAGGACATTAAATAAAATTCTCATCTGATCGAACTACACTGAAACAAGCCTTTGAGCCTGACAAAAAATCCACACTTATTGCTGACTAATTCGAAAGGTACGCAAATATTACAGAGGCATTTGTGTTTCTGGGTTGTCCTTCTTTCTGTTCTGCTTTTCCACCTGCATTGTCCTGTCAAACGACGATTTTTGACGGATTTGTCCTACTTTTTACTTTGAAAAATATACGAGCGTTACCTATACTAGAAATTCTAATTAACAGGCGTGAATGTTGTTGGTAGTTTTCATGTAATTTCTTAGGTATATGAAAATTGCAATCGCGTTTTTAAAAGGTTCTTTTAATAGGTAATCCTAAGAAATAAAAATAAGTAAAAAATTAAAAATTGCTGCATGATGCACTCAACATCACATCAAAGCTAGTGCAGATAATCCCATCCTAGTGTATCTTCCAAACAACCCCAAATTGGGTGGTAAAGAGCCGCCCAAACGACATGACTGTTACCTTCAAAAGCCCGATTCGAGTCATATACGCCACGACAGATACAATTCAATAGGCGCATTCGTGCACTATCTGTATTTCTGTACCTTTTGGAAATATTCTCAAACCAAACCTAAAGATGGATACCTGCACCCTATGTGTGTTTGTGGAACGTTACATTGGCGCTTCGAATCCGAAACATGCTTTGACTCCAGAATGACGACGACGACGACGGTGCTCGTTCGTTTGATTCGAATCAAAAGCATGGCACACAATGGGCGGCATGAATACTGCTGGCTGGGCTGGCTGCCTTGCCTTGTGATACAAGCAAGGTTTGGGGGTTCATTTTCGAGCCATAGTGCGCACAGTTGCGCCGAATATTCGCAAAACGTATTCCATGCTTCTTCGTGGAGCCTATATGCTATATGTATGTCCGTCTATAATACAAAATACGATGAGTATGTTGGAATACATGTATGTTGGTATCGGTATGCCACACGCGAATGTGGAGGTGTATGTAGATATGACGATATGCGGATATAGTTGGACGGGTGGTCGTTTCTTGGACGAACCGCCAGAACAAAGTTAAATCACAGGTTGGCGGTAAACAGACCATTCTTAAGCTTAATTTTCTGTGAGCAAATCAACAGTGTTCAGAATAGTGAATAGTGTGTGTGTTCAGTTGTCAAAAAAAAGTAACAGCTAATTCTACGAGTGTTAAGTTCTCAAATTAGTTCAGCTATTTCAGCTAGTAGATTAGAATGACCTGTAGCTATTAGAAAGGTTTATCATGCCTCTTTCCAATAACATTGCCACAAATTTTTATTAAAAGAATCTGTCTCTAAACAACATGCAGTTGAACGACCAACATTTTCGAATTGTAACGGCCGTTATCACAATCACACTTCTTTAGTGCATTGATCTCTTCATTGAAAAACAGCTGTTTTGTTCCAAGATAAAATTATTACTTTTGCTTAATTTCAAACCTCAACAGCCGGTAGTTGCATCTGCAGCTTCGTGCATCACAACGGCACGACACTTTCCGGAAACTACGCAGAAGCCCATAAGTGTCGCTCTCTTCTAGTGCAACTTTCTTCTCACCGATGCACTTTTCATAACCGCTCTGCTAGTTTAACGGCTGCAAAATCATTAGACTCGATTTATTCAATTTTTTGATTTTCCCATGGATCTTCAGTGAGAAATACCAAAGAAATTTTATTCGGCCAAGATGTACCTGACGAGACGACATAAATGAAGATAAATAATGATGACCGCCAAATGTGAGAAGGAACGTGTTACGTGCTATGTATTTTATCAGCGTAGTCGCGCAAGCTTTTCATTTTTGATAGTGACGACGACGAGTGTTCAATAGTCTCTTGTCGCGTTTCTATATCAAAATACCCGAAAAGCTTTCGGTTCTACTACGTTTCGAACCGAATTCGTCATTTTGATCTCAGGTGCTCAGCCCCCTAAATGACAATCAGTTCCGGCAGTGTTCGCATAACGGAAAGGGTGCCAAATTCACTTGACCGGTACACGTTTCCGAATCATCCCTCGTGCGGATGTGTTTTCGAAATAGCTGTGTATTTTAGTGGTTTTTATGGTTCATTGCAGTGCTACGGATTTGAAAATGGATATTCAATGGTGTAACCGAAACAATTTGGCGCGAAAGTTTTGAAAAGTGTTTGCGTATGGAATAAGTGATTGTGAAACGTATAAATAGTCAAGTGTGACGTGACTCAGATTGCAAGGAAAAATATATTAAAATAATATTTAGAAAATTGGGAGAAATTATCACAAATTTTTAAATTTACTGTGTGACGAGTGAACAAATCGAACAATACAAAAGATAGTGTTAGCGATTAAAATATAGTGTGTAGATATTGTTTGTGTCAATACAATGGACTTGCCTCATTCTAGTGAAGATTGGGAGCATCAAGTATCAGCCTTTTTGCCTGAAATGAATAGCTGCGAAGAGGAATTCTTCAGTCCGCAAGAGGTAAGTGGCTTCTTTTATATTTTTTAATCATACCTATGTATGCTCCAACTTTCTATTAAGAGAGTATGTACCTAGTAAAAAGTTGGGAATATGTACAAATAAAAATTCGTTATAAGTGAAAAACTTAACTTATTTGAAAAAATAACATTTATCAAAAGTAAATAATGCTCCACTTTGAGAAGGATTCGTAGATTCGTAAGTACTTATTATCAACTTACGATAGGGGTAAATAATAATTGTTGGTACCAAAACTTCAAAATTTTGAAGTTTATTTTTAGTGCTAAAGATTAGAAATGCCTTTTGTATTTCTGTTCAAAAAAGATGGACAAAAACGTCCTCATAAGTCAGATCTGTTCAGTAATCATGTATATTAGGTGCATGGCTCGGAATTCACGTGAAATATAAGTTTCTGAAATCAGCTATTTTTTATTACTTGATTCCTTATGTCTTCCAATCCCGCCTCTAGTTTTTCCCCTAAAATTAAAAATAAGGATGAATAAACACAGAGAAGTTATGACTAGCTCAACATTTCAATAGAGAGTTTTAGTATATCGTATTGAATAAAACGACACAAATTGACATTCCATATAAAAATTCGCTTGCTTACCGTATACGAAACAAAATATCTTAATTTTGCATATCCCAAGTAGGCATGGGTGTATTTCCGTATATTTTATGCTCTGGAAATAGTCGAAATTGGCGAAATAATTTGTCGTTTTTTACACCTTTGCCTACTTAGGACATGCAAAATTGAGATATTTTGTTTCGTATACGGTAAGCAAGCGAATTTTTATATGGGATGTCAAATTATGTCGTTTTATTCCATACGGTATGCTAAAACTCTCTAATATTTAAAATTTAGTACCCTTTACGTACGAATTATAGTACAAAAAAAAACTCCCGGAATCAATCAAATGCTGAAATAATCATAACAATAAGTCTCCTGCAACATTTCCATACAGTGTGTCCCCAATGGAAGGACTATACTGTAAGGGTGGAGAGAAAAACCAAAATCTCATCTTGTCCTGGTAAATTCGGATAATAGATAATAATTAGAGGTACGGAAATTTCCCAAATAAAAAACAGGAATTTCGCATAAACTAATTTTGAAAGTTAGAAATTTCGCTGAAATTCGCATAAAAACATAATTTTGTACATTTTGTTGCTGTTAAAATTTCTTAAACTAGAAATTCTAGAGAATCACAATGAAACGACTTGTGAAGTCACGATCACATTTCATTCAGAAATTTTTAATAGTAATAAGCGATAAAATCGACTAGGAAGCAGCCACCCTATACTGAATGATACTACGAGTTCAGTTGTCAAGAAATGTTTTTGCCAATACTTACCACAAAGTCGACTACGCCCCTAAACAAGTTACGGTAAAAAGAGAAACAAACTTATGAGGCAGAACCCGCGAGTACGGTTTCGCTTTTTAATGCACAGTTCATTTCCATTTTGGGGCTCATCGAACCACAAAAAAACTTAACCTTAAAAAAAACCGATGCAGGAAACAAAGTTCATTCATCCAACCTCCGACTAAACACCTTGCTCGGTGTTTGGCAAACTATTGTGCTCGTCTGCCACTCTTTCATTTTTGGAAATTTCTCTATTCTTAATAATGGGAACCTTTTGACAAAAAATCAATCTGAGAAGAAAAATTATTGTTTTTTAACATTTCGTGGTTAAAATACTAATTTGAATATTTCGCATCAATTCGCAAAAATGAGCAAATTTCGCCGAAATTCGCATCTATTTCGTAAAAACGAAATTTCCGTACCTCTAATAATAAATCAACCAATCAAAAATTTTAAGGTTGTTTATAATACTGAATCAAATTTAACACATAGCTGATCTTTTTTTGTTAGATCGAATGACTTGGTTCAGAAAGTTTATAAGTATGTAAGTGAACATCAAATGTTGAGAAACTAAACAACACCCTTTAGTCAAAAATGTTTGCTTCTGTCACTGTCAGATGATTCAATCAAACCTATTTTTACAGCTAATGCTTTATTAATCCTGATTATTATTATTGTGCGAGAAGGAAAATCTGATTATCAGAATTTTGTTTTGACTTTACTTTTAGCTATACAGGGTGTTCTGCAGCAATCGGTTTGCCATAAACCTATATGATAGATCCTACAGTTTTGTTACTGCGACTGGAAAATATTCCCCAAATTTTGCCTCGAACTTTCATTACTACCTCTCAAAAACCTTAATTTTCTAGTTGCCGATTTACCCGAACAACAAATCTACATCATATTCTATGAAAACATAAAATTTCTAATAAAACTCCAACGTTTCAATGCTCTTCGTTTCTTCTGATCTACAATCGCATTGAAACTTGAAAAAATATCAATATCAACTTTTAACCCATATCTTCCCACTTCTCTATTAAAGGGACGGTTGCTTCCATATTTTTTTTTGTGAAGGCGGATAAAAATTGCTTATACTGCCGAAGAGTTGTATATGTATTTACCTAGAGCAATTTTGATTTCAGTTTGATGGACGAGCTCAAAAATTACATAAAAATTTAGTTTTTGACGACATTTCGAAAAAGTGTGTTCATATTAAGTACATTCAAATTGTTATATTATTTAATTCATAAAGCTTTCAAATGTGATGTAATAAAACACATGAAGTGAAATTTGAAGTATTGATTGAGATTTTCGCCTTTCACAACACACATCCAACCACCCTATTATTGAAACAATGGGCTGAATGAAATGAATGAAAAATCTACCTACATCAGGTGTGTCCAACTCAAAACCTGGCCTGGGTCAAATATCACTGTCTTCAAGATTTAGCGGGCCGCAGGATAATAATCGAAAACGCCTATAGAAAATTATTTGCGAAATTTCATTACAGACTATTACTTTAAAATTTGAGGATAAATCGGAGTCACTATAACTACCTCGGGATTATAAGCTTTAGAAATCTTTTTAAAATATCCTTCCAGCAAATTAGAAAACTTTATACAAGAAGTTATTATTAACATTTATTAAACAAAATTTAAAAAAAAACGTTAATTTGGGAGCCTTATTGGGATCCATAATTGTTCGGTGATCTTCTCTCCAAATACAGGTTCTGTGGGTCTCTAAAGCATGACCTTCATTTCAGATAAATCTTCAATCCAATGAAGAATGCAATAGCGAATTATAATGCAACCATGGAAATTGAAGGAAAGTTAAAAATTTATTTTTTAACCAAATTTCGGGACAAACCTATTTCTTGAAGAGACTTAATATTTTTCTGCACAAAAAAAAACCGCCTTAAACAAATGGCAGCGAATTGTTTGTAGAACGGAGAAGAAGATTTCTAAAATCCAAAATTTAAGCTTGCATAAGCCACCGACTTCTTGGCGAGATTTTCTAAATTAAATTTCTTTAGTTCAACGTCTCCAGTTTTTTATGTTTTTGCGTTGAAACACATTATGTTTCTTCAACTTGGCCGTGGGCCGTACAAAGTTATGAAGTGCGGCCCGCGGGCTGGAAGTTTGACATGCTGGCCTACATGAACATTAACATGAAATTTTTCAAAATTATAGTCCTTTTCCGTGTTTTTCCATAGTATCTTGACTGCGAGAGTTTTTCGTTTTTTTTTCGTTCTTATATGAAATTATAATTTTTTGTGGTTCGTTGGAATACGCATATTTTAGCTGTCGTACGTTAAAAAAAATAACCTGGACTTGAGTGATTCCCGAGATATATGATTAAAAATCGCTTATTGTAAAAAACTTAACACTTCCCCAAAATTTTAGGCAAATTCTATACCCTCTATCATCAAGCAAAGAATTTGACATGAATTCTGGCACAAAAACGCTATCAATAATTTTTCTAAAATAAAAATATTCCATCCAAAATTTCATCATTTTTCCGCACTATACCGTTTACAATATTTTAAAAAAATGTTCCAAAAAATTTTTAAATTTATAATAAAATAATATTTTTTAGCTTAATTCTATTCGTTAGAAAAATATTTTTCAAAAATTATTTGTTTTTATCTAAAAGTCAATAGAGAGTTTTACATTGACGTATAAAAAACCGTATACGTAATTCCCGCGCGAATTGTACGTAAAACTTTTACGAGAGTTTTAAACTAATTTTACAAAAGCGAAAAATTGCGACCCGACAATTTTGCCTGTTCAAAGACGTCAAATACACGGAAATATGTCCATGCCTCCTGTTTCGTATAGGGTAAGCAAGCGAATTTTTATATGGAATGTCAAATTATGTCGTATTATTTCCAACGACTTGCGAAAACTTTCTATTATTTTGTTGTTCGGAACGGTTCTTAAACTACTATAAATTACTAAAAACATTTTTGTTTTGTCTCACAACTTTATTTAGAACAGAACTGATATCGTCTGACAACAATTTCAACCTGTTATGAGAATGTTTGAAAGGCTTGCGAAGATGTGGGTTAATGTTAAAATTAAACTCATTTTTTGTAACGGTAAATTTAACTGACAAACCTAAAAGATTAAAAAATTTGTCCGATTACGTAAAGTTTCGAACGATACGATAGAGAGTTTTAGCATGTCGTAGAAGATTGTACGACATAGTTTGACATTTCATGTAAAAATTCGCTTGCTTCCTGAAATAGTATATCATAATTTTGCATGTTTGTTTAATCACGGCAAATAATTTCGCCAATTTCGACTGATTACAGAACTTCAACTATACGGAAACACCCATGCCTACTTGGGACATGCAAAATTATGATATACACTCAGAAAAATTTCAATGGGAAATCCCATTAAACCAATCATTTTGCCCCATTATTTTTAGTCAATAGGAAAAATCAGATTCATAACGGAGATTTTTGATCGAAATATTAAATCTGTATTTATAGGCTTTCTAGACGTATATTTCAACATTTTGATCTAAACATTTTGGCGAAATACAGGGTTTTCCAATAAGGGCGGGTAGATGTTGAAAAGGAATAAAACAAGCTCTGTGTGATGTATAATCGATTTTTTTATTTTATTTGAAAGAACTATATGCCATTATGTATGGAATATAACATAATTCAAATGCCCGCCGCGGCTTGTCACGTTGGCACGGATCCGAGTGGTCCAATTTTCAATGGTTCTGCCGCATAAATCCTGCTGAATTTGAATGAGGGCTCGGTTGATAATGAGTTGAAGGGCTATTGGTCGATTGCGACTTTAGGAAAACCCACAGAAGTCTAGCGGGTTAAATCCCACGATCTTGGTGGCCAATTCACGTCACCTATGCACTAGAAGTTAAAGAAAAATACTAATTTGGTTCGTTGTGCAATGGTGTTTCATATAAAAAAACCTAAGCGTCTGAATAAAAAAATAAAAGATTAAATAAATCTCACAAATAGAAAAATTATTATCTTTTCTTATCTGTAGTATATTTTTTCCTCCACCCTATATAAGATTAACAAAGTATAGAAGGTGTTTTACAACGACAATAATTGTCCTTGTCAAGGTAAATACTTGATACATGTACTCTTCTAGTATAGATCGATGCTACCATACCAGAGACCAGGGGCGCGCGGAGAAAATATTTCAGGAAGGGTTTTTGGCAAAGTGGTTGATGTTGATCACAAAGTCCAGGTCGAGTGGCTATCCTAAAGCTGTTAAATGCGACCAAATCACTGTGATTGATAAAGTACACTAAGGAATTTATTAGAAAGTTACTAAACGTCACTGTAAGTTTCAATCCAGTTGCATTGGAGGTTAGAACCTCAAGGGCCATTCTCTCAAAAGTCTTATAGAATGGTTAGTCTTATCACATAGAGAAGATACACACAATTTTCAGAAAGCTTTTCCATTATATTGAATTGCATTTTTGTTATTTTGCATAGTTATGCTATATAGAGTACGCAATGTCATTTCATTCGTCAAACGCGGAGGTACACTTGCACACACAATTTCAAACTCGTGAAAATTTTCAATTTTAAGTATGACAAGCGTATGCAATTCTTGTCGGGAAAAAATCTTGGACAATAAAGAATCAATTGTGTGCACTAACTGTGATAAAAATTTCCATCTTAAGTGCACCTCTGTAAAAAGTGATATAAATCTTCGCAACTCAAAACAGAAACGAGACACTTGGAAATGTGACAATTGCCGCCAAATAAAATCTAGCTCTAGTTCTGGCGATAGTATAGATGAACTTTATAATAAATTAAAATCGGATTTGAATAAATTAAATAACGATTTCAAAACTGAATTAAGATCTCAAATTAGTGATCTGACGAGTGCAGTTAAATTCGTGTCGGATTCGTACGAGGAAATTAAATCGGTTCTCGACGAAATAAAACATCTCCGCAATGAAAATTCTGAACTTAAACGCGAATTAAAAAATGTAAACGACCAAAACATTATGCTTCAGCGAGACGCCCGAAATAACAATGTATGTATTGGTGGTCTAATCGAGACTCCGAACGAGGATTTAGTCAAACTAGTTGTATCGATAGCCGCCAAATTGAATATGGATTTACAGCAACACGACATAAGTCATGCATATCGGGTAAAATCGACATCGACCAGATCAACATCTAATACTGCAGCATCAGCTGAAAATGCAGCGGAACCGGTATCGAACATCATATGCCGCTTCACGCGAAAAATTGTCAGAGATGCATTCATAGCGGAGTTCAAAAGGTATTTGCGTGATAAAGACAAGGTCGGTAAGTTATCACCCAACCAAAATGGACGTATATACATAAGCGAACACCTGATCCCTTACACGGCATCGCTATTGCGAGAAACGAAATCGATGCTTAAAACGAAAAAATATAAATATATCTGGGCAAAAGAAGGCAAAATTTTTGTGAAGAAAAATGAAGACAGCAGAGCGATGATAATACGAAATAAAGACGATTTGATCGAACTAGCTAAATAATATTTGTTCTACTTCATTTGTAAATAAGACTGTTTATTTTTTACCTTTGTCATGGATCTTTTTGAAAATATTGATCGTTTCGAATATTCGTGCGATTATATATCAAATCCTAGTAACCTCTTAAATGTGAATGATGATTTCTCTTGCATTTATCTTAACATCAGAAGTGTTAGTAAAAATTTTGAAGAATTTCAATTGACGTTAGAGATGCTGCGAGTTAAATTTGATGTCATAATTTTGGGGGAATGTTGGTTAGGTGGCAGAGAGCTACCGATTGTCGAATTATTTTCAATTGAAGATTATGATCTATATTTTACTAAGAACAATTATAATCAAAACAGTGGTCTCATAGTCTATATTAAACAAAATATCGTTTCGCATGTAAAAGTAGAAGAATATGAATTAGCAAACTGTAATGGCATGAAAATAACCATAAAAAGTAATAATAACCATTTTCATATAATTGCATTGTACAGATCTCCATCGGGGAGCTGTGAAGAATTCCTACTAGAAATTGAAAAATATCTATCCAGTAACACAATATTAATTGGGGACATAAACATTGATATAAGTGATGCTAAAATAAAAGACATAGGGAAAATGTATTTAGGTCTACTTGGAAGACACGGTTTCTTATCTAGAGTAAATATACCTACTCGCTTTGAACCTCTTTCTTTGATAAATACTGAAACAGAACAAATTACATCTTGCATTGATCATATATTTTCAAATATTCCTGATCAGGATAATTTAAGAGCCTCTGTAATAAACTCTAATATTACGGATCATCGAATAGTTTCTTTTTTTATAAAGCAAGGTAAAGAGAACAAGACAGAAGCATCTAGTAGCAATCGTATAGTCAAGAAAATTAATTACGCTAAATTAGTAGAATTAATTGAAAAGGAAGACTGGGAAAATATAAACACCAGTTTGAATGTAGATTCCGCAACAAACAAATTTATTTCTAAATTGATATTAAATATAGAGAAAGCGACTGTTTTGAACAACACCAAAATAAATCATAAATTTAAAGGTGTTAAGCCATGGATAACATTAGGATTGATGAAGTCTCTTAGGAAAAAAGACAAATTATATAAAATGGTTGCAAATCATTCAAATAATTTAAACTTAAAACAGTATTTCATAAAGTATAAAAACATGTTTCGAAATTTAGTGAGGAAGGCGAAAGATGAATATTATAAAAACCAAATATCTATCGCGGGGAACAACACTAGAAAGGTTTGGGAAACAATAACATCTGTAATCAACAGCAAAAAGAAACAAGTGGATATAGAAAACATAAGAGTTGATAACATGCTTGTAAGTGTAAAAGAAGACCCAATCAAATGCGCGAACGAACTGAATAAACACTTTTGCTTTATTGGTGAGCGAATGGCCAACGGAATTCCAGTAGTTGCAGAGGACTTCCAGTGCTCTTACATTACTAATGAACCCACAATACATAACTTCGAGATGGTATCAGAAACCGATATCCTTAATATAATAGGGGAATTACGTGGAAATTCCAGTCCTGGTTGGGACGGCATTACTGTTAAAGTTTTAAAAGAAATAAAACAATACATTCTTAAGAAGTTAAACCACCGGTTTTGAGTGCTATCTGCGAATATTTCCCAAGCAGACATGTCCATAGTCCGTCCATACTAGGAAAGTAGAACCATTCAAAAATATTTAAATACGGCTCGAAATTGGATGCAAAACTACGATCGCTGAGCGAACATCACATGAATTGTCTCTCGAACACGTACCTTAAAGGTACTTTGTCCTCGACGCGGCCGCACGACAGCGACTCGGTCATTCCATATAAGAACTCGTTTCTCTCTCATTTTCAAAACGAGTTTTTATATGGAATGAGCGAGTCGCTGTCGTGCGGCCGCGTCGAGGACAACGTACCTTAAGACTGGCACATATGGTTTGGGCTATTTTCCGTAAGAAATTTTTGAGAAGAATTTTCAAAAATTTTAGGTCATAACTAAATTTTTTGAACGTACGGCTAGAGAGAAGCTGCTTCAGAGAGACAATAAATTAGGCACTGCTATTGACTTCGGATACCATATCTCTGCTTGTCTACCTATTTTTTTAATTTTGTATTCGTGATTATTTGTTTTGGGTTTAAGAAACTTTTTTGTCGCTTTAGCTTTTGAGCGCTTACATCTCGTCGATGGGTGGATTGTTAATACTCAAATTTGCATTGTGGAGAAAAAACTCTCAACATCAATCATCAATCTAGAAACTGTTTTCTTTGAAATGTGACAAATAATCTTCTGATTTTAAAATATCCAAAATAGTTCCCAAGACTATACCAATTTAATTAATGATTACATTAAAATATATGAACCCATTACCAAATCAAATAAATCTCTCCACATTCAATCGCATCTAGAACAATTTATCTTTCAATCTCGGGTTGTCTTCATCATCCACGGAGCGTTATACTGCGCTACGCCATATCACGCACCGTGTGACGTCTATCACATTCCAAATAAATTGAGCGTCATATGAGAAATTTTCCAAACGATTACGAATCATGATTTTCCACGTATTCATCATACGAAAAATGATCTGCACCATACATACTCCTTTACTATATGTGACTGCAATCGCGCATTTGGTGAATATCTTGGCCATAATCCAAGATTAATTAGGAATCTGATTTCGACTGGCTTCTTCATCGTCTACATGTATACGAGAAGCGATTAGGAGCGGGACTATTACATATGTAATCAGACTGATACTGTATCGCCCATCTAGTTTGTTCAGTAGCAATCCAACACTTTTGTATGGCATATTATTCTCCCAGCATGAACGCATACGTACCAATAGGTTACGTTATTACGATTATACGTTTAGTATAGTGCACTACTTGAGCTACTGGGCTTTAATTCTGAAATATTTCAGATCGTTTTTTATTTGCATAATGTTCATCAACAACAATTCCCAGTGCCGGGCCACAGAGGAACATTGAAAATTTCATGTTTGCATGACGTTGGTGTGACATTTTTCCGGAGAAATACTCATGCTGGGATTTCAGCGAAGCTCTATACAAATGATCATAGAATTGGAGTTGTAAGACTATGATGGCATCATGCTGTTGATTACACAGAAAGAAGAAAGGACACAAGTGCCTTGCGACAAGTATCTTAAGATTTTAATTGTGTAATTACCGATTCATTTGTACGTGACACTTGCTAGGAGAAGCGGCCTTAGTGACACTTAAAAATTGGTGGCATCAGCTGATATATTGGGAAAAGGGAGTAAGATCGCCAAGAGGTACACCTACCTATACCCTGTCATAAGTGTTCGACAATAAAACGGATACCTACTTTAGCGCTATATAAGAGAATTCCGAAAAAAATCAATCAAAACTAAACAAATTTGTTTCAGTTTATTAAGTGATTTTTTTCAATTATGTTATTCAGTTTTCATGCAACAAAAACACATTATTCGCGAAATTCAAACTTACGCTTGGCTTAAAAGCACTTAAAGGAATTTTAAAAACTTTATTAAAAATACATTTTAGATAATAAAAGTGAAAAGGGTATAGTTCGTCCGTGGTTCGGTACCTTATGCATTTATAGAATATGTATACGCCGTCAGAAATTTTCGGATACTTTTGTATACATGTATGTGTATCAGTTCTTATATGTAATAAATTATTGACCGTTCATACACGATTCTTTTATTTGCAATGTACAACTTCGGACTTCGGAAATACCTATGTGGCTTTCTCATTGAATTGTCAAAAATATCAGACCACTATCACCCATAAATTTCATGAAGCCACTTTTTAAATTATCCCATATAAAATTCTTTCCAATAAACTGCATACCTCCCCTATTTAAAATTATGCAACAACCGCAGCACTTGCACTACTACTACATGTACATACCTACATTGATATCAGCCCAAACGACTAATTCTCGCGATGCAATTAGAATTTTTGCGGTTGACGACGATTAATTGAGTGATTTATACATACACTCGCGAGACAGTGGATCTTGCGAATTGCACGTATAATTAAATTGCCCATTTTATTCGATGGCGGTAATAATTTCCAAGAATTTTGTCTAAAATGCCATTTGACATTTATTCAACATGCTCGTCAATTATTCTCTTTTTTGGCTTTTACTTATTTTTAATTCTGCTAATTTCTTCGTTAATCATGCTCGACTGTTGTTTTTCGTGTCATGTCCTACTCTAAAGTACATTATATGTTTCAGCTTCTGTTTTTCAGCCATTTTACATTGTATCATGTCAGGGAGGCTGATAATTAAAGATCATTCACGAACGGCAGTTAATTTAAATTAACATAGAATGAAAAAAAAGACGAAACAAAATATGGAAGCTTTGCTAATATACCTAATGTGTATGGGGATGGTGTGGTGTGTTTCGGGATTTCCCGTACGTTATACCTTCATATTTTATCCCGGAGATATGTTTGTATGTTACGATGCCGTTCAACCCTCTATGCCATTGTCTTCTTTATATTTTACTGGATGAACCCTTTTAAAATTTTGTAAATAGCAAAACACGATAGACGAATGTTGTACTTTGCATAGTGCTTTTCATGCTATTCACGCATTTATACGAATATCATGTATAGACTCTCATATGTGAACATACATATCAGCGTAGGCATCCCTTTTTGGGAAAAACACATTCAGATCGTACATATTAAAATGCCCCGAAAACTTTTTGAAAATACAATGAATAAATGTGATATAGAGATTTTAATAAACGCATGTGGGTGGGTTTTGAGGACATAAAGCAGCTAATTGAGCGCTAAAGGGATGAAATTTGGTTTGACTTGCTCCCTCTTCTCATATCTAATGGAAGTAAACTATTAATTTTCTGGTTGTTTCCGAATTTTTGGTTGAAAATAAGGAACCAAGGCAAATTTTAAAATTTCTTTTCATTATCCTTGCTATTGAAAGAAAATGAAAGAAGTTAAAACACGTTTTAGTTTGCAGGAAAAAGAAACATATTATGGGCTGGGTAATGATTTATTATACATATTTTGAAAACTGGAAGGCTAGCAGGTGTTGATTCAACTTTTCATTCCCTAAAGTTGTTGGCTTTTTCGGGTTACACAAAAAAAAATAATAAATACAAGTCGAAGTTAGGACTCGCCAGTACATATGTGAAATATATGTGAAAGAGATTTTTGGCGATTGTTAGATTTATGGTCCAATTTATATAATATATATTTAGAGTCAATGAAAACATTAAGCAGAGTATAGTTCTGGTTCTGGTCACTTCCACTGTTCCAATTTCTTTAAAAGTATCTGGCTCGAAGGAGATACATCGACAAATAGAAAGATTTATCGTACATCTGAAAAAGCATCTTTCTATCTGTCTACATTGCTGTCCTCAAGTCGGATTTAGTTTCATATGACAAAAACGTTTGATATAGAGAATCTTTCAGACACGAGTCTGCTTCTTGACGGACAATCCATAGAAATTATCGTAAATTTTTCCGTCCAGACCACCCTTTTCTAGTTGACCACAACAAATTGAGAAAAACAAATGAATGGGTTTCATTTTGTGGTGATTTTGATCAGCGTGTGCAATAATGAGTGTCATTGAACTCCTTTTTTAACTCAATGTTCGATTTAACAAAACAAATAAGTACGTACTCTCCGGTTATAGGCAGGGCCGGATTTAGCCTCTATGGCGCCCCTGGGCAGTAGCCAAACTGCCGCCCTCCGCCGAACCAGTGGCCAGATTGAAATAGTAGAAGTCGCATACACATTGTAGGTAAAACGTAAGCAGGTGTATTATGCAAATTTTATATTTTTATACCCTTCGTTTTCTAAGCGAAAAGTGTTATTAACTTTGTCATGAAGTTTGAACGCATTGAAGTATCTCCGACCATATGTATGTTTGAATCGCTGAAATCGGAACATTGGTTCATGGGGTTGTTATTCAAACCACACCCCCAAAATTAAGTTTTTCTAGGAAAACATTTTTTGAGTGTGCAATAATTCCAACCAAACCTTACACAAATATATTTCCAATGATGCCACGAATGATATGTAAAAATGGATGGCATCGAACCATGGCGTCATGGGGCTGCCATACAAACCCAGCCCCGAATTTGGTGCTTCTAAGAAAAATATGTGCACCAATTCCAACAAAATCTCACACAAATGTATTTTTATTGATGCGACAAAACATTATATGTAAAACGGAAGGAATCAGATAATGCGGTCATGGGGTTGCAACCTTACGTATAAATGTGGCTCTATAGAAACCAAAAAAAGGTGTTTAAAAACAAATTTCTTAGATTAAAAAGCCAGTTACAAGAATAGTTTAGGAACGGACGGAATCTGAACACAAGTCATAGGTTCGCCGAAAAAACGATTAGTCCGAAAGAAAATGAGGGGTATCCAAATTTCGGCCGCACCCGAAATTAACCTCGGTCTTGTTTTTTTTTTACAAAATATGTTGGCTCTGGGGACGTAACCGTGAAAACTGTAATGATGCACACTCTTTCAATTCGGTTGCACATTTTCCTCAGAAAGCGTTCCGAATATGCTCTAAAATTCATTTTACTTTCGAATGTGTTTTTTCATTGTGCATCGTTTTAGATAGAACCATCAACCTCAATAAATACAATTAGCCATTGGCGTCATATTTGACGGGAAAACTTCATAGAAAAAAAGGGGCTTTCGCGTTCTGTGTTTTTTTTTGGAAACTCAAATTTTACATAAGGGACATTTTGATCCTATTTGGGGCTATCGAATAATGAATTTAATAATGAAATAAACCTAGGGTCCAATTACAAAAGTCTTTTTTTTCGGTGTTTTCACCGATAACCTTAAGAAATCGAAAATAAGTGCGTTTTTTGGGTTATCCCGTGTAGGTTTGGGTAACGAAACTTCAAATAAAAAAATGACAGGTGGGTCAGCTACACGGGATGACTCAAAAAACGTACTTCATGTAAGGACTCATTGATGTTATTCAGCAAAATTCATTAGGCGCTAATTTTTCTGTGGAATTTTACGTTTTAGGTATAGTTATCAAATCGTTGATTCGCGCAAGTTTCTATATAAAAGAAGTACTAACATCATAATTTCACGTGAAATCCATGCAAATACTGTCAAAATTTTGATGGTCGTGAAATGGAATTCACTGTTGCAGTGAGTTGCAGTTGAACTTTATTTCATAGTGAAAAGGTGTCATCGAATATAAGTTTTAGATGAATCTGCGCTTTCAATATACAGGGTGGAGGTTAAATAAAATGTACACTTTTTTACTCCGCGCATGGAGGAATATAATTTTGTAGGATCGATTTGCAGCACTTGTGCGGGCTTGGTCGTCATGACTGTAAGAATACTGATTTCATATTACAAGAGTTCATTTTGAAATACAAATTTTAGTTTTATTAGTGTTCAACTTTAAATCGATGAACGCTATCGTGGAGATATCCTTTCTATTGGGCGCTAAAATGGAGTGAGCAACAAGTCCGGCAGCTAGAAAAAAATATTGATTGGCTAGCATTTCCGGTAAAATAGATAAATTTAAAAAAACTATATCGGTTGTTGAAGTTGAAGTAATTCGAAACAGTGAACAGAATATTCTTCTGGTCTTTTCCACTATTCCAATGACTTGAAAAATACCTGGAATTAAAGAGGGACATCAAAAAGCAGAAAGATTGATCACACCTGAAGAAGTATATTTTTCTCATCAATTCGGATTATATTGTTATATGGACAGTATTTCGGAAACGATTCTAAAAAGTATTCTTTTGCTTTTGCTTCTTCAGTTAACTTGACGGACAATTATCGTAAATTTTGTCGTGGTCTACCCTTTTCTAGTTACCAAGACAAATTAACAAAATCAAATGAACGATTTACTTCTATCATACATGTTTATCCAATTTTCCTAGGGTGATTTTCAACTGTGTCATAATTAATCCTTTTTACGAAAGGTATTGAAACTAACTTGCTAACTAAATAGCAACAAGCTTATCTATTTAACACTATACTCGTACTTCTAAATACACATTACCAAAAAAATATCTGTAACTATTACATTAAGTAAACATTTTAATTACAATTATATCTTTATATGTATATAAAATAAATGTCTGTCTGTCTGTTACTTATAGAATGATAAACAACTGAACCGATTTGGCTGAAATTTGGTGCGTAGTATCCTTGGTATTGCGGGATGGTTGAAATGAGCCTCTAAAAGTATGTTCTTCTAAAAAAAAATGTTGTATCACTCAACTGTCTCTCTATTGAATTCATAAATTATATGTAAAAAGGATAAAATCGGACCATGGAGTCATGGGGCTGCCGTAGAAACCCCACCTCCAAAACTATGATTTTCTTAGAAAAATGTTTCTTTTAAGGATCTATCCTAGCCGAAACGTATATTAATCTGTCTCTATATCTAGAAACAAACGAAATGTTACTACAAAATCACAAAGAAGGTTCATTTGTCCCATTTTCTTCCAAAAATGTCCAAATCCACTTTGGTTTCACCATCGTTGATAAGTTGATCCCAATAAATTATAGTAAGTAGGTTGATTGGGATTCAATATTGCTCATAAAATAGAAGTAGCGCCAAGTTGTGAGCGAAACTTTTAACTTATATGCCATTTCATAAAGGTCGAATCCCCTCGTATATATTCCGAAAGGCAGACAAAAATTGGGGGGGAAAACATGGTGGCAGAAGAGTTCCAAAATTTGAAATTTGTATGAAAAATATGGGTAGTGCGACTACAAAAATAACGCTAGCTCCATTATGCTGAATCATATATGCACAGCAAGATCTTAATTATTTTCCAGACATGTCATCAGTAAACTTTCGGGGTTTTTGCACATTGTTGTTGATGGAAGATATTTGCGCGTGCACACATTTGAATGAGTGTGGGTTTTTTCCCATGAAGGTTGCGTGTATACAGGTTTCCGAAAACTACTGCATAAGTGCACTGGAAAATTATTTCTCATATAATTTCAGCCAATAACAATAATTTTTCCTAACAAACAAAACTAATTTCACTCAAATCGGATAAGCGGATCAGTTTCTGCCGAGCTTCAAGGACAATTTTTTTGTTACTTTAAGGTACTTCTTGTACAATCCTTGGCGCATTATCTATAACGATCTTAACTTTCTCACATTATTTTATTCTTGCTCGATGATTTCTGGCATTAGGAAAAGTACAAAGCTATAATCAGTTTTGGTGATTGTGAGTTTTCTTTAAAGATTCAAATCAGCATTATCCGAGAAACTACGCACATGGGCGTAGCCAGGATTTCGGTTAGGTGGGATAAAGTCCGACATTTTTTCAACATCATGATTTTCTTAGGAGTTGAAATTGTCGGTCACGAAAATATTGTTAGGCAAATTTTAGAGTCAAATTTTAAAAAAGGAAATGAAGAAGAAAAAGAAGAAAACGAAATATCTGAAAATAAAAGGGGACAATTTGATTTTTTTTATAGCTAGCAGTGGCGTAGGAAATTTAGTGTTTGGGGCTGGTGTGGTTTAATACTTTTTGGCTTTTTCATTGGTTTGAGTATTCAACCGCAATGCACTGGAATACACACTATTTAAAATTTTGCATTAAAACGAATTTATACCACGAAACGCTTTGGAATCCCATTTAAATGTACTTTTCACAATAGTGTAAATTTTGATGCTGTTGGGATACATCTAGTAGTAGTTAGTGAAGATTTCAGACAGTTTCAGTAACTTTCATTCATTAAATACATAAGTGTGATGTGGTGACCAAATTCATTTATCTCATTTTTTACATTTCAAGTGTCGAATTTGTTATTTTTTGTTCAGAATAAAGGGCGAACAAAATAGGGTACGTTACCTCCCGTTATGTGATGTTCCGTTCCTAATAAATATACCGTGCCGTCGTCCTGCCGAAATTGGTCCAATGGAGGTTATATGTAAAAGCAAAGATTGCACGGCAATGGACTGAAGCAAAATGGCTCCGGGACGTAACCTAGCGTTTTGTCAAGCGTCAAATATGACGCCAATAGCTGTTTTATTTGTTATCAGGTTATTCAAGAAAAACAAACTAGAATTGAAAAGCCATTTAAAAAAAAAAATGTACGACCGAAAAGAATGCGTGGGCATCATTTCATGTTGTCGTCATTTTAGGAAAAAAAAATCGGTGGGAGTTCGAACCACCTGGACCCCTTTCCTATCTACGGCCCTGGAGCGAACATATTTTGTAAAAATTTATAAAATTTTCATATTCATATACGTCCGCTTACGTTCTGCCGATCATGTGTTCTACTACTTTCAAACTTAACCAGTGGAGGAGGGCGGCAATTTGGCTACCACCCAGGGGCGTCACGAGGCTAAATCCGACTCTGCTAAAATCCCTTTCAGATAGAATGAAGTTAGGTTAGGTACAGGAGCCGCCAGGTTACACCCAGCGCCCTTAGAATGAAGTTAAATTCCACTACTTTCCCGGAGAGACCTTCATGTGACGGTAAAAATTGTGTTCTGCAGCTCAGAAGCCATGAAATGAAACGCTTAAATAAATGGGATTCTCGCGAAAGAAAAAAGAGTCTCACTAAGGGAAAGATTTCTGATATATGTTATCGATTCATGATGCTCACACGTAGGTATCCCAGTTCGGGATATCAAGGGCCAGAAAACTTCGAATATTTTAGTTTTTAGAATACAGTCTCAGCAGCAGAACATTTTGCGTAGTGCCTGGAATCAAACTCGCATTTTCACGGCTTCAAGCATTGTAAAGTGCAGCGATTTTTTTCCTACATTGGTAAGAATTTTTTTTACCATAATCATCGATCAAGGGGGGCGGGTCAAGCGCCCCTTCCTGCCCCTTCTGGCTACCACCATGTTTGCTCATTATTCAGCTAGTCTCTCAAGTGGCGATTCTGGCGTCTGTTTGTTTGTATTGTTTATGAGTTTCGTGTATCTGGCATGTTGTTGTTTTCTTGGCATTGTATGGAGATTCGCGGTTCCAGCATCTTGTCTATGGACATATTTGGATGTTCGCGAAAAGGTGTTTTAATTTTTTTAAAGAAGATAGCGGTTTTCGTTTTTGTTTGCTTTATAATAGATCCGTCATTGCACATTATCGCAAAATCGCTAATTCGGTAACAGCGCCCCCTCTAAGGGGGGCAAGCCGGGCGGTCGCCCGGGGCGCCAAATTTTAGGGGCGGCTTTTTGGCTAGCACTCGAATAGAAGGAAAGGTGCAAAAAGCCGAAAGGAAAAATTTAATATCAACCTTTGATTTAGTGGAAAGGAAACCATATAGAAACTAACAGATGTAATAAGAAGGGGGCGAAAAAAATGTTAGAAGGGAAGAAACCAATTGACACCCAAATTTAATTTTTTTTTAGAGATGGTGGTATATGTTTCTTTAGGTAAAGAAGCACATTAATTAATTAAAAAGATGTTCTTCATTGAACGACTGTTCCATTAATTCTCTTTTGGAAGTTGTGTTTTAAAGATGCTTAGTCCTCGCGATGCTTTGAGTTGACGAGCCCTCAATTGATACGAGGTGTTGCATTTAGAAACTTTAGTGAGATATGCCGAAATATTACTTCTAACAAGCAGGGGCAATTCTTTCAGTATTGTGCTAATTAAGTACTGCTTAAAAAAATGAAAGTCTTTGGCGAATTATGCGCTAATTTTGCAATTTACAATTTAATTGCTCTTCTTTTCACCAGAATAAACGGTTCCAATAAAAACTATATGATCCCTAATTATTTCTAAAGTGAAGGGATGCTGTGCGATATGTCCCAATTTGATTTCCGGAAGATGCAGTCTTAAAATGTTGATTAGCCTCTTGAATCGCAGGAGCGCACTCAATAAATATTGAACCCCCGAAGAAATTCATATGAAATGAGATAAGGAATCGCATAAGCACTGAGTAAGAGCACACCTATGAGAAATTTCAAGCCAAAAAGCACCATTTTCATCACTAATTTTTTTGGAGTCATTTTCGATAACTTCTACTCACTTTTCGCATCAATTCAATTCCTTCAGTTGGTTGCAATTGCATTGATACTTCTAGAATTGAAATTACATATTGGTGGTGCTTTGGGTTTTAGCAAGATGAGGAATTCAGCCACAGTACGCACTGGCAGACCCGCAAAGCCCCCCCCCCTATTTTTTTCTGTTAATATGCTTAGAAGCTAGTAAGGAAATTTGGCTAGGTTGTCTCGATTTAACTAGCTATGATTTTATTCTCTAAGAATTCTCCGCATTTATGAAAATAAGCCGCCAGAAACCATATTCGAAAATTCATCCGCGAAGAGCTGCGTCAAATTGAAGTTTATCTGCTGCGCTTTGAGTAAGGAAGTTATCAAAAACTTCTCCAAAAAAATGCTAAATGTAAATCATTTCAGACCTACTCGCTGTTATCCCGCACACAACCGCATGACAACCAGCTGGGCAGTTCATTTTTTATATGGAGTTTCACAGAACGAAGAGTCCATGGATTCGCCGTGTGTGTGCGGCATTACAACGATTAAGAGCGAAAAAAAATCTCTTGAATCGCTTCTACACAAAATAACAACATATATCTGTCTGGTATAGTACAGAAGGGGCGGCAAATTGCGCATTTGCCCGGGGCGGCGTAAGCGGTAGAGCGGGCGGCCTATTGGGGACGATATATAATTCTAATCTTAAGTTAGTAGTGATCGTTTTTTAATTTTGGCAAGCCTTAAAAAAAACTGGCAATTGATGATAACACTCAGAGAAACAGCCGCGCAATTTTAATTCGTGAAATGTTCATTGACCAGCCATCAAGCTTCCTTGCTGTTTTGTTATAAAGTGGCTGCGAACTTTTAGGACAGTAAGTGCAAAAGTGCTACTTATTACGAGACCGAGCTCTAATCGTGCGAATCGTATATGGTAGATGGGTCGGAACTAGCATACCTTTATTATATTATAAGTACATCCAACAGCTCTGTGGCTCACTTGGTTGAGTCGCACTCTATGGTAATCTAGAGGTCCGGAATCTCGGCGTGGTCCAGGAAATATATAGTGCTTGCAATACACTCTTCTATATGCAATGTAATGTTGACTCGAAGTAGCCTATAAACGGCTGAATGAACGCACCATGCCCCACAAGGGGTTACGGTACAGAGAAGACATCCAACAGTTAGACTATTTGACACAAATTCGAAATTTTCGGGCCATTCTAGCAAAAGATATGGCTAAACATTGCTTTAAGAGGAGGTAGGGTAGGAAGTCAAACTTAGCCCACTTCGCATAAACTTCAAGGATATGTCTCAAATATGCATTGATCAAAATTTCGATATTTAGTTGAAATCTAGGGCCGACCCGAATTAAAATGTGTGCATATTTTTAGGGATTTCTCGAGAAATATATGTTCAGAGTGGATGAATTTTAAAAATCAAATGCTATTTGATTGAAACAGTATGGGAAGAAATTAAAGAAGAAGGAAGCGTGTAACATTTAATATCTATTATCAAGTAACCTTTTGAATAACGGATCGTTTCACTACGCGCAGTCTGCAGTGTACCATTCATATGCTCTATTAATACATCACTTACGGGAGGTGGTTATTAGGTATCAAACTTCATTTACAAATCGATCACCGAAACAATTCTATAAACATCGGTATGATCACATCTCACATTTCAAACCCTTTATAGAACTATTATTATATACATTATCATACGAGTGATTCTCCATTGCTATATGACAAGTGACCCGTAAATGTCTTGTTTTGACATTGCGCAATCAATCTCCATTCGTGACACTTTGATGTCAATTGTTGTCTGGAAAATAGCATCATTGCCATATACCGGGTAGCTTCATAAAACACTCAAAAGACGACACACAGGCACATTATGACCAACCGAAATGAAATTGTCAAGCAATGAAAGCGGTTATTATTGTGGGTTACGTTCATTTTTATTCGAACAGATGTTGCTGCATTCAATCTGGCAAAGAAGAGGGTAAACCATGATTTCATTACATTGTATACAAAAACAGTGCTGAGATTGGTGTTTCGAATATTGCTGTTTTGCTTTTTTTTGTGTCCTTGGACATTTGTTTAGATTAGTTTTTTTTCAAAGGGAGAGGTCTTTATTTATATTAGGAAAGGCGCCACTAAAATGAACTACCGCTGTGATACGAATAGCAAAATTGCTGTGATTGAAAATAGTTCTTTTCAAATGATAATTATACCAAGAAAGAAATATTGAAATGTAATATTGTAGTGGTATGCATATGGCTAATATTATCATGAATTAAATTAAAAAATATTCGAATTAACCCATTTCCTACATATTTCAATTATTTTCTAATATTCAGGATCTCTAACCTTCTGATTCTTGTATACAAACTTTAAAAGTACCTAAATGTAGTTCTTCATATTTGCATTCAAACTAAGTGTGAGATAAAAGGCTAGAAGAGATCTACCTACTTCTATTATTACCGAAACGCCACACAAAAGTGCTAAACATGACATCCACTCTCTATGCGTATATACAAAAACAGGAGATTTTTTACGATTTTCAAATGGTTGATACATATGGCAATGGTAACAGCAGGGTGTAGGTCATATATGACGAACAAAAATGACAAAAAGTAAACAATGTTTCTAGGAAAATGAACAGTCATCTGAGTCACAAGGATACTCTGTAACTAGTCCATTGGGAATTGAATGGTTCCCTTATACCCTGGATATGACTATGGCAGAAAAAGGCATCACTCGCGGGAGGTGGTTGAAATTGCAAAACACACTTAAGTGGTTATGCGGTTAAAGCTCACGCATCCTCAAACATAAAGACTGTTAACACATTTGTGTACTAAATGGCTTAGAGTACCACGGATGGGTTTGAATGTCGAACAGTTTCGCTACAATGGATGTCAATATGTACCTACGATTCACAGATTTCCGTTTATGTATTTTGATAAAGACAAGAATATTTTCTTAAGCAGAACATTAACATAATAATATTTTATTAATTCAGAACCTTGAACGAAGGCAACCAATGTAGCAAATTTCTCATAAAGATAAGATTAAATGTTGGTCCATTTGCAAGATAAATTTTTGCAAGGTTTTAATTTGTATTTTTTTTTCAGTTTTTACGACCTTCTTAAAACCTCCCCATGAACTATTAACACTTAATTCTATAAATGACTCCTTCTGCTCGATAATAACAGTATTCCATCGTGAAAGAAAAGTTTGCTCCCACATTAAAGAAAAACTATAAAAATCCCGAAATTCACACCTTCGCATAGTGATAAATAAACATTTTAACAAAAAAAAAATATTGCAAAACAATTTAACCCAATACGCTTTGGGGTGGGCCACACACACAGCAGGAAGGCTACGATTTGTTGCGGTACATCCGCTCCCCTCCTCACATCATTCAATTTGCCTGAATTTACTGCCCCGTGTGCGTCCTGAATCGCCCATTGGAACGACCTTAATCGCATCGGGGGAGATTCGCAAATCGCAGTAAATGTCTTTGAGTAAAATCCGTACCGTAGACCCTTTTTGCACCATAGACGCATCTCATATTTTTACCGTTTTTATTTCAATAGTGCTCGGAAGCTAAAAATGTCAATGTCCCGCAACCCTCAATAATTTTGACACTTGTCCTTTTCCATTATCCCTTGCTTCAGGAGAGTTGTTTTTTTATGTGAGGTCCTTCTCCTTCGGCTTGGATGGAGTGAATGCATTTTGTTCATGGCCGGCCGATGGACAGAGTTGACAGCTTTAAAAATTATGAAATTGTTGATGTTTCGTTATATCAGGACTCCAATACTCTCAATCTCTTATAAAAATTCGTTCGATTTTTTTAACTGCTGCAATATATGCTGCAAAACTGAAAATAACCATTTGAATAATTTTCTCAAATAAATCTATTGGAGCCAAAATCAATGGAAGTTTACATAGTTAACCGTTATAGTTAAAAATTACAAGTATCTGTACATAGTCGCCGGATAGAAGATTCTCAAATTGAAAATGTTGACAATAAGTTTGTAGCCATATTGCTAGAAAATTATTCGGAAGGAAATTCAAAAACGACCACACCGTTCATTCAAAGTGCATTCTGCCAGCCACAACGGGTGTCATTTCACGAGCCAGCCTCCAAGTGGTGTTGTGTCACCGCTGTTGGAATTCCCAGATGCTTACCACCGCACGAAAATCCACCCTTAAATATATTCAGCAGATATCGAGAGCGAGAGTGTACACTTAATAACTACGACCATTATAGCGCGCCGTGCTCCGTGCACTGGCGCTACTTCATTAAGGACCTAAGTGTCAACAAATCTGTTGAGTGAGATTATACTTAACTGGGAGTAGAGCAGTAGCAGTGGGAGAACTATATAGCCGGAGCCGGAACGACTTAATCAGGTTTTTATTCCGATCAAAAGTGTTAAGTGCTTTACTCGATAAGCTGATATGAATTTAATGGTTCGATAATGGAGGTGTGATCTTAACGGTAAATAATTTAATTCCATGGGAGAGATTTCGTTTGGATGATAAATACATAATAAATTTATTGTGCTATTCACAAAGGGAGAAAAGGAGTCATAAGTGTTGTTTCGAGATACATTCTACACAGAAAATTATTGTGTAGGTATTTTGTACTCTTTTAAAAAGCTAAAGAATGGACATCTGTCTTTAGATCCCCATGATGATTGACGAGCTTCTATCATGTTTTGAGTTTCGGTTGCTGTTGCTTTTGTAATTACATATATCTATGTAAATCTCTTGGAAAGTCAACACACTGAAGCAACTTTTAGATTTATAGTTCAAAGTACCGTTATTAAAATATTGCTTGAATTTATAATAAAAACTAAATGTCGAAATTTATATTAAATTCGTATGTCTGGTATATTTATTTTAATACTAATATTTACAACCATAAAAATTAAAACTAATGGTGAATTTTGAAGATATACAGTACAGGGTGGCACAATGCTATTTTAAAAACGTCATAAAATTTCAAAAATGCACGCTACAAAAATTGTTTTGCCACTACAGCAACCAAGACATAGTTGCGGAATTTAGATGACACCCTAAACAAATCATTTGGCAAAATAGTGTCCCTTTTTATGACTAATCTTTTAAAGGGGTTTTCCGTAATTTTTATCAATCAGTCAACTTCAATTTGCCCCATACTTTCGTTGGTGGATTAAGTTGATTCAACGTATTCGTGGCTTATTTTCATAAATGCATAGTTTGAGAAACCTAAAGAAAATAATCAAATCTGGTTAAGTCGAGGGACCGACGGAGAATTTGGATATGACGCTGCCGATAAGTGATTTGCCGACGACTGGTATTGAGGCTGTCGCAGTGTGTGTGGTTTCGTTTTGCTGAAACCACCTTGTGTGAAGCTTTTTTAGTCAGTGCAATATGGTTTCACGCGCAGGTACAAATTCATTCCGATGAATATTGAAGGGACGATGAAACTCTCACTGTAATCAATGTTATTACCAGTGGCGGAACAACTTTACTCGGGGCCCTCCCGCCAACTTCTTGAGTGGGCTCCCCCACACTGTATCAGTCATTTTCCATACAAGTTGACAGATTCTCAGTTAATTGATTGACTGAGAATCTGTCAATATGTGTGGGAAATGACTGTGACTGATGACTAAAAAGTGTGGATTGAATCGTCCTTAAACCAATTCTTTTGAAGCTTGATTTTGACGTTACAGTGTTTCTACTAAAAATACGACGTTGTTGTACAGTGGTGAAAATGAAAATAGGTTCACCCAAAAAAGGTTTATTGTACGGAAATGGAAACCATGAATAAAAAAAATTCGGGCGCAGCCGAAATTTGAATACCCGTCACATTTGAATGAAACTTAAGCTTCTTTTCTGTTAAAAATTTCTACCGCAGCTCTATGACGTGTTCCGATTCCATCTGTTCCTGGATGCGTTGGGGTTAATCCAGGAACACACTTGGATGTATTTTGATTAAGATTCAAAAAGAAAAAAACAAGAACCTTTTCAACAAGAATTAACACGATTCTTTCTTGTTTGAACACGATTCTTTATTCACAATAACGAACAATTTAAATTAGTGACTGTATATCGCGAGCGCTCAACACCGACTGACTCTCGTCGATGATTTGACAGCTCACCCACCATCATTGCCAGATACAAATTTTTAATTAAATTCATCATTAAATTCAAAATTAAAAAGGCTCCAGGATTTGACAAGATATCGAATTTAGTATTAAAAAATCTCCCCAAAAAGTCTTTAGTATATCTGAATTTTTTAATAAACGCATGTTTGAAACTGTCTTATTTCCCTGATTGCTGGAAACACGCAATCGTGATACCGATTGGTAAGCCAGGAAAAAATCTAAAACAGCCCGAAAACTACAGGCCAATAAGCTTACTACCATCTATGAGCAAAATATTAGAAAAAGTTATTCTAGCCCGCCTAAACGAGGCCACGGAGAGATTAAAAGTTATTCCTGACTTTCAATTTGGCTTTCGAAAACAGCATTCAACTACACACCAAACTTTTCGGCTATATAAACATATAAAAAAATCATTCGCAAATAAAGAATCCGTCGGAGTGGTCGCCCTCGATATCCAAAAAGCCTTCGATTCAGTTTGGCATGATGGCCTATTATATAAGCTGAAAAATTTTAACATACCAATTTACTTGATCAAATTAGTGCAATCTTTTTTATCAAAAAGATCCTTTTCAGTTCAAGTAAATAAGGCTGTTTCAGCTAGTAAATCTATACCAGCCGGAGTGCCACAAGGATCATGTCTCAGTCCTGTGCTCTTTAATATTTTCACGGCTGATATTCCAAAAACTAGGGACTGCAGTATAGCATGTTTTGCGGACGACACGTGTATTTACTCTACTAACAGCAATCCTGATTTAATTTCCAAGAATCTTGAACACCAATTGGAGACCTTGTATCAATTTTATTTTCGATGGAAAATAAAATTGAATACTAGTAAGACGCAAGCCATTTTCTTTTCAAAAAAAAACTTCTACTTCCGAAAAAATGATGAAATCGTTTTACTCGTTATACTCCTTATTAAACACAAAGTCAAAGCTATCGTTAGATAACAAACTAATTATTTACAAAATGGTAATTCAACCTATTGCAGCATATGGATCACCTGTCTGGGGTCTGTATGCAAAAACAGTAAAAGAAAATCTCCAAAAAACTCAGAATAAAATTTTAAAACTAATATTGAATAAACCCTTTTTCTATTCTACTGAAAAGTTGCACAGCGAGACCAAAATAAAGCCCTTAAGCCAAATAGGGAGTGAAAGCACCCCTAAGTTTCTGGCAAACTGCTATAATATTAATAATAATATCATTAGAAACTTAGCTAATAGGTAGCATAGAATAGTTTAATAGTTCTAGATCTAATAATATAAGTTAAGTTAGTTTAAGTATTTAATTTTTTTTTTTTTTTTACCATGTGGTTTTTAGGTAATTTTCCCACAAATTATCACACGAAGTTAAGAAACTTAAATAATCATGTAAATTTATTCTCCATACTATAGAGTTAAGGCTGTACCAGGCCGGTATTTAATAAGGTATCATGTAAAACATAAAACAACATTTAATAAAAATTGAATTGGTAAATTCATCATTACAAACCTAATATTTGGGGGTTGGTTTGTATGACAGCCGTATGCTCCGTAATGCTCCGATTCCATCTATTCCTAGATATATTTTGAGGCTCTACTAGGAGCACATTTGGGTGAAGTTTGGTTAAGATTGATTCACAAAGAAAAATAGTTTTTCATACAAGAACCTATTTTCCAGCGGTTGTTTTGTATGACAGCCCTATGACATAGTGTTCCGATTTCGTCTGTTCCTAGATATGATTAGTGGCTTTATTAAGAACACATTTGGGGGAAGGTCGGTTACAGTCGGATTAAAAAGGAAAAAGTTTTTCTTAGAAGAGCTTAATTTTCAGTGGTTCGTTTGTATGACAGCCCTATGAGGTAATGTTCGGATTCCATCTGCTCCTAGATATGTTTTGAGGCTTTACTAGGAACACACTTGGGTGAAGTTTTGTTAAGATTGGTACACAAAGAAAAAAGTTTTCTTAGAAAAACCTAATTTTCAGGGGCAGCCCCATGACCCCATGGTCCGATTTCATGCGTTCCGACATATATACAGCGTACACTAATAAGAAACTTGCATACCAAATTTCAGCCCGATAGCTTCAAAACTGAGGGACTAGTTTGCGTTGCAACAGACGGACAGACAGACAGACAGACAGACAGACGGACAGACAGACAGACGGACATGGCTTAATCGATTTCTCTCGTCACACTGATCAATAATATATATACTTTATATAGTCGAAGTGCTTCCTTCTGTGCGTTGCAAACTTCATGACAAAGTTAATATACCCTTTCACATAGTGACGGGTATAAAAAGTCATTTGGTGTGAAACACAAGCATTAAATAAGTTTATTGTAATTTGTTATTAAACTTACATACATGTACATTACATACATACATAGCTAAATTATTAAATAACTAGCTGAGAGAGCTCGCTTCGCTCGCTCTCTTATCTAGTGCTCGCTTCGCTCGCATTATTGGCTTCACTCACCACTTGATACTAATTTGAATGCCAATCAACCTGCTAACTATAATTTATTGGGATCGACCTCTCGATGATGAAACCAAAGTGTATAATGGAAACAACGCGATAGATTTCCGTCGGGAGGTTAAGCGGTCAAGGTAATACAACAACATTATGTACTCAACCCCCTGACTGATTGATGAGACTGCACTTGCCCTTCAACTATATTAGCGAGTTATCTCGAAAATCATTAATTTAATAAATTTCTATTAAATATGTCAGCACACTCATTTACTCAGTTTTTCGTGCACTAAAATGTGCGCACGCCACCTACACTGTTCATACTATCCCAGAAACCATCATACATCCAGGTTGACGGTTGTCTCTGACCACTCTGTGCACTGCTGGGGGAATAAATTCCAATTACCCTTTAGGAAATTTTGACGTGAGTTCGGCAACACCACTGATCGGGAAAGATGGCCAAATAACCGTTTAGGCAATTTTGTTGCGAGTCCGGCGACACCTAAATCGTGTTGCTCCGCCTAAGGATTGCAGAGATATCGACGGATTTTCGAAGCAATACGAAGTTGATTGTGAAATTGCTTTGGCCAATATCCAGGATGTTGTATATGCATACAAACGTAAAAACGTAGTCACCTTGAATACAATTTATTTGACCCAATAAAAACACGGTGCACTGATTGGGTAAAAGGGACCGATGACCCTTTAAGCAATTTTATGGCGAATCCCGCGACATCTCAATGGTGTCGCTCGGCCGAAGGATTGCAGAGATATCGCGAATTTCGAAGTAGTACGAAGTTAATTGTAACCTTGCTATGCCAACATCCGGGCTGACGGTTATTAAGAAAAGCGCCCGATGACCCTTTAGGCAATTTCGTTGCGAATCCGGCGACATCTCAATCGTGTCGTTCCGCCAAAGGATTGCGGAGATATCGACGGATTCCCGAAGTAGTACGAAGTCAATTGTGAAATTGCTGTGACCAACATCAAGGATGTGTGTACGTAAAAACATAGTCACCTTGACTACAATTAACACTGTATTTGATCCAATGACAACTAAATATTCCCATTAAATTTAAATGTTGTCGATGAAAACTTGATTGCAACAGGTGACTCTCATACAAAATGAAATTTCGATATTCACCACCACTTCCTTCGAGATTTTCAAATTTTTTTTGGTCCATAAACCATCTCCAACGTAAGACGGATAAAACAAAAAAAGAATCATTCAAATCGGTCCAGCCGTTCTCAATTGATGAATTACTATACATTTTTTTCGCTCCATTTTTATATACATATATAGATTTACAAAAAACAAAAAAAAACAAATTTTAGGGTGGAAACTAGAATAGGTTCACTAAATAAAATACATGTGCTCATCGATGACATTAGGATGGATCCTTCCTTTTAGTAACTGATTGGCTCACCGCTCTTCTGAATCAATTCGTGAATTCGATTAGGCATCGAGTGAACTAGATTTCCCAGGATATCTGGATCAATTTTTCGCCATTCGGATGAGCTCCCCTTTTGCAATTCTAAAAAATCAGAAAACCGATGCCCATTTGAATAAACCCTTCTGACTATGGATCGTTTAGAATTTATTCGACCATTTAAAAAACGCGATCGGGGTCCTAACAGTCTCGGAGAAGCCAGCCCAAACCATCACACTACCACCACCGGAATGACGGCTCATTGCAATCTGCTTCTCCTTGCGTAAATCGCGCCAATAATACTGACACCGATCGGGACCATCCAAATTAAACTTTTTTTCGTCGCTGAATAGAATTTTATTCTAATCTGTAGTCCAATGCATGTGATCTCTGGCAAATTCCATTCGTTTGGCTTTATGGTGCGCCATTAGTGGAGGTTTAAGTAACCGTTTGGAGTATCGCAAGTATTTCGAACTGCTCAATATTTGTCGATTACGCCGAGTTGTCACTGGGATATTTAGGTTAGCCTTTATCTGGCTAAAATTCATACCGTTGCATCTCGCTTATCGTAAAATGGCTCGAACAGTCCGATCATTCACTTTGCAATTCAGCCCATATTTACCTCTGTTTCCATAACTATTTCCTAAATTGACAAAATTATTAATAACATTTACGTAACGACGGATCCTCCTCGCAATTTTTAATTTTCGCAATTTCTTCAGCATATAAACGCTTTCCTCTTCCATCTCTTAAAAAAAATCATTAATCATTAAATTTTTCCAATTAGAATCCAAACATTACCTTCTTTCGTTTTTGTCCCAAATTTATCAAAACTTATATTTTTATTAGAAACGAAAACTACAACACTTCATATGAACCTATTCTAATTTCCGGCTGTTGGTTGACTTCAAACGCTATAGTTCAAATGAATTGATCGTACGGACGAGTAAATTCTATAGAACTGGCATACGGTAAATACCGTTATGGCATTGTTGTGGAATGTTTATTTTAAGGTGGTTTCACTTGTGTTTGTTTGCTAAGTAACGGAAATAAATGCGTTTATTTGGAGCCCTTCAAGGTGAATTTATTCCAATTTCCACCACTACTGAAACTCTTCCATTCTTATATTGAGAATAGCGTTCTTGTTGTAATGTTTATTAAACTAATAAAATGGATTCGGGCGCTTCGTGTGTGGGTGGCCTAAGTTTGTAATTTGCTTGACAATTGAAAAAAGCCACACGTTATCAATTCAACTCTATTCCTTGTTTCAGCTTTAAATTTAAGTGTGCTCTAATTCCTTCAATTTTAAGAACGTTTGTACTTCATATTAAATTCAATACAGCAATCTTGGCAAGACTGCTTTCAGACCAAATATGGCCTCTGTCCCACAGCCCTAATGACCGTGTATATACCGCAAGCAAAATAAAATATTTTAGTCTAGTCTAGTCAGCGACATATACCGTACTAACTTCAAGTTTCAACTAAGTTTAGTACCACTCTCAAACTAATTTGTTCGTGTTTGACACTTCATGACAAAGTGGAATGGAATTTAGTCCGAAAGTCAAGAAAAGGTACTATCACCAAAAATGTTTTGGTAGTTTATTTGCACAGGGACTTAAAGAATCTTTTTGCACATTGGCAAGGAAAAGGGTGAGCGGATTACAAACCGCGGCTACAGTTACACCAAATATCGCAGCCATGCCATTGGAGGATCTGGATTGTCTCATGAACTTGAAATGAACTATTAAATTGATTTATCTAAGTGACCTAGTGAAAGAGGAACAATAAATTTAGCATTTGTTTTGCTTTCGAAATGTGTGTAAATAAATCTATTCTTCTCTACAAAAAATATCTACATCGGAGTTTCGCAGTCGTGCTGTTTTATGGTTGGAGAAATCTTTCATGTGGCTTTTGAGCCCCTAAATCTCGTGCCCCCCCCCCACGCAGGCCCTGCGCCGCCCCTGGTTATTACGCTTTAACGCATCAAGCATAAACACGGGTTTTAAATGGTCCACTGGTTTATCCTGCAAGCTAAACTGAAACGATTTTATCCAAGGAATAGAATGCTTCCTATAGATAGTCCTCGCTAGTACCGAATGGAAATTGAAGTGGATCTGCTAGAAAGATTTTAGGGCAACTTCCGAAAACGACTCTTTAAGCTTAGTAATGAAAATGGGCAACATTTCTTGGCATACATTTTTTTAAAGGGCTCTCAACTAAATTCCGCAACTTTCCTAATTGTTTTAGTGGAAAAAAATGTGAAGCATCAATTTCCGATTTTTACGACGTTTTAAAAATCGTCAGGCCACCTTGTACAAATTTAATGACGTTTTTCGCTCAAAATCGTACTATCCCTACCATAGTATTGTCCAACCATTGTGGGATACCATGTATGTATACTACAAGCAAACAAATTAAGTTGTTAGTCAATTCAATACAAAAATATGCCTCTTCAAATCAACTCTGCAATCAAGGAATTTTTGTATCAATTTTCCGTTCCGTGATAGAGATTAATGAATGCTCAGGATCTACGAAGCGGAGAGCTCGAAGCTGCATTGAATTACAAAATGTAAATTTAGAATAAGTGGAGGTATATAAAGTAAATTTGTCGGGACACATATATCCCGTCCGGTTTTATTAGATGGGACTTATACGTCCCGATATATACTCGTATCTACATCATTATAGAAAAATAATAGCAGAACACAGTTTTTGCCAGTATAAACTCATATCCACTCTGATTTAGAAGAAATATAATATATTGACGCTTTTACTTATAATACGATGCAAATTTTTGTGCGTCTTTCAATTTGGTCCAGACGATACCCGGTGCATCCGCGTCTTATGGGGCCTTCTACATAGGTCTGGCTCTGCAAAGGACAGTCATGATTGCCTTTGCAGTGCAGGAAGCGACTGCGGTGAACAAGGAAAATTAATTCGCAAAAGAAAAATAATGCCAGACGTAAAAAGGTGCCATGGAGCTGTTAGATACATTGCGAGGACAAAACCGGTTGTTATATGAAAATTGAATTTTTCCTTGCCGTGCTCCTCACGAATCTCTTCTAAAAAACGGTTTTCATCTTGTTCTTGTTCCCGTCTATACAGGCCCATTGAGTGTAATGGAATGTTCCGATAAACCAAACTTCCACCGCGACATTTATGTGTCCGCAAGGATTAAATGTCTTAGCACTGTAATGCTTTCATTTACAGGGCCGAATTTATATTATTTGCCACCCTAGGGCAGTAGCCCAATTGTGTGCATGATATGAAAATTTCACAAATTTTTGGTTAGATATCAAGTAATACCCTGACTTCTGCCCTACTTTTCATCGAATTTGCATTAACATAAATCAAAATCGTTGTTTTTGTGGAACCAAGAAAACGATCTGTAAACTAGGCTCTAATAGGCCCTTCACATTTGCAAAATTTCATCAAACTGACAAATTGAACGTTTTATGGCTTTCTTACCTAAACTAAGATTAATTTATAGAGAGTTAATTTATTAAAAAAAAAAACCTACTACTTAAGATCCACAAGGGCAACAGTCCGGTACGCAAGATTTTGAGGACCGGCATATTTCTTAAAAACATCTTGACATAATTAGTTTAAAAATAATGAAAGGATGAAGAATGAACGAATCAGATCATTCGGCAGTTGACCATGTGGGATATCCAGCCCTGTTCATTTAGCTATTTTCGAAGCGTACATAAGGGTCGGAAGAATGTGAATAGCGGCAAATGTACAAATCCGTCATTGTTTGATCTCTCGACCCCAAAAAAAAGCTCACATTTCTATTAAAATCTTAACAGTTACATTTTAGGTTGGGCTACTGGTAATCTGTTGGCTTTACTATGAAAACAGAGTTTTTAAAATTTAAGAATTAGGTATTAGAACACTAAAAAAATTATTTGCTAAAAAGAAAAAAAAAACAACAAAAACAGCCAAGGAATAATTTTTCCTGATTTAAGTATTTTATTGTCCTAAGGAAAGTCTTTACATAAAATAATACTTATCTATTTCATGCAAAGACTTTTTTTGAAACAAGAAAATACATCTTAAATCAGGAAAATTTATTCCTGGGCTGTTTTTTGTTGTATTTATACTCTATATACCTATGATAGAAAGACTTCTCGAGTATTCTGTGTTTTGGCTCGGGCGTATTTAAAGGGCTTCGAAAAGGACTTCGAAATGTCTGAATTACTCGGAGCGTATTTAAGGGTATATCAAAGAATGTTTTGTGTCGGCTCACCGCTCGCTACGCTCGCACCTCGCCTTTTTTAGAGTATCTGAAAAGGGACGTACTAAAGGCGAGGTGCGAGCTGATAGAAAGACTTCTCGAGTATTCTGGGTTTTGACTCGGGCGTATTTAAAGGGCTTCGAAAAGGACCTCGAAATGTCTGAATTACTCGAAGCGTATTTAAGGGTCTATCAAAGAACGTTTTGTGTCGGCTCACCGCTCGTTACGCTCGCACCTCGCATTTTTTAGAGTATCTGAAAAGGAACGTACTAAAGGCGAGGTGCGAGGGCGAGCGTAGCGAGCGGCGAGCTGATAGAAAGACTTCTCGAGTATTCTGGATTTTGGCTCGGGCGTATTTAAAGGCCTTCGAAAAGGACTTCGAAATGGTCTAAAAATGGCCTCCCCCTGTCACGAGAAACTTCAAATTAGTATCAAATGGTAGCAGATGCCTTTACAAGGTAATAAAGATGTGTCAAGTCCCACCCATCTATTCCTCCTTTCCCCACAAAAAAATATGAAATTCGATATTTTGGGTTTTGCGTGCCTTCTAGGTCTGTACATGGGTATAGGGTATACACTCATCGTGCTATTCGCACGATTAGAACTCAGTCTCGTTTTTTCTTGTTCTTAGCAAATGATTTTTTCAGTGAAGGTTTACAGATACAGCGAATGGAAAATGAAAGCAAAGTGTGCAATTTTTGACTACTTGTTAATTGCATATAACTGTAAAAAAGTGACTCCTTTACAATTACACGTTTCCGGTTTGACCTGACTCAGGATACGGGACATCCTGATGTATATTCTTGATCAGTGGGATCGATGAAGTTATTTCAGTCTATCTGTCTGTTTGAACCCAAGCAATTCGCTCGGTTTTGAAGCTATTGTGGGCTATAGTTTGGTACGTAGACATCACTCCATGACTACTTTAGTTGCATATATGGAACGAATCGAGTTTAATATTTACTAATTAGGCAGTTTAGTTGACTGTGGGGGAAGCAATGCTTCCTTTGCTTCCAAAAAGTGTAGAAATGTGATCTCATGAGATTTACCATGAAATTGCATTTTATTTCAGTGGGGAAAGTTTCGTAGACAAGAAATTCCACCAAAAGTGCGCATTTATCATAAATTGATTGAAATCTTCACGACACATTTTTTTGTGAGAGACTTAAATGCAGGTTTTTCGTTCGGTGAACCAAGTAGGTACTTACCCTATCGTCACAGAGTAAATCTTCAAAAAATGAGTCACTGGTGATAACCGTAACCGTACTGGGCACAGTCCTTGCATGAGCGGTGAGCTGAGTGTTGATCCAGAAAAACCAGTTGCAAGCTGTCAACATACCCTTGGACATCAATAAAGATCTGAAATTTCGTAGTACACATTATCATTATTATTAAAATTAATCATTACATATTATTAAAATTAATAATCGTTGAGGATAAAGTTGTGTTAATTCTGCCATGAATATTAGAACTTTTTCATCGAATTCTCATCGATCACCTTTCACTTATTTCTTCTTACTGACGAATACATATTATAATTTAATATGTGTAACACTCTTTTAATCAAATAGGCCGACAAAGCAATATTATTATCAGAGTCAAATAACACTTTCCACTTTCAATATGATCCCTAATGCGATTCCTTAACAAATGAGGTAGCATTAATTTATGGTCATGTCACGGTGTCTCTTAATCCAAACACTCTCTATCAAATACCAATTACTCATCCGGGACTTAAGCAAGTACACATTCAAATTTCATCATTTGATTTCCGCTTATTGTCCGATAAAATCAACAAACGTGAAAATCCCATTAATCTCCATATTAGCTCTCGAAAAGACATCATTAAAGCCTTAAATAAATATAGCAACTTACAGGAGCCCGTGTCCTACATTTTCATGGGCTCGGGCCTTGTCTTTTCAATGGGACTCATATAATAAAAATGTATAGTCACCTGTTTTATGTTTTTTTTTTTATTCAAAGTATATCAAACAAAAATAAAATAATAATTGCATTTCTGGAGCACGTGAGGTATTAAATTGGTGTAATAAAATTCGTTGTACGCCGCTTAAGTGCCGTGGGCTTCTAGCCTGATTTAGAGGCTTTTATTTTGATCCGCTATACTGTAATATGTTGGGAAATGCTTTTATAATGCTTTATTATTGCAATAGATAGTTTATCTTCTGTTGACAAAAGTGGACGACGTTCAGATAAGAACGATAATTTGATTCCTATTTGAAAATTCATTTCAGAAAAATGCATTTGGTGGCCTGGTATGATTGCCGAAAAGGCAAGACCCTCGTGCGAATACAGAAGTATTCCCGCTGATTGACACCTTATTTTGCGGTATTTCTCATGTCAACGTAGAAACAGCAAACAGTATTATTTGCATATGGCATACGGTCAAATTAAATATGATTAAAACCATATCGAAAGACCCTAGTAATCATTTTCCTGGAAGAGTTAGATATGCATTTTTTATTCAGTTAACTGGTATCCCTGCTCATTTGCACAGCTACTATTACCAATAATATATGATTACAAAAAGTTCATTGATTTTCACTCCAAAATTAAATAATTAAGATTAGAAAATTATGCTTAAATGGATGATGGTTGAAATTCTGCTCAGACTTACCAGATATTCCTCAAGGGCAGCTTAGTATAGGCTTACTGTCCCATTAAAAGTCCCAATTTAATTTTACTAATTTTGGTCCTCCTTGAAGCGTAATGACAAATGTGACCATCGGCTTGTTCTTTCTCGTCTGTACTGGTTCTTAGTAGAAAATATGGTAGTCTTGTGCAAATGAACATTGATGAAAAGTCCAACAATGAGAGGGACTTAAATTGCAGTTTAAAATTTTTGTTTTGCATAGCTAAGTCAGTAATAGGGATGTCGTAGATGTTTTTAATTTTGATAACTTTATATCAGTCTAAACCAGGCATTAATTTTTTTAGGACCTTTGTGTTAAATTCCCGCATTCTTATATAAAATGCATTTCAAAATTCCCCAAATCGCAACGATGGCAAATTGTGTAAACATATCACAATGACCATATCTCTCGTCATTCTTACTGGTCCCAAACAAATTTCAATCTCTTGATTCCTATTCACTATTCAGGTTTCTTTTAGCACCTAAAAACAGAACGCCATCTTAGTGAGATCAAAAATATTTTCTTATGAAACCGCCAAACTTTTGCAAACGATATTGCAACCAGAGCGATTCAAATTAATTTGATTCGAATGGGATCTTATTAAGTGCTCCACCTAAAGAAAAGCAAACGCTCGATGACGCCACAAAACAAGAAACACAAAATCCAAATGAAAACCTCTAAATATAACAGAATAGAGCGTTTTAGATCAAAGTATCCATTTAAATTAATAACAATTTGTTAAAATCAATTTTCATCTTTATATCGCATCTCAGAGGAAATGACCACACGGTGAGGTTAATGGGGTTCGTGCCTTAAATCTTTTGTATTGTAAATGGAATCAGCTGTGCGCGAACGTACGTACTCGCGTAGTATGATGAACACATGAAGCGAACCTTAGCGGTTGTTTGGCCGGAACATGCTTGAAGATCAGCAGGTGAATGAAGCTCATAATTAATTGGGCGTTTTGTCGGTCGGCTGCAAAAGAGTTGAGATGATGATGCATGTAGTGCAAAATCGTCACACCACACACACTATGTAGAGTTGATCATGGGAAAAAGATATGAAGATGAAATTTTCGGACGCAATCCATTCTACCACATGCAGTTTTAAATTTGATGCCACGTTAGGAAGTTTAATTCAATTATATGAAAGTGACGTTACATAATAAGGTGTTTTGTTAGCCATGTTAAGGAAACATGAGTTTCAGTTAGTTTGAAAGTATGTATAATGGAAATGGGATTTGAGGGCAGATTTGTGGTAACAGGATGACTGTGTCCTATTTTTATATAGAAGCTAACGAAGTGTCGGCATACTCTTTGATGATTTGTTTGTCGGGAATTGAAAGAATACTATTATGTGAATACTGATAGCTCATTCTCAATGAAGCTTTTTAGTAGTTTGAATTAAAAAAAAAAAAAAATAACAGTAAAAGAAGGGTGCAATAAGAATGAACCTTACCAATAAAATTAAGAAATTTCGCATTTTTCATCATGAAAACCATAATAATTCTCTTCTCCATTATATGTGCATTGAAGAAGCTAGAAGAGGGGTGCGCGGTAGAGGAAATTTTGAGTCGGGTAAATAGAGGGAAACATGTTCTGTTAATTTGTATGTTATTATTCTAGACCTTCAGAAACACTATTACTCCTTGATTTGTGTTTTCATTCCTTTTTCACTTAAGTTCCGGGAAGGGGGGATTGAGCTTGTATGGCAACCTCATGACCCCATTGTCCGATATTGTTACAACAGACGGACAACGCCCAATCGATTCTCATGGTAATAATAATCATAATCTAAATGGCTCAATGGATATCAAGAATCCACTATACAAACGACGAAATAAATGTTAATTTTTGGTCTCGCGAATTGAGCGGGCTGAAGCTTAAGGCGTCTAATTTAAGGTGCTCTATCCCACAGGCCCGTGCTCAGGGGGGGGGGGTTGAACTCCCCCCCCCCCCATTGGCAAATGTTCCCAGAATTTCTTATTAAATACTATTGTTCTCATAAGGCAAAAATTTAACTTCATAAAAATGTAAACTGGCGTTGTTAATTTATACCTTGCCAAAAGAATTTTCTCTCGCCGCTATACACCATCCAGTTCCGGACAGTTCAAGCACATTCGTGGTAGAAACTCATAAGTGTTGGTATGCAATCCGAAAAGCGGTATTTTCCCTATACCGAACGTATTGTAATTCAAAGATAAATGTAACCGCGCGGCATGTGTAGATTGTAGTGGGTGAACTATTGTAGGGCATTGCAGGGGATTTGTTGTTGATTGCGACATTTCAAGGTTCTAGATGCCAAGGTTTAGAGGTTACATCCGTCAAAAGATTAGATTTTAAGATGAAAAAATCAGCCATTGTACTCTATTCCGATTCCTTTATCAACCTCTATAGGAAAATGCATACTAATGAAATGACTCAGCATGAGTTTTAGGTAGTTTTTTTTTTTCCAAATTTCATTAAAATCCATTTAAAACGGCGTTACAAGCCGTGCTCTGTGCCCATGATTGTTCGGTCACTACTCTGTGATATAGAGATTCATAGAGAGAGAGAGAGAGTTTCTAAACTCGTCATGACCCGCCGCAAATTTATTATTCAGAAGAAGATGATAAGAAACATTCTTGTTGTAGAATAATAAACTAACAATGCGACTAATAAGTGGTATGGCTGACAACCGTATCACACTCCGAATTTTGTTGTCTTTGTAACGTTGACGATTACACATGCCACACGGTAGTCGTCAACGCACCATCCTCCACTAGGAGTTGGGGTAAATCAAGGTAGGTAAAAGCCTAGGGGAACGACATGGCATCCCTATCGTAACTATGAAGAAATCCTTATTCTCCTCGTGAAATATTGCCACCAGGTTTAGATAAGATTTATACTTCAGGCTCGTCCTTTGGTATTTGGTTTACTATAATTCGGTGACTCACCCCTCGCTCCGCTCAGATCTCACACTGTCAGTCTCGCATTAAGGTACGTGTTCGTAGAGACGACTCTTGGGATGATCGCTCAGCGATCGTAGTTTTGCATCCAATTCCGAGCCATATTTGCATATTTTTGTAATGGTGTTACTTTCCATGTGTCGACCATAACATGTCTGTATAGAAAATATGCGCGTATAGTGGTCAGAACCGATGGTTTAACTGCGATCGCCGAGCGATCATCACATGAGTCGTCTCTACGAACACGTACCTTTAGAGAATTCGCCAATATTTTTGCGAAGCAGTGCTGTTGCGAAATAGGATAAGATGAAGTGTAAGCGCAGTGAGCTAATGGAAAGCAATTTGTTGGATTTAGATCTCTGGCTCGTACATACATTTACTCAAATCCTATAGCTCGTCTGTTAACTAAGATCTCGCTGTCTGTCGCCCTTTTCACAATTCGCCAAAGAGTTGATACGTAGCGCTGCTTGGAAATAGGATGAAGCGAGCGCAACAAGCGGTGAGTTAATGTCAGGCAATTCGTAAGCTTTATATTTCTGACTCGTCCATACATATACTCAGACCCTGCACCTCGCCCTTTACTCCGCTCAGACCTCGCTTTATCTGTCTCGCTATTTAGTATTCGCGACGTAGTGCTGTGGCGGAACAAGGTAAGTCCAGCGAGCGGTAAGCCAATGGATGACAATTCGTAAAATTTAGACCTCTGGCTCGTCCTTAAGTTTACCTAAATCCTGTGCCTTGCCCTTCGCTTCATCCAGATCTCGCCATGCCTTTTGCGCTTTTCAGAATTCGCCTAAATTTGCGACGCAGTGATGGTGCTAAGAATGATAAGGCGAGGTGCAAGCGCGGCGATCGGTAAGCCAATGAACGCCATTTCGTGAAATTTAAACCTATGACTCGTCCGTATAACCTGTAGCTCAGAATACTCTGCGCGCTCACACTCTGTCTGTCGTGCATTAGAAAAACAGCCAACATATTTGCGACATAGACCTCGGACCTGGAACCTGGATATATGACTCTGGATTTGCTTGACAACCGAATTCCGCTAGATTGTGTACAGCATTTGGCTTTTGGGAGTCTGGTCACCTTATTATAGCCTGTATATTTTAAACTTTAAATATACCTTTCAATGAAAAATTTGAATATATAAGTTAAACCCCCCCCTTGGATGATTCCTGCGCACGGGCCTGCTATCCCAAACTGTATTTAAACGACTTGTCCTTAAAGGCAAACAAATAAAAGTTCGGAGACCAGACATAATTTACATTTTAGGAGTTGTAGCTTAGATTGATCCTTTTTACTCAGCCATATTGAGCAATTTGGGAATCAAGGATCATATAGTACAAATTATATATCAACGAACGTAATTTTTATAAGGAACAAATAACTTTAAATCGCTCAAGGCAAAAGGTGTCATTATACCCGTCACTATGTGAAAGGGTATATTAACTTTGTCATGAAGTTTGCAACGCACCTCCGACTATATAAAGTATATATATTATTGATCAGCGTGACGAGAGAAATCGATTGAGCCATGTCCGTCTGTCTGTCTGTCCGTCTGTTGCAACGCAAACTAGTCCCTCAGTTTTGACGCTATCGGGCTGAAAATTTGTACACAAGTTTCTTTTTAGTGTACGCTGTATATATGTCGGAACGAATGGAATCGGACCATGGGGTCATGGGGCTGCCCCTGAAAATTAGGTTTTTCTAAGAAAAACTTTTTTCTTTATGTACCAATCTTAACCAAACTTCACCCAAGTGTGTTTCTAGTAAAGCTTCAAAACATATTTAGGAACGAATGGAATTGGAACATTACGTCATATGACTGCCATACAAACGAACTATTGAAAATTAAGTTTTTCTAAGTAAAACTTTTTTCTTTTTAAGCCGAACGTAACCAAAGTTCATCTAAATGTGTTCCTAGTACAGCCTCAAAAAATATCTAGGAACAGATGAAATCGGAACACTACGTCATAGGGCTGTCATACAAACCAACACCTGGAAATTAGATTCTTCTAAGAAAACTTTTTTCTTAATGAACCAATCTTAACCAAACTTTGCGCAAATGTGTTCTTAGTAAAGCCACCAAACATATCTGGGATCCGATGAAATCGGAACACTACGTCATAGGGCTCTCATACAAACCAACCGCTGGAAATTAGGTTCTTGCATGAACAACTTTTTTCTTTGTGAATCAATCTTAACCAAACTTCACCCCAATGTGTGGCTAGTATAAGCTGACCAGACGTACACCATTTTGCTGTAGAGTACAGCATTTTGACCTGTCGTACAGCATTAGTAAATGTACAGCATTCCCAACGCCACACCAAAGAAACCTAAATGACTGCATAATAGCCTCCTCGGTGAGGCCTGTAGTCAGTCTGTTATTAGCAAGGTAATCGCACTCTCATGTGACATTTCGATAATTTCGGAGCTCTTTGGTCAATCGTTCTGAAATTTAATGTACCTAAATGTAAGCGCCAGGTAGCTTCACAACCTGGGGATTACATTTACTTTTATTTCTCCATATTTTAGGGTCCCCCTATCTGCGTTCGTCAGTTACAGCTGCCCAAATCGCACTTTCGTCTTTTCTAATCGAAAAGTCTATAAAATTTGTCCAATAAACTTGAAAATTGGCAGACTTGTGAAAATTTCAAGGCTCTAGCTCACACTTGTAGCTATACTTGGCGCTCACCGCTCACATTGTCCCCAAATTTCAAGGTCCCACCTACCTGCGTTCGGGAGTTCAATCGTATCAATTGAAAATTGTCCCTTATTCGGAAATTTTGGAGCGGAAAATTTTGAAATTTAACAGCCATGTATAGAAGACCACACTGTTCGTATTAGGTGACAATTTCAAGCATCTATAGGTGCCAAGGCTCAGAAGTAACAGCCATGTAAAGATGCGTAATTGTGTAATTTTCGTACTTCAAATAAGCAGCTTCATGATTTTTGTCTCAGGGTCACGGATAGTCATAGATAGGGAAAGGACCATCATCATCCCTACAATGCTGCTGAGACTGCAGTTTCGAACACTGAAATTCAAAAGTTGAGAAATCACTGGGTATCGACTGTCTAGAAAGCGGAAATCGAATCCGGATTGAAACAAATTAGAATATAAATTGTCCTTTCTTGAAATATGGTTTTAAAAAAATACCTTTCTAACAAAATGGAACCGACAATTTAAACTGACAAAAAATCCTAATCTTTGTCGTGGATTTGAATTAATTACCTATTTCTAACCCTAAAAAAAATCCGGGTTCATTGTGTTAAACAATTGTTGGGTTTGCCCCTTTTAAACGAGATCCTGGCTACACTTCTCATGCCTGTTATAACTTTGCGTGTTAAAACATACATTTGCACTTCACATACTGATGATGTTTTGTCAATGAGAACATTTAGAAGTTGAGGGATCTTTTCTGGGTCTTGTTTAGTACCAACAGAACCTTGCAAGGACGTAGCCAGGATTTAGTTGGCCTCAGAAGTTATGACATTATTAGAATCATGTTGTTAATTGTAGACACTAGTTTCGGCGTTGCCCCAATGAATAATATGCCTCCTGTCCCACTGTTCCTGTGTCGAATTCAAATTTATCGCTTGACGAGGCTGGGCGAGCACGATAGCACGCACGATTACTTAATTAATCCGCTATCATCGGAAGCAGACAGTGCCACGTCTACAACGCCAAAGACTTTTTTTCTGTACAATTATTATGGAAGGGCTCGTGGGCCATGGTATATGCACGAAGCATGGAACTATGGAAAGTACGATCGCGTATACGCTGCCCGCGTCGTGCTGCTTTTGCCTTCCCTTCGCACGGCTAAAAAAAAATTCTTCATTCTTACAGGGAAATATTTTATTTCAAATTGTGTAGCCTGTATGAGGTCTTACGAAATTTGTTGAAGTTTCCATTATGAAAGACCATCCCAATTTTGGGTCACCAGATTTTTATGTGTTTCAAATTGTTTTTTATGTAGTCACTACTTTCGTCCAGATGACACAATTTATCTGACTGCAAGCTTAATTTCGGCAGAGTTTTAGGAATGAATAAATTAGAAATACTATGGGAAGTTAAGGACTCCTGGACCCCTCCCCTGGCTACTTCCCTGGAACCTTGCTTTCCCAAGGTTCACCACACATTTCCCAGAATAAAGACTACTATTCTTGCTGTATTCCGTTTAGGAAGATATAACTTATGAAAGGATGGAGAATATGTGGTCGTTTTACGGCATCCATCATGGTGGTAGCCTCGTGACATACAGTTGACGCCGCTTAATGCGATCACATGGGGACCTTGCTGTTTTGATAATATTAAGCGAATGATAACAAATAATAAAATAGTACGATTGAGGCTTTGCCTGAAAACCGAATTCCGGAATGTGTACTGCATTGGGCCTTCGGGAATCTGGTCACCCTAGGCTAGTAAAGCCTCAAAAGATATTTAGGAATGGATGGAATCGGAACATTACATCATAGGGCTGTCATACAAACGAACCCCCAAATATTACGTTCTTGTAAGAACAACTTTTTTTCTTTTTTAATCTTAACCAAAATACATCCAAGTGTGTTCCTGGATTAACCCCAACGTATCCAGGAACAGATGGAATCGGAACACGTCATAGGGCTGTGGTAGAAATTTTCAACACAAAAGGAGCTTAAGTTTCATTCAAATGTGACGGGTGAAATTTGAATAATTTCGGCCGCGCCCGAAATTAGCCTTGTTCTCGTTTTATTGAACATTTTGCGTGCTTAAAAAATTGTTATGTTAGTTCTTAGTTCTAGTGAATCAAGAAAATCGTAGTTTTGCGCAGAAAGGCCTACTCTTTAACAAGGATTGCATAAAATTTAATTGCTCTGTCACAGTAAAACTGGAGAAATAAATCTGCGACATTCAATTATCTAGTGGTAATTTGTCGAAATTTACAAATTTATTATATACCTACAGACTGTAGACTTTCACTCAAGAAAATGTCTTATTTACCAGTTTAACTGAAATAAAATACTTTATATGCCAACTACCAACAATAGAATAAACTTGAATGAAATTTCCTTCACAATTATTCAATTCTGCAAATCTGCATTGCTTCATTTCACCTAAGTGCCTAAGTACATCGATTATTGCAAACATTCTCGACAAATTTCTCTCAGTAGACCATATCGCTTGGCAATTTGTAATAAATAAATCGGGGCAAAACGACAGTATTCTACTTGTCCCATAGCCCAGTCAGAGATTTCGGCTCCCATCGTCGTCCTCACTATATATGTGAGGACGATGACGAAGACGACGAAAATTTCTTGTCCAAATGTTTTCCAGGTGACATGAAACAACACTTAGAAGTACCATTTTGTCTCTATTGAATATTGAATGGCAAAATCGTCTTTTGCGTCCCCAATCGCTTTCCCGTTGTTGACTAGGATATTGTCTACCATGCTATTTATCTTTACACATAGACAGGAAATCTGCAGTTCTGTGATAGAGTATTCAAATTTTCCTCGTACAGGCTATGTGTCTTATTCGCATTAACATATTACGAGGTGTAGATATATATGTACAATTTTGTATGTTGGAATTTAACTGTATTGAGTATGCTTTAATGTATTTTTGGGGATGATTCAATTTCTTGTGTGTGAATATTCAGATGTTTAAGGACGCGAACGTTTTGACACAGGTGGAGAAGATCCCTTTCGTATATCAGCTTTTTATCTCTATATTTAATTTGTAGGCTTTAACAGATGCATGAATATACTAAGAGTCACTTAATCAAACTAAAGAAAAGGTTACAGTATTTTTATTTTTATTTTTTTTTTTTAATTTGTTTGGTCTGCAAAATTTTTCGGTTGCAATTTCTCTTAGTGCTGAAGAATAAAAAACCACAAAACTTAATAACGTATTAACTTGCAGTCATACATAAAAAAAACCGAGACCGAGTTCTTATCGTGCAAATGGCACGATGAGTGTGTACCCTATACCCATGTACCCACCTAGAAGGCACACATAACCTAAAATAATCAATTTCAAGTTTTTCGTAGGGGAGGATCGGATCTAGTGCACTTTTAATATTTTATAAGGACATCCAGAAGCTACCATTTGACACATATTTGAAATTTTTCGCGACATTCTATCAAAAGATATGGCTGAATAAAGCTTTGTATAGGAGAGGTAGGGTAGGGAGTCAAAACTTCTCCACTTTCCATCAACTTCAAGGATATATGTATCACAAATATGCATTGATCAAAATTTTATGTTGCTAGCCATATTTTGTTGAGTCCATTTTCAATACCGTCCAAAATTTTATCAAAGCCATCATCTGACCAAAATTCTAAACCGCTAGCTTCATTATTTCGGAAGTTATCGTGCGAACAGACAGACACACGAACAGACTCAGACATGGCTTATTCGAATCAGGGACCTACCCTGATCAATTATATGTATACTTTTCCATACCCCTATCATTACCTGGATATTTTATTAGATAAATTTATTCGGTTTTAATATTAAATTTAACCTGTTTCCTCAAAAAAAGGGTTAAAATAAAATTATTATGTATAGTAATATGGGATTGAATTTCTTACGAAATTCGAATTTTGATTCAACAACCCCTAAATGCTTTTATGGTTATAGCGCAAAAAATGCAAGTTTTTAGCATCCTCCTAAAACAAAATGTATTTAGTTCGATGCTTTAGGGGTAACAAAAGATGTCTACTTCTTGATAAAAATTTGCCGCGCCCCTCCTTCCCCTTAAAACAACCACTACCACCCTTGTAGCGACTAACTTAGAGTTTTTAGGGGTGTAGAGGGGCGCAATTTTTTTTTTAAATTCACTATAGCGTTCATCGAAATTTAAAAGTGGTAGTGCTAAATTGAAAAACATGTTAAAATTTGCCCTTTTTGTGAGATCTTTGACGACTCCAAACGGTGAACTTTGTAGAGAAATGTACGCCTGAAGAAGGTTTACTTCGGCCAGATACGTAGCCAGAGGAGAGATCTATGTGGTTGCTTGGAACAAGAATACCCACTCAGAACGAATTTGTTTTATACCTGCAGTTTTCAATTTTTATTTCGCAGATTCATAAGAGCTTCGAGCTTTCTGCCCCCCTCCTGAGCATTCTTCAATCTTTATTACGAAGCGAAATGCATCCACCTGTTACCGTTATTTTTTGTGGCGGTTTTTTGATAATTGTCGCGTAAAATTAAAATCGTTGACGTACACATTCACTGAAATTAAATTTTCAACTAATGAATTTTTACATGGGTTTCAAATAGCAAAGGCGTTTCGAAGAAGTATTAGAACAGTAGAGAAATTTCAACATTGGTTTTTCTTTGAAAATTCTGCCAATAATTTCATAACTGTGGTTTGAACTGGTAAACTTTGCATTTACAGAAGTTATTTAATACCCGTTAAACTTTTGACATTAGAAGAACCAAGATTTTTTATTAAGGATCAATCGGGCGAAATATTCATTTCGTTTCTGCTGCTGAAATTCTGCAATTTCTGTGCTCCATGAAGCTCGACAGTTTCAATTTTATTATGAGGAGATCAATTTTTGGATGATCTGATTTCAAGATTTAATTTTTTAATTTATTCAACATTCATGAAATATTAGGAATATTATATTTCTTAAATAATTAAAAAAAGCTCTGGTGTGTGGTCTTCCAAAGTATCCCAATAATTTGATCTTGATCTCTAGCTGAACAAAGTTTTGATTTATGCGCTTTTTTGACGTTGGATTTTCAACCCCAATTTTTTACCGCGTTGTTTTTGTTGAGCTATCCCAGTCGTGCTCTGTGGCCGTGATGGTTCGGTCGCCACTCTGTGAAATAGACACTCATAGAGAAACGAGTTTCCAAACTCGGCACGACTCGTCGCAAGTTTATTATTCAGAAGAAGATGATGAGAAGTATTCTTATCGTAGAATAATAAACGAACAATGCGACTAGGAAGTGGTATGGCTGACCGTATCACACTCCGAATTCAGTTGTCTTTGTAACGTTGATGACTACATACGGTAGTTATCAACGCACCATGCTCCACTAGGAGTTACGGTAATGAAGAGATCTCAGAGAAAAAGCAACCTTACGCTTTCAGTAGAAATGTTAGTCGTTACTACAATCAGCAAAGTACCTAATAGTGTGTGGTTGGTTAGATAAATTGTAGGTAAGCAGGTCAAAATTATGTTTGAGTGATATATAAACGTATTATTTTCAACTGTTTGCAACTGACTAAAAACTAAAAATTTCTTGGATTTTGGAGTTCCCATTGTCTATTTAAGGGGGAATTTAAAGGAAGATAAAGGTTGAAAGGCTTCGGCTAATTCCTATATCTTCTTCAGTTGTGGCATAACTGCGGACCCTTAGCTATGCAGGAGGAGTTTCATAGGAAAAGGACTTCGGCCAATTCCTATGTCTCTCTACGGGGCGTTACTTTCCCGCATTATCCGAGTAACCGCTGCGCCTGAGTGCTGCATTAACATCTGCAGCGTCTCAGGTTACTTAACGTGATAGGTGACAGAAAACATTTAAGTCAACCACTAAAGCAGCATCTTCGAGGCATGCCCATGATGGCCTTTACTCAACGATTAAACCCTATCATGGTTTAGCGATGTGCCGACAACTCATCCTAAGAAAAACTTCAAGTCAAGAAACCTGAAACAAAAGCCTCGGATTGGACGGATACAAAACAACGACGACCCCGCAAACGAACAACTGATTTCTCTTTCGGATCCTGGAATGTACGCTCCCTGAATAGACCGGGGGCCTTAAGGGCCCTCCTGGATCAGGTAGAACAATACAAGCTGAGCATAGTTGCAATCCAGGAAACTAAATGGCTCAAAAGCGAGATTAACGACCTCAATTCGCACACTATTTTTACGAGTGGTAAAGAGGAGGGCAACAAGGAGTTTGGAGTAGCTTTCATCGTGAATAAGCAGCTCAAGGACTACGTTATCGGCTTCAAACCCATCAACGAGCGGCTATGTGCGATCCGCATTAAGACCCGTTTCGCTAATCTCTGGCTCATTAATGCGCATGCCCCTACAGAAGTAAAAGAAGACGCGATTAAGGACGAGTTCTACAACGACCTAGAAACACTCTTCGACTCACTTCCATCAAACGACGTTAAGCTGCTGCTAGGAGACTTTAACGCCAAAGTCGGAAATGAAAGCTGGCATAGGGGAACTACTGGAGGTCATAGCCTCCACGACGAAAACAACAACAACGGTCAGCGACTTATCGACTTCGCGAGCGGCAGAAACCTGGTAATAAGCTCTACATGCTTCCCTCATCGACGAATCCACAAGCAGACCTGGAAGTCTCCAGATGAATACACTGTGAACCAGATCGACCATGTACTGATCAGCAAGAGATGGGCTTCTAATGTCCTAGATGTTCGATCCTATCGAGGAGCCAACTGCGACACCGATCACTATTTGGTGAAGACGACCTACAGGTGCAGAATCTCTTCGGTGCACCTATCGAGAATCAACCCTGCCAAGATCTTCGAGGTTGACAATTTGATTGATGATGCCACGGCGGCTGCGTATACAACAGCACTAGAGGAAAAACTGTCGCCCATGCTTGATGACATCAACAATTTAGGCATCCATGAGTTCTGGGAGGAGCTCAAAGACAGCATCAAGGGGGTCGCAGAAGAGGTCGTGGGCTATAAAGGCCGGCGCAGACGAGCAGACTGGTTCGACGACGAATGCAGGGCCTCGATTGAGGCGAAAAATGAAGCCTATCGCCAATACACACAACGCGCATCCCGAGCCAAAAAAGAAAGATATAACGAGCTTCGGCGAGTATCTAATAAGTTAATTAGACGTAAGAAACGCAAACATTTTGACGAGCAGTTACAGCAAATAAACCAAAGATTAGCCAGTAAGAACATTAGACAGGCGTACAAACTTATAAATAATGTTAAGAACGGATATCAACCCAGGACAAGCCTATGTAAGGACAAGGATGGTAACATCATCAGCGACATCGAAAGCGTCAACAAACGATGGGCCTCGCATTTTGAAGAGTTCCTCAATGCACCATCAACATCCCCCGCGGAGCCAGCTCTTGAGCAGTTAGCCGAACCAGGCCCTCCCGTTCTACCCCCAACAGTAGAGGAGGTGAGTCTTGCCATACAGTCGCTTCAAAATAATAAAGCGCCCGGCGCTGACGAGATCCCAGCAGAACTGCTGAAGCATGGTGGAACGTGCCTGACCAACGCTATACATGTGCTACTGCTGAAAATATGGAACGACGAGGAAATCCCCGAAGATTGGCGCAAAAGCATAATCTGCCCAATCCACAAAAAGGGTGACAAGCTGAAGTGTGAGAATTACAGGGGCATATCATTAGTTTGTACGGCCTATAAGATATTATCTAAAATTCTTGAAAAGAGAATTAATCCGTACGCAGAACGAATCATTGGCGAGTATCAAGGCGGCTTCAGACCTGGTCGATCAACGACCGATCAGCTTTTCACAGTGAAGCTACTACTCCAAAAGTGCTGGGAATATAACATCGACGTATACCAAATCTTTGTCGACTTCAAGCAGGCATACGACAGTATCGATCGAAGTGTACTGTACAACATTATGCTGAATTTTGGTATACCGGCAAAGTTAGTGCGACTCACAAGGATGACGATGACTAATACCGTCTCGCAGGTCAGAGTGCAGCATCGACTCACTGACCTATTTGAAACTCGTACTGGACTCAAGCAGGGCGACGGGCTGGCGCCGACGCTCTTCAACCTTGCTTTGGAGTATGTAATTCGAGCCATGAATATGGACAGCAGCGGAACGCTACTCATCAAGTCGACTCAATTAGTAGCGTACGCCGACGATATCAACATCATGTCTCGAAGGTTGGGTGATGCAGAAAGCCTTCTGCATAATCTCAATAACGCCGCAAAGGAAGTTGGACTACATATCAACGAAAGCAAAACAAAGGCCATGATGCAATCGAAAACAAGGACGCCAGCAAATTCAAGCATCACAGTGGGGGACCTTAATATCGAGTATGTAGACAACTTCAACTATCTGGGTTGTAACTTATCAAAGGACGCCAACGAAACTGACGAAATTAAGCGACGGATACAACTAGCCAATAAGACATATTTCTCGGTCCTCCCTATAATTAATTCGAAACTTGCGCACAGGAACACGAAGCTCCGCGTGTACAAAACAATCATCCGACCCGTGCTATGTTATGGCTGCGAAACATGGACCCTCACCCAAGCCTCCGAAATTTTGCTAGACCGATTCGAACGAAAGGTCCTTCGGCGAATTTTCGGGGCCGTTCGCGAGCGAGACCAATGGCGTATCCGGTACAACCATGAGTTGTATCAATTGTACGATGAGCTGGAAGTATCGAAAATCGTGAAGCTTCAACGTTTGCAATGGGCGGGGCATGTACAACGGATGGACGATAATCGCATGCCAAAGAAAGTGATGAACGCACAACGAATTGACGGAGCGAGGTTGCGTGGACGACCGAGAGCTCGCTGGGAGAACTCCGTAGGTGAAGACGCCCACCAGCTGCTGGGCTTCCGAAACTGGAGGACGAGGTCACGTAACCGCGACAATTGGAGGTCAACGATTCAGGCGGCCAAGGCCCGACGTCGGGCTATCGTGCCACATTGATGATGATGATGATGATTGTCTATTTATGTAGTAAAAGGCCAAAAAAGCAATGAAAGTGTTTTGGTCGGATTTTTTTGCCTGTAAACCACTATATGTAGTATTGCATTAATATTCATACCTTACCTCGTTGATGCTCTGAAATAATGACAAGTTTAAAGTTTCATGTTCCACTGGGGCAAAAACATGCTTAGCCTGTTCGCAAAACGTATCTAGGATAAGTTGGCATATCTGTACTCGTAAATCTCGAATAGCAATATTTATTTTGCTTCAAATTTGACGCCGCCCGAAATTCTGCCGCCCTATAGGGTCAAGGCTACTCAGCCTATTGGCAAGTACGTCACTGGATTGAAACAGAATGATCTAACACGTTTATTAAAAATATTTTTATTTATTTTTTGTACTTGGATCGTTTGTGAATACATGTTAGCAGGGCCGGCGCGACCCTCTGTTGCGGCCCTAGGCAAAGCTTGCATATTGCGCTCCTTAGTTGGAAAGTCTGCCTATTTGGGCGCCAACATCTTTCGCTCGAGCTGCAAATTGTTGATTCTTTTAGAAGCTAACAACAAGAACCACACAATACCGCAAAAGCATCATTAAAAAATTCCTGATATAGTTAAGTGGGTGAACATGGCGAGGTGAACCACTATTTGGGATATCATTGTTTCTATTGGCAATACGTCATCGGTTCCAGCTACATGACTCTCTTTTAGAGTGGGGCTGCCTCCCCCCAGATATCACGAAACATTTTATTCTTACAAAAATACCAAATGAAAATCACTGCACACTACGTTGCTTAAGAGCATACAATGTAGGTGTGGCGGTGGGAGCTAACATTTCACGAAAGTTCCCGGGCTACAATGCATGATGGAGGTGAACACTTGGCGCCTATTCTTAATCCGCTATCTTTAAAAAATTTAGTCTAGGATATTGTGATTCTGTCATCCGCACAAATATGCTGTAACTGTAGTTTCAGACATTGGTATCCGAAACTGAGATACCTACGTGTGAGTGTCATCAATTGATGACATCATCGGATCCTGTAATTTCGTTTTTCGCCGAGTGTCTCCAAGCTGAAATTTTTCAATCACCTATGTTGACCAACTGATTAATATTGATCATCGCAAGGAAATATTTTGCCGACAGAAATTTACCAAACCCAGAGAGTATATGTTTCATCATTTCATGAATTCTGGACTTAAATATCAATATATCATTTATAATTTTTGACTAGGTAATTTTGGGCTTGAACCCTCCTCTAAACGAAATCCTGGCTACGCCCTTGAGTTATACTGCTTTACCGCAAATAGTTAAACTTATACTTATAGCCCATTTCATTGATTTGACTGATAACAGTATCCTCAACGGAGATTAACTGTTGATGCACGATCAAAATTAGCAAACAATTCTACAATAGAAATGTCATACTTAACAGCGCCCGCTCTAGCACTTATACCGCCCCGGGCAAAATTTCAAATTGCCGCCCCTATTTTTTTGCTTTGAAAGGGATCATGGGATGCATTGACTTCATTTGCAGGATTTGCCACACTTTAAATTTAAATTTCATTACGAAATATGTGTTCCGTTCCTTAGATTCGATACTAAAACAGGAGAGAGACTGAGACTGCAATCTCGAAGACTAGACTTCCAAGTGTCATTATTTAATATCCTTTGATATATAAGATCCTAAAATACCGCGTTTGACCTAATCTTGCAAATCTGAAATCTTTCTCTTAGCGAGACTCTGATATATTGTTTTCGCGAGAGTTTTAAGAGCCAAAAGTAATGAGTACACTGAACCAAAAGTTTTCGTAAATGCTATGAAAACCATCTTCAAATCAACGAAAAACTTCATTAAAAAAACATCCAATGTTCTTGTTCGTCAATTCAATGAAACTAGTTTCGTTACATAACGAAAACAGTCATTATTTCGTGTAAAGTCTTTCGTTGATATTAAAGCGGAAATTTCGTACAGTTAAGGAACGCGATTCTCCATTTGAAGAAATGATTCTTCAAAGCAAATATTCGGTTTCGTTATTTTATTTTAAATACAAAAAAAAATGACGCAGCACATCATTGAACCTAAACCTCTACAAGTGTATGGGACGTTTCATTTGCCTCAATACGCTTTGAAAAGCATCATAAATTACCTGACTACAGTGGGATTCTATCCCGGGACCCTATGATTTGAAGACCTGCACCCTACCTACTACACCAACCAGACTACACGTGCTGAAGGTTTCTAAGATCCACGTAAAGTATTTGTCAGAGTTAAGAAAAGCTTTCATTAATGTTATGAACAATTCCTCAATATCGATATCATAAAAAATAAACGTATCGTTGAACCAGAGAAACTTCCTGAATATAACGTAAAGATTCTTCAACATGTTCGTTAATTTTAACGAAATTTTACGTTAAATTTACAACAAGGAAAATATTCATTAATTTTATGAAATAAGTTTTTATTAACCTAATAAACGAATATTTTCTTCATGTCAATGTAAATATTTGTGATATTGACGAAAAAAGTATAAACGAATCAGATTTCTTTAATGTGTCGAAATCTGGCGTAAACCTTTATGAACGTCTACCTTATCATAACGAATAATTACGTTATGGCAATGAAAATAAGTCAACGAATGCGATTCGTGGATAATAGGAAAGATTTTTTTTTCAGTGTATATACAAGTATCCGAGTTGAATGCAGTTGCCGTACCGTTCCGTTACCATTTATCGTTCAAGGTAAAAAAAGGTCATTCTCAATTGTCCTTTCTTAAATTTGGCTTTACAATTTTTAACCCTTAAATGCATGGAGTCAGAACCCATTATCGTAACTGAGCTCCTTTTATGTAAAATCGGTCACTGAACACGGAATCAGCCTTTATTTTCCCAGGAAATAGCCCGTTTTCCCAGAAAAGCGAAAATAGTAGAATTTGCATTGTGTACCAAATATGGTACGCCATGCATTCAGGCCATATGTTGTAAATGAAAGACATTTTTTAAATTTTATTTAATCTGCTTCTTACTTTAATAGGAACAGTGCAAAAAGAAAGGATAATGTTTATTGAGAGTTTTGATCGAAATTATAGTGGAAACTCGATATAATGAACCCCTTTTCATTAAAGGAAAGGTGGTCATTTCTATAGAAAATCGCGAATATTCAGTTTTTTAAAAGGGAGCTCGGGTAGGTGTGTTAATAGTTCCCTATTCCTTATTGAAATTTGTCTCGATGCCTATTTGTAACATATCCTGGAAATTGATGGAAAGTGGAGTAGGTTTGACTACCCCTACATACTCTACAAACCTAAATTTAGCCATATCTTTTGATAGATTGTCGTGAAAGACCTCAAATGTGTGTCAAGTGGTAGCTGTTGGATGCCCTTATAAAATATTGAAAGTGCGCCAGATCCGACTCATATACCCCCCTTCATACCCTACAAAAAAAAACATGGAAATTATTATTTTGGGCTTTGCGTGCCGTCTAGCTCTGTACATGAGTATAGAGTATGTATGCTATTAGTGCGATTAGAACTCGGTCTCGTTATAAAATAAATATTTTATACAATAGTTCGATATAAACATGTTCTACTGTTAAACGTTTATCTCGAGACTTCTTTTGACTTATCATAGCTCATGGGATTCCTTTCTTGAAAAGTAAATGGATTGGATTGTCTATGGAAATGAACTGCTGCGTGCTTTATAACCCAAATTTGTGCAGGTCCCAGGACATGTCCACAAGAATTACATCCATGTAATTTTTTATTTATCTGATGTGGTACTCCACATAGTCTTCCATATGAAATGGTTGACCCCAGAAGCACATTTTCTGAGGATCCTGACCGTGGACTTCCAAGACAATACTATTCATAATCAGAAATTGGATATCAAGACGCAGCTGCTTGAGTCCTGGTGAAAGCCCAAGTATCTTACTAAGATGTCAAATACGGAAGCTCGGTTTTTAGTGGCGTGTCCTAAGGACAAAACAAAAGCTGTGAACAATTTTTTCAGTATACTTGCCAGCTAAAAAGACTGGGATTATAAGAAGCAGCTACAGAAACGCTTAGCCCTGACCGGTGTGCTATAGAAAACAAAATAACAACAACGATCCTTCTGAGTCAACTATGACAGTTCCGTTTCCTTGGATCCTGAACAGAACTGATTAACCTAGCGTTCATAAAAAATGGCAGTAAATGTCCTGTAAAAATGGATCGGTGTTATAATTTGTAGGAAAATTTAGGTTATTTGGACCTGTTCTGGGCCTAATAAAACGCACCATCATGTTGAAAAAGCTGATAATTAAAATTTTATGAACATATCCTACTCTACCCTAGACAAAAGGAGAATAATTTCATCAGCTAATAACGATCGGAATGTATGTATAGATATTTCTGAATATGCCCCAATGCATGGTGTACCATATAATGGTACGTTGCAAAATTGATGCAAACAATACCTTTAGTGACTTTGTTTGGTAAAAAACTCAAAGAAAGTCAAGAATTTACTCATCAGTATTTTTTCTTTTCCAAATAACGGTGAATTTCGCTAATTTGTTTAGTTCTTAAAAATAGGTTTTAAAATTCCACAAAAAATAACGTTCGTCCATTTTAACGACCCACAGACAATTCAAGGAAGGCTTCGGGAAGCCAAAATTGAATTCATGTGAAAGCTTGTTTTGTGTACTTTGGGAAAAAGTAAAAAAAAAAAACAAAACTTTACAAACCGCTAGACTTTTACAGGAATCTAGCCATGTACCATATATGGTACGCTATGCATTTAAGGGTCTTTTTAGGTCAATATTTTTTGCGATCGAAACCCTACTTGGTGTCTTCGAGTTAACTAACACTATCCAACCCCCTAAAAAAATCTTAGCTAAGATCAGTGGCGTAATGTTTCCCAAATTTCTTGTGTTCGAAATCGACATGGAGGGCCCCCATGTCGAACGTTCAATTTTTTTTTCATCAGGAAACATGACAAAGCAGCAAAAACAACGAGTAACCTGATAAGCTAAGCTAAGCTCCTAACGCTTGCTTGTCAACTTTATTACAAAAGTTGAGATGAAAGACAAGCACGCAAGCATGCCATTTTATGGGTTTAGGTTTCTAAGTCCCTGTTTACCTGAAGACAAGTCTTCTCGACAGCTGTGTTGTTGTTGCGTAGTAGCGCTTCAAGAGTTTTTATTCTTGAATCGAGAGGGCTTTGCAGCTCTTGGTCGGTGTAAAAACAAAGCCATAGGAGCATTTTTTACAATACAAACATTCACGGTCACTGCGAGACTCAAATCCACGCTCCGCCAACTTAGAGATAGAGTGAGAGTGCCATTTCTCACTGAGCCTCCGAAGGCTGCAAATAGCTGAGTCATTCACCTTCACGGTACCCTTAGGTTTCATCTCCTCGTCCACATTTCACATTTGGTATCCATCGTGAGGCTTTTTGATCATTTTCTGTCCTTATGTCCAATTTAGGGGAAAGATTATCATTTTGGGGAAAATCAAGTTTGGTTTAGGGGGAAGTCACGAGGCCTATCGAGCCACACTGCTAGAATTTATGAAATAATTTGTTTTTATGTTTTCGGATTTGGGGATCCCTCTTGCTTGGGGGCCCGTGTTCCGCTGAACACATGAAACACCGTACGTTACGCCACTGGCTAAGATAAATGAAGTTAAAAGAATTCTGGGCTCTAAACGAAATCCTGGCTACGCCCATGAGCAGATCCCCTAAGCTCTGGGACGCTTTCTTAATCGTCAGCTGATTGGTGCAAATTTATGAAGATAAATTTTTAAAGTTTCAGCATGTCACAGACTCAGAACGTCAATTTATCTAGAGGTGTTGGTGCTGGTGTCGTTAAGAACTCAAGAAACAGAGTAGCGCTATTTTCTGTACTTTTTGTCAGATAGTTACACAATTAGTTTACTATAGACGAAACTCGGTTATTAAATTTTTCGCGTAGGTTTAACTCCGGTATGCGTTGTGCTACGACTAAGTCGTTAGTGAAAAAATATATTCTGGCCGACGAAATGATGAATTACTGGATAATTCCCCAAGATAGTACGTCCTTATGGTCTAAGAAATGCATTTCTGAGCAAAACTCACTCTGTAGCACCTTAGCACCCCGCAGGAGGGTTTGTGTCCATGTGACACTCAGCTTGGAAGGCTGTTTGTAGTTGGACAGAGATCTTTGGTGGGTTGCGACACCACGTACCCGAGCAGCGCAGGGAGGCCCCTTGTATAGTTGATACGCCATGGCGTGGATCTGTGCAAAGACCATTCGGGCGATGACGCTCCCGTGCTCCCGAGTCATGTATGGGTAGCTCACGACATGGCTGACCTTTTTCCCTATTCGTTCGGAAAGGCAGTCATACAAGTCGAACACGATACGCAGTGTCTCCTCGTAGGGGAGGAGTCCATTATAAGCGGTCGTGTAGAGCTTCGGAGTTGGCGGCTTCGCATAACCCAAGCCACGAAGGGACTAGTTAGGGAGAATGGCCTTGGCGAAAATGCCTACGCGCCTATATCTAACTAGTTTGTGGATTGATGGTCACACGTCCTGAGTCAAATTGCTGCTTAGTAAACGGACGGGAGCCACCCCCATGTGAACGGTAGCGCTACGAGTCTGCTTTAAGCAGACGAGTAGTCACAGGTCCAACGAACCTGGGATGTGCACATCTGAATTTAACGTTAGGCCTAACCATTAGGGGGCCGAAGGTTGATCACACCTGCTAAAGAGAAGTCTTTAGCGAATAGTGTACCTGGGGGATGGGTGAGCCCAGGGGACCATGGTCCCTTCCCATCTTGGACTTGGTCTCGAGGGGGCTGTCGGTTGTTAAGCATGACATCGAGCTGGTGATGCAGCCCCGGGGTTGGGTTCCTGATGGTGAGTGCATTCACCGGATGGAGAAATCCCCATCTGGCAACAAGATCCGTGCCAGTAAATAACTGGAGGTCCAAACCGCTTTCGCAAGGACCGGGGTATAAAGCCGTAAGGCTAGGTGACCCTTAGACAGTAAACCCCGTAGATGGTATTCTTGTAGCACCTTAGCATTGGTAATTTTACCTTACTTCTGAGTGAGATAAAATTGAGAGATGACGAAATATGACTCTACTTAGATGGAACCAGGCTATGCCAAGTAGACTCTGTAGACAAGTAGACAATACATATGTATGTAGATATTGTTGGATGATGGACAATTGATCAGCTCAGACTCGGGTTTCATTATTATTATTATTATAGTTCGCTGTGCTGAGGTAAATTAAGGCTAAAGGCCTATAACATAGTGATTTCCTTCGGGTGCTTTGTTTTACGAAAAATGAATTCTGAATATAAAAAAAGCAAAATTGTCGGCATAAAAGTTGCCTTTTAAGTGAACTGAATCAAAGATGTCTTTCGGTACTGTTGACGTAAATATCTGAAAAGTGCAATGTTCGGGGCTCATTTTGATAAATTATACAACACACTACAACACTAAGTAGGTATAACACGTTGTTGTCAGTATTCTTCTTTGCTGTAATCCTGGAAATAATAAAGTTGCAGTCCCTTATCATTAGCAAAAGATAAACTCCACACACTGGTTTGTTTCCATTTTCCAAACATGAGTTTCATTTTCCACTTTTCTTATAGTTTTATTTCTATGAAGTGCTGATCAAAATGCCGCCCCGAAAATTTTGCGCCCCGGGCGACCGCCCGGCCTGCCCCCCCTTAGAGCGGGTGCTGATACTTAATACATTTCCGTGGATTGTCCTAGTTAAAATAACGTAAATTTTCAACCAAAAGTCGATTTGAATGTTTGAACTCCGAAATCTTGGTTACCGCACTGACTCCCGCTCTCAAAACCCAATTTTCGAAAATTTCGATTCGGAAACATTCTAATGGGGCAAAAATTTGCACTCAAATTTGCCGTCGTGAGATTTACTCACAGTGAGACTTGAACTCACTCGCATAGGAATGAATTTCGTTAATTACTCAAACCCTTAAAAGCCATAACACAATTTTTCATTCTACAATATCCCTTGAGTACCTACCCTTATTCAAAACCTTTTCCAAGCAATTCCCATTCATATCTTACATCCAGCAAGAAATATGAGTATGTGATTAGTTGAAAATTGATGTCAAACAATTTATCGGGGTCATTAGGCGAAGGACACGAACAAAGTATTCATATACGCACATTGTGCATATAACATTTCAGATACAGATTTTCATCGGACGGCTGGCCAGACAGAGACTTCCTTCCAAGAAATGTAATTACTTACAAAACCTTGAGGTCAACTGAGAACAGTAAGCAAACACAAAAAAAAAATATTCATATTGCCCATATAGGAATTGAGAACTCTTGAAATATGACCTCAAAAAATTTGCATTCTACGTATACGATTGTCATTCATCAAACACGACATATGTGTAGGTATACATATCGTACAAAAAGCATTATCATAAGTCTTTCAATTTACTTTCAGCTAAAACTAGAGGCTTGAGATTTTTCGTAACATATGCATATAAAACTGTTTATTAATTAATTGTGATTTTTGTATTATTATTTGTATGTTTATTAATTGTTAAAAATTATATTCGTGGTTTTATGATAATAACTTTTTGCTGTTCATATTTGTGTGTGGCTAAGACTTAATCACCCGGGCCCATTATTATATTCAAACTCGTACGCCGAGACACATTTTGTGATAAATGGACCTCCAAGTGGAAGATATTTCGAGAATTGGCTACCGTTTTTGATTCATTTCATTTCGTTTGTTCGGTTCTGGTTTTTATAATGGGAATTTTGATAGTCTCATAAGATATGTACAAACATCATATCGCAGCAGGTAATTTTTAATAAGTGATCATTAAGTGGAAGTGTATCAAAGGAAATCCATTCAAAGTCGCGGATCAAAGATGATTATATGAAAATAAATATATTATGTCGGACCTTAATGCCCAGTAGCGCCGTAGTAATATCATTCGAGAACCGAAAACGTTATAAAGATAATATCCATGTTCTCAGAAGTTTTTAAAGACTATTTTAACTCATGACATTATTCAAAGAATTATGTAGATACAAAAAAAAGAAACAAACACACACAAAAAAAAAAGAAAAATGGGTCACACTTCCAATCAGCATGATAGGAAAAATACGTGTGAGGTCCTTATTCAAGAATCGTACCCTCTATAGTTTCGATCGATTCTGTTCCTTTAGAATAAATTCATCGATTTTGGTTTCAGGACACACAATGAAGGCGTTTTAAATAAAAAAAATGAAACCCTCCCAATTGGTTTTCTATTTTCTGAGTAAGACACTTCTAGGTGACAATATCGAATTGCATTTTTGGTCAAATTGTTCCTGCTGATTTGGTTTACACGCCATAAATTATGAACAAAAGACTTTTTGTTTTCTGGAGTAAAATGTGTTTGCATGAAACCATGAACATAAGCTACATTACCATCAGGACTCTTGAAAAAGCAATTTTATTGAAGCATGTCAATAAAGTGTTGTAACATGTGTGCGCCCGGTTGACATTTTATGTCAGGCCATGTGGTTTCCATGGAAAATGTGAAAATTATTGTGATCATGAGGATGCAAAAAAATATAAATTTCGGAGTTTCGTATTCCATCCTATCACACGGTCAAAATTCACCTGAACAAAATCAATTTAGTCAAAACCAGCGATTTCGAAATGCAAGCCTGGCTTGTAATAACTAAGGTGGAAATTGGCATTAGAAATTTGATAGAGTTTTTCCCCTATAATTGGAAAATGGATCTCAACCGAGGCATTTTTATTGGGAGAATTTTTAGAGTATCTCGTACCTCACCCATTACTACGATTATGGCAATTGCCACGCAGATAAATTGATCTTTAATATAACAACTCGATTGCATGTTCCAATTGAGGGGTTTTTCAATAGCGGCATAATAACTGTGCGTTTCAACAAAATACATACCACAATTAATTTAAAATTAAAATTCAACTTACCTATCGATAAGAACCAACGTCCTTACATTATCCAAACCTCTGAATTCATTCATCGCATATATGTATATACAATTTGAACATGATCATTAGTAACCTGGTTTGTACTTGACCACCCCCTAGGTAAACAACACCATCCTAAACAACTGAAATCTCCTCAATCCCTTAAACAACACAATCCGATCTCCTGATCCTTATCAATAGGTCAGACGACACAGGATCGTCACAGCAAGCACATGTCTGGACGCAGTCAAGTGGCGCTTCGATATCATATACATTATTATAGTTTGTGTCACGTTGTCTGGGTTTCACCTTCTATTGCAAAATCCTAATTTCACTTTTTTTCTGTTGGTCACAGAAATTTACGACACATAGACGGGGAAAAAGTAAAGAGCGACTATCGTAAATCAAAGTATACAATCCATACGTATTTGAGGTCGTTAGGACTGCTATCGCGTTCCTGTGACTTGCTTAAGAAGTCAAATTCTTTATGACGGCAGACTTACGTTAGCGCCTCACCTTGGGCATGGCAGCAAAAAAAAAAAGAAATGTGATTCTCTAGGCTTTTGACCTGGAATTATCTGAAAATTCTTTGTAGATACATGGGAGGGTATAGTCAATATGTTTGCGGTATGGATTGTTTGTTTGATAATGAAATTGTTTTATTGAGGCTATAAAATTAGTTAGAAGAAGCTAAAATTTTAAGCAATATTCGAGTATCTACAAATAACATACGAGTTAAAGAGGGTAAGTAAAATTTATGATTGTTGGCATTAAAAAATTATGATGATGAATAGTAGTCACTATACCTAATAGATACATACCGAAAATGGTTTGATGCATCAAGTGGCAATTATTGTGCATACATTTCGAGCTCAGAAAAAAAATTACATTGAAAAGAAAAAAACAGGAAAAAATGTTTAATAAAACCGAAGAAATTATAACTTTACTTCTACTAAACAGAAAACTTCTTTAGACGTTATGAAGTTTGAATTTAATTTTATTAAATGTCATAGGGTAAAATACACTCTCATAAAATTTATGATGTCAGTAACAATAGAATTAAAACCATGACCACATACTAATGCGAAAAATTTCAAAGTTAATCAAATTCTTTGAATCTAATGCAAAATTCATGGGAACTATTATTAGTAAGATGTAAGACGGTCGCATCATTGAGGTATTCACGAACAAGTGAGCGGACTAAAATTTTGATACGAATTCTACTTATATTTTCCTCCACCATAAGGCACACGCAAGTTAGCTGCAAAGGTATAGTGTGTGTGTGAATGCAACTAATGTAAAACGACATTCATTCTTCTTCTTCCTTGCCTCGTTCTTTATACCGCTCCATGGCTTCGAGTTGCTCGACCCGCGGTGTAGGCACATCGCCCGTTTTGGCGTTAATATCCCAGCATATTTCTACAGGCAGCTCTATCTTGGTTCGTGTCATCGCCGAGACCAATGTGTTGTTGTTGCTTTTTCATTTGACACATCCAGGTGTTCTTCGGTCTGCCTCTGGCCTTGGGTCCATCAAGGGGAACTTCCATTGATATCGCTTTCTTTGCGGGGTTCTCAGGCGGACGCCGTTGAACATGGCAATACCAATCCATTTGTCGGTCTTCGAGCTTTTCGGTGATTGGTTGGTCTATGGACAAGCTGCCTCGGATGTAGCTATACTCTTAATGTGGTCCCTTTTCGTTACACCAACTGACATGCGTAACATTTTCATTTCAGTCGCTGTTATTTGTTTCGCGTAACCTTCATACATGGTCCAGCATTCTGATCCATACATGAGGGCGGGACGTACAACCGTTTTGTACAACTTGCCCTTCAGCTTCAGTGGCATTTTCTTATCGCAGAAAACTCTAGAGTTTTCTCGCCACGTCATCCACCCAACCTTTGTGCGGTGTTCGATGTCATCATCGCATGTAGCTCCGTGAATTAAACGACATTCATTATTATGGCGAAAATCATATAAAAGCACGTAGATGATCATAATCTGCGTTATATTAGCGACGTTTTTTTCGTATCGCGGGTAAATCTGACTCGAAAAAAACGATCGCGGGTAACATCCCGGTTAAGACCAAACAGCTGACATTTGACAGTTTTTGAGCATCTTTGACTCACCTTTGTCGGCTTATTTTTTTAGATGTGGTGGATTTTATCACAAAAGATGATTATTTCTTTGCAAAATCTTTTCTCGGGATGAGAAAAACTCTCACATTTGGTTTCAAAAAACAAATTCCCTCATATTTCCCCTATGCGTCCGCCATCTATATTTGATTCATCTAAGCTCTATCCCGTGTTGGGTAGTTGCACGCATGAACTTTACCTGGGTAAGTGTCATTTTTTTATATGAAGTTCTACCCAAACCTGCACGGGATAAACACAATAAAACGTGCCTATTATTCGCACAATATATTTCTTCATAATCTTCAAATTTGTTTTCCCGCCATCTACTCCGATATATGGCTACTTCGTTGCGATGCGTAGAAATTTTGCGCTAAGTAGAGGACACTGCGCTACGTATCCCAAATCCTAAGGGCCTTCTGATGGAGAGTAATGTAACCAGAATTCGATAAATTTTTCCCGGCGAAATGAAGTGAGCGTAGTGTATGTGAATACACTCATTGAATCTGTGAAGTAATTTTGTAAAAAAGAAATGTATTTGCTGTGTAGGCACATCGGCCGTTCTGGCAGTAATGTTTCAGCCTATTTCTACAAGTCTATCTAGGATCATTTTCATTTGACACATCCAGGTGTTCTTCAGTTTGCCTCTGACCTAAGTCCATCAAGTGGAACTTGTATTGATATCGTGTGACAACATTCCCCATCTGGTGACATTGCAATGTGAACGGACTGGCACGCAGGTGGACCACTTTCGAATCCAAGTGTCAGCATAAGGTTTTTTTTTTATAAAAAATTTATGAGCGAGACCGAAGCTTATTTCGGGCGCGGATGAAATTTTGATACCCTTAACTCTTCTCGGGATAACATTTTCTTTATTTGTTGTACGGAAGTTTTCGTGAGTTTTTAATAGTCAAACCCGCATATACCGTCGAATCTAGCTAAATGGACACATCTAATAACCAGACAATTCTCATAAACGGACACTTTTATTTCCCCCAACTTTTTTTTTTCAAATATTTATTTTGCTAGGAAACTCACTTCTTAATATCCCGACACTCTTACAACCGGACACGGACAGTGTACTTTTATGCCCTTTCTTAACGTAATGAACGGACAGTTTCACGAAAAAATACTTGTTCTTGTTTTACAAAATTGTATTTCAGGGAAAGCATTTTGCAATTGAAGGAAAATGGGTATTATGTGTATAGAGCAAAACCCAATCTCTGGAGATTGCAGAATGATATCAACGACTGCAAATTCACGAGGAAGTTCATTTTATCTCGCGGCGTTGAATCATGTAATGTGTGTTTTATTTTTTTAAAATTAAGTGGCAAAAGAATTTGGATATTTCGAATTTACGAAAAAAGTATTAGTGTTCTCGCTTTTGGCAAAAAAATGCATTAGAATAACTCGAGCTTCAGAAATGTTGAATAAATACTATATAAGACTGCATACGCTTTCAAAAATCGACGTGCACTGATTTTGTTTTGTATAGGCTCACTGGCCAGGCACCACTCTCTAGCCCCCCCCCCCCCCTCCTTGGCTACACCCATGAAAATAGCAATGCACTCAAGCGTTGCCTTAATTTGCACCTCATAACTGAAAATAACAACTCTAACAACTTAGGAATGTGAAACATTTTATGTTCTCCTTCCAACTCTTCCTAACAAAACCCAGTCGAAATTGCAGGGAGAAACCTTTACCAAAAAGGCGCGCCTAGATGAAGGTGAATTGAAAAAGTTATCTGTCAAAACGCCGACCGTCTAAGGAATTTCCAAAGTGACTCTGTTTTGACGAGTATCGGACACATTTTTTTTTCGTGTCAGTGCCAGAATTTTGATAATTCCTTATAACCTAAGAAACGAAAACTAAAAAAGCCATCGAGCTGGGAAAATCTTGTAGCGTAAGAAAAACCAACATATGGCCATAGAACAAAAAAGGTCTTAGGTAATACCTATCAATGCAAAATTAATTCTCAGACCATTTTTGCAACACTGACATAATAGAATAGCCTATTTGGTTTTTTTTCACAAGTTGCGGACTCCTAATCGGTTAGAACTTTCTTTTTCTATAATCAGGGGATTATCCCCAGCAATCCTGCAAAAATTCAGAGTGACATTATTTTTGCCGATGAAATATCGTTGTTTTCTTCGACTAAGTGAACCAATGTAAACCACGCATAACTTTTTTATTTGTTTAATATATTTTCTGAAATTTGGAAGCAATAAACTAAACACACGAAAGACATTTTTACATTGTGTTACAAATAGTGTTTATATAAAAATAACAGGCAAGACAGTTTAACATTGGACTAAGGCCGAAGATCTGTTTGTGACATCCAATTTCCGAGATCTTAACTCCATTTTTGGTTGAGGTGTTGAAATCAACAACACGCTCAGCAGTGTTATTTATCCCCATAAATATTTGCACTCGTTTGATATCTGAGTGAGATCATATGGCGAAACTATGATCTCACTCAGATGTCATGGGTCGTGATTTCGAAAAACACCATAAACTGAATTCCTTCACGGTGAAACTCGATCCCACTACCCTGTGCACCGAAGGTGCGCGTACTAATACTAACCACTAAACCAACCAGACTACAGTATTGATTTAGGTTAGTTTTTAAAAGAGAGTTAGTTTTAATACGTTTTCATTCGATGAAAGAGATGAATAAGTAAAAAAAGAGCGCGATTTTCTAATAGATTTAGTAACGTGTTTTTAACCTCTTTTTTTTTAAATAATAATTTGCTCCACTAATTAATTCATTGAGTAGACGAACTGTAAAGATGCGTTCTAAATTGAGGGAGACAGGTGGAAATGTTGAAGACACACTATTTTGCAAGGAAGCTCTGTCAATTAGGCGTAGTTCAGACGAAATTACGTATTTTGCACAAGTTTGTTATGTTCTCGTACAGGACTCAATTTAATGAGCATTTTGTTTAAGAATTAATATCAAACTCAAATGGTTTAACCCATTTCGCTACGCTAATTGTCTTTGTAACGTTGATGGATGAATTATTCTCGTAGTTATGGCTTTGGAATGATACACGGGAAACACGATAATTCGCTAATTTTCCATTTGAGCTCGATTAATTCTGTTAAAGTTCATTAAAACAGCAAACAGACACCGGGTATGTAATGTACTCGAGGTCCCCTTTGAGTTAATACCCTGCATGCTGACCTCCAGTCAAGGATTAAGGAGTATCCTTTTTTGTTCTTTTGGGACCTTTCCGATCAAATTTTTTTTTAGCTTCCTGGGAGCCCGCTGACTCAAAAATAACAAAAATTCCCAAGCAACAATTTGTTTGCTTTAAAGAAGCACTTCACACTGTAGCAATCATATAGTACCACGAAGCTTATTTATCGTGTGACATCGCTTAAAGAAATATTTTGATCCGATAAAACATCCTTAAATCATTTTCCGGAAAGCTTCTACCATCATTATTTAATAAATTTAAAGATGGTGGTATAAGACTTCGATAAAACTGTCTCTAAACGTTAACCTAAAAAGATACCCCTTTAAATACTCCACTCTTGTGTTTATTGAATGATACAGCACACACATGCACATAGTGAGTTAACTCACACCAGTGGCGCAACCAGGATCTTGTCCTGGAGGGGGCTAAGACCATCCATTATACCGAACATTGAGCTGCTTTTGCAAGTTGGGTGATGAGGTTATTTTCCAGTAATGACGCTATATGGTGATGTTTTCTAGGTCCAGTTGAATTACACTTTCTCATGTTCCTGATTCTAATGGACCTCAATCAGAACCTGGTAAATGCTAAAACAAAAAGTTGAGGCTTAAGAAAGAAAGGACAACTAATCATGCGCGACGACCAATTCCGTAATCGTCGCTCCGAAGAATACCGTTAGGGAGGATTGGTTTCTATCATTTCGGCTTAGATTTTGGTCTGTCATTTTGATCTACCTATAGAGGGTGTCCGGAAACTGCCGCATAAACGCACCAGATTGTGATTCCTCATGTGATTTCCAGCAAAAAAGTTGAACGGAACATACCCCCTTAGCTTAACCCTTTAGCTGCCACAGGCAGTGCCGGATTAACCACGTGGCAGAAGGTGGCAAATGCCACGGGCCCCGCGATTTAAGGGGCCCCGCGTTTTTCTCAAACAAAAATTATAACAACCAAGATGCCAATAAAATTCTAAAAGCCCGTTCCTTTCAAATTGTTAAAACACGTTATCTTTGAACAGTTTACGCTGGGGTGTTCCAAAATTATAGCATAGGTTAATATTGCATAAAAATACAGAAATATTTTTTTTCTAATTCATGCTGGCATTCCCGAAAACCTACGTCCACACTGTTTAAGATTCACATTCTAGCGGGAAATGTATGTGCACACATCGATAGAATTGAGCAACTACAATTATATCTCTCATTCACAGTGGCGTACCGCTTTAAATGTTACGAAAAGTGGGGGCAAAGTTACTTGTTCAAAAATTGATTCAAAATTGTTTCACATTTAAGTGTGTAAGATTTTTTATTTTAATTAATGAAACTGAATAAATGTAGAAGAGGTTAACGTTAATTTGGCTTTCTGTAGCGCATAATAGAAGAATTTACGTTAACCTCTCATCCTTAATATCTTTATTATGGGCCTTTTTTTAGCTAGATGTTTAGTTGTAACCTTTTATTGGCCTGAGTAAACCTGAAAAGGGGCAATTCAATCGAAAGCTATATTAATAGATAACACTTAAAAAAATGTAATATTTTCCCATATTTTATCACTTTTCGGTAAATGTCGATTTTTTTTATTTTCAGAGGTCGTCCAAAAAGAGACTTGTCAAATAAATTCTCCTTTGTCGAATAAATATAATTTGTCTACATTTGTCTGTCAGTTTTACTAATTTAAATAAAAAAAAATCTTGTCAAACTTACACACGTCATTGAAAAACATTTTTGTGAAACAATTTTGAATCATTTTCAAAATAGATAGTTTTGCCCCCATTTTTCATAATGCTTTGAGAGGTACGCCACTGTGCATGAGGAAAATGTTATTTCTATATTATATATAGAAATAAGTAATCGCATACTCAGTCTTTTGATTTTTGTCAAGCTAGAATGTGAATCTGAACCACTATCCGTCTTAGTGTGTCTTGACAATATTTATTTGGCTTTCAGTAATACCGATCGATCGTTCCTAACACATTGTCATTGTACATTCGTCGTGTATTGCAAAGATGTAATGCTGGTATTCGCTAGCTGCCAGCCGCTTTCCTAAATTACTAATAAAACCGAAATATTAATTTTAGTTTGGTTAATCGAAGTTCCATAGGCCCCGCGTTCAACATTTGCCACAGGCCCCGCGCTTGCTTAATCCGGCACTGGCCACAGGCATTTGAATATTTTTGAAAAAATCATTTTCTTGTACAACTAAAACTTCAATATCTCAAAAGCTAGAATAGCTAGAATAATAAGATGATTATCACAGCCAACAAATTTACCTAAAAAAATAAAATTAACGGGACTAAAATCGGATAAGAGGTTTGGTTTTTACAGAACTTCAAAGTCAAAGTTAGTTAACCCTTTCTCGGACAGAACGTCTATAGACGTCCAATTTTGAGCATTTGACATAAAAATCGTGTAAAATTTTGGCGTTGTGTCCGGCAATGAGTTAAATAACTTTTTTCAAAAAATTAGTTCAGAGTTTTTTTTTGCGAAATTCATTTTTAACTCCCAGCACTGTACTTTAACCCTCCACAGAGCACGTGGGGTCTTTTGGGACCCCAGAGGGTATTTTTTATATATTACTTTTGAACGGTTTAGCCCATCCAGGTGAGCTTGTAGGACATCTAAGCCACCAAAATTCTGCTCAGAAATATGATTGAAATCCCAATTTTTTTTAGAAAAAAAGTTTTGATAGCCAAAAGTACAAATTTGCAGGAACGGGCACGTGGGGTCTTCAAAGACCCCATGAGTACCAATGCCTCAATTGTCCTGCATATCCCGGAAAGGAAACTCGGGACCATACTCTATGTTGAGACCTTTTTATCTCGACTGTCTCTATCTTTACTATTTTGCCCGTCTCGTTTTATTGCGTCTTTTCACACTAAGCTGTAGGCCGAGGTAAGCCTCATACACAGAGAAAAATCTTTTGTTGAAATCAAACAAAAATCAACTAAAGTTTTCGTTGATTTCTGGTCAATTAAGTCATTTGTTAAACTGACCAAGTTAGTTTGATTGATTATTTTACTAAACAAATTGTGAAAACTAAACAGTGTTTTAGTTGGTTTGAACTAAAAAATTTCTATAGTTTTACTAATTACATCAGGTAATTCAATAAAAAAGACTGTATGATTTACCACATAAAATATTTGATTCTTCTAAACAAATTGGTGGTTCTAACAAATGCCTTTGTAATGTATGACAAAAATAATTGGTCATTTTGACCAAATGTATTGAGAATATCAAACAAAGCATTTGATGAATCGTCAAATATTTTTTCTTCAGTTCAAACAATTGCATTTGTCAATATACCTAATTCTTTTGTTGAATTCCCTGAAATTTCAAGATACAAAAAAAATAAAATACTTATATAAATACATTTAAAAAATCATTTTATTTCGATATTTATTTATTTTCGGTTTTTATTGTTCTTTGAAAAAATAAAAAACAAATAACAGTTTTACGTTTAGAGATTAATTTTAAGTTTCATGTTTAGAAAAATGGTGTTTTTAAGCTAATAGCGACTCGTTTGTCTGGCAAATTAATGATATGCAAAGGACCAGGCTGCTAGTGTCACTTTCCGTTCTACGATAAAGTCCGATGCGCAAGTCCTTGGTCTTGCTAACAACAAACCCAGGCTGCCGGTGTCACGTTTAGTTCTACACTGAGAAAAAAAATTAGAATGGTTATCTAAAGAAATAGTCGAATTCATCTAAAGTTCGTCATTGATTTTCAGCTTATGATTCTATTTAGTTAAAATAGCTACGAAGGTATGGCTAATTTATCTAATCCTCTTTAATTAAAATATCTAATAAATTCGGAAAACTTAATTAATTTATTAGTAAAAATAGTTAATTATTTTCTATAAATCAGTATATTTGAGTCATTGAAAACTCTAGTCATATAGTAAATTTTACTACTTTCAATAGAAGAACCAACAAAAAAAAATTCATAAATCATTCAATTCTAAAGTAAAATTACCCATCTGGTTTTGTGATATATAGTATCTTTATTTGTCTTTATTTATCTTTTATAATAATAATAACAAGCATAAATTATTTATATTAAAATACTAAAACATAGTTCTAACTTCAACAATGTCGAGATGTCGATGATATTTCTGCGTATCCGCTAAAGGTGTATCAAAACCCTGAAAAAATCATAAGTATTAGACAATGTTAATGATATGACATTAGGATTAAGACTTACATTTTCTTTCCTCAGCCCAATTTTTTCTTTGGGAATTATTTTGTTTTATTTGATGTCCGCCAGCGTCAAATGCTTGTATCGCACGCACATTACTGCAGGACTTTACCACAGGACTTATCTCGTATAACGCCAACACGAAAATACACTCTTTGATTTGGTTTGCGACAGTCAGTGTACAGATACGCACAACTAAAAATGATGCGAAATGTACGCGGAACGGAAGATTGCATTTTGTTCAAGAATGAACACGCAAAAAAACCGGTTGAGAATGATTAGAATGGTTGTTTGGTCTACTTGATTAGTTGATTTTTCTACATGTGTGTTTAGGTAATAGAATTTAGCTAATTGAAGTAGTAGAATTTTCTATTTAAAGTTTTTGGACTTCCACAAAAGTAGTCAATTTTCACAAATATTTAGTTGAATTGGGTTATCGAAAAAAATCGCTATTCCGGTGAAAACCGAACGATTGATTGTAGTTAAAATGTATATTCAAATGGTTAACTTAACAAATATAGTGAAAGAATTGACTATTTATAGCCCAATTGTTTTTATCTACTTTTCTCTGGTTAAATGGAGGAATTTAATAGTGTTTTCTGCAGCAAAGATTAGTGGAAATGGCTATTTCTTTAGTAGAACCATCTAAATAAAAGTCAACTACTTCCCATTAGATAAACGTTCTAAACCTTTTTTCTCAGTGTAGAAGAAAATACAAACAAAAACATGTTTTTATTAATTTTCGGGTTAAACGCAAGAAACAATGGAAAAAAATCTCCACCACATTTTGCAACCTTGAAAGCCCGTAATAAAAAACAAGTAAATTTGAGATTCAAGGTCACAAAAATATGATGGAAATTATCTTGCAACTTTTTTTCTTAATATAAATTTCAATAAGGAGCACAACTTACCTTTTTTCCTTTTGTTGGTCACGTCCGTGTTTGCTCTCGATATTCGCAAGTCCTTGCTTTGGCTAACAACAAACCAGGCCGCCACTATTTCCACAATTCTCGAAAAAACACATATAATATTGTTTTTGTTATTCACACCGTTCACCGTTCACACCGAGGGCACTCACGTTAACAACATAATTTTTCTTATCAATAGAATAGAATAAAAAGGAAAACTAAGAAATACCACGCCAATTATAACACTACGCACGCCTGACGCACTCGTATCACGGATTGGAATGAATAGACGAAACGAAATGAATATTCCAGATAGAACAAAGCTTTTGTTGAATCAACCAAAATCTTGGTTCACTCAACCAATCCATTAATTGAATTTGGTCGGTTCCATTAAAGCTTTTGTTCATATGACTAATTGTTTAGTAGATTGGAAAAAAGTTTTGGGGTTTTCAAATAAATGTTCAAATTTGCAGCTACATACAAGCTTGTCCCTGAATGAAATTCGACTTGATAGGAAATTTTGGTTTTGGTAGATTCAATGAAAGGTTTGGCCACTTCATAAAAAGGTTGCATTTGCATTTAGGGGCGGCATTTATTATATAAAAGTTTTGTTCATTTGAGCAAAATATTTGCGGGAAAAGTTTATTTTTTGGATAATATATCAAAAGTATTTAGTGTAATCAATTAAGCCAAAACAATCAAATCAAGTTCGCTGAATTAACCAATTCGGTTGTTAGATTTTACTAACATCTTTTGAAAAATAAGCAAAAATCTACGTTATGTTTGGTGAATTATCCCAAATAAGGGAGCAATCAAACGAATTTGTTGATATCACAAAAAAATTTTTTTCTATGTATAATTCTTGGCTGCAATGAAAGTAAATGAAGAGATTATACCATGGATCAACTGGTCAGAAATTATTTCGGCTTAAGAAATTCGCGAAAACAGCTGCTAGCTTTGTTCTTCAATTGCTGCGATAGCTTCTTCTTCTGATATAGGACGGAAAACACTCCTTGACTGCAGCAAATCTGAAAAAATTATATCATAATTCTGCCTCCCCTAATTCTTACCACAGCTTATTCTATGTCAAATAAAGTCGCAGGAGCATCTATAAAAAGTTGAAAACAACTTTACAGGCGATAATTAAGAAAACTGATGTCATGATAAAAACTTTATATCCTTTAATAAACCGAAGGTCCCCCATGTCGATTGAAAACAAATTGTTGCTGTTCAAAATGATATTCCAACCAGTCTTACTCTATGGGGCTGGAGCGTGGGGAACATGTGCCGCAACTCATATCGGTAACCTACAGAAAAAACAGTATAAAATCTTAAAAATGCTTCATGATCTTCCTTTTTATTTCTCCACATCACGCTTGCATTCCATTTCAAATGTACGTCTTCTGGACACCAAAATTACACATATTATGATTAATTTCAATTTATCCTGTATATACTCCTCCAACCCCTTACTTACAAACTTGCCATACCTTTAGACTTTGACCACGTCACCGTTTATTTCAAATATGGTACTTTAATTTTAGTATGCTCTTCAAGCACATGTCGTTTAATTATGTACGAGTACATACCCGTACATGTAGTTTTAAGTAAGTTAAGTTACATTAAGTTAGGTTAGTATTTTATTTTATTAATTATGTATAAGAGGTTTTTACCCCCAATTTTCCTCTTAAATTAGTCATTGATCCAAAAACTTTACAATTATTTGTTTCTTATTATATTTTAAGTATAGTTGAAAGAGTAATACTCAATCACTTGCATGATTACATTATTATTATACCCAAACTTAATGCTCGGTTGAATAAAGAATTGAATTGAACAACTTTACAGGCATTGGCTATTTTATATTTTTGAAATTTGTTCTAAAAGTTAGCCTCACTACTCTAGAAGCAAAGTAGTTTTCCTTGAGTCCTAGGCAGAGGGACAAAACAGTAAAAACGTTGATCGCCATAGGCGCTTTAAATGTGAACAGCTTACGGTAAGTACAACACATTTTGTAAATAATTGTCTTAAACATGTTCAAAACATAACACAGTACTTATAAATTTGTTTTTTTTTTTTTACAATTTGATACATGTTCAAGGAGAAGGTCATTAAACTTTGGGGCCGAAAAGACCCCACGTGCCCGTTCGCGTTGATCGCGGGGGTTAAATAACAGGCGCGACAATCCAACATTGGACTAAGGCCGCAGGATGTGTTAGTCCATCCTATTTCCAAGATCTTATCTGCTTTTGTTGAGGTAATGAGATCAGCATCACGCTCAGCAGTGTTATTTATCCCCATAAATGGGTACTCGTTTAACATCTGAGTGAGATCATAGTCCGTCACAAGCTCGTGAGTTCGAAAAACACCATGATCCACGGTGAGATTCGAACTGATGACCCTGTGCACCGAAGGTTCGCGCACTAACCGCTAGACCAGCCAGACTACACTCCACTTTGCAGCAATAGTATTTTCTGTTTCGCGTTTGAGCTCGAAATAGCTTACACAAGAGTTGTAACTGTTTCATTACCTATTATTATTATCATTTATCAGTTCCGAATTATACAATGTTAAATTTTCAAATCATACACATCTTACATGATACACACAAGCACGTCCTTTCGTTTGGTTGTGGAGTCTAATTTTAAAACGTTTTTCTTTGTTGTTCCTAACCTTTCTCGCTCAGTTTGAGAAAATTTCTAAAAATAAACCAATCAATGATTAAAAATAATCACGATTGAAGGAAATTACCCGCTGTTTTCGCTTAATCAGATTTTAGAAATGAACATACAATAATTACATAGGTACATAATATCATCTCGATTGGAAACATTTAAGACAAGATATTCTGTTGTCAGACTTTATTAAAAAAAAAAAAGAGATAAGAAAATGATAGGCATAAGCTGTGAACTAATAGAAGTAAATGATTTTTGTGAACGAAAAAATCTCCTTTTTTGTTCTATCAGGATCAGTATCTGAAGTTTTTAATTGATTCAGAGAACAGCATTATGAAAAATTGGGGTAGTTTTCTTCATAAGAATTCAGAGCGCCATACGCTCAATGAATGGCAACTTGTTTTTCATTTTAGTGCGGTAAATTTATTAGCTTTAAGCGTTCCAAACAATTTTGTAAGTCAAAAAGCATATAGTATAATAAAAACCAACTTTCTAATCCTGCACAAAAATATAATCAAATTCCTAAATGGTGAATGTCATTTACTAATGAATATCTCAGGTGTGAATGCAATCTAAAATGAGTCCATCAATTTCCAAGATTGTCATGTCCTACGTTCCAATTAGAGTCCATTTTTCAATCTGATCGAATGCCACGATAAGCGGTTTGTGTGTGCGATCAACCCTGCAGACATACTCCAAATTTCATTGTGCACTTTGTGGGAAGCCTATCATCAATAACTTCATTATCACCTCGAATTTAAAAAATCAAAGCAAAGCCGCAGCACGCAGTGATTTCTTTCTCGGGGCGGTCTAGAAACGATAAGTGATTTCTCAGCGATGATAAAGAATAGGTTCAGTTCAGGACGTGTGCGTATCGTATAATATGCACGCACAATCGCACAGAGCCGAAATGTCTATAAATATACTCGTACACACCAGAAAATGTTCCGGCCCAAAGTGTGTAAATAAAGAGTTTCCGAAATTAAAGGCCGAATCGAATCCACTCCAAAATTTCCCTTTCGGCATTTGGTAATTGGAATGTTTCGTATAATTAGCGTTTGTGCGATATTATCAGAAATAAATAATATGCTATTAGGTACTATACGTATCCTCTGAGTGTATTATTTATTCTTCAAGCGGGATTTTTTTTCACCAACAATTCCAAATTATTACTTTCATAGTCATATTTCAACCGGTCGCCATTGCGATAATAACTATCGCAAGTATGATAAGATAACTATGTTATTATTTTCAGATACTTTTTTGTTTGTTTTTGGTTAAGATTCTTTTAGCTCATTTTGGTAGCAATAATGGCGGTGTGCTTATAGAGTTTGATGGCAACCGATTCACATAATCGGAACGATAGATGTGCATTTGATGTTGATCATAAGCCAATAATTGCTTAGTGTGGTTTTTTGTCCGGTTACAATTACCATTTGGCCGATAAAACGAACAACAAGAAATAGAATATTAAGATATTTTCGGTATGATGTATCGATCCAATAATCGAGGGAAGTGCGGACGAGGGGAGCATCATATTAGCTAAATGAGCTTTTGATTGATACCAGCGAATGATCTTCAGAGCAGTTATTGGTTAGGAGCAAACTTACTGATTTGATAAGAATATGGAGAACATGGACTGAAAAAATGATAAAGCAATTTGTTTTTAACTTAGGTAAAAAACGTTGAAAAAAGAAGATGAGCAATAGAGCTTTAACTATTCTAAAGAAAACTACATAGCAACGCTCTTCAAAAGAACAACGTAATCACTTTTTTAAAATAATATAAAACAAAACAATCTCTTTAATACCCAAGTCGTTGCAATTATAAACCCCAAGATCAGTGCAACAAATGACAAGTACAAGACCAACCACTTCATACTATTATCCTACCCACAGTAAGTTGCTGACTGTAAAAGATGCGACAAAACCAAAAATATCCTGCCATAACTTCGTATGCTCGGCCCAAAACAAAAACATCGAAACATCCAATTTTACATACAAAAAAAAAACCAAACGGCACAAGCATTCCGAAGGACATCGTCATTGCAAAGCATACGACAGAAAAGCAGACCGAAGAGAATCGCTACATCAATGGGTTCAAACATAATGAAAACAACTTGTCGAAGGGAGCTTTGTAAAAGGATATTCCTATGACAGCAACATGGAGAAACAAAATCCTCATTCCGGTACATTTGTATAGTTATCGATATCCCATAGAAACCGCCATCACCAACAATAAGCTATACTCGTTCAACGTACACCTATGCTCTCTGTATATGTCCATCCAATGGTTGACAAATCCTCCATTACGTATAGACCAAATGTCTCATCCCAATACAACCGTAAAACCCATAAACCGATTCCACCACTGCTTACGCGACTCTTCACCTACAAAGCGCAGAAAGCATAGTGGACACAATACAATACAGCCGCATACTGTCATCCCAATGCCAAACTATAACCCAACCTCTAGCGTCCATTTGAGCCAATTTCATTGCAAGGCAATTTTGGTCCCCGAGGAATAAACCACAGGATACTTCCTGTCGTCATCAACTGCATATACGTCTAGGAGAGAAAGCCTCCCATAAAAGCTTGCACAAAGTCTTCGTGCCTCAATCCAGCCATATAGCATGCCTCTTTATATTTAGTGTCGCCTCGCGCCGTCCTCCGCCCATTCGTCAGAGGTTAGGTAGTACTTCCCTATCCGCAAGACTTGCAATAGTCCTTTTATTTCATGTGTTATCCCTTTTATGAAACACAAACATGACCCTATAAGCGCACCGTAAGACTTAATATCCTTGTCGTACCGACGTATGGACAACACAGAATACATTCCCAACGAGAAATCCCAAAAACTGAATGCAAAACTTCAGACCGAAGAGTCCCATACTTCACCTCGGTGTGCCCTGAACACGCTTACTTTTCATACAGACGGAAGGGAATTCCCCGAAAACATTATCGGCGACTCGAGGATTTGTCCTTTTCGCTTGTAACAAATGTCAACCATTGAAACCAAAAATGCCGGTCGTCGTCGGACGCTATACTAGAGCTAGCAATGATGGGAAGTATGGGTTACATGGGAACCGGCACAGAAAAAAAGTGGCAATGAATAAAAAAAGCATACTTGCGGTATAGGGTAGGATTATTTTGGGTTTATTTTCCTTTTCATACTTTTTTTCCAAAAAAGCGAAACAGTTGGAAAAGGAGCTGGGGAAAGTATAGCGTACGAAAGAGATTGTTCTGGGAGAAAAGGAGCAAATCTGTGCGATGCTTATGGAATCAAAACCGAAGAGAAGAAATTTGGAGTAGACATTGTACTCGTATGTAGGTATGCATGTATGGTAAACAATATGGAAATTTTAATTTATAGGTGAGCACTAAGTCAAAACTACAAACATTTCAAGAATATTTTACAGTGGTATTGGTTTTTATATAATTTTTAAATGGAACTTTTTTTTGCTTTTTAGTTGAAGTCTTTTTTTTGCGTATGTTCCTAGATCCTCTCGAAGTGTGAAATCGCGTTAAATATTTCTTTTTAAATTCGATAAAAATTAACTTATCAAACCTATCATAACACACTACACAAACTCTTAGCACTGAACCAAATATTTTAACAATAAATGATCTTTTTTTGTAAAATTTTGATGAAAATTTTCATTGAATTGGAATAAAAAGTTGCATTGAATAAGAAGCGCGTAAATTTTGTTAATTATACCTATTATAATATGAAAATATCAATTTTTATTTTATCAGATTAATTACATTTTCATCAGTTTCCATTTTTTAGCTTGCTTTTATAGTGGAAAACTTTTATAACTGTTGAAAATGACTCTTAATACGCCCATAAGAAGAAAATTAACAGCACAGGATAAATTTTTCATTTTCCCTTTCTTCGATTTTTACGATATTCTATACTTCTTCAGCTCCTTTTTTGTATAGCATGGATGTATGTATTCTAACATAATGCATTTAAAAGAATCAATCTAAGCACTTTTTAGTTAACTTCCTACTCGCGCAAATAACCCATTGCTTGCACCATTGATATTTTAGTCATCTTTTGAAATAAGGGCGAGGGAGATTTCGTATTTTTCGCTCTCATCATTGGGACATGCTAAACCCAATGTCGGGCTGTCTCTCCAATGCCGCGGTTACGCGACCTCGTACTGTAGGTTGGGAAACCTGGAAACTGGTGGGCGTCCTGTGTTCGCTACGATATCTCGTCTATCATATTCCCGTTTATCGAGTTCCCGACATTCATTAGTCAGCCATTCCAATATCGCGCCGGTTAAAAATCCCGCCTAATCAAAAACCCTCGAATTTAGCATCCCGCCATTTTGATAACCCGCTAATTCGAAAAAGTGCGACCACATCATATACTGTTAAAAAATGTATGCAATTAAATACTTACACGTGGATACTTAGATCTAGGAGACTTATGGCCAGGCGACCTAATTTGAGAAAAAGGTTCACATGTGTCTTCGGGTCATCGAGACTTTAGTATCCCCGTTTAAATTGTCCCTTAGTATTCATACTTATCAATGATAGTAATATGTACATACATATAATATTAATTTCAGTATGATTGAAAATACGTATAATAGTGAGTACTAGCAATCGAATTTTCAATAAGAAAAGATTGCAAAGTATAAGAAATACACTGCCTGTCATAACAATAGCCGCACCATAAGACGGACTGATCCTTGAAAATTTAAAGAGAGCACAGTTATTCTACATACTATAAGCAAAAGGGATACTTCAAACACAAATAATTTCACAAAAAGTTTCCTTCTATTTCAAACCGTTATTTCTCTATAAAGGAAAAACTAAATTTCCGGTCTGTCATAACTATAGCCGCACTTGGAATTATTATAGCAAAAACTGATTAAAAAGCAGAGATTGAGTGAATTAATAACGGGAGAGATCCTTTTCGGATAAAATAGACTCTGGGAGATTGTTTTGTTTATGTTTCACGAAATCATTTTAACAGTTTTTCGAGTTTTAGGGTTATTAGCTTGTTAGCATCGGCAATCGCTGCTTTTACACAGAAAAGTGTCTGAACTCGTGTTTTTTTTACTAAATTTTACGTTATAATGTTTCTCGAAGGTTTCCTGTCTCATTTGGATCAATGGGAGGTTCCTCTCGAACATTTGAAACATTGCAACCAACTTTAAGTACTACGACTGGTAAGAGTTGATGCAATCTCTTGCTTTAAAATCCGTTATGTGTCCTATCTGCTGTATAAAATGGAAGCAGTTTATCGTCAGGACAAGAAGAAGAAGTTTTTCCTAAGCTGGAAGTGACGAAATCAAGTATTCTATAGGTAGACTATCCTGTCCAATACTTTTAATGCGCACTTGCCAGATTTTCTTAGATCTCAATACAAATTTTGGACAGAGTTCCTTAATAGTGTTAAGCAGGGTTGACAATGTGTTTAAAAGTTGATGTAACAACCTCTAATACAGTAAAATCTTCTCTGGAATATCCTAACGATAAACTGTTTTCATTTTAATACAGAAGACATGGCACATAACGGACTTTCTAACAAGAGATTGCATAATATCTCGCCAATCATTGCACTTCAAGAAGGTTCCAATGAAACAAATGTTACGGAGGTCGCCCCTCCTTTATCAAAATTAGACAGGAAATCTTTAGGAAACATTATTACGTCAAATTCATAAAATAAATACAATCTCAAACAGTTTTCTATGTAAAAGAAATGGTTATTGATACTGAGAAGTCAATAAGCAAAAATCGTGAAAAACCGTTATAATGATTTATTGAGAAATAAACAAAATAATTCCTCAGAGTCAATTTTATTTAAAAAGATTTTTCCCGTTATGAATTTCCTTAATTTAGGCTTTTTTAACAGTTTTTACTATACTGATTCCAGATGCGGCTATAGTTATGACGGACCGGAAATTTAGATTTTCCTTTATAGAAGAATAACGGTATGAAATAAAAGGAAATTTTTTGTGGAACTATTTGTCTTTTTAATATGCCCTAAGTATATAATATGTGGAATAACTGTGCTCTCTTTCAATTTCCAAGGATCAGGCTGTCTTATGGTGCGGCTATTGTTATGACAGGCAGTGTATACTTAGTTCAATGGACACATTCTACGCGTTAGTCCAGAGTGGGCATTAACGAAAAATAAATGGTACGATTTTTTCACATGATCGCAATTTGCACATACTAAGCAAAAACACAAAGGTAGACAATTTTTTTAAGGGGTACGTTGCTCGTATAGATAAACGTGAGCGTGATGAAAAAGTAATAGAACGCTTCTTAAATTTCTGGTATAGAAGGATTGATTTTTATGCCTTTCACAATAGTCATTAACCCTAGAGAGATAATCATATTTTTTACCCCTGAAAAGATAATCATACGTCGATTCGACGTGTTGCGAGTTAACATCCTTATAACTTCTTTGTTAAGAGTAACATGTTGTTAAAAGGTAGATATATAATCATTTGTATTTAATATTAATCTGTTAAACTCATGGTTTTGCAAAATTATCATTTGTTTGTGTATATAATATTAATTTTAAAAAAGTGGTTCTAGTAGAAAGTGGGCTGTCCTTTCAATAGATTAAAATAAAGGATATCTTTATCGAAACAGGCTTTTAGTGGTTATATCCAAGTAAATACACATCCACATTATGAAGATTTATAAAAATGTCAATTCGGGGGAAATAAAATATTTTCCAGTACAAATTTGTTCTACAGTTTTTACTGACGTTAAAGATAATCATACGTCGATTCGACGTATATTTGACTTATGACCCCCCAATATCTTAGGCTGTGTGGCACCCAAGCTAATTTTTTTGCCACGTAATTACGCCTACAGACATGAATTGAGTTAAATCTTGGAACCAAGAAATTATGAAGCTTCACTTATGAGATATAATAAAAAGAAAAATTTCTGTACGTCGATTCGACGTAGATTATCTCTCTAGGGTTAACAAACATAATTTTAATAGCTTCGGTATACAGCTCCAGAAATAAAACAAAGGCTACATAATTGCATATAGCCCTAGCAGAAACGTTGATCATTTTCGGACTGTCAATATAAAGTTAATATTTCTCCAATTAAATGACGGGTATTAATTTTAATTGTGTTTATTAAATAATCATTCTCCGCAAAAGAACTCAATCTTGGTAAATTCATAAATTAATTCATTTATTATTTTGTTATTTTTATTTGTAGGTATCAATTTTTGTTTGCCTGTTTCAATTATTTAATAAATTTTATTTATTTGTATTTTGTTCTGGAACTTAGAGAAAACATAGTAACCCATTGCATGCGTTAGTCCAGAGTGGCTGTATACACACACAACCAATATGTGTTCCCGCGAATTCAATCAAATGTCAAAAAATTGTCGATGCAGTTATTAACCCTTCTGTCGCCGCCTACGACCTAATATGCCTGAGGTGTAGCAGAATCATCTGTGAAATTAATCTTATTTTTTGAAGAAGTCTAATTTCGGTTATAGAAACATATGTCTTACGAATGTATATATGTATTTTTCACTAATATATAGTATCAATGGTGTATCTAGATCTATATGCCAACAGAAGGGTTAATTCACGTTGCCATTTTGAGAGAGTAATCTAATAAATATCACGCGGATATTATATTCTCGATTGTAAAAAAAAAATGACATTTGAATTAAATTCATTTGTGTTTTTAGTTAGTATGTGTGAACTGCGATAGTGTGAAAACTGTGTCATTTTTATTTTGTGATGCCCCCTCTGAACTAACGCATGCAATAGGTTGCTATGCTTTCTCTAAGCTATGTACACTCACAACCCGCGAATTCATTCAAACGTCAAAATATTGTCGATGCAATTAGTAACCCTTCTGTCGCCGCCTACGAGCTATTATGCCTAAGGTGTTGCTGAATAATCTATGAAATCAAACTTATTTTCTGAAGAGGTCTAATTTTGGTTCTAGAAACAGTTTACATACTATGTCTTACAATGATGCACCGTTTTTTCGTTTCTTTAGACATAGTTTACATTTTGCCGAACGTTTGATCGCATTTGCGGCCGTGTCGGTTCCTTTGAAATATATCGTATATGGAAAGGGGAGGAAATTATTGTTGAACGATATTTTTATCAAGATATAGTACTGTCTAGGTCTATGTGCCAACGGAAGGGTTAATTCCGTTGGCATTTTATGAGAGTAATAAATATTACGCGGATATTATATTCTCAATTGTAAACAAAAATTTGACATTTGAATAACATTTTTGTTTAGATGTGTGCACTGCGATAGTGTGTGAAAACGGTACCATTTTAATTTTCTGATGCCCACTCTGGACTAACGCATGGCATGGGTTGCTATGCTTTCTCTAAGGTACATACATATATATTTTACACCAAGATAGTACGAATGGTGTAAAATATATATGTATGGCCATGGCATACATATATATTTACACCAAATTTTTTCATACAATTTGTCAGAAAGAAAAAAAATAAAAAGTGTCCTGGCCGAGTCTCAATAAGGCGTCCGCCATGCAGTGTGTATCAAGTACTGCAAGGTCTTGAGAACATTGGAAATATATTTCCCTTCTGGCGCAGTGGCAAGGTGAGTGGACTGGCACGCAGGCGGACCGAGTTCGAATCCAGCTTCTAACACAATGGTAATATGGTTAATTGTATATAAAAAAGTGTTTAATAAATATTGAGAGTCTTGAATAAATATAATAATAAATTAAATTAGTTTCAATACAAATAAGACAAGACGCAATGTTAATTTTTAATATTTAAAAAAAAATAGAAAATTTCTTCATATTGACAAATTATTCATCAATTTACAATAATTTCGTAATTATTCAATATGACTATGGTATTCTTCAATCCAAATAACAGCTTCATTGACCGTATTTTGATGAAATATTCTTCATATTAAATGTAAATTCGTCGAATTTACGAATTTTTTGGTTCAGTGTAGTACGAATGGTCTGTCTAGATCTGTATGCCAACAGAAGAGTTAATTATCACGTCGGCATTTTGAGAGAGTAATAAATATTACGCGCGGATATTCAAATTCGTTTGTGTTTTTATTTAGTATGTGTGAACTGCGATAGTGTGAAAAACATCGAAGTTTTAGACTCTGGAATACGCGTAGACCAATTAAAAAGTGTCCCAACATCTGGGTAAACTTTTTTGGTCTAAAAATTTATAATTCATACCATTCACGGGTCTAAAAGTCCGAACTGTCAAATTTGACAATTTCAGCTGTCTGTGGTATCCACACGGGCTGGCAATTGGTAGCTCGCGAAGCCAATTGGAAGCAGTTATCGCTTCCACACAATCTTATTCGCTGCCAAATTTAGATATCCAATGTATCATCCAGTTGTCAATTGTACAACGGTGTACCATTTATCGAATACATACATAGTGATAATTTTAAACCTTTTGTTTGTTTTTTGTGTAAAACTATAAAATTACCGAATGACCTAACATTAAGGCACAAACACAGTGTCCGATTTTGGTAAAGATATGTATGAAAACTTTCAAAATGAAATTTTGATTGCATCATTTTCCGGATGGCATTTGGCAACCCGTGTGGATGCTGTTTTAGTACGAAAAACAAATCGTCTACTAGTAACATTTGAAAATCTGGTCTAAATATTCAATAGGTTTACCCAGATGTTCGAGCCACTTTTTGATGGCATTTTCTTAGTGTATGCGCATTCCAATGTTCTAGTAATTCAATTCTTAATACTTATGATTAATGTTATCGAGCAAGGTTTATGCTGAGGGATACTCATTTTGAACACTTTTATTAGAATAAGCCTCGGCTTTGAAGACGTTTAGTTCAAAAAATGGATACCTATCTTTCTCTAAAACAATTTTCATATATGTATGTAGTTGTATAAACAATATTCACTATACAACAATATTTATTCTGAGAATAGAAGAAGAATGTTGAATTGCCTTAAATGGTGACTATTTTCGCGGGTCATACTAGCCCGTTGATAAAACTGGTTAGTATGACAACATTCCCCACATCAATTTTCATAGTTTCCTTCAGAGGTGATTTGGCTTATTTTATTTTTCTGTAACCTGAAGTTTCGAAATTTATTTTTTCAAAAATACTATTGGCTTATATTTTTCGATCTTACTTTTTAAACAAAAACTTTATCAAATATTCACAACTTTTTAATTTTTCACGATCATGCGAACAATTTTCACAAAATTGACTTCCTTCGTTATCGTTTAACCCTTGGAAATGGGGGATGTGTTCAATTTACCCGAGCTCCTTTAATTTCTAAATATTTCTGCTTTCATACAAGCTATAGACCTAATAGCAGGAGATATAAACCTCTTCTAAAGTTTTACTGCTTTAAATCAGTCTAGAAAAAAATCCTAAATTTTAGATGAGTTAAAATTTCGAAACGGGTCAATTTGACCCATCCCTCTATATAGTCCACGTAACTATTTCATACAATGCTTATTGTGGTTGTTTTTTCATACTATTTTTACTCAACTTCTTTTAAGCAATAAGCTGTACTTTTTTTCTATCGAAAATTGTGTCGAGATTGTAAAAATACTATTTAAGTAAAAAAAAACATAATTTAAATCAGAAAAGAAAAAAAAATTGAAAAAAGTAGTGTTTAGCGATAATTTTGAATCCTTTTTATAAATCTCTATATGGGAATGAACAATTTCTTTGACAAAGGGGAAACTAATTTATTGTACAAATTTGAATGTTGGTTGGTTGGTAATTTGGTATATTCAGAAAATAAGAAACTACTTAATTTTATTAAGAATTCATTACTCTCCTATAGTGTTAAAATTTCAAATTCTCAATTCGAAATTTGTTTTTCAATTAGACAATATTAACCCGGGGAGATGGGGGTAAAAAACTGTTACAAGTAGTAGGGGGTGGATCGAATAGACACGAACTTTCTGTTAACATTTTTTTTATTAATAAGTTATTCACAAGTTCTTTTGACTTAAATTTCGTACGGGAAATTAAAGAATATTTCAAGCAAAACGCCTGCGACACAAACAAAATGGTCCCATTAGAATTTATGAAATAAAATAACAACAGCAAATAAGATTGTGTTCGTAAATAAATTGTACAATGTATAACAGAAATTTAATATAGAAAGTCATTTATCAACGTTAGCAACTCTGAATAAAATTTTATTGTTGTTTCAACAAACAAACAATTGATAAATTTTCCTATTAGTTTTGAACATTCAGTCAGTACCTAAACTTTTCTATTCAATGAAAAAACAAATACCGACACTTTTGGGTGTAATTTTGGGAGGATTATTCCTTTTATTTTCATTCCTAGTTCCTATAAAAACATTTTTTTTTATTTTAAGACTTTATTTTAAAAGTTAAAAAACTCTGAAGAGGTATGGTTAGGACCAGATATGGTTAGTATCAGATCTCTTCAGAGCTTTTAGAGTATTCAAATCAGGGTCGTACGGGAAAAAAAATTTCACGAGAGGATTCCCGTAAATATTTTCAATATGCAGGCAACCAAAATAGTAGTAAGTACAAAGCCAGTGGCGTAACGTTTCTAAAATATCTTGTGTTCGAAATCGAAATGGGGGCCCCACACAATCATTAAATCATCCATTAAACAAAATTGTTGAAACCACTATTTTGCCCGATTAATACACACTGTAGTATATTTGGACAAATTTTGATTTGTTTTGTAAATCCAGGACCCTATTTATAGATTTATACACTATCGACAGGATTTACTAAAACCTAAAACGAGAAAACGGGTTTGACTTAATTAATTCAGTTCAAAATCAAGTTTTGTTTGTAGACGGATATTATGCTTGAAATAGATATAATGCAGCAAAACAGCGATGAAAGCAGCACGAATACATTTTAAATGTGTGACATATTATGCTGGCAGCATGCTGCTGCTGTTCAACAGAGACAGCAAAATGACGGCACCCATTTAAAATGCATTTGTGCTGCTTTCGTCGCTGTTTGGCCGCATTTTATATAATATTTCAAGCAGTAGGGTCTGGTTAAATGCGATTCACTCTTAACAACGAAATCTGGGTTTATTATGAATCCAGTTGACACTATTGTCCTAATGTTGTTACACAATTTGACAGTACAGTAGAATTCTTCTAATTTCTATTCTGTCAATTTGATGCGCGATTAAAACGTTTTGTGTTTTGCAACAAGAACTGCGATCGTAAAAAATATGTGTCGTAAAAAAGTTGGAAAATTACACTTACAGGTTGATAATGTGGACATAATGGTTGATAATGGTTGATTTCGCAGAAAATGTAAGAAAAATCTGCTTTACTTATTAAGAAAAAGTTTGTGTTTTATTTTTCTACTGATTTGATCTAAACTTTATATATACGTGAAAACACCACGTAAGTCAAAATGCTAGCTATCTCAGAATTATAAGCTTTAAGTTCTTGTAAAAATAATGTAGTTCAATCAGCTCAAAATTTTGGTGAGAGTACAAAATACAACATAACAATAATTAGGAAGCAGGAAGTTTGCATTTTCATTGACTTACTTTAGCTACTTTAGAGTGGAATTACTAAAACAAATACGAGTGCTTCTCATAGCTTTTAATCGTTTTTTTCGGCGAAAATTCAGCTGGGAATCTACGGTTTTACAAGAAATTTCGTGCTTTTGAAACCACTCTCATAGTATTTAATACAAATTATAACAACTTAAAAATTATTAAAATAAAAAAGGTGACCCACAGCGATTAAAGTGGTTTCTCTTTCGGTTGTCTTTTTGGCCTGATCGTATAATATTAGAAATTATAATATTATGTATTTTTTGTTTAGAGTGATACAACTTCAAAATTAAGCATAGTCCACTTGTCCAAAAATCATAATCTAACATAATTATCTTGTGTCTTTCTTGTAAATATAATTTTGTGTAGCACATTTTCCATACTTGATTTCAATAGCAAGTTCTATCACCCTTAAAAAACAGTAAACAGTGGGGTTAGAATCCACCACCCTCTTCCCTCTGCTTCAAAGTCGAGCACGAGTACCAGTGCCAACCAGACTGCATTTTCATAGATGGATCGAAAATTAAAATTTCAAAGTCAGAGACAAGGTAGTTTGGTGATGACATTATTTAATATCCAGCAATGTAAAAAAAAACATTGCCATAACAAATAAAATGATATATGATAAAATTCAATGTGAAAAGCTAAGCTACTACCTATTAAATGTAGGAAACACTCTACATATCATAATTCACATTCGGGAGCGATTCTTACATATGTCTAAAATTCTGAACTTTGAAGGTGCTGCTAGGTACTCATACAACGAAAATATTTCATTTAATGATTTAATCATTGTAAATATTGCGAGTCAAAGAGGTTAGTTATCATAATAAATGTATCTCGATGTTTGGTATAGCTTTAAACAATTAAGCATTTTTCATGGGAATTAACTGGATAATACAATTTTGACCGTTAATTTTATTGGAATATTTTAATAATAACACTTTATTAACCTCCTAAGCATCTGCCCTAATTTGTAATTCGCTCATTGCTAATAAATGTACACGAACGTGAAAGTTGAAAAACCCATCCCTTTTGAAGTTTGACAAATTTCTGAAAAAAAAAAATAGCCCAAAATAATTCTGTACTTTCGAAAATTTGCAACTGTTTCTATACCTTTCATTTTACCGAACCACCCCGAGCTGTGTTCATTCATCCCCCGAGACAATAGAAAAAATTAGCAAACAACGATAAAGTTGATCAAAGCGAAACTAAACAAACCCCGAAAACCCCCAAATAAAGCGCTCCGTGTATAGGCAGTAAGTAATTAACCCAATACCTTTCAAGTGGGAGTTATCCGAGCCAACACCATCCCGCGCCTCGTACAACACAAGGTATTTCAACTCGTCTCTATTTTCGCTTTTTGTCTTTACCTTCCCAAACGAACACAGTCCTATTCCCGTCCCCAGACTGAAAACACCTGGCCGTTTCCACCAACTCTCGCCCCCAAACTACCCGACAGTTTCAATTTTCAGCCATTCCAACTGGGAATTTGACAAACCGTCTAGTGCGACGGCCTCATCAATGCTGATCTTCCCCACCACAGAGAAACTCGTATAAGATCTGTATTCTCTTTGAAAATGCTCCCAATGTCCGTTCGATGGGCGTTACTAAAACCAGCTGACATGGTGAAGACACGCCCCGAAGCCGGTCCGTGGCTCCTCCTGTCAGGAGCATCAGTATGGGTAGTCGGCCGTTTTCCGGAGTAACAGTCAATCAGACTGCTCGGTATCAATCGATACTATGGGGGACATCGAGATGGGAGTGGCTTTGACGCAACGATAATGGATTCTTTTTGGAATGTGGGCTGGCGTTGAAGTCCGAACGATTGCTTGGTTTGCAGAGAAGCGCCGAAGAGAGTTTCGGTACTTTTATGGAATGAATGTGACACGGGCTAGTCAACGTAGAAGAGAAGGCGTGTTCAAGTGCGCATGTAAACGTCTGACGACAATCATACCTGAAGAAGATCGCCCGACCCGATGTGCCATGTGTTGAGTGTGTTCGTTAGTGTTGTTGTTTTGGCCGCAGCTAGCAAGTGAACATCTGAGGTCGAGTGGCGGGAAACCGGTTTCTCTGCACCATTGGGTGGGTTGGCTTAGTTCGTACTGTTGGCATTGTGCCCGATACGTGGTACGCATTAGTATCTCATCCCTACGAGTCGGCGAGTAGGAGGTGTCGTTACGGAACCGGACTGTTTCGGGCCCCGTTTGCAGGGAGAATGACTTGAATGCGAACGAAACCAGTTAGTAGTCGAACGTGAAGAAGTGTGCATCGTTCGTACGCAGAATCTGTGTTTGAAGATGTTTCGGGAATTTACCCCTGGCAAAAGATTCTCAAATTGACGTCCTCGTGTTCGACGAAAATAAGGACGACGTCAACGGCTCCGACGCATCCAGTGTGTTTTAGTATAGCGAAAACGTAAATAAAATTCGTATACGGTGTTTTTTTTGGCGACGGTGAATTTGTCGGTGTCGTTATCCTTTCTCCTTCTGCGACGTGTCTTCGTCTTACGAAAAAAAAACCGTGATCTTCGTCTTAGCCGTGTGTTGTATACTTTTTCAACGTTGTCGTCTTCAGCATCGTCTGTTTCCGGTGGATGGTACACACTCGTCCATACCCTGTGTGAATCTTTCGTATGTGTTTTTGTTTTTGGTTTTATATCTTTTCCAATATATCTTGTGACTCTTCACTAGTGTGCTCGGTTGTCGTGTTTCCCAGTGGATTTGTTTAAAGTCTTGTTTCAGTTCGCTTTGATATTGTTTCGTTTTGATTGTGTTATGCGTCCGGGATATTTGATATACACGCAATAAATACGACGATTTGAAAAAAAAAAAAATCAAATAAAAAGTGAAAGTTGTTTAGAATACACACTCGAAATGGATGTTTTATGAAAAGGACACCAGGCGAACATTTTTGAACAATCATCAGGCCACATCATTGAAGATTAGCAGCCGAATAAAACGAGTAAATTTTTGGATCAACAACTCGTTTTTCGCACACCCCCAAAAATTGTGCTATTTTCCCATTTTCCTCAACGATATAAGCATCGATAAGTGGTTGTACAACCAAATTGGATCGTCAAGCACTCTAAGCATCAGGACGACATAGAACAACAGGATACACATTCATATACATACCCGCACCCACACAAAAGCGTATTCGGTCCAACTCCAACGCGCTTTCAAGGAAGGGGTGGCGATTTATTGGAGTCCTTGAATATTATTGTCGTTTTTGTTGTTGTTGTTATCCTTTTTGATTTTGACAAACACTCCACACGGATTTATTGCGCCATATCGTTGGTTCGTTTTATTTTTGTTTGTCTTGTTCCGTCTTTTTATTTACGTCAATTCGTGTGTGATTGTTCCTCTTTTATATGTACGTAAAAAGCTCATGTCCTGTTGCTTTTTAAAGTACCGCTAACGCGCGGTTTTAGCAAGGAATTATCGACACATAAAAAGGACTATTTAAAATTTTAGTGCGACATTTAACACGCTAAAGTAATGTGCGTATTTGTGTGTTTAGTACGTTGAAAAGAAGTTGTAAACGGTCGAGATATTAACATGACGAAATTTTCCACCTGACAAGGATTAATTTAATGGATTCAGTATGCACCCCGTGTTTGTAAATAGTGTTGATGGAATGTACAGTTGATGATAGCGCAGTGTTTTATGGAAACAAATTATTATTGTTAATAGTTTTAATTGACACGATATTCAGTTGTGAGTTTGGACCAAAGAAACTAAACGGATTCTCCCGATAAGTGATTGTACGATAGGGTACAATCCTTTTGCTAAATTTAAATGACGATGGCTGCTTACGCACAATTTGGTTATGGCTATCCGACGGCAAGTCAGGTGAGAATAGTCTTAATTACTTTAATTTCAAGCCTAATGTTGAGGTTGTTAGCGCCGAATATTTATTTAATTGGTTTTACCCAAGTGCAGAGCATACCTGTACTTACCTATACTTGTTCTTTCGAAAGTTTGGAATTTATATGGGCATTTTTTTTTGGGCAGAGATTTCGGAGCAAATTATAATTAAAATAGTAGATAAAAATATATAGCTTATCAGGAGGGTTTATATCCTGTGAATACTAACCAGGGAATTATCTCAAAACAGAATCTTCTTTAAACAGACGTACAATATTTAATATTTCGAAACTATTTAAAAAAAAATCTAAATTGAGGCTTTTAAAATAAAAGCACTATCGAGCGACATTAAAATGCATATGAAATTCATTTTGTATCAGGGACTTAGGTACAACGTAGTTGATTTTGTGACTTTTTATTCCATATTAGACATACCTAATTGGCCGACTTAAACGTTAACCTTATTTTATCCAAATAGATTATACTCAATATGTATTGACTAAGCGGTTCGATTAAAGGTAGAATCGACTTTATAGCCAAGTAGGTACTAGACATAGACACACCATGACCATGGTTTAATTCAGAAAACTTTAAGACAAATTTGAGCTTACTATTTCAATTATTGTATTTAAATTAAATAAATGTTTCAAATAGAGCAACGTAACCTGTTTAAGGCTAAAAGCTGTCACACATTTTTTTAATTGTTAACCAATTACAGGCTAGAATTTAAAAAAAAATACTACGATAGAAGTAAGCTATTTTTACTGTTAGAACGATCAGTGGCCTAGATAGCTTTTCAATAGGAGAGGATTATTATTTTTATTTTTGCCGCAAAATACCTACTCAGCCGTCATAGTAGAAACATTTAATTTGGTATAAATGAAGAAGTTTGCCTCAGAAATGGGCCTGCAAATCAGTGGCAAATTAAAACAGTCGGTACTTGCTAACAAAGCGATAATATAATCGCTTCCATAAGGCAAAATCCTGCTGTATCAATGATTCATATAATATACTTTCTCCGGCGCCGCATGCCGGACGTTTTCACCCGGATATATAGACTACGGAGCTTAAAGCGCAAAATGAGCGTGCCGATAAATTACTGTCCTCCAAAATTTATAACAAACAGGTGCTTTTGTTGCTAATATGATTGTAAATAAAAAAAACAATCTGGTTTTCCTTGTAGGTATTTCATTTTAACCGATTCGTAGAACCCAAAAATTGTCGTAGCTTTTTTTTCTAATGTCGTTTTTGCAATTGGGAAATTAGAATTAGTATAGATAGATAGATAATACATTTATTTGACTTCAAAAGGTAATGTTTAACAATTCAATTCTTAAGAGTTAAAGACTAAGATAATGTCTTTTCATCTTTAAACTATTTCAATAGCCATTGCTGTGTAGATTATCGCTAAATTTAGTGTTTAACATTTACAAGGAAAATTCACAATAAAAAACCTTGCTCTTGGGCTACTTACAACTAAGACTATACTACCTTAACTAAACCTAAACTAAAACATTATTATCATAAGAAAGATTTTGCTACAACTGTATTTTGAGAGGAGTGGACTCGCCAAAAAGGTTTAGTTGCTATAAGCTTCGATGAAATTTTAGATAAATTTTATCGATTAAATTATTAATCAAGGGGACTCTCCCGAGTTGATGCAGTCGATTTGTAGCAAAGTACCATGGCTTATTGTGGATCATTTTAAGACACTTATTTTTGGCTACTTGCAGACGATTTTTATGACATTGTGCACATTTACCCCAAACAGCTGCTCCATATAATATCTTTGGCTGCATGACAGTTTTGTAGATAAGAATTTTGTTTTGCAAATTCATTTGAGAGTTCCTCTTTAAGAAAGGGTACAAGGACCTGATATCGTTAGAAACTTGCTGAACTGTCTCTTCTACGTTATCCTGGTAGGTGATTGTTTTGTCGAGGATAATACCTAAATATTTGATTGTTTTACCCCACTGAATGTCTTGACCTAAAAAGTTAATGTTTCTGTTTGGTAGATTTTCTATTTTTCTTTTTCTGGTAAAAAAGATAGATTTTCTTTTCGTTGAGTTTATTTTAATTTTCCATTTATAATAAAATTGATAGAGCTCCTCTAGTTTAGTTTGTAAAGCATTGATAATTACGTTGGGATCACATGACTTTGTGTAGATGCATAGATCATCTGCTAAAAGTGCGAGTTCGCAATGATTATCAAGCGGGATATCGGATATGAAAATGTTAAATAGTGTCGGGCTTAAACACGCACCTTGTGGAACTCCAGCTGGAATATGTTTAGGTGATGATAGCGACTGGTTAACTTTAACACTAAATGATCTTTCCATCAGAAAAGACTGGATAATTTTTATTAGATACAACGGGAAGGAAAACTTGATGAGTTTATATATGAGGCCGTTATGCCAAGTAGTATCGAAAGCTTTTTCGATATCCAGAGTTACCATTCCAACAGAATTTATGTCGCATAGTGAGTCCTTGATGTAGTCGGTAACTCTGTGTAGTTGGAATTATTATAGGTATGTAGGAAACTCTGCAAAATAACCGAGTTGGGCGAGGGATTTATCCCCTTGTTCCGCCCCTTATCCATGCCATCTGTGCGAACGATTTATGTAAATGATTTAAAAGCACAGTACAGCGAAAGAAAGTGCAATAGCAAGCCTTTCTATCGCTACACCGATCGAAATAATATGGAAAACCAATACAAAAGAAAAAACAATTTCTGCATGGAATTACCGACCGAAAGTAAATATTTCAAGCTCAAGAGCCATCTTGGTCGAATGATACGCAGCTTGGCGGAATATTCGTTTTTCTTCCTTGCTTTATATTGCATTGCTAGCCCTGCGGTGTAAGCACGTCGCCCAAAGAATATCGGGGTTTTCAATTTATATATGCTAAGTACTTTACATTTACTAACATTTAAATTTAAATTATTATCGCGGCACCAAAATTGCAGCTTTTCTAAATCGGATTGCAACTTAAGGCAGTCATCAATGTTGCGTATTTTCATAGCGATTTTCATATCATCGGCATACTGCCATACGCGCACGAATTTAAAATTTTGGATTATATTGTTTACGAAAACTAAAAAGAAAAGTGGTCCTAAATGGCTTCCTTGCGGAACCCCTGAAAAACACTTTATAACAGAGCGGGATGTACAGCCATTTAACTTAACCAACTGAGTCCTATCTGTTAGATAGGATTTCACCCAGCTAAGAAAAACGGACTGTATACCTAAATTTTCTAGTTTCTTGAGTAAGATATTATGATCTACTCTATCAAAAGCCTTCGAAAAATCGGTATATACCACATCAACCTGCATTCCCTGCTCAATACTATCAGCAACAAATTTAGTAAATGATACCAAATTTGTTGAAGTTGATTTTCCTTTCAGGAATCCATGTTGACATGGCGATATCAAACGGCTAATTAAAACATTTATTTTATTTTTAATAAGCATTTCAAACAACTTCGGTATTGCAGATATTTTAGCTATGGGTCTATAGTTATCAATAAGGTGCTTCGGACCCTTTTTGTGAACAGGCGTTATGTATGAAACTTTCCATTCATCAAGAAAAACACCTGAAGACAAGGACAAATTAAAAATAAAGGCTAAAGGACGACACAACGATTGCATGCAATTCTTCAAAAATATATTAGGAATGCCATCAGGTCCGGCCTGAATACTAACATCAAGATCAAGCATAGCATTCAATAGGTCATCCTCAGAAATCTCAAGAGCACTCGTAAGGTCCTCCTGAGCTATCCGAGGGACAAATGCACTCTGGCTTCCATTGATGTTAGCATTCATTTCTGATGAAACGGAGTCTGGCACTTCGTAAACTGAACTGAAAAATCTAGCAAATCCGTCACAAGCCGATTGAACATCTTTGTAAAAATTGCCATTGAATTCTAAATTTTTTGGGATTCCCGTATTCTTACGCCTGCTGTTTATAAAATTCCAAAATGTCTTACTGTCATTCTTTATATTATTTTCAGCTCTCGCAATATACTGTTTGTAAAGATTTTTATTCATTAGTTCATACTCTCTTCTCAATCTAAAGAAATTTTCTTTATTGGCAAGAGAGGATGACTTCTTGTATAATTTATGGGCCCTATTTTTTGCTCTCTTAAGTTTGAACAATTCTTTGGTAGCTCAAGGATTTTTTGCTTTTATTTTGTTCTTTTTTAAAGGAACGTACTTGCGAATAGATTTCAATAAAATTGATTTAAAAATTGCGTAACTTCCAATAAGATAACTATTCGATATAACTGGAGCCCAATCCATATTAAAAAATGTTGAATTTAGTTTTTCAAATTGGGCTTTTTGAAAATTTCTAGTAGGAATAACTTCGGTCTCTTCTTCAATGTAATCATAAAAAACAAACTCAAGAAGAAGAGCACTGTGATGCATTGAATTGGGCAAAAACGGTTTATCTACTTTAATTACAGAAGCATTCAAGCCAGTACTAACAAAAATTAGATCTAAAATTCTACCAATCGAGTTTTTAACAAGATTCATTTGCATCAAATCCATTGCAAACAAACAATCTGTTAGAACAGATTCACACTCAAGATGTAAATCACGCGGCAGAATTTTTTTCTCATCGTCGTTCTAGTACCAAGCTATATTACTAAGATTGAAATCCCGGTACATTCCCCCAAGGGAAATTTTTGATGTTTCCGATATTTTCCGCCATAAAGCGGACACATAGCTTTATGGCGGACGGTGTCGCTAGTGTCGATAAGAAGAACAAGAAAAATTTCCCTTGGGGACCTAAAAGCGTAATATACCGAAATCCCCAACAACGATTAATTTGTGTTTTTCTTCAAAAGACGCAAATAGCTTGGAGATATTATCTACATGTTTGTTATAAACATCAACTGAACTCAAAGGTGGTAAATAGCTATTAAAAATATATACTTTTTTGCCACTATACATAGAACAGTCGCTCTATACTTGCGCCTCTCACGACAATTAGACGATTAGTGGTCGTCGCTCAGCAATAACTTATATTACAGACTAATAAATTATTCTTAAGACCAAGTACTCCATACGATACAGAATAAATCATATTTCGACTTTCGTATGCAGCGCCTGCGCAGTTTCGTCACTTTCTTTACAAATAGCGTTCTCCTAAAATAACTTGTAATCTAGTTTCTCTTCACATCCTCTACTTTGAACACCATTTATAAAAAACCCCAATGATGAGGCGATTTTTCGAAGTGAGACAAGCTATGCGTTTGCGCTCATTTATTAAGCTCTGTTAAATCTTGAATATAATTTTCAATCGTTACTTATATCTACCCTTGATGAATATTGAATACCGAAAAAAGGACAAGTTTATGAAATTTCAAAGAACAAAAATTAAGTATTGGCGTTGACCAAAATGCATAATTATTTTCAAAATATTGAAAAATAAAATTGAACTTAGACTAGACAAAAATATAAATACATACGCTTTGAAAGCCTCGCTTTCCATCGGAAAATCATTTAAGAAATCATTTTTTCCTTATAAAATTTTGTTCTGTATGAATTTTTAATCGGCTTAATTGATTTGCCATGGGAGGAGATGAATTAAAGAAGACTTTACTAATTTGTGTTGTCTCTTTCCGACATCCTCTCCATGATTTTCTGATGGAAAGAGCCTCAATGTATGGACATAGCTAATCACTTTAATACCAAAGTGAAACTACAAGTATGTAGATTTACAAAGAAGTTCCATCTATAACCCTTTAAGCATTGAACATTTGAACGTTCCAGATTCAAATAATATTTAAAGCACAACCGACTATAAAAAACTGATATGATGGCGCAATCGATTTGATGATTAGAATTCATAAATAAAAGTATGTAAAATTTATTTATGTAAACTAATTCTGCTTTGATTAAAAAAAAATCAAATTGTGAACGTCGAATTAAAAAATAATGAACTGAAATTTCATAATTTTAAACCGAGCGACTGTCGTTGGTCGTGTTATGTATAATTTTGGAATAGCATCTATTTAGTCCAACCTTTGCCTTTTGCAAATTCGCTACTACTTTGTTTAACCCATAAGTAACTTTTTTATACCCTTCGCTTATTAAGCGTAAAGGGTATATTAACTTTGTCATGAAGTTTGTAACGCATTGAAGGAAGCATCTCCGACCATATAAAATATGTATATATATGATCAGCGTGACGAGCTGAGTCGATTGGACGATGTCCGTCTGTCCGTCTGTCCGTCTGTCTGTCTGTCTGTCTGTTGCGACGCGTTTTGCTCGGCCAGTTTAGAAGCTATGGAGCTGAAATTTTGCACACATGCTTATTTTTGTTGCAGGCAGTTTGTATGTTTGAATCGCTAAAATCCGCCAAGGGGGTCTTGGGGCTGTCATACAAACCTACCCCCCAAATTTAGGTTCTTCTTAGAAAAACTTTTTTATTTATGCACCAATTTCAATCAAATTTCACACAAATGTGTTTTAATTGGTAACACACAATATATGTAAAAATCGACCAAATCGGACAATGGGGTCGTGGGGCTGCCATACACACCTAGTCTCCAAATTATATTCTTCTAAGAAAAACTTTTTTATTTTCTTATCGATTTCAATCAAATTTCGTACAAATGTGTTTCTAGTAATACCACAAAACATATGTCAAAATGGACCAAATCGGATCATGGGGTCATGGGGCTGTCATATAAACCTAGCTCCCCAAATTAAGTTCTTCTAAGAATTTTTTTTTATTTATACAACAATTTCAACCAAACTTCACACAAATGTGTTTCTATTGATGACACAAAACATATGTATAAATAGATGGAGTCGGACCATGTGGTCATGGGGCTACCATACAAGCCTAGCCCCCCAAATAAATTTTTTCTAAGAAAAACGTTTTTATTTGCACACCAATTTCAATCAAACCTCAGAAAATTATATTTGTATTGATGCCACATAACAAACGTGAAATCGGACTATTGGGTCGTGGGGCTGCCATACAAACTTGACCCCCAAAATTAGGTTCTTCTAAAAAATACTTTTTTATTTGGACACAAATTTCAACTAAACCTCATGGAAATGTATTTTTAGTGATAGTACAAAACATATGCAAAAATGAATTATATCGGACCATGGGGTCATGGGGCTGGCATATAAACCCAACCCCCAAATTAGGTTCTTCGAAGAAAACCTTTTCGATTTGTCCACCAATCTAAACCAAATATGTTTTAATTTATGTCACAAACATATGTAAAAATTGATGGGAAAGCCATTGGGCTGCCCTACAACCCCCTTCCCCCTCTTTTTGGTTCTTATAAGAAACCCACGTCCCGCTTCGCCCAATAAATCTTCGCCACGGCACTTATGAGAAAATTCAAAAGCATGGAAGCGGGGAGGACTAAACACTAGTCATAGGTAAGCCCGAAAAACCGTTTAGACCGAGGGGAGCGAAGGGTATCCAAATTTCGGCCGCGCCCGAAATTAGCCTCGGTCTCGTTTTTAAATCCAATAGTCCTACTATGATTCTAATTTTAAATAGGTATATTAAAAATTTAAGGAACCCTTTGATTAAAAAAAAATGATCTCATACTGAAATTAACACGGTCGGGTTTTTTGAGGGCTTTACGAAACAAGAAGTGCAGTCCGAGGTAAGCGACCCTAATTTGCTGGTCTTTTGATCCTTCAGCTCCATTATGGACAATGGACTCCAATATTCCAATGTCATGTGGTTGGAAAAAAATGTCAACTTAACCATTTCAATGTACCGTTATCAAATTGTGTTAGAACTTTCAAAATAGAAGGTTTTTTTTGTGAAATTTCAAGTGATTTCAAAAACTGTAGAGGCTGCCATTCAATAGGCCGATCACACATCAACTTATTATTCACCATTATTAATTAGCGGGGTTTCAAATTTTTTAAATGTAACTATTTTTGCAAGCATTTTACGATAATGTCCGTGGCAAAATTGAAAAAGACGACATTTCCAGTAATTTTCGCTTAAATGGTTTTTTTTCTATCCTTTAAAAAGTAACCGAGATACGAGTTAATGAAATGATTGATGAAATAGCGTGCAAATCAATATTGAACATTTTGTTATAAAATTTGGAATATACATTCTGAATAATATAATTGATTGTTGTATGGCCGTTTTGAGAGATAGATTACTTTTTTCTATTTTCGATATAAATGAAATACAACATTTAATTGGCAGCATTTGCACAATTTTGTGATTCCTTAGGTGCATTATATTAAGAGTTACAGTGGCAAATAAAAATTTCAAATATAGCAAATCGTACATTATATTTTTGGGTCTGGGGTATAATTTTCTAGGATAAAGTCTAGAGCGTCATATGTCTATGTATATTTATAAAACAAATTCCATGTAGATTATTTCTTCCTTGGAATATATTGTGGTTAGACTCCTAGTTTTCCATGTATTTAAAAAAAAAATGAATTTAATGTCAAATTCTACCGATTTTTTTTACTAAAGGTACGTGTTCGTAAAGACGACTCATGCGACGATCGCGATCGCAGCTAAACAAACCTCCCAGGGCCGGATTTAGCTTCTATGGCGCCCCTGGGCAGTAACCAAATAGCCGCCCTCCGCCACTAGTTAAATTTAAAAGTAGTCTGAGTTGTGTACACATGCTAGGCAAAACGTTAGCTGTGCTGTAGTATGTGAGAAGAAACTTTCATATTTTTACGCGAGTGACCGATGTTATTTTGTTTGCTGGACAATATGGTGCTTCCGAGGAATGGGGCCAAGTGAAGGCCCATGGGGCTCGGACCTTCCCAATTTTTTTTTTTTAAAAAGCATTGAAATTCAGCATGCATTACATCGACTGTACATTTTCTTCAGAATGTGTTCAGAATGTTTTCTAAATACCTTTCCACTTTCGGATTTTTTTTTCATTTTTTTGTCGTTTTAGAAGTCATAAACGAATAACCTAACCTCGAAAACTAAAATTTTTCATTAGTATCATGTGAAATGATTTTTTGGCAGTTTTCCGTCTTTTGTTTCCGGAGGAAAATTACATTTCGAAAGTTTAAACTTACAAATTGTGAAATTTTTTTTTAAACCTGTTCACACAACAGAAACATGTTACTGAAAATTGTAGCTAATGTAATAATTTCTAAAATCCCGAGTGTGCAGGTGTCACCCCTAAACCAAATTCTAGCTACATCCCAGTTCCTTCGCAGCTAATTTTAAGTAGGAAGAAAATAAACTAGTCATAGAAAACTCGAAAATGTGTGCTTGCTTTTACTAACTATAGGGACACTGGGCCACACACACAGAATCCATGGGAGAATCCATGTGTGGGCGGCCGCCTAAAGTTGCCAAGTTTTAGATCAGTCTATCCCAGAGAGTCGTTTAGTACGAAAGCTAGTTTTGGCAATGTACTTTAAAAAAAAAATTTTTCTTATACAAGTATACCTTGGCAGCGGTCAAGATATAACGGCAAATACCCATACATTTGACGAGTCATGTAGTGGGGAAATCATGTTTTGATTACTTGTCCAATGTTTAATGTAGGTTCAGGAATTTCTTGATTGTTGCAGGGATCTGGAGCGGAGAAGGTCCAAGCGAAAGAAACTCCCGGAGTGAGGAGCGTTTTTTTCGTCGAAGCGGAGTGGATCGACTTTTTTTGAAAAAACTCGAGATATATATAAAATAATAAATAAATAAAAAGTATTGAATTGACATTTTACCCTGATTTATTCCACTTTTAATTACATGTAAGATTTGTACAATATTCAAACGTTTGCACTAATCTTTATCCATATCGTACAAAAAGATACTGTCAGAAGAGAGTCATGTGTCAAATTTGTTCGAGTGGTAGCGGAGCGATAAAATTGGGCTGCTCCGGATCCCTGATTATTGCACCCAAAAGCTCCTCAAGGCTTCCTATTAAAATAGACACTGAAATATATGCTAGATCCCTTCCCATGTTTAAGTTGAAGCCATATCTTGCGTAAATACTTTTTACTTCTAGAGTCGCTGAACTATGCGCCACCAGTATGCTACTCGGAATGAATGCTAAAAGAATTTTGCAGGAAAGTTGTCCCAACTTTTGTAGATGGAGATTCACATTCAAATTTCAGTCGATTGTGCGATTGGGCGCCCTGGAATATATCTAACTTGAATAAAATGGAATTAAAGTTTTTGTCGAATTATGTCAACGGCTCTTCGAGTTTTCAAAATGCACCTTCCACAAGGGGTATATTTAAAAACTGCCGCCCCGGGCAGTTGCCCAGGTTGCCCATATGGGAAATCCGGCCCTGAAACCTCCGGTTCTGAGCATATATGCGTATATTTTCAACACAGACATGTTCCTTTAGATCATAGTCGACTCAAAGAAAGTATCACAATTCAAAAAATATGCAAATACAGCTCGGATTTGGATGTAAAAGTACGATCGCTGAGCGATCGTCACATGAGTCGTCTCTACGAACACGTACCTTAAAGCTGCGCGCGCATAGCGTCCTCGAAGTCACAAATTTGCATTTAGCAAAGAGGGAACCATTTTATCCAACTTATAAAAAAACTTGAACTAGCGCAATTGTTTCTACGCCGTTATATAAATTTTCCTTAAAGTTACTGGCCTAGATAACAACAATGTTTATACAAATTTCATTAATGCGCATTTTAGTTTAATGCTATCGACTCTACCAGCATTGCAGATACACTCGAAGCTCGCATGCATAAAGTATGAAAAGAAATTCGAAAATTATTGAAACTAAAAAAAATTAAATCCATTGGTAGTTGTTTAAACGTACCTATCCTTATTATTATTTTTTGTCACAAAGTAAAGAATTATTAAAGTTTACTTTGGGCCAAAAATGTTTACCACGTCCACAAATCTAAAAAGCAAAAAAATAATATCGAAAATCTGGTCCCATGGGTTTTTGCCGAAAAAAACTTTAAGGGATAAAAATGTCTCTTATTAAATTTGCCATTATTTTGAAAATTTGAGCAATAGAGTAGCGAGGATTTGCTGTCCACTTCCTAGTTCTAGTAACTTTTCCCTGTCAAAATGTATAGCATCAGTTACACATAAATGCGATTTTTTGGTTTGTCGTGGAGAGAGAAGAGGGGAAGTGTTTTTTTTAGCAAGAATAAGGGGACCAATAATTAAATTTTTACACCATTTATTTAAGAACAATGACAAGTGCCTCAATGATAGACTTCTTCAAATTTTTAACATAGGTATAGAAAGATTTCATTAATCGTTCCATAAGCATAAATTTATTGGAAAACTACAGTCATTCCGATTGGATCTGTGTTAAAGGGCTATTGTATGCTCAAAGCGTTTGGCGAATTTTCTAGGATGAAGTATTCTCGGAGCATTTATTTTACACGTACCTTCAAAGCACTCAAATCACAGTCGAATTCGATTCTAGGCAAAAAATTAAATATACAAAGCGGTGTTAGAAAATGATCCCATTCAACTAAGCTGAGCGAAAATAACTCCCAGTACCTACGAGTATTATTAGTTTTGGTGACCTCTGTTAAATGAAAATAAACCGTAGCCATAAGCGTTTAATTTGCGTCCAAAATCTTATGATTTTAATTAGGTTTTTTTATTTTATTTTAAAAAAAAATTAAACATAGGTAACCGAAAAAAAACAAAGGAAAGATAAAAATGTGCAAGAATTTTATTTAACATCTTTAAGCTCCAATTAGTATCACGAACGAAAATGTAATCCCTCAATTTTATAATTACCCTACGAGTAATTTAAATCAAAATTAATTGTAAGAAAATTAAAGCAATTTGTTTCTTCCAAATCCCTGAAATTAATAGTTGCAAATATATTTCTGCGTTTTTTAGCACACATATTTTTTTTATAGGTTAGTTTCGACATGGTTCAATAACAATGTAGGCAACAATTTTCGTTGTATATCTCTATAATAATTAACATTATTATAATCGCGTTACAAGGCATCATAAAAATAAGATGTTTTTTTTCATATTTTGTTAAACAAATGTTACTTTAAATTTGCATATTTTTTACACGGTTAATTTGCCTATAAAGTACGTAGATAATATTTATGTGTATATATTTAGTATGCACAGCGCACAAGTTAATTATATCAAATTAAAATTCAATCATTATTACAAGAGCTTAGGCGTTCAAAACACAAATAACGTTTTAAAAGCAATTTATATAAAAAGTGTTTTGTCATATTGTATTTTTCGTTCTATTATACATTTTTTTCTTAAGTTGTATATAATTAGGTAAATGTTATTGAGACTGTAGTACTTTGAATGCGTATGATTCAATAATGTAATTCGAAGGTTACGGTATAGCTATCCTATAAGAATTTATTAAACATATTAGAATATTATGATTTTACTGGTTTCAATACAATTCATTCAATCCTACTTATTTTCCAATTTATTTGAATATGAATCGTTTAGGGCAATTCACATATCTTCTTAATTCTCACATACTTCAACACTGTACCTTATCTATATCTTCAACCACAAAAAAATCTAATTTCAATCACGTTTTTGTGTAATATCTGATTTTTCGATATCAATGTCGGCATATTAGCTTAGAACTCTGTTTTTTTTTGTCACTCTATCGGAAGAAGACAAAAAAGCAAGCCGTAGAAATGAAAAATAAATATTATGTACAAAAATTGAGGGTGAATTTGTTTAATCTTTGTATTTGTTCAATCTAAATTTATCGACAATCATAACGAAACAATTTGAAATATGGGGGCCGCGCTCGATGGAATAAGTGAAGCTAAACACTAAAAAGACTAGACAAAGGGGTAGGTAATGCTCTTTGTAAAAATATTTGATAATAATAATTGACGATAGACAAAATTTGAGTAAAAAAAAAAAATGAAGTGATTTTTTCTTTGTCGGAACGGTGACAATTGGGCGTTGATATGCCTATAGTTGGAATTGTGTACATAGAAATTAGGGTTTATTGTTTTTGTTCATGGAGTGGAATTGAAAATGTTTTTTATTTTAATTTGTAATGCTTTCTAGTTTTAAAAGTATCTTTTTCAAATGAGGGAATATTTATCCTGGGACCGTTTTCAAGGCAAATTCACCTTTTTTTCAATACAAAGTACCTACATATTATGCTCGGCGAAATTATTGAAACAACAAAAAATACCATGGTATAGCGTATAGCAGCATTTAAAGCCTCATAACTTTTCAACTAGTATCAAATTGGTGATATATTTTTTTCAGTTTGATTCTTTGGTATGTTGTTGAAAGAACAAAAAAGAACCATCTTTTAACTCCAACAAATAACGGCAAAAAAGGTATAATATGAAGTGGCAAAATTATTTACACATCCATTCAATATACAGGCAAAATTATTTACACACTTTGATAATAACTGCATTTGCTAAGTAACGGTTCTAAATTTCCATGGCAAATTGACGCAGTGTGGGACAGAGTGTTGTTTTATTCAGTATTGTAAGGTTTTCCAGCAATTGAACTTTCGATAGAAAAAAAGGCGGCCATTGTGGCAGAGTTTAATAGAGGTATTTCGGCAATAGAGCTTTCAAAAAAATATGGATGTTCCCGGAAAACTATTTATTATCAAGTTCGGAAGTTCAATCAATACGGTAGTGTGAGAACTAAAAGAGGCAGAGGAAGGAAAAGAGCTACAACCAGGAAGGATGATTCTAAAGTAGCCTGTTCCTTTAAGAACAAATTATATTATACCCTTCTGAAAAGATCCAGAACGTACTTGCAGACCTGAATGTTAGGATAAGCTAAAGAACATTGCGAAGAAGGTTGAACGAAAATAAAATAAAAGCTTATGTCGTCCAAAAAAAGCCCTACATTACACAGAAAAACAGACAAGCGAGATTACAATCTGCTAAAGATCACATTTCCAATCCACCAGAGTTTTGGAGGAGCATTCTGTGGACGGATGAGACAACTTGCTCCTATGAACGTAAATTTTACTACGCTGATACAAAAACTAAAACTAGGCAACCCGTCACCCATCCTATAAGGCATTCTAAGGGTGGTCAAATAATGATATGGGGTTGCATATCATACAGTGGCGTTCGACCCCTTGTTAGATGCCCCGATAATATGACACAGTCACTTTATTTAGAAATCCTAAATGATGTTGGACTATTCGCGGGCTCAGAATAATGTGCCCATACATACATGCAGAAAAATTAGGCGATACTTAACTGAAATGGAGCAAGAAGTGTTGAAATGGCCTGCCCAGAGTCCGGATCGAAACGTAATTGAGAATCTATGGCACATGGTTAAATCCAAAATTCCTCAAAATATTGGTAGGAGCCTAAATCAGACTTGGAAGGACTTCATTGCGGCTTGGAGCTCAATTTCATCAGAGCAAGTACAAATACTAATAGACTCGATGCCGAGACGCCTCCCAGAAGTCATTGCGTCAAAAGGAGGCAACACATCTTACTAAGTAACGTTATTTTACATGACCATTTACTTCAATTTAAAGAAATAAAAAATTTTCCCTTACAGATGTGAAATAAAATGAAGCTAATATATTTGTGGAAATAATTTTGCCTGTTCTCAATGGATGTGTAAATAATTTTGTCATTCATATTTTTATATTTTTTCTTCTGTCATTCGTTGAAAGTTATTTTTTTTTGTATCATGTGCTTAAAGAAGATGCTGAAGATTAAAACTGTGTAAAAATATTGAATGATTTTTTCTTAGTTTAAAAGTTATAGTGCATTATAGGCTGCTATTGCATGGCATTTTCGGTTGTGTAAATAATTGTGCCGAGATCTGTATATGTACACTAAATAAAATCAATAATTTCGTAAAGGAAATAATTAACGCTTTAACAAATTAAACTAATCTTTCAGCAAACCACTTGCCATTGTCGAATCGCTAATTTGTTTTGTTAAAGCGTTAATTTCATTTGCGAAATCGTTAATTTCATTTGATGTACAGTTAATTTGTGTTGAGAAAATGGTGAATTTGTCTCGATAATGGTATATACCATTTTTAAGACAAATTCACCTTTTTCTCAACACAAATTAACGATACATCAAATGAAATTGACTATTTATCAAAGAAAATTAACGCTTTAACCACTCAAAACAACGGTTTTGCAAATAACATTAACCCTTTAACAAGTCAAATTAATCATTCAGCAAATCACTTGTCATTGTCAAATTGTTCATTTGTCTTGTTAAAGTGTTAATTTCATTTGCGAAATCGTTAATTGTAGTTGTTAAAGCGTTAATTTCATTTGGTATATAGTTAATTTGTGTTGAGAAAAAGGTGAATTTGTCTTGAAAATGGACGCGAGAAGTCGATTGAGCGATGTCCGTCTGTTTCTATACAAACTAGTCCCACAGATTTTAAGCCTCCCCGGGGCGAAATTTGGTATACGCAATTTTATTTTTAGTGTACGCTGTATATATGTCGGAACGAAAGAAATCGGCCCATAGCGTCTGCCATAGAAAGCAGCACAAAATCCAAAATTATGGGTTCTTCTAAGAAAAACTTTTTTCATTATGAACCAATCTTAACCAAACTTAATCCAAGTATGCTCCTAGTGAAGCATCAAAATATATCCAGGAATAGATGGAATCAGAGCACTACGTCATAGGGTTGTCATACAATCCACAACCCGAAAATTAAGTTCTTCTAAGAAAAACTTTTTTTCCCTATCTTTAGCAAACTTCATCCAATTTAGTCTCGGAATTAGCCTCGGTCTCGTCGCCTTGGAAGAAGTTCATTATCATCGAAAGTCAACCAGAAATAAGCTTCATAGCATAGATGATTTATTTTCCCTAAATTTTTCAAAATATATACTTGAGAATTCGGAATTTTAGCGAATTATGCCATTTACAGAGGTTTGACACGATTGTGATGGCATTGGTTCCTGTTGGGCCTTATAATTAGGTGATAATTATGAGTTTAAAATTCGTATGTCTTTAAACATGGCTGCGCAGGTTTTTTTTTTTAATTTTGTAGCTTTTTACTATTGCACTCCATTATTGTGCATTTGAAAAATAAAATAAGATTCCCAACGCAGAATATTTTCAACTAACAAATGATGTCCGAAAAAAGAAGCAATTATCATATTTTAATGATTTTCATCATCATAAACGAATTTGTAAATAAGAATGCCTTGTGGCTATTGATTGACTATGCACGTTTTTGAACACGTTTACAGATTGGTCCTTCAGTCCCACATATAAAAGGCGTACCAGACATTTTCCACCAAAGTAAAAACTTTCCAATTCATATTTTAAAAATTCTCATAATTTCATAATTATTTATTATTCATATGACATTCGAATAGCATCAATCATAAATCATAAAACTTAAAGTAAGCGCAACAAGTTGACAAGTCCTTTGCCAATTTTTAAAATGTCTTCACGTTTCCAATATGCGATATGATCAAGCAAAACCTAGACACACAAAACATACTTTGACATTGAATGCTCCGGAAGAAAAAGAGATTTTACCACTATGCCGGCGCTTCGTAATCATACACTTGGCATCAAATTGCTCACATCCTTTAATGCCTTTTTCGATTGCAATCATTGAAAGTCGCGGCAAAGGTTGTCTCCTCAACCAATACGAATTTATGTATATGGATAATATCCTGACTTTATGGAAATTGAATAAAAACCAATATTTCTTATAATATTTCACATATAGGTACACAATATCGTATATTGATATGATCTCACTCCCGACTCGATCATTGACTGATGATCATCATCATCATATGAGGTATGGGGCATTATTACAAGAGTTCCTTCCATCAAGCTACCGGCTCTCCTCGAGTATTCGTATCATTCTTATGTTTTCCCTGGTGAGCAGACGGATGAGATGTTGTGGAATTCAAAACGTGCGCTTTTGAAAATCGTTCAACTGTCGATCGTGATTCCCAAGATCGAGAGTCTGAGCGCCCTCACTTATTGCTATGTCCAACCACACACACTATATGGAGTGACAAAAAACTCATCAAATGATGAAATAACTTAACGATCGATTGAAAACGATTCGAGATCGAGGCGAAGGAAATCTCTGGAGAAGTTGCGAGACTTATTGATAGCTCGATGACTCCTCTATACTAATACACTATGAAGAACCAAATCTGAAATTTATGAATTATTAATTGCACATCGTTGGTGCGTCGTCAGTGTACGACACGAGTAGCAGCGTAGTGTTGCGTAGGCTTTCAGTTCGACGCGTATATTGATCAAACTCATATAAAAATGATCAAGCATCGTGCAAGGTATCGCCTGTGAAACAAAAAACCCATAAACGACAGATCATACCAAAGTATTGGAAGTCTGCGCAGCAAGGAAGTACATATAGAGGGCGACGAAGTCAGAATCCGATCAACCACTTGATCAATATCTTATCAATTGGTATAAGAAAACTCAAAGGAATCTTGTCAGCAGCGAGTCGCAATATGTGTGTTTCGATATCGATTGTATATGACAACATTCGCGAGACATTCACATGATTACCGTGAACACTGAACATACTCGCACTATAATAGTAGGTAACCTGTGGTAGATTGTCTGTCAGATCGTTTTGTCACGGTCGCTTTTTGACAAGTTTGCCTGATGCTAGCTTGTTAGAAGGCTTTAGGAAATGTGACTATCCTGGACCGAATGAGACATACGGAAGTGTATGTAGGTATGATGGGAATTTTACCATTTATCTTCAATAACAATTACTTATAATCAATATGTGTAAAGCGAATTTTGAACTATACACGTTCACCAGACCGAACATAACCAAATGCAAATCCAGTTGAAAAAAAAACAACCTAAACCAGTCCTTAAAACCAACTATACATGTTATCAGAATGCAATAAAAATTTATCAAATTAAAAATAAATTTAAATTCTCATACGGATCGGGGAGCGTGAAAAAAAAACCTTTCGAACACCACCAAAAATTAGTCGTGTCTGGATGTGCTGGATTTTACAAGACCATGGACACTCTATCCGACTTCCATATACGTGATTCTCCCATGAATATTTATGGGCATACAAATAAAAGGATATATGCATTTTTGCAGCTTTTTTTTATCATATAATTTGATATTGGTGTAAGTTCGTGATAAATTAATTAGCCAATAAATAGAATACCATTGCGACCGATTCATATGTGATTGTTTTGGTTAAATACAGGTACATATGGCACATACATACATACATGAGTCCCGGGGATAGCTATAGGTTACTGAACGTTTCCAGTAAAATTTCATGTTTGAATATTTGGTCATTCATTAATTAAATAAATTTTTAATCAATTTTTTCCATGTCAGTCTCTCCGAGGCAAATGGCAAAAGGAATTTTAATTAGTCGAGGAATATGTATATAAATACTTCGCGTGTATACATATTAATTCAGGCGCTACTTGAATTCACATTGTGTTGTTGATATATGATTTTTTTCTAATTGTTGAAAAATGCTCTCTAATGAATTATTCAACAATTAAAAATGTAGATAAAAATATATGGATGCACTCGCTGCTCTATGGCGTGCGGAGTTATGGTATATTGAACGAACAAATATATAAATTGAAATTCGAATCAAGCCAGATGTCTTGTAATATAATAAATGTTATGCAAGTATAATATATACTGAAAAATGTTCTGCTCTTGTACCTATTTCTTTTTTTTAAGAATATTTTTTTTTTAATTTAAAGATTGTAAAAAGAATGGATGTATCTAATTTGTAAAAGCATATAGTATAGTCTGTTGTGTTGTAAAATATGCGAAAGGATGTGAGTATACACATTCCAATCAATTTAACAACATATTTTGTCCTATGAATGATACACGAGGTACACACACTTTACAGCACAGCAATTGTTAATTTTTAATTTGTTATTTATTACATATTTAGCCGAAACAAGAGATTCAGAAATTAATATGTCATAATTTTAATTATTGTGTATAACGATAATTTCAATTAGTAAGTACAACGTTGACGTACATACGTATTAAAAATAATTATGGTCTGATGAATTCCATTCCTATTTCGATTAGGGCGACGGACGTAGCGTGCTTACTGTTTTAGGGCCGTCGTTCAGTTTAGGCGTAAGATTGAGCTAAGCGGCGCACCTGCGGCACACGTTTCAACAAACTGAAAAAGCTTTACACGCGAAAAAGTTAGGAATTTCTTCAACTATGGTACTGGAAGATTTCTTTAGATGTTTGCAATGAATCAGTTTGCACTTTCAATTGAAAAGCGGGGAGATATCGGCTTAGAATTATTTATATCTTTTTTTTCCGAAGTCAAATTCCTTGTGAATCTGCTGCGACTCTAATTGGTTAGCTTTTAATGCATGCCATGTTGTATTTTTTATTTATTATTACATTAGGAGAATTTCGCTCAAACTTTTCTGCGAAATTAAACTTTTCGCAAGATATTGGAAGTACGAGGAAATTTTGTACCAAAAATACACTAATCTAATTCTTCGATTGCCTAAAATATTTTTGACAATCTGACAATGTTTTGTGGCTAACCTCAAATTCGCAAAATTTTCAAAGAAATAAAAACATTTCTTCAAAATTTTTAAAGAAAATTCCCACTCAAATTTTTGTCTTTTCTTTTTGTACAAAAAAAACCTGTCCTTTCGCGCAAAATTTTCCTATGAGGCTTATACTTCGGCGGCAAGAAAAAGTTGTACTACCCGACTGAAAAAAGTTCCACGTCTACGAAAGTGATCTGCGCGTAATAAGGCAAGGATTTAACCCTCCGTCAGACACATGTTATGATAGTCACATTCGTAACACTGGGGTCTGGCCAGACCCACTGTGCCTAGTACACTCGTAGGTAATATTTTTGAATCTCTTTTTACCTAATTGAACACTTATATTATGTGGGCATACAATACTTATATATTTGAGTAATTTTCGTATTTATATGTGTGAATAACTGCTTCAATGTTATCGTCTTTCTCTGCAGCTCTCTCGAGTTCCAAATCGTTAGCTAGCGCGGCAGCTAGTCATGCATAGAAATCAGCATCAAACGTACCATATTCATGCGAATATACTCGTTATTCGTGTAACATAACGATACAAAATAAAATGAGTAATGGTTTTCGTTTTCCCATGCATTTTAGTTTTTCGAAATTCTGTATTTATATCTCATATGACGTCACGTTGCCACTTGACGTCATATCGTTTTTACCAGGACATTGATGTGTAGGTACCAAAATTTGCTATTGTTTCTATAATTTTCTACATAAATTTTATTGTATGTCAACATACGATAAGAAATTAGTTGATATTTCACACACATCACGATTGGGTCTGGCCAGACCCCATGTGTTACGAATGCGACATGTACATCAAAATGTCCTTATAACTCATCGCTATCTAGTTGTTGCGCAGATTTGAAGCTAACAATATTTTAGGAAGCTACCGGAAATTTCAACTAAGTAGCTAAATTAGAAACATGTTAAAATTAGTATATCAAATTCGAAAAAGGTCTGGTCAGACCCCAGTGTCAGTCCGAGGGTTAAGATAGTTTTTGGTTAAGAAATTCGAAGTCTCATTTTTGCACATAATTTTCCCTAATATGTTGACTATCCCAAATATTTCAAAATTATTGAAACGATGCCTGGCATTGATTACAATTCCTATGCATATTTGCCATTGTGTACCATCCGCAAACTATGTACGAAAATATAGTTAATTTTTTTTTTGATTATGTTTCTGAGAAACATTTTTTCAATGCTATATAGTAGCCAACAGATCCAATCATTTTTAGATCGATCGATTGCAAAAGTTTTTCTGGCCCCTTAAAAATGTTTTGCCTGGAAAATGCGGTTTGTGTGCACCCGAGGCTTTTACTGAACATGTTTCCAAAAGTTGACAATAACAACTGCTATACCAAGTCACGTAATTTTTTATTGCTTCGGGTCTTACAGCGGGGAGAAATCACCTCGAGCAGAGTGTAGGCAAAACATTAAGCCTTCAAGATTTGATGGACTCAATGTTGCAGGGGCATATTGATTATATTAATAGAATGAATCGAGACTTTGTTTTTTTTATTTCGGTGCTATGTTTTTCCTTCCTTTTTAAATTTTTTAATACTGGCTTCAACTTGCATTAATGGATCTATTTGTGTATTCGATTCCTATGCATGTGTTCCGCAGCTTTTTAGGCAAAATATCGGGAAATTTAATATCATTGGAGTTGATTAGATAGTCCCAACCATATTCTTGTTAAAAAAAAAGGTACGCATAATATAAATTCTTTACCACGCGTTCATGGTAAATTGGTGATTACAAATTGATCAACGTTTCGCGAAAACGCATATAGAAAATTATTTTCGAAATTAAATCACAATCTAACACCCTTCAATAATGCCATATCTTTTGAAAATGTTCTTCAACAAAATTTAGAAACCAGACAAGAAGTAACAATTTGAGTAACAACGACATATACATATTTGTGAATTATTTTTCGCCGAATTTTAGACAGCTGCTGAGATCATTGTATCACCTGTCATCCAAAAACATTCAGGTAACCCAAAACAACTTTGAAAGCCAAAATTGTTAGGCTAAAATATTTAAATTAAGGACGGACGGAAAAGTGGCTTAAAATAGACAGAGTTGATGTGGTGTGAAACAAATGCATAAAGCGAAAAAAATTTCGGGAGGGGTCCGGACCCCATGGACCCCTCCCCTGGCTACGTCCCTGGCCGTTGCCTATGCTATTGTTTCGATTTCTTTTTCTAATGAACATTTCCTATTAAATTAATTCGCAGTTCCACTTGCTTTCAGCCCAAGGAGTCGCTGCAAATGCTTTAAAAAAAAGAATTTCTGAATTTTTGCTATAGGGATGGTTCTCTGATTATGGAAAAAAATGGGCCCCAAATTTGGCTGAAATTTAAGATATTCCTTCTTCTTAAGAAAAACTATCGCCAGTCAACTATCGCCTTACAGAATGTCGGTTCAGCTTGCGTACAAGTCCGCAACTCAGTGGGACATTTTCATGTTTTCAACAAATGCTAATGTACAGTACTGATGCAACCGCGAAATCATTTATACATTATTTCGTGACGATTTGCTTTTCGAATTTGACTCTTTTTGGGTCGTTCAACAAAAGATTAACGAAAGTTGAAAATGAGTTGAACCTAAGTTGAAAGTTATACTTTTTGGGTCATTCAACAAAAGTTGAACGAAAGCTGAACGTGAGTTGAACCTAAGTTGAAAGTTACACTTTTTGGGTCGTTCAACAAAAGTTGAACGAAAGTTGAACGTGAGTTGAACCTAAGTTGAACGTGAGTTGAACCTAAGTTGAACGTGAGTTGAACCTAAGTTGAAAGTTACTTTTTTTGGGTCGTTCAACAAAAGTTGAACGTGAGTTGAACCTAAGTTGAAAGTAACACTTTTTGGGTCGTTCATCAAAAGTTGAACGAAAGTTGAACGTGAGTTGAACCTAAGTTGAAAGTTACACTTTTTGGGTCGTTCGACAAAAGTTGAACGAAAGTTGAACCTAAGTTGAAAGTAACACTTTTTGGGTCGTTCAACAAAAGTTGAATGAAAGTTGAACGTGAGTTGAACCTAAGTTGAAAGTAACACTTTTTGGGTCGTTCAACAAAAGTTGAACGAAAGTTGAACGTGAGTTGAACCTAAGTTGAAAGTTACTCTTTTTGGGTCGTTCAACAAAAGTTGAACGAAAGTTGAACGTGAGTTGAACCTAAGTTGAAAGTTACACTTTTTGGGTCGTTCAACAAAAGTTAAACGAAAGTTGAACGTGAGTTGAACCTAAGTTGAAAGTAACACTTTTTGGGTCGTTCAACAAAAGTTGAACGAAAGTTGAACGTGAGTTGAACCTAAGTTGAAAGCTACACTTTTTGGGTCGTTCAACAAAAGTTGAACGTGGGTTGAACCTAAGTTGAAAGTTACACTTTTTGGGTCGTTCGACAAAAGTTGAACGAAAGTTGAACGTGAGTTGAACCTAAGTTGAAAGTAACACTTTTTGGGTCGTTCAACAAAAGTTGAACGAAAGTTGAACGTGAGCTGAACCTAAGTTGAAAGTTACACTTTCTGGGTCGTTCAACAAAAGTTGAACGAAAGTTGAACGTGAGTTGAACCTAAGTTGAAAGTTACACTTTTTGGGTCGTTCATCAAAAGTTGAACGAAAGTTGAACGTGAGTTGAACCTAAGTTGAAAGTTACACTTTTTGGGTCGTTCAACAAAAGTTGAACGAAAGTTGAACGTGGGTTTAACCTAAGTTCAAAGTTACACTTTTTGGGTCGTTCGACAAAAGTTGAACGAAAGTTGAACGTGAGTTGAACCTAAGTTGAAAGTAACACTTTTTGGGTCGTTCAACAAAAGTTGAACTAAAGTTGAACGTGAGTTGAACCTAAGTTGAAAGTTGAATTTGAGTTGAATTCGAGTTGAATTCGAGTTGAATTTAAGTTGAACCCAAGTTGAACCCAAGTGGAACCCAAGTTGAACCCAAGTTGAACCCAAGTTGAACGTAAATTGAACCCAAGCCCAACCTCTGTTGAACCTTGAATGGCACCCAACACTCACAGGGTAGCACCTAGCCCAACTTCCGTTGAAACCTTGAATGGCACCCAAAATTCACAGGGTACTACCTGTAATGCCAAAAACGTAACGCTTTTTCGTTGCAATTTTCGTGACGATTTTCGATTTATGTGCCAGAGTCAAGACATAAAAATGTCAAAAAACATGTTATGTGCTGAAATTCGCAGAATTTCACATCCGGGTGATTTCCTTCACCAAATACAGGATTTTTGGGTCCTTAAAGCTTGTCTTTCTTTTCAAATAAGTCTCAATCCAAGATGATTTTGTCCCGTAACCTAAAAGATGCCAACGTGAATTATAATGCAACCGTGACAGATAGCAGATCAGACCAGGCAAAGTGAAATTTTTTTTCTTGAACCGAATTTCGGAACAATATAATTTCACGAAGGGCTTAATATTTTCCTGCTCAGAAAAGCCCGCCTTAAACAAACATCAAAAAACTGTCAGCACATTAGGTGGGCCCGCGGGCCCTTTTTTTTAACGCCTGATCGGTATTGTTCTTTGTGATCATCGAAAACAAATGATTGAAGCTTAACATTTGGACAAAAATTAAGCGATACAAAACCAGTACCAGCGGCCAGTGTCGTGTTTTCAATGATTTACACTTTATACTTGTTAAAACTTAATCGACATCTTTTTTAATTACATAATCTAGTAAAGCCTGCCTCGATATCAGATCACCAAAACGATTGCAAAAAACCCTCTCTCCGCAAACTGCTAGGAGCATATTTCTTTGAAGGAAGTTATGTTGTTGGTATTTTATCAATAGGTAAAAATTACTTCCTACACTAAATTCCTCAGCACCGTATCACTAATTAATTTCGGAGGGAGCTTGAACCCCCAAAACCCCTAGGTAGGATCGCCGCTGCAATGTTGTAATTCCAACATAATTGGGATTCAGTTAGTGGGTTTATGCACAGCATCCACAAAAATCTCAGAATAGCAGAAGCAAGACGAAAGTCAGCAAATACGGATAATGGCAAAACAATAAATAGCCAAAGCCACCTACAGTGAAGTGATGGTTTGTCACGGGAAGGGCTCAGGTTGTCTGGTTTTATTTGGGAAAAAGTTTTGTAAGTAATAGGAATGATCATTTTTTTATTGATAAGACTTGTGAATCGCAGTTTTTCCTCAAATTTGATTTTGTTTGTGTACGTCGTGTATTTTTGTACGCGTTTGTGGCCCTATAATTGAATTTATCCAGATTTAGTCGCTCCCAGATTCAAAAATTTAGGAAGAGAAAATTTAGTGTTTCAGATTTTATATGAATAGTGTTCTTCAAACATTGGTTATTCGCCAGTCTTGATGGTTGATGCAAGTTGTAACATTCTAACCAGAAATTAAGAAACACGTCGCGGCGGTGTCATCCTTTATGAGCCGGCAACATAGGAAAAATATCCACATGGACGTCAAAAATATAAGCCGAAATTATAGAAACTAGTTTGCTCTAATGCCTAACGGTATTCGACGGAGCAATTATGTTTTCCCTATCAGCAATTATTTCTTTCCGCATTTATGGGGGCCTGGAAGCTAACGTAATCTTATCCTCTATAAGCCCGTCAATAATTACGATGCCGAACAGAGTGATTAAAAATTAGACAATCGGACAAGATCCTGGTTGCGGCACTTTTTCTTCTAATTAAATATTTTACCAGTTCGCAGTGGTAAACGCACAGCAAAGTCATAAAAAAAAACAGTTTTCATCATAACAGAAAATGTTTTTGCTATATAAAAATATCAAAATATACAAACGTGAAGAGCTCACTGTGAAATTCATTTGAAAAAATTAGGCCACTAATTAGTACATAAGGAGCACGACAGGAAATCAATTCTGAAAAATTAAGCATCCTTTGAATATCCTTCAGATACCAAACATTCGCAGGCAAGCTATCCAGTAGAGGTTGGTGTTTGTGCTGTATTATGTGATGAATAAGAGCAACCTAATTTAAATTTGACTGTAAAGTTGAGCGTTTGCGGCCTATGTGCCATTTCCACTACGATCGTCCTTTATGTCGGTTTCTATCCTATTTTCGTAATGACTCCATAAAATATTACCTCCAGTGAACGTATTCATATATGCGCTGTAACTACTGATCCTTGGAAGTTTCCAAATTGATTAACCGGCTGGCTCACTAATTGTTACAAGTTCATAACCGTCCTGATATCACTTTTAGTGTAGTTACTAGGTGCTTTTCTTTTTTGTTACTTATATTTTGTTTTGGGGTGCTGAGCTCGAATCCGGTGCTTGCCACCAAAATTTCGTTGCGGAACAGGGCCAAAACCGCGAAAAAAAAAACAAAAATTTATCGGAGTTTTTGCGTTTTTTTGTTTATAACTTCGAAAGTGTACATTTCTCCGAAAACCTGTCCATTAAAATATTAGAGAAACATAATTGCGGGTCCAACGCGCCATTAATCATTAAAATGTATTAAGCGGTTTTGCTACAATTGATAGTAATTTTTTGGAGTTTTTTGCAATTTTGACCCTGTATTGCAACGGCGGGAAGTTACGGATTCAGGTTCTGCCCCAAAAATATATAATGTACAAGAAAAAGGCAACGTTTGCGACCAAAAATGAAAAACCGTTCAATCTTAAAATTTTATTCATAATATGGTACGATTTTGACCCTGTTCCGCACCTAAAAATGTCAGTGGGAAGCTCCGGAGTAGTGCTCAGCCCCCCAAGAAACATAAAAAACAAAAAAAAAAAAAAACATTTTGCAATCTGATGTACTAGGTTTATCATGTAAATAGTAACTACACTATTTAGTTATACATAGTAGTTTTATTCGCTTACGAAAAATTCCTGAAACATAATCAAATGTTATTCTTAACATTTTTATCTCAAATCCAATGGAATCTCGCCGCCATATAATTTTGAAATACTTCACTAGAGAAAAATGCAACAAAAGTCCAAACGGATTTATAAAATTCCTTTCCACACAACTCAATCAAAATTGTTGTCATATTCTTTGATTTCTTCATAGCAATGACATCAAATTAATGTGATGAATGTGCGCCTTAATAGCTTTATGCATCACATGATGGGTTCAACAAAATCTGCTGGCTGAAGTTGAAGCTTGACGCATCAAAGACAAATATTTTTATTATTATTATTTACAATGGATTAAAAGCTGATATTTATGACAAGCAAGAATTATTCGAATTTTTGAAATTACTTAAAGGGTAACCAACTTCCATATAGTGATGTATATAATTTGAAATATGTGTCATTATTTTTTTTATAAATTTTGTTGATGATATATTTACAATTAAACCTTTTGGTGTGCAGCATTAATTTTCTTTTATAAAATCGTGATAAATAATTTTTTAGCAGTTTTAGAAGAGCTTAACAATATTTTTGTTTTTTTATTTTAAGACAGGAATTCATTTTAGCCAGAAATAAACTGAAAATAATTTGATTAAAGCTGTACACATACCTTCTCAGAGCAACAGTAAGGAACAATTCAATGGACAAAGATTTTGCAGGTTTCCTATGTTGTCCATACACAAGGGAGAAAACATTTTTGTCAAAATATAGAGGTTGTCAATTTCGGAGAACTTTCTTAAAAAAATGTCCAACGACGCAAAGACATGCTTAACTAAATTGAGAGACTTCAATTTTTGAACGCTCGTAGCTAAGAGAGTGACAAATTTTGGCTGATACCTCCTTATTTTGATCAACTTTTCGCCGCCTTTGAGTATGGTCAACGTATAGAGGTTGCAATGCATTGAAAACATAACGAACTGTGTCGCAAAAAAAATAAATGGTTTCAGTGCTGGCCAAGATAATACTAAATTCAATAAAACGTTTTCTTTCATTTTTGACAAGAAAATTTAAATAAATTTTTGATCTTTACTTAAAACTATCCTGCATCCTGGCCGTTTATTTTAAACTTTTCAAAGGGACGGCCTCTTCTAAATTACATTTAAAATCAATAAATTTCGACAATTCGAAACGAAATGTCTGGGAGGCATTCCAAAGTGTCCTTTTATGCAAACCATTTTGCTTTTTGTTCCAAATTTTTGGTCAAATCAAACCCCAAACGTCTTTTAGAAAATTCATTCATTCGTTTTACCAGCAATGAAGTTTGCAAAACGATTTAACTACATATATCTGTAGACGAGTATATGATATAAATTCTTGGGCAAGAATTATATATCGATATCCGTCCGCACCATTACGACATCTTAAGAAAATTTCAATAGATCTCTTTCTTATGCCATCGTTGTGCCTTGCGTCTACATCTTTTTCGCCTTTGTCTATACCGAGTTTGCAATATAGCATCGCATCAAACCAAACCACACCATATCATCATCAGCCGCACATCCATAGTATCATCGCCATCATTACGAATTCGTAATGATATGCAAATTATTCTGCGTGATGATGCAATTAGTCGATTTCAATGAAATTAATTAAGGGACGTTGTGAAAAGACGTGGGCTTGTGCTGCTTTATACGTTACAAGCGACCGAAGCGCTTTGGTATAGTTACGGAGGGATGGCGAAAGGAGCAAACAGAACAACGTTCAGAAAGGCAACACAGAGACTTTGACGTCGTCGTTGCCGTTGTCGTCGTCTCGATGAGGATGTCAACGATTTCCTTTCGGCCAATTACTCTTTGGCTCGTCATTAGATTATTGAAGCGCTACGCGCGGTCATTAAAAGGACCAACATTATTGTCAAGAGGTCGACCAAAACAAAAACGGGACGGTTGAACGGAAATTTTCAATCGAAGGAGCAAGTTTGACGTTGTGATGAAAAAAAAATCGACGGTGGAGGCAGATCCATTTCTGGTTGATTGGACATTTTCAATCATCAAAACACGCAGTGAAATTTCGTCCCTACTAAGCAGTAACGCGTATAGCTCGAGGTCGGATTTACATTTTTATTGAACTGTCATCAAAGAAATTTTCCGGGAAAATGGTTTTCATTCGCGCGAGCGGTGAAAGGTCTATGGGGCAATTTATAGCGCCATCGGTCTAATTGTTTGGGTAATTAAGAGACAGGCAAGTGGATGGGAAAACGGATCTGTGGTTGTTTGATGAGTGGATCACAATTAGTTCTAATTATAGTATTGGTTTCCTTATTATATAGCCTCGAGATGGGTGATAAATGATTTCAAAGAAGCAGCAGTCATTATTTTTGCAAATATTTCATTTTAAATTTTTCATTATATTAAAAACAAAAAAACTGTATGAGGAGACCATCAAGTTACGAAAGAAGCTCTTCTATGGGCAGTAAACAATAATTGCAGGGGCGGCCGGTCTAAGTGGGCAGGTAGGGCACTGCCCACCCTACATAATGCTAGCTAAGAATAAAAATAAAATAAAAATTATTTCTTAGAACATAATTGATTCACTTCGGTACCTACATGCATATCTAACTTAACGTAACGTAACTTTCCTTAAAATGAAAATAGCCATTCATTAGTACTTAATCACGATTAAATTGCCAATATAAAAAACTCCTCTCCACTACATAAGCGAAAGCTCATATTGATATCAATTGAATAATTATAAGAAGCGCACGCGTGAATCACCAGCCATTATGTACATTGAATTGCGCCCATTCATACTTCCTTCGTGTATCTGCTCATCATACATATCAACATCATCATCTCAACTCAACCTATGGGCAGAATGCCTTTCTGCCCACATGTACCATCAATCTATTCTATAGCTATTCCATAGCACATAGAGTCACGATGAATCTTCTTATACGGCCAACGCATGCGCATTGAAAGTATCTGAACTTCACTAAAGGGCATGCCCAATACTACACTAGTAGGTATCCATGTGTGCAACGTTCGCGAGCGCGTGGCCCGTGGCGCTGTTCTAGTAGTTAGATGCTCGTAGCATAGCGCGTGGTGCATGGATACAATAATAAGGCCGTTTCGCATTTAAATTGTGCATGGTGCATTGTAGAGTATTTAATTTGTGCGTGTGTTTTTGTCAAATTTTCTTCCTTTTTTGAAGTGGTTTGGAGGCGTTATACTCGTACTTGTAGCAGTAGTGCATGATTACGTTATCAACGGCCGTTTTTATACCCTTCACTCATAGAGTAAAGGGTATATTAACTTTGTCATGAAGTTTGTAACGCATAGAAGGAAGCATCTCCGACCATATAAAATATGTATATGATCAGCATGACGAGCTGAGTCGATTGGGCGATGTCCGTCTGTCTGTCTGTCCGTCTGTTGCTACGCGTTTTACTCGGCCAGTTTAAAAGCTATCGAGCTGAAATTTTGCACACATGCTTCTTTTTATTGCAGGCAGTTTATGTTCGAATCGCTAAAATCGGACCGTGGGGTCATGATATAGATACCTATGTATATTTTCTCCTCTATATGATCTGGAAGTTTTAAATTTAGTTTGTATGTACTTAAAAAAATTATTTTTTTTTGTTGTTATGTTATTGCATGTGCATGATATAGAAAAAAATTCCCACTTCTATTCCTCACACCTTTTTCCTCCCCATGGCAAGATGGATCTCTGCCCAGCAAGAGCTAGCCGGGAGGGGCTAGCTCTTGCTGGGCAGTGCATTTTATTTGCATAATTGTAGAAATACATAGCAGCTTGAAAGTACATATAACTAACTTCCTAATTTACAGGAATAGTCTTTGATAAATTATTTATTCAGGAAGATTTGTAGGTATGTCCTGTTATTGTGCGAAAGAATGTTGGCATTGCTTTTAAAAAAATAATTTTAAGTAAACAAACTTTCGGACATAATGTCTCATCATAATTTAATATATCATTACAATTAATCATATATTAGGTGATCCGTTTGGGTTACCTTTTCTAGCCTCAAATGAAAAAAAAAGAAAGAGGTATCCAAATTTGAATTACCATTAAAAGGAGCAGTGCTTAATATTTACTTATTGAATATAATTTTATTGAAATATTAGAGAGTTTTACACTAACGTAATAACCACCGTATACGTAAAACAAAATTTCCATGCAAAAACACCCGCGTGAATAACACGTAAAACTTATACGATATTTTTTAACTAATGTTATGACAACTAAAAATCGCGACCCGACAATTTCGACTGTTTAGAGAACATCAACTATACGGAAATATACCCATGGGACATGCAAAATTATGATATACTAGCGACGTTTTTTTCGTATCGCGTGTAAGTCTGACTCGAAAAAAACGATCGCGGGTAACATCCCAGTTAAGACCAAACAGCTGACATTTGACAGTTTTTGTGCATCTTTGACTCGCTTTCGTCGGCTTATTTTTTAGATGTGGTGGAGTTTATCACAAAAGATGATTATTTCTTTGCAAAATCTTTTCTCGTGATTAGAAAAACTCTCACATTTGCTTTGAAAAAACAAATTCCCTCATATTTCCCCTATGCGTCCGCCATCTACATTTGAGCTCTATCCCGTGTAGGGTTAACTTTACCTGGGTAAGTGTCATTTTTTTTATATGAAGTTCTACCCAAACCTGCACGGGATAAACACAATAAAACGTCCCTACTGTTACGTACACGGTACGCAAGCGAATTTTTATATGGAATGTCAAATTATATCGTATTATTTCGAACGACAAGCTAAAACTCTCTATTGTCGCGACTATTGCTGGTCCCTTTGAAAGGTAAATAATGGATTATTTTTCCACATTGCGACCGTTCTCTGTCCAAAAAATTGATGTAATATAGGATTCCGAACTGTAGCTATCTGCATGCATTTTCATGGTGCGATTGAGCATAACTGATTTGTAAAAAAACTCTAAACGATTCACCTAATACATACATAGATACAATAAGCTTAAAAACATTAAAATGAACTGACTAACAAAGAGCACAATTTTAACGCATTAAAAAACAGTGTGGATATGCATGTATTGTATTCTTTCCTGATGGTAAATCTGCCCACCCGGCTCTGTACTTCACGAGCCGCCACTGAATAATTGTAATTACATGATAACATAACCACTGTTTTAGCTTCTGGTTCTGAATTACTGAATTCAAGATACATCTTTCAACGAGCACATGAACAAGTAATACGATCCAAGATAACCCACAACCAGACCCATAAAAACAATTTAAGGACATGTAAAGTGTATATTGAGCCGGCTTTCTAACCTCTAGGGCACGCAGTTTTGTATAGACGTCCTCCGTACACACTCATACATTCTTTTATTTTGTTACCGCTAAATTCATCGCCACAAAGTGTTTACCGTCTTGGAGTTAAATGTTGTTTAAACTCTTGCGAGGGACGTAATTATACTGATGGCAATCTCAATGTGCGCGTAATTATGTTAATTACATTCACAAAATATTTAATTTTTGCTTTATTTTCGTCTACATTTAGTTCCATAGTAGATTATATGTATGTAAACATGATGGTAAAACAAATTTTTATTGAAACTATATACACGGTCGTCTAGTCGGTCATAATCGCCTCGACCTCATCACCATCATCATCATCAAAATCATCGACATCGTCATCAGCATAAAGCCGTTTAGGTATGCAGCACACCACTCAACAAACTCCTAGTACGTATCCGATACAGTCGCAGGTTATATCGAGGATACGATAAAAGGGGTGGAACTCGCATTCATTATTATCATTATAAGACCCCTTTTAACTTTATTATAGTTCATGTTGGGAGCTTAATCGAAATCCTCGCTCCAGAATTTTACTGAATTTTTCGTTTCACTCTTTTTGCATCAAATCATGAAATGCTCCACTATACCTACTCCTGTTTTCCATGTTGCGAATATGAATATCGGTGTGCTGACGCGAAGAGTTTAGCACGTTTGGTCGTTTTGGAATATTATTTGAAAAATTATGTTAATGACTGCATTTTACGGAATATTCAAACTTGGCATAGTTGGCCCCCCTAAAATTATAATAATCATTTTTTAGATATCTCTTATGTGTTATGGTCGGTCGCAGTTTTAAATTCGCGCCTGCCGGCAATAAAGGTGGAAAAGAAAAAGATTCAAACATTTCGGGTGCATGGATACTTAGTGGTCTCGTTTATGTGTTCATACGCCCCGTTGACTTTATTGAGTCAGTATGCTAATCTATGTTGTTTCGGGCCCGAAGTAAGGCTACTGCTGTATATTCTGTTTTACGGGGATAAGGTTTTATCAGCGATTGAAAAGACGCCACTTTTATGGTAGAGGAGCACTGGAGTCCGAAAAGGTTTTTTTTTTGTTCAATAAACACTCGTAAAAAATTGCTGAAAACAAAATATGCAAAATGAAAGCGCTCTCGTTGATGTAATAGAGAGTTTTAGCAAGACGCACAAATTATAGTCTACGTCTTTGAAATTCGATAGAGAAATTCGATTGCGTACCGTAATGAAAACAGTTAACAAAAAGCTCGAACTGACAATCAAGACACAATCCGACAATCACGACTGTTTTACGTACGTCAAATATACCCACACATACTAGGGAAACTCTAAACTGTTCTATACTGTTTCGTTTCGTGTACCTAAGGTACGCGCATTAATTTATCGAATTTCTAGACGATAGTGTGTTTAATATGCTAAAATCTCTGTTTTTCTTCTAAATTGACGAAATTCGGAAGAACTCATATTTTTCGTCAAACTATATGCATTTGATATGCATAGTATACCCCGCATTCCTGTATTGAACATTTTAAGTTTCAAGTGAATGTACTTTCCATATGCTCAAAATCATTGCATGCTGATAATAACTGATATTTTTCGTGAAAAGGTATCAGTTACAGTTGAAAGTGTTTATAGGGATGTTCTTCACCCAAAAACCTACTATTTTCGGTGCTACTAGTCATAATTCCTGTGTGCTTCGAAAAAGTTGTGTGAATCGGAGGCGTTTTGTTACCTTTTAAAAATTACGATAATTTTTATTCAGGAGCGAAATGCTACAGTAGATTATTGTGCCAAATATCTCCTTTCAATTTCAGTTTAATTTCTTCAGATTATCAGCCACTAATAGTCCAATCAATTAAGCATTTGAAATATTAAAAAATAGATGAAGACTAATTTTGGTTATTTTGAAATCAGTGGGGTAGGGTCCCTGGAGTCTAAATCTAAATCTAAAATGATAATAAGGACACAAATTATAATGACCACATAGGCCACTGCCCAGGGCGGAAAATTTTGAGGGGCGGCATATTTTTTAAACTTACTTTCCATTCAATTAAGGTTTAGTGAAATACGTATTTCGAGATCTCAAGCGGCAGTAATTAGCAAAAATAAAATCCTAACTTGGTCCATGGTAGAATTAAATATTTGCCGCCTGTAGGCTTTTCGAATTTCCTGCCCTACCGACCTCAAGTTTTAGCTCCTTTATTTTTTAAATCCGCGGATTTATCGATTCCAAATTATTCGGTATGGCTTAAAAAGGAATGGCGTGATGATGACATTGTTAAAATCGGAATAACCGAACTAACCGAACTTAAAATTTTTCCCTCTGAACACACGGCGTTTTATTAAAATTAAGAATGATGCTTCAAAAATTATCCGCCCTAAACTTGAGCATATACATTGGGTGCTATTCTTACCCATGAGAAATTAAATTCGAGCTTAAGGAATGTAGGTATGTACAACGATTAATATTCTATGTCGCCCCTGATGGACAGTAGTCAAATTGTCTACTTATATCCCATGTAATACAGTAAAGCACGGATGAGTGCACTTATGCGTGTTGTTACATACAAACTTTTCCCATTAAAAGGGCCACTTATGTCCAATATTGTATTACCACTCTCTCACTTCACTTCAAATCATCTCATTCCTAACTTACAAACCCGTAGACAGCCAGGATGGTAAGGAATGGGGTCCTTGAATGGAAATCAGAATTTGATATACAAAGCGAAATATTTCGCCATTTAAGTCGAGGAACAAACCACTTAATTTCAATTTTAGGAGTCCGAATAGAAAAAAAAACTGTTAGACACCACATGTTTTTCAAACCAACTAAATTGTCTTTTTAATCAGGATTCCGTAATATCGAGCTTGTGTTCGCCGCAAAAACTGAAAATTTCAACCACAAAAAATCAAAAAAAAAAAATCTGCACTGAACGACTGAACAAAGCACATACGAAATTTGAACATAAAGCTAATATGGAATCTATCCCCTGGTCCAATAAGAAACAAGGTGGACAACCCTAGTTTAGACCAATAATAATTTGAATAATAGCTTGCAAAAGAGCGGACAAACTATCTCCAATATAGGAGTGCAATACCTACTTTTATGGGCCAAAGACTGACAATTATATGTATTTGACAGAGCCATGTACAAGCCACTCTGTAAAGTTTTCCAACTTTGACAACAACTATTATCAAATGGGCACTCCCCATCTTTTTGAAATATCACGATTATCAAATTAACAGCTGACTGCAACAATGTCGTGAAAGGTGCCGGTTTTGAGGGGGAACATCGAGGAATGATTATTGAACATTGATTTGTTGCCCAAAATTTATTTTTTGTACATTTTCAATTAGAATTTATGAATGTCAAAATTATCATGCTGCTTGCACAATGTCTGGGAAAACAACTTCCAAAAAAAATTTGTTCGCAAAAAAAGAAAAACCAGAATTTTCTAACAAGCTAACGACTATTTTAGTGGTGCAGTCCTGCGATCGTGTTATCGACAAAGTACTGACTGGGACCGATAACATGAAAGCTGCAATCATAGAAACTGCCACTTTTACTAAACTTTTGTTTTTGTCGAGACAATGTGCGATATGCCATCCCAACCTTAAGCCACACCCATAAAAAGCAATTTTTAACTGTCAGATTTACCTACTTGACAAAAATCATCCAGTAGACTTGTTTTCCCTCCTTCTAAATACATTTCCAAATTGAACCAATAAATATTGGATATCTGCGGCTTGGATGGCATAAATTCGTAAAATGCATAGTCCAATGGTTGGAAACGTCTGCTCTAATAAATATTTGCAATGCACATGTGCGCACTTATCCGTCATGAATCGTGTGCAAATGTTGTTAATGTTGCCAAAAAATTGCTCTTAAGCATGTTGTACACTTATCCGTTTTGCAATGTATTCAAAAACACATTGAATGGACGTTGCATGAAAATTGTGTGCACTTATCCGAGTTTTGCACTTAAGCGTGTTGCACTTAACCGTGCTTTATTGTACCATAGACAAGTAGTATTGCTACGAAATTTTTTAAAATTACATTTTGCTGTAGTCCTTTGTTCCCAAAATTTATTGGCACCGCGGTCCTAAAACTTTCAAAAAATCAAAAGCATATTTCTTTTGTCGGGGAGCTGATAAATTTTCGAAAGATATTTCTCTTTGCTTATGCCAGATATTTCACTGACTGATCAACAACATCGTTCTTACCACGTACACCCGCAGCGCCATATTTCGGAATTACCTCACCCTATTCTGCTGGAGCACCAGCTCCTACTACTCGCGATTTTCTTCATTATTCGTACGTTTACGTCAAAATTATATCTATACCATAGCCAGTGGTGGATTGAGATTGAGAGACTGAGTAGACTGAAGCAACGGTTGAAAACTTTTGACGGTATTTTTATCTTTATTCAAACGTCTGGGGCTCAGAGGAAAAAACTAAATTTTCAGTTTTTTGCGTTTATATGCCTCTAGCTAAAAATGTACCGTGCAGGCTCATCTTTAATTGAATAAATTTAAGTTATGTGCACTGACGGCCTGATTGATTGTCGATGACGCCTTTCATTCGTGTGAAATATAATGCAACTGAATTGTTTTCGCTGGAGAAACGTCAAAAACCGATGTGGACTTTTTTGCGAAGTCCCGCCGAATTCCGAACTCGATTTCACGTTCATCAAAATTTTGACAGTATTTATATGGATTTCACGTGAAATGCCGAAGTTAAGTAAGTAAGTAAGTTTACTTTTACGGTGCTTATTCGTTCAATTTTATTCAACGATTTATTGAAAAAATCTGGGTAAAAAAATTTTGTTGATTAAAGAAAAAGTGAAAGTCAATAGAGTTAAAAAAAAATATTCTGGGTCTAGTAAAAAAAGGATTATGGCATTAGAAAAATTCAACTCTGAACAACGAAAACTGGATTCGTATAGAGCGCACAGATTTATGAAAAAACTCTCATAAGCAGTCCCTTCCAAAAAGGGGACAGTACTCATTCCCCAATAGGATAGCGAACGCATAGCTGAATTCAAGCCCCAAATATTTTGGATCCAAAAATTGGCTTGACACTTTTTTTTCAGATAAATATTATGCAACTTTTCACATCACATACACCACCTTGAAGCCTTCCATGGTGAATGCTACCATTCGCATGCAACTATAGATATAGAGATAACTAGAGTACGTTCCATTTATACGATCTGAGTTAAAATAGTTACTAACATTGACTTTCCGTTGTTCCAAACACCAATAGTCACAAATAGCTATCTCTCCGAGTCAACTTTTGACGTTTCAAATTTCAAATGGTCCACTGTCGTTGATAGCTATTTCCACTCGCACTCTCGAGATGATCCATCGATAGCTATGGAAAATGTCCGTTGACAAGTTCAAGTATGTGAGGTTATGTCGGGTCGGTTGTTAATGGTATTATAAAATGTTGCGATTATTAATTACTCTTTAGGCAATGTTTGGTTTTTAAATAAAACTAAAGTTATTAAACTAAGTGTACAGATAGATTTCGATGAATGGAAACACTAAATATGGATCCCATCGAGTTATAAATTGTTTTTGGTAAACATATTTTTGAATTCAACGGCTGTTGTGACATTTCCATATTATGCTCTTCTGAGAGCCCTCTCACCAACGCTCATAACTACGACAATAGTCATGCGATGACTACAGCTACGACTATAGTTAATTCCGGAACGTACTCCTAGTGTTATAATGGAGAGCGGTTATTTTACTACTACGGTAAAACTAGACAAAACGCCCCATGCGTATATTTCAAACATAGAGCAGAGTCTACACGCGGCAGTGCCAAATTATATCTCCAAAAACTTGTTTTTCGTCACTGCAAGATTCGGCAGTTGATATGTGCAGTCATTTCCAGGTCAAAAAAAATTTTGTGTTTTTTGCATCTGAAGATATTGCGATGAGTACCATATAAATTTTCGTCCACTGGGAGCTTGGAATTTCGGGAAAACAGGCAAAATGTTGAAATAAAAACTAAATACCTAACCTTTAACATTGTATGATACATACACATTTTTATAAAGCTTTGTTGCAAATTCAAGGTGGGGCATTTTATACACCAAACTTGACAAAACGCCCCAACATGCTAAGTGTCATATGCCCCACTTTTATTATAAGGAAAAATTTAAAAATTAATTTAATTTCACCAAAAACTTTAAAAAACTATGAGTAAAATGCAAAATAAGTATTTTGATCGAAGAAATATGAAAAACAATTCAAAACTAAAACGTTAAACAAAAAAATCATTTGTTTCAACTTATATTTCTTACTCCTACATTTAATTGAATGCAAAAACTTTATATTTTGGAATATGTGTGACAATTGAACGCATCTATTTAAAAAGAAGTGTGGTTTATTGGTGGGGCATTTTGTAACACGTTCTGGGGCATATTACCTATATCACATTTACAAAACGCCCCATTGTTGGCTCAAGGGAAACGACAGATTACCGGTAGTTGCTTATTTTTTCCAAAATATTGCCAAGATAATTTTATTACCAACATTTTAAACTACCATCCTGTAAAATATCTTAATGAAATCTATTAAGGTTTCCGATTTACATTCATTTTGAAAAAAAGTGGGGCATATTGTATAGTTTTACCCTATGCCCAGAAGCGCCATAAAGGGCAAATCCGGCGCTAGGAAATCTTTTTTTTTAGCAATATGATTTTTAGACTCCTGACACTCTGCTGAACAAAACATCAGTTTTATTTTCTTCTATTTGGAGCTCTGATTTAAAATGTTTTGATTGCACTATATATATAAAAAAGTCTACAATTCAACCAGACCACCAGACAGATAAAAAGTCAAAACTTTTTTGCGACAATGCTTCTACGCAAGTAGGTGCAAACATAGAGACAATTCTCTGCTTTCAGATATTCTCTGCATCACATGATCAAAACACATCCAACAAATTTATTCTTTGCAAAATTTTAAGGAAAATTTACGATTTCCTTTTTCAATAACATATAAATTTGTCAGTTTCTCGAAACAATGGAATATGACGAATTTATGAACCTTTTTTCTATGAAAAATGCACTGCCCGACAAAAAATGCAAGCTGCGCAGAGACAATTCCGTGTTGTTTAGTGATTGTTTCAGAGCGGCTCATTGATTTAAGGATATGGGTTTTGTTTTGGAGAAATATAAGGTGCATACAAAAAAAAAAAAACGTTTAATGTAGTAAATTTAGCAGCAAAAAAAAATTAGGCGTAAAAGATAGTGATGTCTTCGTGTTTATGCAATTTTTAGTTTTTCTTATAAATGTAATTTTCATCTAGTCAGTGCGTGCGAATCAAAGGAGGGCTTAAATTCACCTTAATCATATACATACATGTGTATTTTTTCAAAATTTCAAATATTTCTCCTTTTTAGCAATTTTTTTTTAAATTTCAAATATTTCTCTTTTTTAGCAAAATTCATTTGATAGTTTTATTCATTTAAGGCCGAGTTTCTGATAGCTCTTATTGGGTGGTTTCAGATTGTAAGACGAAACCGGACGGGTAAACTTGCACGACAAGAACCATCGTTCTTACAATGTGAAATGCACAATGCTTGTCTGCTGGCCACTACAAAAGCTGTCCGTTTGTTTGTGCTAATAAACGGACGGCGAGAGCTTTTGTAGTGGCCAGCAGACAAGCATTGTGCATTTCACATTGTAAGAACGATCGTTCTTGTCGTGCAGGTTTACCCGTCCGGTTTCGTCTTACAATCTGAAACCTCTTATTCAGTACCTGGTTAGTCTTATAGCATAGAGAAGACACACACAATATTCAGAAAGCTTTTCCATTGTATTGAATGGAATTTTTGTTTATTTTGCATAGCTACGCCATATTTTGCTTCCTCATGCCATCATCTTAGATTGAAAAAATCATTGCGCACTTTCATCCAACAGCGTAATCAACCAGAAGATAACATCTTCTTCTTATCCTCTGTACCGTAACCTCTTGTGGAACATGGTGCATTCACTCAGCCGCTTATATAGGCTACTTCGAGTCAACATTACATTGCTTATAGAGAAGTGTATATAATGTTTCAAACACTATATATTTCCTGGACCACGCCGAGATTCGATCTCCGGACCTCTAGGTTACTCGCATCGTAGAGTGCGACTCAACCAAGTGCACCACAGAGCGTGACAAATAAGCAAAAGATATCATAACTATGCAAAATTAACAAAAATTCAATTCAGTATAATGGAAAAGCTTTCTGAAAATTGTGTGTGTCTTCTCTATGCTATAAGACTAACCATTCTATAAGAGTTTTGAGAGAATGGCCCTAAATCAATTAAGCTAAATATGTCTCACCTCAATCACATGCTCCAATGCGCAAAATAATTGCTATATTTAAGTGCATTTAAGTAAAGTTGACTCTATTCGCGATTGCATTCATTCATTCTCCATTCCCCAGGGTAGTGCAAGTATGTATCTTATGTCTAGATAAGGATAAGCTCAAACACATTCAATTGAATGTTTTAAATTATCATCAGAACGAGTAAAGTATATATAATGCAACTGAAGGAAATTAAATCGTGAAAATGTTTTGGACAGAAACCACATTGAGCCAATCTGCGAAATTCGTCGTAAGCTGTTCGTCATACGAAATTGATTGCATCACCCGCACAAGAAATTATCCTCGAATTTTGCTTTAACTGAAATTGATTTGATATATCTATATAGGAAAAGGTAATCGTAACGTGGTATTTCTTTCATGCACGAAGAAAGCACATACGAATAAATGACACACCACCTAAAATCACAGTTACATGTTACATTTACTCGTACTGGATACACAAGTGGTCCAAGTCTGGAGCCCATAGGCAAACCACTTTACACCTTCCTAGCTCCTACAAAGCAATCTCAACCGTATCGTACGCCAATTACCATAGGTGTCGCGATATGTGGGTGTAGTATATATTTAAGAAATATATTGTCAATAGCGCGGGCAATCGTTAGACTAACTGCTACGATCGTGGCTTTAGCTTTTAAAATACAATATAACTAGGTTTTCAGCCGTTTGGCTGCATATGTATGATAAACGACCACGACGACCACTATATGTGCGCTTGTTTGGGTGGGTTAAACGAGCCAACGATTATGATAAAATTTATGTTTATCCATCGGAAAGACAAACACAAACACGATTATGGTTGACAATTATTGACATTATTGTCACATTTAAGGTGTTTAATCATTTATAGATGTGTACACACATAGAGTTCATGTTGCTCGACCCTTTTTAGCCGCTATAGTTGTTTTTGACATAGTTAGATAGATTTCCAAAATCCTATAGTACTCCGCATTAAGATCTCATTATCTAATTCTTGACCAATTACTGTCAGCTTGACTATGACATCCAATTTGATGCTTTTCTTTATTTTTTTCTTATATTTGTTTGTATAATTTAACTTCAATATTCCCTCGTTCTAATGGAATATGGTATGGACTTGTGGACACTTCTTTCATATCCAACTCACCTGCGAGAAGCTCATCATAGGGTATTGCATGATGGCCTGGCATTTGCGCATATACGCTACAACCAGAGTGTAGTATACTTATAGTAGGTGCACAACAAATGCCACGCAAAGGTATCACATTAAGGCCATAACACTCCGCCCTCAAATGAAATGTTCTGTCATTATATTAACGGTGTTCGAGCGGGGAATATGTATGTTTGTACATATCGACGAGTACACATTCCATGCAGCCATTTATAGCGTACTTAAAGTACTTATTTTACCTTATAATGTGGTGGGTACTATAGGAGTGTGTTGACAGCCATTGAATTGGTCGGTTTGGGGTTCTTTTTATGTGTTTTTCTTTTTTCTTGTTCTTATTCCGCACCGTTCGTTACATGTTGTTTTCCTTTACACAGGTGTAATTTGAGTGACGAGACGCGGGCACATTTTTCGAAAATATAAGGCGGTCGGTCGACAGATCATGAGGTTGTGTGTGTATGTTTATATTTACGCATATTATTCAGTGCATAGAGGGGGTGGGTGGCGATCAAGTGTATTTTTATTTGTTTTGTTTGATAATTTTCTGATTTGATTTTTTTTTTGGATACGCACGGCTTTATGGGAAAGATTTGTATGTAACACAATGAAATTGGATTTGAATTATTTTTCGATTAACTCGCCATATGAGTGAATGTAGGTATACACAGGCTTATGATTTAGGGGGAATGAAAATATTGTCAGGGAAAAGCTTAATAATTTTTGGGATCTTTTTTTAATTTTTGGGAATTGTGAGATCAGTGACCATTGCAATAAATTGCTGAGAATTCGTTTGCATATTAAGCTGTTTCGACTTGACAATGATAAAGTGACCAGTTACATGAAGTATTAATTCTGTACATACACTATAGCCATTGGTGGGATATGCGATTTTGGGACAAATTCGAATCCACTGTGAACTAAATTAAAAAAAAAAAAACAACTCATAACTAAGAAGAAGTAGGGTAGGGCGGGGCTAGTTGAGCATAGGGGCAAGTTGGGCAATCGAGATATCTCGGAAACTATTCACCGCACGCAAAATCATCACATAGTGGAAATAACGGGTCGCGGGAGTAGAATTCATTGCGCAAACGTCAGTAGCGACTCGTGGATCAACTGAAGTACACGAGCGCATTGTTTATTTTTTGACCAAAAAGTAAAATAATCGCAAACCGCAATATTTCGTCTGTAATAGTCAAATATTATCCTTCTTTAATCAGGAAAGTGTTAAAAGTTCATAAATTGATTGTACTTTTGATATGTATAGAATTTCTAGGTATAATGCTAACCGTTTTTTTATAACTTCAATTTTATTTCAAAATTTCGGGTTGGGGTTAGTTGAGCCATAGTTGCTCAACTAACCCCAACCCTAAATTTTGAAACAAAATTGATTTAAGTTTTGTTGTTTTGTCATTTAAAGTCTATAAATTAAAATTTGATTACTAAACAGAAATTTTATTTCATGCCTAGCTAACATTAAACACATGGTTCGGCTAAATTTCTATGTGCTCAATTTGCCCCATACCCTTGCTCAACTTACCCCACCTATGGGGTAGGTTGAGCATATTTGATTTTCTACATTTAAACAGATGCAGCTCCTTAATTTGACTTTTTAGAAATAATTTCGTTGGGCACATTTGCAAAGGGATATACCACCAATCTATCAGTATGCACAAGAAGCTATTAAGACTTACCGTTGAGGAGCTATAAACGCTCAAGTGAAAAATTGCTCAACTAGCCCCGCCCTACCCTAGAGAGTTTTAATCATAATTAAATTTAGGTGTATTTTCCGGTCTTATTAATTTTGACACTGCAGATTTTTAACTGATGCAAAATCTGCTGAATTCAATTCATTCAACCGATAGGAGGAAACTTCGTACATTACCATACCAATATTTCTGGACTTACAGGAGTAAAAATTTCATGTACCTATTAGTGTAAATATAACCATAATGGACCACTATCGGTACCTACAAGGAGTTTTATTCAGATATATGTACATATTTCAATTTCGCAAAGTTACAGGTAAACATTTTTTAAAGTGACATTTTTGAATGAATTGACTTTTATACCTCGGCGAATAATGTCTTAGAAACGACCCCGCGATATACACAATTTGATGTTTTAATTTCTAATTTTATTTTTGAAGCTAAGTACACTAGCTTTCATTTCATCCGTCCGATTACTTACAAGCTATTCGCTATTAGTAACTAAATATCGCGCACTGCGTGTCGTTATGTGGCTAATTAGAAAACTAGTCTATGAGGCACATTCGTATACGTACGAATCGGCCCTTGCAGCAGTTGTTTTCTTTTTGGCACAATTTGATGTGAAATTGGATCATTTACTTTTCGAATGAAGTTTGTATGGCATAGATGAAGGATTTCCAACAGTTTGAAGTATGTATTTTACGGTACGGTGTCAAGAGGAGTTGATTGGGTCCGCCTGTCTGTTGGAACCAGTAGAATTGTATCATGTAGTCAGCGGGTTGCCATAGAACCCCACTTTAAAAATAGTGTTCTGTATTCTTCACATTAATATGTATATGTGCTTAGCGCATTATAGTCAACATGTAGGAACGATGCAATTGAATCTCCACTTCAGAGACCTGCCGTTGAAAGTAAAATTCTTTTAAAAAAGTGAACTGTATGAAACTTCTGACCTGTGTGCGAATGTGGCCTAGGGTCAGCCATCGTACGATTTTCGCACTTTAGAAAATCACTGATGACTCCAAATCTATTACAATTTGTGAATAATTTTTGAGGCACGGAGGATATTCACACTTCCGACCGGTTTGATTAAATCCTTGATTTGATTAACAATTGTTCCATAGTGTGCGGCAATTTGAATACCTACTTATAATGCAAGTGTATTATGCGATACATTTGGAAATTATTGACATACGATTCGATCCAGTAGGTATCTAGGATTTTTACTGGAATAATTTAAATCACGAAAGTTCAAAATGAATAGATGCTTCAAATTAACTAATCAACAACATTCCTGGTGGGTAACTACTGTACTAGCAGCATAATAATCTACATTATTGCGATAGATACATTTAAATGTATGATTGCAATGCGTTGGGTAGTATAAATTCGTTCAAATACCTACAAATTTTTAAATAGTGTGTATTTCAGTGCATTGCGTCTGGAAACAACTAAGGATAATTAATTAAATCATACCAGCCACAAACATTAAATTCTCTACGCCACTGCTTATTGTTCATAAAAGCAAATTGTCTCTTTTATTTTCAGTGATTTCGTTTCTTCATTAACCATTATTTTTGCGTAAATTTGTTGTAAAAAATAAAATTGTGGCTTCAAGTTGTTGTTGTTTTTAAACATGGGCGAAGTCAAGATTTCATTTAATCGAAGTCCTCAAAATTGTTGATGTTATGATAGTCGCGTAATCATCATTCATCAAACCAAGACATGATCACTATCGGGGTCGGGTCGGGTCGCGGTGCACTCTAGCCCGAATTCTCTGCGTAAACCTATCAGCTTGGATGATGAGAAGATGTCTCAGATTACGATCGTTTTGAAAGAAAAATCAAGCTCAGAAACTTAGAAGACTTAAATTTTGGTAAGAGAATCGGAATTAAACAATAATGTCAGCCCAAATTTTCGATTTCTTTTGCTTTTCGGTTTTTACATGGTGCATGGGGCTTTTACATCACAACTAAGCTGTACAAGCATACAGATTTACGGTTTTTCCTTTTTAACCAAATTTTCAGTTCGATGATGATTTATATTTTAACTTTAGTAAATCTAGGAAGCCAAGGTTTTTGAGTCTCCTATTTCTCGATAACAGCTGCCTCAATGTTTTTATTATATTATTGGCGATAATTAATTCCTAAATAGGGATTACCGAGAGATTCATAAGATTTTCGCATTTTAATTTTCACTACACTGAGAAAAAAATCACCACTTACATTTGAAGTGAAACATATTAAAAACAAAAATGGAACACATCAACAAATCATTTTAAAAACAAATAGTTTTATATTAAATTTAATATGATTCACTTTAATGATCTATTCAAAATTGACTGAAACATCGATTTAAATATGTTCAACTTTGTTTTAAAGTTGTTTCACTTCGAAGGCTGTGTCCGTCACATGTACCTACATAAGCCCGGCGCTATTTTGTTCAGTGCTAGTAATCTCAGATAGTTAGGTGTAGGAAGTAGGACTACAAAACGATAGGTACCCGGTTCGATTCCCAGTAGAACCAAAGTGAGAAAATAAAGTTCTTAAAATCTTGTAAAAAAAAAAAATAAAAAAAAAAATAGATAATAAAAAATAAATAATAAAAAATATAAAAAATAAAAAATAAAAAAATAAATCATATTTGAAAATTTTTGAATCATAGCTATTATTTTTATTTCATAACGAATTTTTTTCTGAGTGTAAAAACATTGAGACATTAACTTGGTTGGTTGTCAAAACCCGAAATACTGGTATAGTCTGTTTCGTACGTCCTCAAAAAAATATAAAAGGGAAATTCTGAATAAAACCGAAATAATTTTTGATTCAGATGTACGAGAGTTTAAAATACAATTAATTCGAAACCTAGTTTCTATAGAGGTTTTCAAATTTCCGCCTGACGGACAACTTAAACCTAAAGTCAGTGGCGCAACTAGAGGAATTCGCCCTGGAGGGGCTAACCCTCTATTGAAAAGTGCAGCCGCCAGATGGATGATAGTGATTTTATCCCGTAATAACTATATACCATACCGTATTGGTATTGGTACCGTTCCATTTGAGCTTATTTTTTTATTTAAATGTTTAATATCTTATAGCATCGCCGTCGCATCATGGCAAGGAGTGTAATGTAATTTCTTGATTTCGTGGAAACCTAATTTTAATTCTTTCAGCATTGCAATTGGTGTTTTTATAAAACAGAAAAAACTGAAGGAATTATATTCGATTAAATTTTGAGTTTTCTAGACGATAAAACAAAAAGGTGCCGATAGAAAATACGCCATTTCTTTCCAACAATCTCCAGGCAACCTCATCTTGTGAGGTGAGACAGTGAAAGCACTAACATGAACCTATCTCGCAAAGAACCAGTGAATTTCTAAGCTAAGATGGCGGCTTGTTAATAACGATATTAAACAGAAGCATACAACGTTGGGATTCAGTTATTTGTTTTACTAGAACATTTTTGTGCAACGATTTTGGTTAAAATATTTTTACGAAATTTCGTACAAAAATATGTATCATTCTAATCGTTGCCTCCTTTTTTTTTATATAGAAAAGTCAGGTAAATAAATCAACCCAATTTCGATTAAATGAAATTAGCACTTATAGATCCAAACGTCTTATGTATTTTCAAAGCTTCTAGGCTTTCATCCACAATTTGCAATGAAAAATTCAATTATGAGTATGTATGTGTCTGCCCAAATTTCAGATGTAAAATTAAAATTTATAGCTCGATAAAAAATATTATCGAAGCAGCAGGATTTATTCTACCAAAATTACCTGAGATTTGCGCATTTGCCCGCTACGTTTTTTGCTCAAAGATGATTCTACAATTCTGGTAAGGATATTTTAAACTTGCACAGGCCCTTAAAACTAGCGAACATGCACCATTAAAACGATTCATATTTTTATACAATTTGTGACGAATTGTTTCATATTTCATTTCGCAATTTTTCCTTTCCCAATTTCTAGGTCTGGAAGGGGCTCTGGCCTCGCTTCGTTGGTTTGGTTGAAATTTCAATACCCATTGGAAATGTAGTCTGGCTGGTCTAGCGGTTAGTGCGCGCACCTTCGCTGCACAGGCTCATGAGTTCGAATCTCACCGTGTTCCATGGTGTTTTTCGAACTCACGAGCTTGTGACGGACTATGATCTCACTCAGATGTTAAACGAGTACCCATTTATGGAGATAAATAACACTGCTGAGCGTGATGCTGATCTCATTACCTCAACAAAAAGCAGATAAGATCTTGGAAATAGGATGTCACTAACACATCCTGCGGCCTTAGTCCATTGCTGGATTGTCGCGCCTGTTATTTTATTGGAAAATTCATAGAAAGGGGGAACTGATAATAGAAAAAATGTTTTAGAATTAACCCTGTATCCGGCCAATGCAAAAAAAAATCTTACTGAAGGCATGACTATACATTTTCCATTATTATGTATGTTTTTTATAATCGTAAAACATACAATTGGTATTTGTCTAATCCACACGATATTTGTTCACCTCAGAAGCTATACATGTATCCTACTGTCAATTTGATTGAACTAATTCGCGTTGTTCATACATACTTACTAAATCAGACCCACACAATATACACCACTCATCATTCATCCCATTCCTATATCTATCATAATCCCCATTGTGCCACGAAAAATTCAAAATCCAAAACAAAAAAACACTGAACTGAACAGTGCACTCAATAGATATATCCGCCATAGTTTATTATTTTTTAATAGAGCTGTCATCTTCTCTATATCGAAATGAATCCTAATCTTTATTTCAATTATACCATTTCATTCATGAAATATTCATAGACACAACAATCATATTATTATGAACGTATGCTACGCGCGTGTGTACTAAAAAGCCATCCATCCATCCATTGAATACGTCCTCCATATTCTATAGATGCGATTTTATCTTGTCACCTGGGACGCATTGTATATATATCTACATACCTAGCTATTGAAGTAGAAGAGAGCATTTCAAAATCTTGACCAGGTCAGTTCAATTTATCATTCGTATCAATCGATCATTCAACTCGAGACTCGCTGGCTATAGAGCCTCTATTTCAGCATCATACACGAAGACAAATCAAGACGAAAAATATAAGACCAAATAAGCTGGTTGCGACAACCGACGACTTTTAGGAGTGCACTGTGTAAAAGCAATCATGAAAACGCGAGGGTGGTGGTCAAGCTTGTTGTCTGACCGGAGGGATCTTGTTGTGGTATTTTCTTGTATATGTATATTTGATACTTCGAAATCTGTTCTTGTGCGCTTGTTTATTGCAGATGCAATGCATATATGCTTAATGAGTGTCATTAGGAAATTCGATATGTTCTGATCTGTTTGAAATTTTTCGTCTCTTGTTGGTCGCGGTTGACTGGATATTTTAATGTCACTTTTAATTCCAGTTATATAGGATTTCTTTCACAAAATCTGCGTGTATGCAATATTCAATGCAAGGAAAATTGAAATGTTTTCACGAAAACTTTCCCGACTTCTGTCTTTTTTTCTGAAATAATTTCCGCATTCCTTCTGAAAAACTTTTGCCTAAATTTGCAACCCTATAGCGAACAAAAGAAAAAAAAAATAAATTCATTCATTGAACCATTCAACAGTCCAAACTCTTTTGTTTTGCCCGTTTCAACGCAAGACTAACTTAAAGAGAGAGCTGTATTCAAAACAATGGATTAACAATTTATAATCCTATCAGACAAGGCAAAAAAACACATTGGCGCGGGCACAAGTTTCCCAACAGAGTCGACGTCGAGCGTACGTTGTCGCATTGTCCCCATTGCGAAAAAAAATACCGAAAATTAAAATAAAATAAAGACACGAAATCCCACCGCTCCACCATATCAGGGATAAGGAAACAAAGAATAAAAAATTAATTTCTTGGGTTTTTGAAAACGTGTATGCGCGACTTTATTGTGAAACCGGTCCCACCAATTGTTTGAAATCTTTCAGCGAAAAAACAAATTGATGCGTTCTTCACCTTTTTTTCGAAGATAATGAATTTATTTGTTGATATACGCCGACCTATCTTTCATTATTCTTCTTTGTCGTATGCGAGTGTGTTTGTGAAGTGGTAGGAGTCAACGCAATGTCGCTGTCCTTAATTCGTGACTTTTGTCTGCACAAGTGTTGCCGATGATTCAACTCCAGAGGTGTGCTATGGACCAGCAAACGAATATCTTTTCAGCCAACGACCAAATCCAATATTGGTCAAATAGATTGATGAGTTTAAATCTTGGTTCGTGTTTACTGATAAACAAGGACATTGTCATCAATCAAGTCACCAGTTTCGACATCATTCGTTTCGTATTCAATCACGACAACACCGCAACGCACGTCGTTCCACGTATTGTACATTATTTGAGAGAAGACTCCGCGCACCAATAACCGGCCTCGCGCGGTTGCTTTGACACTAATTCCTTTCGATATATTCAAAATTAATGAAGTGAAAACCGATATGGCGATAGCGCGAGCGGATCTCTCTTCATACACGACCAAGAGTTTTAATCTAATCCTATTGTTAATGTTTGTCTCATATAACATTTATTTAATTCGGGTAATTTTTTTAAATTGTCTTTTTCTTGTGTCGTTACAGTTGCTGGTCGGCGGCGGTGGAGGAGGTGGACAAACAACAACAGCCGCAAGTGCACAATCACCGATATCAGGTGCTAATGCACCATCGTTGAGTCCGTCCGGTGGTTCGGCCACGGGCGCTCCAACCGGTGCACTGAGTCCGGGCGCAATGTCGCAAACATCGAATGCACCAGCGGCGGGATCATGCTGTGAAAATGGTCGACCAATAATGACGGATCCTGTATCAGGACAAACAGTATGTTCGTGTCAATATGATTCGGCTCGATTGGCGCTGTCCGGTTATTCGCGGATACCTACGGGTAGTGTTGGCGTTTATGGTACGCCGTATCCATCGACAGATCAGAATCCGTATCCGAGTATTGGCGTGGATAGTTCGGCGTTTTATTCACCACTGGTAAGTTTGATTTTTTAGGTTGAAGTAGTGCAGTCAGAAATGCGCAAATTTTTATTCAATTAAAAATCCCTACATGCAGAGATGAGTCCTAACAAATTCAAAACAATAAAATTCCCCACAACAATAATTGCACACACGGAATTCTCACAATCCAAAGCAGAACAGTGGCGTGAAGTTTTTCAAACATTTTTATGCTCGAACTCCAAGCGGAAATGAATTCATTTGAAATGGAAATTCGTTAACATGATTTGGAAATTCATAAAAATTCGCCAATTTGCAATGGAAATTTATCAATTAGATTTGTAAGATTTTGAATGGAAATTCGACAACATGTCTTGAATTTGTCAATTTTTATTGAAAATTAATCAATTTGATATTTTAAAATTTGCCAATTGGTAATAGAAATTCGTAAACATGATGTGGAAATTCGTTAATTTGACATGGAAGTTCGTTAATTTGTGTCAATGTTTTTAACTTAAATCATACCTATCTTTTAACTTTTACTTATGGCATAAATCGGCGGTATTAGTACTCTCATCTCATGTTGTGCCCTTGTTCCAATTAACGGAGGGTGGAGGGGGTCGAATTATAGATCTTAGTGTGCGGATTCCGTGCCTTAGTATGTATTTCGTATCGAAATCGAAGCCCTTGGCCTTGCATCACCTTGTCTACGACTCACAAACAACGCGGAGTTTAAAAAAAAAAAAAACAGTTTTACTCAATTTCATGATCCGCTGAATATGTTCATAGAAGTATTTGCATATTGTATTCAACACTGGTGCTCTATTATGTTTCAACTTGCAGGCCTGATCGGTCGGGTAATAATCAGACCATTCAAAATCATCCTTTTGTATTACTAAATCTTTGTAACGTGAATTCCAACGCCTTTTCAACTTATTAGGATTTTTGAAAGGCATAATTTTAAACGAGTTGATTTCTGTAAGATACATTTTAGGGAGGATTTTGAACAAGTCGATTTGCAATGATTCGTAATGATAGTGAGACAATTTTTGTTCTTCGTTCCCTTACTATATCGCACCATGTCGTCGAATTGCTCGGCCTGGGGTGAGATAATTTTAACTGCCATTCTCTGCATATATTCTGCAATCGACAGCAACACATATGCAAAGTGAAAGGACAGTAAAAACTACTTATAGCTTCTAGGATCGGGAGTGTAATATTTGACTAATTAAATTTGAATTCCAGGCACGATACGTATAGTAACATCACTATCCTATCAGAAAAACCTTCGCAAAAATGAAAACCAAATTCATCATAACCATAGCACATTCACATTGTCGCAAAGTGAAAATTCCTTTTCATAATCTTTCATGACCGCGTTAAGTATTCGACCGGCACTTAATAAAGTCGTCTGTCGCAAAAAAAACCCTCTACAAGGCTCTGGACAGAGCAAGAAAAAACAACGTTTTCGCTCTTTCCTGCAGAATGACAGGAAAAATGAATTTTCCGCCGCCAGAAAAGAGCAAAAAAACAACACACACACAAACATACGCCAAAGACATTTCAGTTCACAAAAAAAAAAATATAGTAAGAGAAAATGAGTTTTTATCCTAAGTGGTCATCATCATCACCATGTTAGTATGGATATAAAATGGCTACTCGTACGCTAGGGCTATTCATTATACCGTCTATATGTCATATAAGAGGACAAAGTCTTTCCGGCTTCTATTAGGCGCATATACTTCATACCATTAAGAGGGCCAGGTCAGGCCAGGCAGGACACTACACTACGCCAGCTCTACATTGGTTGAGGCTTAATTTAGTATTCATCCGACGTTTCAAGTGGATTGATCTCATTTTTCAACACATTTAACGTCTCACACTTCTGTGTGTCATACATAGTCCCTTTACATATACTACGAGTGAATAATGATGAGGAGAGGACGATGGTAACGCGACAAATGTGGCAGCACTGGTCATAACTATTTTTCATAGTGATAGTCGTCAACTTGTTTCATACCTAAATTAAGCACTTAGTAAATAGCTTTTTACACAATTTTTTTATCTAAGTTAAGTCATTCTTTTATTTTTACTATTTGAAAAATGTATATCAGTATTAGGGATGTCAAAAACCGGGCCATCACCCGGTTTTTCTCGATTTTTTGCAAAGCCGGTTAGACCGTCCGCTTTTAACCGGGCCCAAAGTACCGGTTTATTGCTTAGAATTGCAGTAAAAACAGACTCGAAATGGTGGGCTTCGTATCGTATGCAAAATCAAATCAAAATGCATGCAGAGGGTGCGCCAGAGAAACTTACTTATTTAACAAAAAAAAAACTTCTGAGCGGTGAGTTAGTTGGGCGGGTAAAGGGGGCGCTTCTGGAGGGGGAAGTACCCAAGTTTGTTTCCCATTCTAGTCAGTCGCCATCATGCTTTGGTGTAGAGAGCACCGGGCTATCGCTGTCGAGAGCTTCTTTTCTAACGGTCGCTCACTAGAGACACGATTTTTTAAACGAACGTTAGGGACGTGTGGTCTCAGTCACAGATGGAGCCATAGCAAACACTGCACGAGGCTGAATAAATTTGTTCCGACAACTCCTCCTCGACCACCTCATCTCTCAGAGAGGCGATTTCCCATGACCTCTCGATATTTGCTCCATGCGATTTTTTTATGTCGTTATTTGAAATCTCTGGCTTATTCGATCGACCAAGGACCATAGCTCAGCTAAAAACCTTTCCATTTCCATTGCTATCATACCGATTGATATGCTGCAACGAGTGGAGACGAACTTCAAAAATCGACCTTTCGGTGTATGCACAAAGGGGGTCGCCATTTAACCGATGTCATTTTCACGACTGTATGAAAAAAAACTTGGAATATTGTATTCTCAAATAGAAAGAATTAAAACAATAATACTCCAATCAATAGAGACGAAATAATAGGCGTTAGCGTGCAAAAATTGGGGATGTCTCAAATTTTTGATATGTTATAAAGATATGTACACTGTAAAAACAAGGTTGAATTTTACATCGAAAACTCGTTGAATTTTACACCTTTTTTCTAGCAAAATTACAGTAAACGTTTATTTTTCAACCAAATTTCTAGTAAACCCACAAAATATTACACATATTTTTTAATATTACTCAATTTTGGTGTAATTTTACACCACATTTGGTGTGAAGACGTGTCTTTACTTTATTTTTGTGTAACTTTACATTTTCAGTGTATATTTACCAATAGTTTTAAGGAAATTTTCATGTAATATTACGATTTTGGTGTAAAAAATTACACCTGCATTTGTGTAAAACTTAGTGTGTTACAATACTTTTGTGCATTATTGCATTTTCCTGTCAAGTGGCTTGTTCTGTGTGCAGATACTCTGTTCCGTCCGAAGTTCCTTCATGTGAGCACCATGTTATTGTTGTTGTTGTAGCGCTTTTTTGCTCTTGAACGTTGGAATAATGGAATGCTCTTGCCCGTTGGAATAACGGGGAGCTCCAGGACGATTTACATCGAAGAACCGGTTGCCGTAAATATTAATAATTAATTACATAAACCCGGATGTAAATTTACATGAATCTAAGTGTAAGTTTACTTATTTATGTGTGCAAATTTACTTATTACCGTTTGTAGATTTACACCAATTTTGTAGTAAATATTTACACCGTAAAGCGTATAATTACTCTCATTCATATATCGTGGTGTAAATTTACTACTATAATAGAAGGAAAAAAAGTTTCCTCCTATTATTGGAGTAAAATTTTTTCGAGTGTAGGGTAAGTTAAAATCCAAGTTTGCGTCACTTTCCCCCCTGTGCTCACGCCACAATCTTGAAAAAACCATCTAAAATTGTGACGCAAACTTGGATTATAACTTATCCCACCTGTCTTTATAACATTATCAAAAATTTGAGACATCCCCAATTTTTGCAAGGTAAAATCTCCCCGTTGATTCAAGTATAACTATCAAGTACCTACTTTTGTTTTTATTGACCGTTCAAATAAGTAAGTTTCTCTGGCGCCTCCTATAGTCACAAGGAGAGTGTTCGAAAATATCTTTAAGGGCTGAAATTTTAAAATGCAATTTTTTATAGGGGACCAGTAATAGAATTGCTGACTGAAAAAAAAGAAAAATTGTATGAATTTGAAAGAATTTTATTTTCCGGTTTTAACCGGATGAACAAACAACCGTCCGGAGAGGAAAAACCGAAAAGTACCTACTATTTTTAGTGTTGTGATATTTGATATTTCTATAAAAGCTATTAATGAAAATTTTAAAAATAATAGAAAAAAGAAGAGAAAAACCGACAATTGTGAAGTTAACTCGTGTAAAGAGGGGCTTAAGGCTCCTTAAATTATGTGCACATGTGACTCATAGACAGTGAACGAGTTCAAATTATATTTGTATTGTATATCAAGCCCCGCTCCAATTTGCATTTCTTTGAACCGTTCGTTTCACTTAGACGCCGCTAATTATTTTTCTTTAGCTCTTCCCTATTCTCTCCTTATGCTGGTTCTATAAAATACAGCAAACAATTACATCTAATTGATTTATTTGTTTAGACTGCAGAAGCTAAAAGCCAAACAAAACTCTTTTACTGCATATTTTGCATCTAATTACGCTCATTCTATCAAACCACGTCCATAAACTATTAAAAATATATCAGCATACAAGTGCAAATAATTGTTACCTAAGTGATTCTGCATATGAAAATAACATACTCTTGTACACTGACAACTCTACTCTTATAGGAGTAACAAGTATCTATAACTGTTTTCCACCACCCGAAGACATGATGTGTGCTTGGAAATCTTTGCAATCTGTTCGAGTGATGTGCGAGTTCTTCGACATCTCAAGTACGTACGTCAGATATACTCTACTTAGGAAATTAACTAATTAAATCAGTTGCCAGTGCTATTCAGCATTGCATGTAATTATGTTTTAATTAATAACACAACAAGAGGGAGTCGCACTCCTGAGTTTTACACCATTGCGATGACGATGATGACGACAACTAGGATATCATCCATCCATATAGAGATGAGAGCAGTTGGATACATCAGCACAGCAGCGCCACAAAAAGAATGCATGCAAGCGCAGTAACATTTGTTTGGAAAATTGTTCAAAGTCGTATATGTGGTGTAGTACGACGCGAGGTATACCTAATGCAATTATTACAGTCGACGAGAGAAAAAAGTGAACACAGATGCGTGCACAATGATTGCGCACATACCATTCTTGCTTGATGGTGTTTTGCATTTTATCAGGTGACGCGTTGTACAATACGCAAACAAGTAGAGGAAAAACCACAAGTTTTTTTTTCTTCTAAACAATATTATTATTATGTATATGGAAAATATTATTAAAATTGATCAAGATTTACCAGGTATACTTGAAGTTGAAGTACGAGTAGGTATTAATATCATCAGCTCCAAATAGTCGATGATATGACTGGTTTGTGTGCGCATTTTATAATTTTTATTGTGGAAACACAACACACGCAACAAATGTGCGTGAAACGATGCAGAGCGCAATTTTTTCACGGACATGTACATAGGTATATGCGTGGTGCTGCAAGGCACATTGCTTATAAGTGCATTATAAGCAGATGCAACAAAATTACATTATTTTCACATTCCGCAATTCTGCATTATGGGGACAAAGTGGAAATAATTGAGTATTAAATGAATAGCTTGAAAGAATTGATATTGAATATTATAGCGGTACCGCATGTGCGCGGGTTGATTCGATACTGCCCGGGAGAAAAGGGTTGCAAAACTGTGGAGACATGCATTATAACATTACATCTGCATTTTATTCGTTTCGTAAATAAGTAAAACGCGCAAATTGTATTTATTTAAAATGTTTTAAATTTAATGGACTATTTTATAATGACGTAAGAAGGGAGACATAACCTGAATTTTTCGACACAGTAAAAAATGATTTTAACAAGACTCTATAATACACAAAGACGTAAGCAAATGACATGATTAATATTTCCTTTAGTTAACTGAAAAGTCTAATTATTTCAAATCTTAAAATTTAATTGTACATTTGACAAGCTATAAGATTAGGCTCCTATCACACATGCTATTTTTCCTTGCATATAACACTTTGTAAGATCTCATCAAAAACATGCTAACATGACATTACAAGTAGAAATTCGTCATAAAACGACGATTAAATGGAAAATTATTTCTATACAGTATGCATACTGCCATTACACTCGTGTCTATCAGAGTGAAAAGGTGAACACTGAACATAATAAAAGAACGCTTCATAAAAATGTGATTCGGTAATTAAATTTTATAGGATGTACTTTAGCGAGAAAAAAAAATATTCGCTAGACTGCCTAATTCAATTATTCACATACACAACACACGTTCAGTATGTGTAAAGAACTTTACTTAGCATATAGTAAATGCGCTAATTGTATGTGGTTAGAAGCAACAATAGAGCAACTTCAATTGTTTGTTTTTTTAAAGTTACGATCATGTAAAATAATTAAAATTCATGTTATTAGCACTAATTGTTGGAGTACTTGTCAAAATCATACCGTTGAATGAATATGAATGTTTAAACATGATTTATGCAAACATATCTAAACCTAGTCAAAAGTATTTACACAAAGTGCATTTTTGTGCATGCTTCACAAACGGCGGCTTCTGCAGCGAGTATGGGGAGGTGAAATGCAAAAAAGCTTTTGTTTTCGCAAAGTTTAGCATATGCGAAGCCAGATGAAAGAAGAATTTAAAAAATAACTGTATTGTGGTATCCATAAGTATACATAAATATATAATATGTAAAAAAAATGTCGAGACATACCTACTCAGACACTACTTATTTTCAACACATCAACTTCAACATCCTAATGTTTCCTACTTCACAAATATGTATAAAAATGTGTCCCTTCCTATTGCTATTTTTTTTTCCAATTTTTTTATATTACGAATTTTGACAATTTAAGCCAACTCAAGATCAGTGGTTTATAATTTGCGCTAAAAGTTGCGAGCGCTTGTAAAGGCTGCCAATAGTTCTTATTGCAGTGATATAAAATGTTATTGACGAGTTTGTGATTATACCTTTCTTTTTCTGGGTTTGAGCTTCGATCTTATATGGGATTGTGTGCTTGTACTGGCAATCGCGTTTTTCAGCACTTTCGGTTAATAAATCACGAACGCGGTAAGAGAGAAGAGGAACCAATGGAAACCAATTAATTCTTGTTTGTAAATTGTAGGTATGTATTGAAAAAATATTAAATTATGTAATAAATATCATAAAGAACGATATTATTATTAAAAATGAGATATCTGGCATATTCTTTCAATTTAACATTTTCTACCTTCATCTGCCTAACCATGAAAAATACTCATATGACTATTTAAATAACTTTGTCCACTATCAAAGCTACATGCATATGAATTTACCTGTCCGTTGTTCTATTTGGGCATGTTTCTGTTGCTGGGATAGAAATTGGCCATTAATATTCATTACAGCATCGACAACGCAGTGACATCGAATAGAACGACAAATGTTGAAAAGAGTAGACTAACAAACCAAATCATCATGAAACATTGTTAGATAACCTACTGATATCCGATATCAGAGAGTATCTATCTGGCTAATAATAATGCATTATCGACTGCACTTGCACTACACACACTATACGCCAGGTACTACGAGGCATCTATAGTGTACTCCTCCTATATGCAGTTTGCAATACGATACTACTCTCTTGTACTCGTAATAGTGTAATGCGCTCTATTATCGAAACCAGTGGCTATTAGTGTTCACTGTCTTGTTAGTGTTCATCCGCACGAAATTTCACAATAATTTTTGTCCCCGCGATATATGATATAGCGCGCAGAACAGCAACATATGCATGGCGGGGATTCTATATAACAAACCACGAAACAAGAACACTATTATACGAAACGACGTTATTTGTTTGTAGGAAAGTTTTCCTACATACTTTTCACTATACATTAGCCGCCAAGATAACAAATAATATTGTTGTCGAGCTGTCACTCTGATCTGAATCTGTGCCAGCAGAATCATCATAGAATCCAGACGAACTCTATTCTTCTATTTCTGTGTTAAATTTGCTTTAGCAAAAGTTATGACAATTGCGATGAGTGACTTTGCGTATGATGATTGATATTCTATCTGTGTTCTCATAAGTTTGAGTTATATGGCAGAAAAGATCATAAAAAGATTTGTTTATAATTAGAAATTTTTGAATGGTTCGTTGAACACGGAAAAGCTATAATAGTGAAAAATATTTACTGTCGGCAAGAACAAAATGTGCAAACTGAATGTGGTCAGACATTGTCACATAATAAGATGTGAGTGCTAATGAGAAGTCAAGAACAGGGAACATCGAAAAGAATTTGTCATCGACGACAATTGGTGACTTACGTAAAAAAGTTTTTTTTTGTGTTTATATCAAATGTTTTGTCGTCTTTCTATTTTTTTGTGTGCCGAAACACGGTTCTTTAGTTTCAAATTTGATGCAACTTCATTTTCCTATTAATTAAATTAAACTGCAATAGAATAGAAAACAAAATGCAAAAAAAAAACACATAAATTTCGCGATGCTTTCAATTTTGATGCGGAGCCATGCACACAAAAATGGATAAATATGATAACAATCTAATTATGTATGCATTATTTTAATGAATCTTTACAAAAGCGTTTTTCGAGCTGTTAAAAGAAAAATGTTCAAATACGTTTTTCTCTAGGATTTAACGTCGCGTGACTAGAATCTTATACTAACAAATGGCATGTGCTTCGTATGAGTTTCCAAATATGTATTTAACGCTTAATTAGTTTTTAATTTGCTCAATTTAGAATTTGCATTAGGCTTAATTTCAAGTCTAAACCAAGGAAAATTGTATGGCTCTTAGATTTATCTATGCACTTAAGTAGTACATAAATTTAATTGAAAAATATCGAAAGATTTAAGCAAGAAACCAAACAAACTAATTTGTATAAGTTCGAGTTTATATATACTATACAGGGTGGCGTAAAATTGTTAAGAAGGAATTTGGCCATCCCATGATGCCCAGTCTGGCTGGTCTAGCGGTTAGTGCGCGCACCTCCGGTGCACAGGGTCATGAGTTCGAATCTCACCGTGGATCATGGTGTTTTTCGAGCTCACGAGCTGTTAAACGAGTACCCATTTATGGGGATAAATAACACTGCTGAGCGTGATGTTGATCTCATTACCTCAACAAAAAGCAGATAAGATCTTGGAAATAGGATGTCACTAACACATTCTGCGGCCTTAGTCCAATGCTGGATTGTCGCGCCTATTATTTTTATGATGCCCAGGGGACGGAGCCAATGCCTCTAGAAACGACTAAGATATGAAAGACTTAATTACTGGACACTGGTTAACATAATTACTGCAGAGAGACTACATAACTCATTTCACAACACAAAAAAAAACTTAAAGTTCGAAAAAATATTTGCCAAAAGTAAGTCCTCTATTCGTCCATATTTTTCATGCAACGTCACATACCTAAGATAAATTCCCAGTAGACCATGTTGGCTAATTGTTGAAATCTTGACTTATCGTTCCATTCTATATACACCAACTGCGGTGCATGTCTCTAGTATTTTTGGCATGGTAACTTACCAGCTCTATGGGAACTACGCGGAACTTTGTCTGCTGGTGGAGAAGAGCCCCCTGCGGGAGAAATATCGAGTTATTCAATTTCGGAAATGTCACAGGGAATCTTTGCATTGAGATCTGTAAGCGTCTATAGGTCAGTAGGTAGAGTTGCTGACATTGTGAAAGAAGGTCGGAGGTTCGAATCCCGAATGGGCCAAAACTTTTTTCCCTCAATTTTTGGTATTTTTTCCCAAAGTTTTGTGGTTTCGTACAGATAGACACACTCATCAGGTCTAGTGTCGGTTGACTGTTGTCTATCTATATGCACAAGACGACCACTTGAATTTTTAGGGGGAGAATTCTATGGAGATTTGATTTGCCGTGAAGACGTTTACCACCATGACACTCGACCGTGCAGGTCCGTACCGATGTTGAATGCTGGAGACCATGCTGATTTCTCGTTTTCAACGCCTTCTAACCAAAATGAGTGCCTCTCGGGTGACATATCAAACATCCAGAAGAAGAATGACGTAATTGCAAACATTTTCATTTTTGAGTTAAGTATGGCAGTACGTCTGAATATGACTGAGGCCCGTATTTATGAACATTCCTTAACTCAAGGAGACCTTGAGTCAAGGATGCCGAAATTCAATAAATTAAATGTCATTTCCCATACTTTTTCATAGAAATCATTTATATTCAGGAGTCAATGCATCCTTGATTTGAGGCGAAACTGAATTTCCAATAAAAATCATTTTTATCTGAAATTTATGTTAAAATACATTAAAAATGCAAACACCAAACCAAGCTAATTTCGGGCGCGGCCGAAATTTGGATACCCTTCGCTCGCCTCGGGCTAAAAGTTTTTTTCGGGCGTACCTACGACTTGTATTTAATACCCCCCTCCAATTCTTTTCCTTCTGTCTTCACAAAATTTCCGATGCGTCGGCAAAACAATATCTGTGTGGGGTTTGGTTGGAATAAGTGGGCAAATAAAAATATTTACTCAGAAAATTTTATTATATATTATATATTATATTATGCGGGAGCATTCCATTTGTTTTGACCTTTTTATTTGCTTTGATAAAGACACATTAATTCAAGGTTTTGTGAAATTGGTGTAAAAAAATTTTCTTACAAGAACCAAAATGGGTGGTTGGGTTTGTATGGCAGCCCCATGGTCCGATTTGATCCAACCTCACATATGTTTTGTGTCATCAAGAAAACATTTGTGTGAAATTTGGTTGATTTTAGCGCACAAATAAAAAAGTTTTTCTCAGAAGAACCTAATTTGGGTTAGGTTTGTATGGCAACCCCATGACCCCATGGTCGGATTTGATCCATTCTTACGTATGTTTTGTGTTATTAATAGAAACACATTTGTGTGAAATTTGGTTGAAATTGGTACACAAATAAAAAAGGTTTTCGTAGAAGAACTCAAATTGGGGGGCTAGGTTTGTATGGCAGCCCCATGACCCACTGATCCAATTTGGGTGATTAAAACATCCAAACAGCCTGCAACAATAAGAAGCACGTGTGCAAAATTTCAGCTTGCTAGCTTCAATACCCGCCGAGTAAAACGCGTCGCAACAGACAGACAGACAGACGGACATGCTCCAATCGACTCCCCAAGTCATGCTGATCATATATGTATACGTTTTATATGGTCGGAGATGCTTCCTTTAATGCGTTACAAACTTCATGACAAAGTTAATACATATACCCTTTCACTCTATGAGCGAAGGGTATAATAAAATACACAACAGGTATAGGAAATTAACAATTGCAGTTTCTGACAAATAAACAAATTTGTACTTGCGTCGTTCTTATTCCGGATTTACGGGTCACCAGCAGTGGCGTGCATCCCATAGAGGCACAAAAGCACTGCCTACCCTAACCGAAAAGTGAAAACAATAGGTAATTATAAGCCAACATTTTGCATGTATGATACATAAAACAAAAATTATTTCCATCACTGTACGATGAACAACAACACACACTCTGTTTATAAAACACGGCGATTTTCTTCTCATCCAAGACATCATTGCGAAAACCAGAACAGGCACAATTCCGGACTGCCTTTCAGATACGCACACATTGATACAACATTGTATGGGTTTTTTCAATGAGAAATTACACCTACTTCCCGTAGGTGAATGCGGCGAATTTATATTTCAGAAATTAGGAAGACACAAAAGAAGGCATGCTTTTCGCTTGATTTTATCTCGACTTGTACGACCGCGGCGAAAGTGTGTTGTCTATTCCGCTTTGTTCTCATATTCGTAATTATAAATTTAGTGGATTATGGAAATAATGCAGGGACTAACATTAAAATTTGCACAGATGCTTCAATTTAGGTGCTGGATTATTTACATAGGTTAGGTAATAAATTGCATAGTTTTTATGGGGTGATAATGATGATGGGGTAATAAATGATCGAAATGTTTCTTTGGTGCAGTTTTCTAATGTATAATTACCCGGAGAATGGATTTGTACAGGAAACTTTGACTTAGAATCGAATAAAAAATCGTCTAGAAAAATTTAATTACAACTGGCGCCAGATATTAGAATCACATCGGTTCTTCAATATTTGATTCCATTAATCGGCGACTCTATTAAACGAATATAATAAATTTGCACTTCTTGAGGATATTATAACGAATTAAATTCATATGAATACACACATGTTATGGGATATGTACTCTTTTCGGTATTTATATTTTGTTGAATATAATTTTTACTACTTTTGTGAGTTCAAATGAAGTAATGTTTTAAACCTTAAAAAAAAAAATTAGATTAAAATGAGAAACCAAAAACGTTCCTAGCCACTTGTTGGTATAATGACCGTAGATCCGATTACTACATATTTCAATCGGCTTTTATAATTTAAATTTAATAAACGATTGATTTTACTAAGCTGTGATTCTAATAACCGGCGTCTACTGTAATTCGTTTTTAAAATATGTTAAATGTATTCGAAGGTTTTGATCTATTTTTTTCTCAAGAATTTCTACAAGACTTTTTTTTTATCCTGTCCTGAAAATGTTTCAAACCTCATTAACAGAAAATGATATGACTGCCTACCCAGTATAAAAAAGCTGTGCACGCCACTGGTCACCAGACCCACATGAAGTTAGCTGCTAAATCGCTATGCAGCTATTCCAAGTTCAGTGATTCGGATACAGCAGGACAGGATTTAGCCTCTATGCCTGGGCAATAGCCCAATTGCCGCCCTCCGCCACTAGTTATGGTTAATTTTTTGTTTTGTTTTCAGTGGAGAATATAACAAAAAAGCTCCATTGACGTTATTCAGGAGAATTCATTCGGCGTCTAAAAAGTAGGTATACTATGTTTTCCTGGCTATTTGCATGATGGAAACTTGTTACTAAAAAAAATTTATAGCCAATTAAGCAATTCTAACATCAAGAGTTTGACCCGTCCTGAAACCGAGTCCTGGCTACGCCCCTGTTGCTTCCAAGCAAATTTATAGTGTGGGTAAAAATTAAAAAAGTAAAATAACACGCAAAATTGTGTGCTTGATTTTGATAACTAGGGCTGCCAATTCTTTGATCAATCAATCTATCCCATACAGACTCGAAAGAAAGAAGTTTGAAGCGATTATGATGTCTTTCAAAAAATAAAATATTTATAACAAAAATACCATGGCAATGGTTGATTGGGTATGTCAAGGATATGACGGCTTATCCCCTTGATAATTAGATCCTATCAAAATTGTAGTCAAAATGATTTAAAAATCCAAGGGATGAATATAGGGATATCAAAACAGAGAGTGATGATTTACCTCCCTGGAAGTGATTTACACTCCGAAGAATCGTAATGTAGGTTCAGACATAGTTAACGCTCGTATTTTTTTTCGGGAAAAGCAGGACAGGTGCGTCAAAAATCGTTTGTCATACAGTTTGATCAGAGGAAAATTTTATTTAATGCCCTCGCTTCATTGATAGTCACTTGGGCAGCAACCTAAATAATCACCATGTCTTCAAGGGGTACTCTATATTGTACTAATTTTCATTGATGGTGTATTTATCAAAAATGCCCCAGGATTAAGTAACGAGCAATTGCTTGGCCTTCGTGTGGGTGGCCTCCAGGAGAATGAATCTGCGCTGTGAATTATGTCCAAAATTGTTATCTGTGCTCTTTTAATTTGCAATACTTGAAACACAGATTTATACAAAATCCAGGACGCCTCCCGAGCAATAATGGCTCAGCAATCATCGCGTCAATCTTTTCTAATAACACAAACCTTAATTCAAATTTTTGCAAAAAGATAAACGTGGAATTTCTCTTTTCAGCCATACAAGTAATTATTGTGTTGTTATAGGAATTGCTCAGTATAGGTCAATACAAGACTGCATGTTAGCACACCAAACCAAACAGAATTAATTTTTTATAGGATCACAATCAGTCCTTCTGCTTTTACATCAACTAAATCCATGACATTATACATATATTACTCTCCAACTCCGATTGCACTTTCCTGTACATCACCTTGTCTAGTGGGAATTTTCTCCTGATTGATCCACCAATAAAAAGAAGTAGGACATAAATGACATTTTTATCTTTTCATTTCCATCTTAAAGCAGACTTTCCCACAGAGATAAATTAACTAATTATACGGTTTACGGATATGGACAATTGTTTGAATTCTGAACTTTAACAGAAAAAAAAATGGTCAACACAAGAGCCACGTAATACTCGTTCAATAAATTCATTCTCGGCAATATACTACGTATGACAAGAAGAAATCTCTCAATAAGTAAAGTACTCTTGCAAATATAGAAAAGGAACTTCAATGCAAAGAAGAAGAAATCAAACAGTGCAGACCAGAAGTGCATACGTGTATACATCAATGCTTTGACAAATTAAATATCTTTGGTATTTCATCCACAAAAAAATATCGTCCGTCTTATATTCAATATCTTCTCGTTTGTCCATTACGTCGCGATACGTGCAATATAATCGTTATACTAAATGGTCAATGCATTGCAGAGGGGACTTGGGTACTTCTACGTCTCCCCCATAAATGGTGTTGACTGACTTTGTCTTTGGCTGGCTGGCATCTTCAATAGACTCGAGAGGATGTGATGATAGTGCGGACTACTTGACTTTTGGATGAGATATGACCATGGGGATAAGATACATTTATAAATTGTCACACTCGGGTGTGAAGAAGCAAAAAAAAAATAATAAGTGATTACACTGGGCGTAGAATTTATGATGTGTAAGGAAGCTTTATGCTGTTATGATAAAGATAGTAATCAAATACGCGTTGACCAATATGGTTAGGGAGTGTAAGTATAATAAATAACTATAGCCATTATGGTATTCGTATGGAGTTTGAGGGTGTTAACTTTTATAGTGATGATTCAAATGTCTGTCACCTTTTTATAAAATTAGGACTTTGTAAAGTAGGTGTAGTTACATGTACAAACTCTATCCTATTTATTTATAAAATTAGTCCCTATATATTTTAATGACTTATAAATGCTTGGGAAAATTTCTTCAGACTAACGATAGAAAGAGAAATTGACACCTAAACTGAGAAAAAAGTTGACCGATCATCTAAAAAAAAGTAGTTGATATCGGGTAAAGTACTGCTTTGATTTTCAGCTTATGGTTCTATGTAGTTGAAACAGCTAATCTTGTATGGTTAAATGAACGAATTTAATAGTATTTTCTGCTGTGAGGATTAGAGAGATTGACTATTTCTTTAGTAGAAATTTATTTATATTGGAATGAACTACTTCACTTAAGGTAGAAAGTCTAAATCATTTTTCTCAGTGTACAGCTTTTAATTTAATTTCGGCTCTTAATGTTGCAATACTCACTATAATCCTAGTAAACAAAAATAATCGACAGACAAAATTTGACTAGCAAAAAAGTGCTAAATTCAGTACATCTGTATTTCGCATTCATACGCAAAATCGAGTGTAAAAAACAACATCAGCGGATAGCATATGAAAAAAAAGCCTAGACTCGAAAAAATGCTTGTCTACTGCATCAGCACAAAAAATATGTCTCACTCACTAGAATCGTTATCGATCCTTTTATTCAACACGACATACAGTCTACTGCACTTGTAGCTATGTCACGCCATACACCATTCTACTCTATTCGAATGGTATGCATCCAGTATGCAGAAAAAAAAGTTTTTTTTCTTTTTTATTCCATTGTTGCTAGTGGCACTTTTAAATGTTTAATTTCAATTAGGTTGTTTTTTTTTGTTAGTAAATTGGTCCTTAAAGTTGGATTTAGTGCATTTGCTGACGGCGTTAATTCTATCAGAAAAATGGGTATCATCCTTGTGCGCTTGAGGCATGCCTCTTTAGTCATTGGAGTTGTCTATATGTAACATGTAAGTATACAGGCGTATAAAGAGTGTCCTCTTGGTCTTATCTTTCTAAACCGGCCGATAAGAAAATAACAACTTCCTAGTGCCTTTCTATACATATTTATATGGTCTAATCGAAAACCTCCTGGGCTGATAGGGGAAAATTATTGAAATTAAAGTGCAACATGTAATGATATCACAAATTGTCGTGTTAAACGAATGTTCCGATGTTGCATATTAAGTGGATGGATATACGACGTAAACCAGATCCGTTCGAGTCGTGGTGAACTGAATTACAAACTTCAAAGCAACAACAACAGGAATACAAGAAGTGTCCATACGAAGGACGACAACAACGCGACGCGAAGGTGCATTTGAAAACATTTTAACATTGGAAATTAATGAGGCAATTATCAAGCAGGTGCTTATGTTCTTTTCTTCATTTCCTCGATAAATGCGGATAAGGACAACGAGTCGTCGAAGTATACGTAGCTACTATGTGAATCGGAAAGTCAACACCAACAAACCTAACTGCGATGCATTTGAACGTCATTCAAAACATTTGAGTGCACCACGATGTTGTGAAGTTTTATGGACGCTAAACTCTATACCAACTCGCTTTAAAATTCCTGTATGGACTTTCGCCCTCCTCTATGGTCTATAATAAAAAATATGGTGACACCAACTCTTAAATGCTAGTTATGTTTATACGGTCGACAAGCTGCTGCTGCTGTTAATTTGTTGAAAATGCTCTGAATATTTTTTGTTTTAGTAGTCGATACGAGAGGGGAGTCATTAAGATTACCGAGTGATGAACGCTGCTAAATGCGGCGTTTTAACCTACCGGTGAAAGATATTCACAAATGGTAGCAAGTTTGACGGGATATTATAAGTGGATATAATTAACAGAAAGGATAGGTTTTTATAATTCGATATTTACACATTTTAGAGATAGGATCATGGGCAAGTTCCTTCTGGAGATTAGATATAATGTGTAGAGAAAAAGTGAAAATTTGTGTTGATTGGACTGGTAGGGTAGGATAACGAATTGTAGGGATCAGGTGTGACGCGTGAAGGGCTAAACAGATGCAATTGGTTTACGTTGAAAATACACAGAAAGAAAATGTTTGTAAATAAACGGGTAAAGTAATAAATAATAAATTGGTCGAAAGGGTTACTGGCTTAAATTCTTTGATTTGAAGACGATGTCACATTGAATTATGGAAAAATATGGATGAACTGAAAATCATCCGAAGATACAGTGAGCTTTGAGACAAATACTTTCTGTCCGATCATGAGACGCGCGAGCGTCTAGGCCACCACATAGAAAAAAAACACCACAACGGTCAGCCTACGTGACCTAGGAGTGGAGCTATGGGTGTTTAAGTGACGTCATGTTTGACAGGCCTTTAGAAACAGCTTTCGTACAAGTCCGCAACTCAGTGGGACAATTTCATGTTTTTCGTGACGATTTGCTTTTCGAATTTGACTCTTTTTGGGTCGTTCAACAAAAGTTGAACGAAAGTTGAACGTGAGTTGAACCTAAGTTGAAAGTAACACTTTTTGGGTCGTTCATCAAAAGTTGAACGAAATTTGAACGTGAGTTGAACCTAAGTTGAAAGTTACACTTTTTGGGTCGTTCAACAAAAGTTGAACGAAATTTGAACGTGAGTTGAACCTAAGTTGAAAGTTACACTTTTTGGGTCGTTCGACAAAAGTTGAACGTGAGTTGAACCTAAGTTGAAAGTAACACTTTTTGGGTCGTTCAACAAAAGCTGAACGAAAGTTGAACATGAGTTGAACCTGAGTTAAAAGTTACACTTTTTGGGTCGTTCAACAAAAGTTGAACGAAAGTTGAACGTGAGTTGAACCTAAGCTGAAAGTTGAACTCAAATTGAATTCGAATGGAATTCGAGTTGAGTTCGAGTTGAATTCAAGTTGAACCCAAGTTGAACCCAAGTTGAACCCAAGTTGAACCCAAGTTGAACCCAAGTTAAACTCAAGTTGAAAGTAAATTGAACCCAAGCCCAACCTCTGTTGAACCTTGAATGGCACCCAACACTCACAGGATACCACCTAGCCCAACTTCCGTTAAACCTTGAATGGCACCTGTAATGCCAAAAACGTAACGCTTTTTCGTTATGATTTTCGTGACGCTTTTCGAATTTATGTGCCAGAGTCAAGACATAAAAATGTCAAAAATTGAGACGCGAACAAGTAAGATTACCGGTCAAAACCTGGTTTAGCGATTAACTTTCGGAAAAATTTTTTCTACCAAATTATTCAGCACCTTTAAATCAAAACTCTTCGTTCCGTGCAGTAATGGGAATGATATTCGTCAATTTTTTCCTCTGAAAGATTTAAGCGAGCAACCCGATTTCAGAATGAGTCTAGTCGTGGAAAGTCTTACTTCTATTTCATTGTCCTTTTAAATAATCCGAAATTGCCATTTAGATCAGTGACTGGAATAACAAAGTAAATGAAATGATGCCTTGCGTCTTCCGACTCTTGCCGTGGACGACTTTGTTAGATATTAAGAGTAGTATTTCACTTATGGCTATAGTAAAATTGAAGTGTCCTGTTGCATAATATAGTGATTATAAAATGTCCTTTTTGCCCCCCAAAGACCTTTTTGTCCATATCCGAGTATGTATCGAAACACAGGTTTTTTGTTTCCATAAGACCTATAGAGGTATTTTCAATCCTTGCGGGATATAATGTTGAGAAGAACGTTTTCCTCAGTAAATGAAGCATGAACACAATGGGTGTCAAATTGAAAATTGAAAAGACAGTCTTATAGGTACACTCAGGCTTACCACCTACTTAAAATGTGAAACAGGATTTGAGTGGCGGATTGAAGTGATATCAATATTTTTTGTAGCTGATGTATTTTTCTTTGGCGGAAATCTGTCCAATCGGTTTTTGTTTTGTGGTATTCGATATTTTGTAGTTCTTGTCTTTTGGTACAGTTGGAGAACGTTAGGCCATCAGTTATTCAAAAGGTTACATGCAATTAATTAATTACAATTTCTACATCGAATTAGAATCGAGATGATGTTTAAACGTTGTTTGTTTACAAGTAAAGGGTTGATTCAAGGATAAATATTTTCTTGCCAATCTTCAATTCATCCGCCCCCACCTCCTTTTTACATCCTTTCAAAACTATACGTTGTACGTGAAGGTTATTCATTCAAACGCCAGATATGGATATGGGCAAAGCAGATATAGCTAATTTTTATAATGTCCATTCACCCGTACAGAGCATCAACTTATACAGCTTATAGGCTCGATAGTTGAAGCCCGCTGTAAAATCGGTTTAAAAGTATCGTATTCATTTCTAAATACCACCGACGAAGTAAAGTTCAAAGCAAAGAATTGATTACGAAGTACACAGAGTGAAGCTAATTGGAGCATATAATTTATATCTTCAATAGCAAACAAAACTGAGATAATGGGTATGAAGTTGGAGAACGCATTTGAATTGCACTCATAAAACATATTGTTGGTTTGAAACACAGATTCAATTCCAATTAACCATATAACAAGTTGTCAGCTACATACATATTCATAATTTTTTTAATCACAATCAATGGGTAGTCCCGAGGTGGCAGAAGTAATGTTTGCATTGCATTTTCAATTGGATATGTTGTAAAATTTGTTAAACATATTGTTGACAATGGTTTCAATGAGTAATCTCAACAGTAAACAGGCTCTATCGCCGCAAAAGTCACGACAAGAAAAATGTAAGACGGTTGACAAGTTGCGAATATTACTACATTGGTATATTACATACCTACTACTTACATAGTATGCTGTAGTTTTCCTTAACCCGTCTTGCAAGCTTTGGATATACGTATAGCTATTTGTACAAACATCATGTTTTAATAACATAATATACAGAGTTTGTTCTCATATGCGTATTTACGTATGCATATATTGAGGGCTCCACGGGCATCGGTAGAATCGTGTATCTTTTACTTACGACAACATCTAGTCGTATGTTACTATTAAACGTATACAAAAGTGCAAATTTCATTACGTTTGTTTCCATCATTTTATAAAGTTCTATATAACAAGTCATCGCGTATTCGAGAACGTCGCCCAAGAAGCGTAAATACCACCTAAAACGTATTAAATTACACTAGTAAACTGCGGTAATGCTTATGTTAAGTCATGTTTAAAATGACCGTCAACGTTATGCAACTTTTTCTTTATTTTATTTTTTTCTATTAAATAGACAATCGCGTATACCTACATATGTACGTAATTGTATTCGGTTACATTTAGGTATTAAGTTTAAAACAAAAATACGGAATAATACGCTATTCCATGAGCGGATGGTGACTTACGAATATCGAGTTAAAAGATAGAGTGAAAAAAAAATAGAATGACTGGGAACATAGTATAGCCCTTGAATGTTATATACTCGTAAAATCAATACACTGAAAAAAATGGTTTAGACTTTTTATCTAAAGTGAAGTAGTTGACTTAAATTTAGATAGTTTTACCAAAGAAATAGCTGATTTCTCTAATCTTCGTAGCTGAAAATACTATTAAATTCGTTCATTTAACCACGCAAGATTAGAAGAAAAAGTTTAGTCAATTTTTCCACAAAAGTTGTTGATTGTACTATTCAAATATAAAATTTAACTACAAACAATCGTTCTTTTTTCTTCAACACAATTTAGCTATCCAACATTTAACAATTTATAGATAATGAATAGCTGTCTTTACAAATGAATTAATTGAATTTGCAAATATAGTAGATGTTTCAACTAATGACGAATAGAAAAATTATCCATATCTTCGTAACTGTTTCAACTACATAGAATCATAAGCTGAAAATCAACGCGAACTTTAGATGAATTCGACTATTTCTTTAGATAACCATTCTAATTTTTTTTCTCTGTGTATGTGCTATCGATTTACATTTATTGAAGTCAGAGTTGACCAAGACTCTAATCGAAATTATTCTGTGTTTCCAATTTAGGCATTTAATTCAATTATTATAATAAATAAATAATAGCGAAACCTGCCTACGTACCTGGCATGGATAGCAATTCCACCCTAATTTGAATATGTTAGTTCAATGGAACTGATGTTAACTGTAATTGATCGCACCACATCCTCCCTTTAATCATTACACTTACGCCAGTCTTATAAACATACCAAACTCTTACTAGGATTAAAAGTTATAAAGAAAATAAGGTAACCGACTTGATTGTTAAACAGACGCCGACTGCGTTTTTTCTATCGAGAACAGGACAGGACAGCACAACTTCCATACAAATTTGACAGGATTATTGTTCTATGTAGGTGGAACAGAAAATGTCTAATTTTTTATAGGGATATTGTGATGCCCTGACCTGTATCCGATAGTAGTAGAACCACCATCCATACCGCCTCTACTGATTCTAATTTAGGCTAACAAAGCACCAGTACCAATTACAATTTTTACAAAATTATAGGAACCAAATGATTCCTATGCATGCCTCAGTCATATGTGGGCGAATTTCGATTCCATTTAGAATGTAAAATTCGCTAATAACCCATTTCATCGTTTGCTCACACATAAACACAAACCGATTAAAAACAAATTTATATTCACCAGCACTCGTGAAGACATTGGCCATGTCGTAACAATTAAAATGACATTTAACAATCACATAATGGCTTATTCCTTCGCCTTTTCAACGATGCATACGTTTGTGTGTTATGACTTGAGTGCAATAAAATTTGAAGCGCGCGGCTATAACTTTTTCATATTATCGTTGATGCAGTCAACCAACCCCTTCTAGCCATCATCAACGAGGTTTACACATCGCATATGACGAGAACATCATCACATCATATCGCGCTTGCTAGAGATAGAGTAAGTTTAGGTTTCTTGCAAACTACGGAACATATGTACTATGTATGTCGTAGGGCTTCAGTGAGGGTGTCTTGTCTTCCTTTGGAACGCTATTCACTATCCGTATCGTAGTGAACTCTCAGTCAGATAGTCTATATTCAGTACGGACTGCATTTCTCTAGCACGCGCGCATATATACAACACCCGGAGGAATGTGTATTCCATTCCATACATCCTTCAATACAGCGCTGTAAGGATCGAGTATGTGCTACGATATGACTTTTAAAGTAATAACTGACATGAGAATGTGAGCTAGCGTTTAATGATATTTCTGCGAACAGTTTGTGAATGAAGAATGTTGGTCGTCAACGATGTTGTGCAGCACCGAACGAAAGTTGTGCCTTATGGTCATGCAAAATACTTATATTTGGAATTTTATTTGTTTTGTCGATTCTGATGAGATTTGTTTGATTGTCGATTTCTCTCCGCTCCAGGCGAATTGGACTAAAATATAAAAATATTCATAATGTCTTAATGTTCTGGATTCTCAAGATAAGCGGATAATCTGAAAGGATTCCGGCCTGGATTGATTTTTAAAATTATGAGGGCTTAAAAAATGCTAACTTTTTAATTAATTTCTATGTTAGTTAGCTATCAGCTACATTTTGATATTTGGTAGTGCATTTGGGACACCCGACTGCGATTTAAAACATTTAAAATTACATACAGTAAGTTACAGTCAAAGTGAGCCAGTGTGTCTTTCTTTTAAAATTTTCCTTAACTAATTTTGGGAGGTGCTAATTTTTTGATTCTAAAAGTGCAGGAAAACATCCCCTTTTATATACAGATGAATTGTCATTGTTGGTCTAGTATACAGTTAAAAAAACCGTTGAAAACTAAACTAAGTGCAGAATTTGATGTCTCATTAAAAGTGCCACCCAATTGTTTTCGTCTATTTAATTGTAAAATTTTAATTAATTTATATTTGTATATTCAGATAATAAATCTTATTTAAATTGCGTACTAAATTAATTAAAATCTAATTAACTAGTTAAGTTGGTAGTTGGTTGTGAAGCATCACCAAGGGAGGATATCGTTAAGGAATTAGTCCTTTGTTTTGAAATATGCTGTCGAACAATCCAGCACATCATTTATCTTCTTTTTTTAGAGACGAAATGAAAAAAATCGTGACTTGTCACGCAAAATCGTAATTTGCAGCACTCCTGATGACTTAATCCAAGATTTGATTTCAATTTCAGAAACTACATAAAAATCTGCCAATCCACTTTCCGGGAAATTAGTTTTCCAAATATTCTTTGATAGGTCTCGCATTATGAGCGGGCACCCGTCTATCTGCCATAAAAAGCAAATATTAAGTTTTAACCGTTATAAGTACCGTTGCATTTGCCAAACAATGTACCAAATTTCAAATTTCTTACAGTTCTGGTCAAAGTAATGTAGCGAGATTCTATCTCGAATTATAATTGCCTTTGTATGTCTTTTTTCGAGTCAAGGGAAAATTGTTAACGATTCCACTGAAGCCATGATTTTTACCATTTAATGCGTGTTTACCTAAAATGCTGCAATGTAAATAAGAAACGCCAACATGTTGAAGCAACTTTTATCAACTTTGCAGAGTTGCACGTATAAAGCACCGTTACGCAATGACTGTTTGAATTTTCGATGATAAATCTATTTTAAAATTTCTGTTAAGTTTGAGTAACTGTATCTTGAAAGTGTCGATAATGTTGGAAACAGGAAAAACTTCAGTTTTTGTGAAATTTTAAGTAGTTTCTGAAACTGAAATCAAATCTTTGATTAAGTCTTCAGGAGTGCTGCAAATTACGATTATGCGTGTCAAGTCACGATTTTCGATGACTTTCACAAAAAGAGCGATAACAAGGTAACGGTAAAAAAATTCCGATTGTATTGGTAATTTTCTTGTTGAAACAAGTTGCGCTATCAATCCTTACAGTATTGACCACCCAATGCGGGACACCCTGTATATGGAGTTCCATCTCTATTCCAATTACTTACTATATGGCCATACCGTTGCCTGTATATTTTATGCTGGCGGATTTCGGAGCAGTGACAATAACCGATACCGTTCAGTTGTTTTAAAAGAAATATGAATTTCTTTATGTTTGCTGGGCAAAGAACAAAAATGTACTAGCCTACTACATGAAAATCTCAGAAAATTAAACTTAAAGAAAACTGAAAAAAATATTCTTACATTCAAAAAAGATATTCGACTTTCAAATCGGTAAGATACTATTTGCCTATCCCTGTTGAAATCGTTTTCTAAACTCTCATCGAATAACAGTTTCTTGCCGGTTTAAAATATCCCAAACTTGATTTTTCATACTTCATTCTAACCACTTTAGACATGCTGCTGCTGCGAAGCATTCACTAATTTATTATGTTAGTGCATTTAAGGCAATGAATCCATAAAAAAATAGCAAATTTTAACTTTTACGTCAGTGGTGGGCTTATGCTTGAAATAAAATGGATGCAGCAACAGCTGCAGCGGCCCAATGCAATTTCAAGGGCTGACGTCAGAGAGAGTTTGTTGGCAACATTACATTTAAATTGCATTGGACTGCATTGTATCGTTGCTGCTGTTGTAGCATCCATTCTATTTCCAGCATTACTGGTAGGCTGGAGCGTAAATCGGCAGATCTTAGGGGGTGGCAAATTTGAAGCAGATTATTGTTGAAGTTATACGCATACACATTTTAAATTTCTTTGTTTTTTAGGGTTTTTTAGATTTTTCAAAAAAAAAAAACCCTTATGAAATCGATTTTGTCTGTCCGTCTGTCCGTCTGTCCGTCCGTCTGTTCACTAAATAACTCGCGAACGGCTTAAACGATCGTCATGAAATTTGGTAGGAATGTGTAGAATGGTAACAGTCTTTGGCACGAAATACTTAAAAGTTGGTAGAACAAAAATTACAGGGTGTCCCGGACATTTGAAAATTTGTTCACTAAATAACTCGCGAACGGCTTAACGGATCGTCATGAAATTTGGTAGGAATGTGTAGAATGGTAACAGTCTTTGGCACGAAATACTTAAAAGTTGGTAGAACAAAAATTAAAGGGTGTCCCGGACATTTGAAAATTTGTTCACTAAATAACTTGCGAACGGCTTAACGGATCGTCATGAAATTTGGTAGGAATGTGTAGAATGGTAACAGTCTTTGGCACGAAATACTTAAAAGTTGGTAGAACAAAAATTACAGGGTGTTCCGGACATTTGAAAATTTGTTCACTAAATAACTCGCGAACGGCTTAACGGATCGTCATGAAATTTGGTAGGAATGTGTAGAATGGTAACAGTCTTTAGCACGAAATACTTAGACGTTGGTAGGACAAAGCAAAAAGGGTGTCCCGGAGATTTGAAAATTTGTATTTTTTAGTTTTTATCAAATCAAAGAACTCGATGGGTACATTTCATATCAGTCGCTTTTTTCCAGTTTGGAGTAATAGTAACGGCGTTACAGCTAATAAATCCAGTTAATATGTGGAACCATAATATATGGTAAATCTATTTTTGGATTGGGCTAATTAAAAAGTGTTACAGAATGAAAGGCGTTAGCCTTTCATTCTGGAACGCGTTTATTTAGACCAATCCAAAAATAGATTTACGAGAAGCATTTCATTAACATTGTGCATAATTGTTATTTATTACCTATAAAATATATGTACATATGTGCAAAATGATTCACTATGTATGTATTCAAAATCTAAAAAACCCTCGTATTGCGGGCGCAGCCCTCTGTACGCCGGTTTGAAATTTTTCATTTTCTCAATTTCCGGAGCGATATTTGAACGGTGAACGTGAAATTTGATCGAATTGAAAATTAGTATTAATAGAGTGGTCCACAATTGGTATTTTAAGGTATTATTAGATGAAAAAACACCCAATTTGAATTTTCTTCTTCTTTGTGGCACAATAGCCCGACGTCGCGTCGGGACACGGCCTTGAATTTTACGCGATAATATTAACAATGAGTGTGCATTGCACCCTAAAAGTATTTCTTAACTAAAAAATTCGGGGCACCATGTATAGAAACGTCATACACGACACTTTACAGGCGCGCACAGAGGATGGGGCAAAAGGGGCAATTTGCCTGCGTTGGAGAGGGCCCCGCAGGGACAGTGGTCTCGTAGTGCGCATACGCCTGCAAAATTATTACAGGAATTGATGTCAGATAAATTTTATTTCAATATCTATTTATCTTGTTTTGCGTTATTCAAAGCATTTCTAGGACCTTATAGGATTTCCCTTCACCTACTTTTTTCAGTTAAAATTGCTAAATCTAAAATTGGCACTGATCTTGATATAGGTGTTGAGATCAACAGAACACTCTGCCGAAATTTATCTAATTAATCGGTATTCTCTTAAAATCTGAGTGTCCTCGAACTATGTGTGTTTTATAGAGAAAGTGTTAACCAAGAAACTGAAAACGATGGATCCCCTTTAAATGACTATTTCTTATTTAGTTTCCATAAACTTATATTTATTCAAGTCTCTCTCTGATTATTGTTAACTCATTGTAGTCTTATTTGTAACTATGCTCTCGAACTAGCAGAATTTCTCCACGTTTTCTACTGGTTTGGTTTTAGACTTTTGTTCTCCTATGGATCAGTGCACACTCGGTCTTAGTAACGTTTATGAAGAGACAAGAATTTCGATTTTTGCAATGCCATCAGCAATGACGGAACAACTTCACTCTGGGCCCTCTCGCCAACTCTTTGAGTGGGCCCCCTACACTGAGAAAAAAAGTAGAGTGAAACCAATCGAAAGCACTCTTGAAGGTCGATCCACACTTTTCAGTCATCAGTCACAGTCACTTTCCATACAAGTTAATTGATTGACTGACAATCTGTCAATTTGTATGAGAAATTACTGTGACTGCGACTGATGACTAAAAAGTGTGGATCGATCTTAAATCAAGTATTTTTAAACATGATTTCGACGTTACAGTTTTTCTACTAAAATTAAGAACATCGTACTTAAAATAACTTTGCTAAGAGCTACTTTGACTCTATGCATTCTTACATTGAGAATAGCGTTATTGTTGTTACGTTTATTAAATTAATGATTTCATCAATTGTTTTTTTTTTGATAAAAATGCTCACGCAGCGCATCATTGTCCTCTATAGGTCTTAGTGATGTTTAAGCATAGAAAATTACCTGTGCCTACAATGAGATTCGATCCCGCGAACCTATGATTCGAAGACGAGCGCCCTATCTATCTACCCTAATGCCGCTCTCTCAGGTACCAGCATCCTGTAGCAGGAACAACATTTATAGAGTTTCCAGAGTTCTTTTTCTCAAAGGGGCCACTTTTCTTTATATGCCCCGGACCCCGTAAATCCTCTGTGCGCGCCTGACACTTTAGATAAGAGAAACCATTTATTTTGTCACTTTCTTATAAATTATTAGTTTCATTAAACCGCTTCAATAAAATAGACCCCATTGCACTGAATTTCGTTTGGTGTTAAAAGTTGAACATCGCTCAGAACCCACGAAAAAGAAAGTTCAAAGCATCCGCACGAATGAATGTGCGATTGGAAAATTGAAAATTTTTGTAGGAAGTCATATTAATATTCGATACAAAAAAATTAATGTTCTTCGTGTTCTACACATTTTACAGAAGTTGATTTGAAGTTTAGATACGAAAAGCTAAATGCCTTAAGGGCCCCATAGACTCAGCGATTTATCGGCCGATAAAAACTCATTTCTGTGGAGAAAGCACATTGCTTAGGTTCCACTACCAAATTCGCAAGAGAAAATGAGCTTTTTCCACAGAAAATGTGCTTTCTCCACAGAAATGAGCTTTGATCGGCCGATAAATCGTTGAGTCTATTGGGCCCTTTAGGCTGCGGTAATGATTCTTTCTAAATGTCCGAATTGGTTAAGAATTGCGTTTAAGTAAGCTTAAGCAATCTGTCATTCGCGAAACATCCTAAATTCGGCTATAGTTATAGCTATAGCCCCTTGCCAATATGTTCGTAAAGGACGACTTAATGTGAATAATAATACTATAGGTAATTGTATAAATCCGGCACTGGTTTACATGTTTTTTTTTTTTGATAAACTTAGTTGTCCAATTTTTTTTATTTCGACTATACCACTAGTGTACCTTTGCGATTTCCAAGTTTGTTTCTCCTTTGCCCGATTTATTTATATACCTACTCCTATTAGTACATTCGTCCAATAGATTTTGTGTCACTTTCTGACATTTTATCATACCGTTTCCCTAAAAAAATGTGAAACTTAAACTCCTACTTTAGTACTATCGATTGGCATTAAACTTACAAATAATCCGGCGATTAAAATTCATTTCTTACATGTGTACAGTGCAAACATTGGTATTGAGTTTAACTTTCAGTCGTTGTACATAATATGTTTTTGTCCGTAATCCGTATTGTGAAAACAAGTCAACATCATATTGCTTTTACATATGTCATCCATCAGATATTAAAAATAAACAAAATCATTGGACTCAACCAGAAATTTACAATAATTTCCAATGTAAACCTATTATTTCGCCCAGAAAGGTTGTGTTTGACGAAGATATACGACATCATGCTTACTTCCAAACCAAACCAAAAAGAACAAAAAAGTGACTAGATTGCTGTATCGATTTTAGATTTAGTAAAAAAAAGAATCGAAAAGTTTTTCGAATGTTACCTGAATACCGACGTGCTTTTCATGTATTTGAGGCAAATCCATTTAGTGTTGGGTTGGTATGAGGTTCGGCTCGAATAGTATTGTATAATAGTAACCCTACCAAGTACGTTGTTATATTAAACTGAAATAATTTTAAACAAAATCCTCAAATTGTTAATTCGACAAGAATCCAGCAATTAGTTATATGTACTTCCCCAATAATTCCGGTACTAATATGTCATCTATGACACAAGAATAAACTTAGACATACGTTTATCTCCGTTTGTATCACTTCTTAAATAAATTTCATATTCAAACTCAGCTCAGCTGGAGATATTACTATCTATTTATCTATAATGCTTATCAAATGAGCCGGCAAATTTTTCACACATTCCCCGTGGGGTTTATGTCATATCGAAATGGTCGATTTTTACTATTTTTCATTTAAAATGAATTCTAATTAATATTCACATATGATTGTGCGAGAAGGAATAGAAAAAACAACAACAACACAACATGTGTACATACAAAACGAAATCCTAAAAATGATAATACAATCCATTAATTCTGCGCGCGGTTTTTGCGGTAGATTTATTGACGCATTTGATAGATGAGATGTATTTATAAAATGCTAATGGTTTTTTATTAAAAATATACATATACATATATAATTAAAGGCTGTCTAAAATACATAACCAGAAACAAAAGATCTCATTTATTATTTATTTTAGCAGAAAAAATGTTTGTTTATTATTGTATTGTGGATTATGTATCTATTGAATTTATTTAAATGGAATTTATAGATGTGCATTTATCTAAAATGATAAATTGTTTTAGTAAGTGTATTTGAAATTAAGTTTTTAGAATTTATATCAGTGCGTTTTGTTTATTATGAATTTTCCTCAATTAGTCAAATTATTAAAAAAAAGGCTGAAAATTTGTTGATTTGTGCAATTGATTAATCATTTTATTGTAAAATTTAATATAAAAAATAATAAAAATGCTTAAATCGCCTCCTAAAAATATTCTTTGATTTTTTACTTGGTGGTTGGAAATGAGTTTTATGCCTAAAATACCAAAAATTCTTAATTACATTCAAGGACGGTTTAACATATAAAAAACCCAACTTCGCATAAAACAACAAAATAAAATTTATTTTTAAAATTTTAATTTCACATTTAGCACTGAATTTTTTACCGTTAGGTAGATAAAAATAGTCTAATAAAACATCTCTATTTTTGTCTATTTGCAGAGCAACCCTTACGGCTTAAAAGAAAGTGGACCAACAACAGACATGAGTGCGTGGACATCGGCCGGTCTTCAGCCCACGACTGGCTATTATCCTTATGATCCTACATTAGCAGCTTATGGGTAAGTTGATCGCTATTTTCCATGAAAACTCGATTCTAGCCTATGCTCACAAACAACCCATATTTAATTAATCATTTCCAATCCAACTGTCGGCCATGATTTCTTCTCTGTCCAACTATACATACGATTTACATACATAAATAATTATTTTCCTGATAGTTTGCATAGCATTCGTATACACAAATATTGCATGACATTGAATGCGCGTTCTAAATGAGACCGCACCATCCAACTGTCATTCTCATTACATTTGACCATCACTATATCACATAACAATGAATACAGCACCGTACAACAATTGGGCAAACAACAATTACACCGCGCGTTACTGGGCATCCGTGTGTGGGCAATTTATACAAAATATAAACGTTCCGCACAACAACGCTAAAAACAATCGACAAAACATTAGTTCACGATTGCTACTGACATGCCATAATTGTCCTGTAACTATCTGCTTATAACCATGGTTCAGCAGCCCCAGGAGGTGGGGTTTGTCCGCGGTGTACTTTTGTGTATTCAGACACATTTTTCTCTATAGGCTTGCAACTCAGCTCAGCTCGTAGAAAACCCTATTATGACACGCTATCGTATCAGCAGCCGAAAGCTAACCGCCGCCGTTACGGCAGTGGTGTGGCAGCAGCAAGTATGCAAGGACATGGGGGCGACCAGACCGTATATCTACAATAGTGTAGTGTAGAGCCCCTCACAACACGCTCTTTTATCGGACACTTGGAATATATCATAAATCACATCGATTAAATAATTATTAATCCCAAAAGCCTATAGAATTGGACGTACCTACTGGACTGCAGGCTATTATGCCATGCGTCCACGCTGGTGTCCATTGCGGACTAATACAAGAGTATTTCTTATATTATACCTATAGTGTTGTTGAATTTTATCTAGTAGATTTATGTCGATATCTAGCCTAGATAAAACGGAGGTTCTCGTTTTGATAGGGCGTTGAGAATGGGGCTGGAATTGAACGCTTTTATATGTGTAGAGGAGCCTTTGATTTAAGGTGCATACTCGTAAATATGCCGAACGGAACGCTCTACCTAATAGAACACATTATAATCGGCACACGAATAGAAAATGTGATGATTTATTAATGATAAAGACTTGCCAGATTCCACTATAAATCACTATTCCAATATTATATTGAGGCAAAGGAATGAAGGCTCTATAGAAGACTCGGTTGACTTGACTTGAAAATTATCCTATTGCTAACAGGAAGGGTGGATCGATCTATTTAGATATTCTAACCAGACCATGTTTCGTGATAGAAATAACAAGTTTATTCCTTATTGCGCGACGATGGTGACGGGCGGTGGCACATTTGGTTATTAAATTTCTAAAAATGGAAATAATATAGTCTGAATGCATATCCACAACAATAACGAGAGCATGTGTGATATACATCAATTGCATGCGGTTAAAAACGCGACTTTTTTGTCATATGTAGCTACATGATGTAAGTATGTACGCGGTAGCATGTTAGCTGTGACCGTTTTCATATTTTACATGATGTTGAATTCGTTTATGATCGTTAGAAATTGGCGCTTGTTGCATTTTGTATACAACTTCCGTTTTTATGCGCGTCAAACGTGAAACAAAAAAAAGTGTTGTAAATGGTTTTGTATGACATGTTTATAATCTAGTCGTGGATTTTGCGTAAAATTAAATCGCCACACCAAACCAAGTTTGCGTTTTTGGAAGTGTACCTACATCCTTTTAGGGGCTGCCGCGCAGTGGCGCAACCAGGATCTTGCCCTGGAGGGGGCTATCAAACAATACGGATGCGGATATATGCACCACAAGCCCCGGTGGAAGTTTGGTTCCTATAATTTTGGCTCAGATTTTGTTTGGCTATTTTAATCTGCTTCCTATGTTGTCCATATACATATATGTATATATGTATATATATATATATATTTTAGTGTTGTAGGATGGAACTCTGAAGATGATGTTCTCTTGCGCTGACGAGATTAATAAGCCACGACACAATTTGTAAAGGAAGCACTCATCCAGAAATACACGTCTTCTACGCAGGGATAATAGGTTAAGGAATGAAAGGCGCTCAACATAGGGAAGGTAGGGATAATTAAATTTATATAATAAAAAGCGAGTAAATCGGCGTTGAACCAATTCTAAGGAATCAGAGGCAGAGGAACACGAAGGAGACCAAACTGGAGAGGCATATTCAAGGATACTACGGACTAAGGAAATAAATAAATTAACACAAGTAGTAATTGATCGAAAGTCACGAGAGCATCGTAAGACGAACCCAGCTAGTTTAGATGCCCTGTTAATGACCTCAGAATAATGCTCATTAAAGCGAAGCCGGCAGTCGAAAGTTACACCAAGATCATTAAATTTACTTACATTTTCAAGACAAACATAATTGACCTTGTACAAGTACGAAAGAGGAAAGGGTTTGAGAGAGTATACCATAACTTTGCACTTACTAACGTTAAGTTCAAGTTTGTTAGAACGGCACCAATCAGATAGACGATCGACATCAAATTGGAGGGCTATACAGTCTTCTAGACAGGAGACGGACGAAAATAACTTACAATCATCAGCGTAGAGCAGGCACGAGTTTTTCAGGATAGATGGTAAATCGTTTATAAAAAATACGAACAGAAGCGGGCCTAAGATCGAACCCTGCGGAACACCAGATGAAGGACAAAAAGGGGAAGAGACGGTGTTGTTAAATATGACACTTGAAGAGCGACCACGAAGATAGGACGACAGCCATGACATAAGACCTGGAGGTAAGTTAAGAATAGACAATTTTTCCAGCAGAATGGAGTGCTCAACCGTGTCAAAGGCCTTAGAGAAATCAGTATAAATGGTATGGATATCTAGATGCTTATTGAGGGACATAGCTACAAAGTCGACGAATTCCACCAAATTTGTGACAGTGGATTTTTTTTTACAGAATCCATGTTGATTAGGACAAATTACATGTCCAAAGCATTCATATATATAGTCATAGGCGATACGCTCAAGAATTTTTGAGAAGTTGGACAGAAGGGCGATAGGACGGTAATTAGAGGCTAGATTTGGGAATAGGCACAATGTATGATGATTTCCAACGAGAAGGAAAAGTACCCTCCTGAAGACTTTTGTTGAAAATTATAGCCAGTGGATAGGATATGGCACTCTGTGTATTTTTAATAAACGAATTAGGAATGCCGTCAGGCCCCGAAGAAGAGCTGCGTGTCAAGGATGCGATAAGTGACTCCACATAGGAGGGGTCTATTGGCGAAAGCGAATAAGGGTAGGTTGGTGTACACGAATCGGAAGTCGCAGGAGATCCTGTCTGACGATAGACACTAGAGAAATATCGTGCAAACAGCTCGCTAATATCGTTAGGTGAATTGGCAGTAAGGTTACCGTAAGAGATCGATGAAGGACTGGAGCTCGAAGATCGCATATTTCTGACATATGACCAAAACAACTGACTCTCATTATTCCTAACACCATGTTCAATGCTGGCAAAATAAGCGTTACGAGCCGTTACTATGAGACGTTTCGCATCAGCACGAAGTTGACGAAATAAAATGAGGTCATAGTGACATTTAAAACGTTTCAATCTAAAATGCACCCGTTTTTTTTTCCTTAGGATTTTATAAATTTCGCGAGTAAACCAAACAGGACCCCTGCGGGGTCTAAAGGGTTGAAGAGGTACATACTCGTCAATGACAGTCTGCAGAATATCGTAAAAAGTATCAACAGCAAGATTACAATTGAGACGTAGAAGAATACCTGACCAGTCAACTCGACTAAGTGCCTCTGAAATCGCTACATAGTTAGCTTTGCGAAAATTGAAGTGAGGATTCATGCTGTGATTGTTGGATTGCTGCGATTGTATTTTCGCCTCAAATTCAAAGGAAGGATGATACGGGTCAGGAGGGACGTAAGGGGCAGATGCAATAGTAGTAGAGATAGCAGACAAGGGGAGATTGCTAAGAACCAGGTCTAGCGTTCTATTCATGTAGTTACGAACTATATTGAACTGCAAAAGATCACAGAACTCCATAAACGAGGAGAGCGTCAATGCCAAAGCAAATGAGGAGGAGGCATTAGGGAGACCAGGGCAAGGCGGCCAACTGATGTTGGGGAGGTTGAAATCACCACAGATAATGTGTGTTGAGTCAGGATGTGTAATGTTGATGATGTTAGCGAAATGCGAGAACTGACTCTCGAACGTGGAAATAGACGAATCACAGGGAATATATACACACGAAATAAGAAGCTTGGCAGAACTGGATGAGTTAACTTGAACAGTAACGCATTCATAAGGTTCCGCAGTTGTAATAGAAAGAAGCGACGAAGGTATGTTACGTCGAACCGCAACAAGAGAACCACCACCGAAGAGCATCCCAGAGACTACTGGATTGCGATCACAACGATAAATAGCAAACTCTTCGAGAAACTCCCCACTAAAGAAAGAGGAATTAAGCCATGTTTCGGATAAGCATAACACGTCATGCTGTCCAGACAACGCAGAAAGATTAAGTACAGGAAGCTTGGTCCTTAAGCCGCGAACATTTTGATAATAAAAGGATAGTTTAAGGCTTTTATTTATTTTAGGGTGCGGGAAGATGGTCGTCGCCGAAAATTCCGATGAACAAAGTCCTTAACAAAAGTACCATCCGGCCAGAATGAGGTATTCAGTGGGGACGATAACTCCTTGGGAAGAGTTAATTTGAAAGATGACACAACCTTATTCGGAATGTTCTCCTTAGTTAGTTTGCGGCAAATTAGTAATGAAGGAGTAAACCCAAGTTTCTCTACGACGTAGTTGTGGATTTCGGATTCCGTCGTGTCATAGGCAAGTCTGCTGACGAACAATTGCCTCGGAGGAGAGCAAACTCGAAGCGTCGCTTGGCTGGAAGAGAGATCAGATGTTGTGATTGAAGACGGTTGGACTGCTCTTAGTGCAGGCTGAGGTTGAGACTGAACATCAGACCGATCAGACGCAGGTATAGATGGTAGCTGTAGTGAAGAATCACTCTGCAGCGATGGAGAAAGCGGTTGGTGACGATGAAATGGCTCAAGAGAGAGCTGTTGTATTCGGGGAGTAGATCCTTCCACTGACCCAAGATTAGCCGGTGATGATTGAGGCTGTTGTTTTGCAACATTATGTTGGCCTGTTTTGGCCGCTCGTTGCCTGGTAGTAACTCGGGACGACTCACCAGCAACATCAGAAGGCAGATTAGATTCCGAGTCATCGATCAAAGAAGTCACCACATCCAGTGTTGACCGAATCTTAGCCGCATGGATGTTAAGCTCCGATAACAACAATTTCAGCGAATTCTGAACATGTTTCAATTTGTTAGCACGAGAAATACACTTCGGGGCTTTGCAAGAACTCATCATGAATAAGTATTCGCAGGAGACACTGAACTGATCTGTTATGAGGAAAGTAGACAGGCGCGCTGTACTGTTCTGTTTAGTGTACAAAAAGTTCACAGGTGAATCGGTTTATCCAGGTTCTCCACTTATACCAAAGACACAAACCGGATGTTTTGAAAAACAAATCGATGCACGGGTGCCTTTGATAAAAGCACAACGAGTATAGTATTAGTAACAAAGTAGTAGTACGAAGCGTTATAATAAATACACTAACACTCCCACGCACGAAGCTGTACACACTGTATACATGAAACGTTAGTAACAGGGAAATGAGGAGTTATAACAAAGGCAAGAAAACGTCTTTAGATCAGAAAACACTGAGCGTACAATAGCACAATCGCGAGAAAAGCAAGTCAAAGGATGGAATGTCACACGCGACACAGTGAGGACTTTAGTTATGCTTCACAATTTAGGCAAGAAAAGACGCAGCGCAGAGTCTTCACAAAGTTGACGTTTGACGTTTCCACATGGAAAAATGTTACAATATATGTTACATACGTTACAATACAACAGCGAAGGATACATCACTAGTATCCAGATCATTTTAAAAAATATTTGTAACATACAACATTTTGGCTCAAAATATGTTTTGAGTACTTTTGTCTACTTTTTTCATACAAATCACGTGTAAACCAAAGCACCCAATTGCAATTAAAATTAATATAACACTTTAGATCCCTAGCGTTCCAGAATCGGAATTGAAATAAAAACTTCAAATTTTTAGCTCTCTTAGTTGCGCCACTTCTGCCGTTTTAAATTCGTGCCTCTCGGTTATTCTGCCGGTATCGTGTTGCAGTAACTAACAGAACCGACATAGAGTGGGTCCCATTTGCCTAAAGAAGTCTGCAAAATATATATAATCAGATCACAAAACCAGTGTAAAATTAACCTTGCGCCACCAAAAAAATATAAATATTATTCTGCATACCATTGATCCCACTGCTGGCCAGTGGCGTAGATAGCTTTTCGAAGAGGGAAGTGACCTGTGACCAGATTTTTTCTTCACAAGGAAAATGTACCTACCTAAGGAGTGAGGGATCTGAATAGCCTGAATTCATACACTGACTAATTTTTGTACCAATAATAATCGCGAGCCATTTTTTCTCCTCAGATTGTGCAAAAGAAGATTTTGGACAAAAATATACAAATTCGAAAGAGATTTTTGTGCGGAGGCGAGTCTATACAGTTTAATGGAACTGAATTTTTGTACAAAATTTTATGCAGTAATTTGCATAAGTTTGCTTGTGCGTTCAAATTTATGTGCACAATTTTGTAAGGTTACTTTTTTATAGGGTGTTTATGTTGTATTGCCTCCAGTATAATTTAGACTAGACCCACATCTTATTGCTGAAAAATTCAAATTTAAATAGATATCCCTGTTAGACTAATTACATTACAAACATATTCACCAAATTTATCTTCAAAATATTGCACAAATTGCATTACAAAAATTGGTGATCAACAGCCGATGGGGGATTGCTCCACTTGGTCTTCCCTTATCTACGCCACTGCTGGATTCCATACAGTGTAGTGACTCGCACTTCAGTTATACCAAAGAAGTAGAAAGAATTAAATAAAATTTCAGTCATACCTAGCGCAACCAAAAATAAAATACTATAGTGTGGGAAATTTTTTAAAGTTTCTTTTAATTACTCTTTTGTCTTTTATATTTAAAATTCGTCTGTGCATGTGTTTATAACGCATCTATATCTCTCCTAGGGTACTTTACCAGTTTGGTGAGTAAGATCAAGATCCTTCATATTACGGGATGCTTTTAATCTAGAGAAAGGTGAGAGGTGGCCTACAGCACGTACCATTGTTTTAGGTCATGAGCATGTCTAGATTCTTAAAACAAAAAACATTTTTATGAATGCACCAACCACATAGTTGTGTCCTTATAAAAGGACGAAATACCACCATTCAGACAGGGCTGCCTTGGAAACATTTTCAAAAAACACTCCCAGGTTTTTTGAAAAAACGCATTTCTCGCGCTATTTTTATTGTTGAACTGGGGAATTGTCAAGGTGGTGGTTTTAATGCAAATGGAGCGATCACAAAGGAGACTTTGTAACTTTAAAAATACGTGCAAAATAAAAAAAAAAAACTAAACTTGTTGAATTTATTTTTAGTAGCCTTTTTTTTTTAACTATCCTTACATTCCCGCAGCTGTATTTATAATGATCTTAACTTTTTAGACATTCCTATTTTGTGATGGACGCTAAGGATAAAAAGTTTCCATAGAAAAATCAGACATCAAACGCACTACATAATTTCATTACTTCTCAAAGATCTCAGGCTTGAAAATATCGATTACTTTCAGTCTCAATTTTTTTAACAGCCCATCAATCAAGAAAATTTGAGAAGTTTCATCAATGACGCATTCCCATTCAGTCAGACTTTAACCATCCCCATACGTATCTATTATCAAAACGGAACAGGGAAATAAAAGAAACTTTCATCTACCAAGTACAGAATAACAAAAACAACATATAACTTTGTTGCCTATTTTCAACACCTCTAAGTAAAGTCGCAACCATTACAGTCATTCACCTGATGAAAATGAAAATAGATGCTCGTCTGTGGCAATCTTGAATGGTGGTATGGTAGCTTTTACGGATTGAGGAATGTCAATTAAATTGATACAGGATACGTGTGTGTGATAAATCTCTGCTTCGGCATCAACCCAGCAGAGCATAGCATGGGATTTCTCCAACTATTCTCGTACAAGAGAATACGAATTGCTTTGATGATGATCCTGGTGTCGGAAAGTTGCGTCACAATTTCTTTTTCCTTTCACCGAAAAAAAAACCCTCTCGAGCTCCATCTGTTATGTGGCGCGTCGAACAAGATGTCTCACTATACACGCACGCACACACATCTTTTCCGCAGCAATATTTGATACTATCTCTAGGTATTCGATCCGCCATATCTCTATTCGCGGTTGTGCCCTATGCTTTATCAGCGTGCCATTTTGATTAGGGGGGTTCGTTTGAATTCTACATATGAACAAGTGATATGCCTTTCGTTTCGCGATATCTGTATATTTCGGTTCCAATCTGCGTACAGCTATTTATGCTTGGCTTGGCTTGGTTGGTTAGTGCCGTCGTCGTCATCGCATATACACACATTATCCTGGCAAGCGAAATGTAGGTATACGATATATACGAAGTTAAAGGGAATTTGCGTGAATTTCACGTGTGTGACAGCAGCAGGAGCATAGCAGTGATTCATTTGTGTATATGGGAAGTAGTCGAGCATCAAAGTGTGGCATGATTTCATTTCCGTCTCTGATGCTTGGTAGAGTATCGCGAGTCAGACATTCACATACTATACTCGAATATGCCCCCAGTCGTATACCACGATTTCACATGTGAATTGATGGAAAAGAAGTACATACATACGCCTATATGGGGATGCGACAAGGCTTTATAAGGGATGATGAACGCCATATATAAAACCTTGCGGATTCCATATTATGTATGTAGCCCGTGCGAATATATTTCAATCGACATGCGAGACTGCGTGACATTTGCTTATCAATCACAGTCTCTTCACGTTACCCGTCATTCTGACAAATTTAAATAGCACCATCTGGCGCGCATTTATTGTGTGTTTTGATCATACATAAATAGTCTCACACATAATGTACGTATGGATATATACTCGCTACATATAAATATAAATGATGCCACCAGAAAATAGGGAATATCTAGGATATCAAATGTGACTTTAAATCCAAAAAGTATGGTTGGTTGTCCCTTTAGACATATAATTTCACTATCTACTTAATACTATGTTTGGTGTAGGATACTTTAAATATCTTTAAAAAAGTTTAAATGACGATACCGTTGAAATTTAACCTTTCAATTTGCTTTATGAAACATTTGATTACGAGAGGCTTCTACTACTGATGAAAATGGAAATGATATAGGTAATTCTGCAGATGGATTTCGAATTTAATTATTCCAGATTGATAAAACTGAATGGACTTACAATTTAAATCATCTTCATTGGAGGATACCGTTTTTTAGATTAAACAGTTCGCTGGCTCTGCGTGCAAAATTAGAACCCATATATTTAAAAAAAATGGAAAAAAAAAATATTTTAAAATAGTTCGTAAAGAATTAGATTTTATGCAGAATTCATCTAATATAAATTAAACTCCATTTTTCTTTTCAACACTGAAACATGCTTTGATCGAGATAGTTAAAGAAAATGGCGAAAGAAATAATGGCGTAAAATTACTCGAATCATTCCAGCCATTGCCTTTGAACAGCCTCTTCAATTTCGCCGCACAAATCAAAATCTAATCATATTATGTTGTATGACATTTTCCGGAGATACATCAACCGCCATGATACTTTTCTCCCCCAAAAGACACATTTCTTCATGTAAAACAACAACTAGAGTGTGTATACAAAAATACAATAATTGTCAAAAACCAACAATCCGCACCAATCATCATAACAAACAATGTCATGAAAAAAAAGTGTAATACGAGCTCGTGCAACAACTCCATGGAATTACAATTCAAACAAGCCGTTGATTGTTAAGTGGTGATTTTCATAATATGAATCGCATAATATCATACTCGTACAAAACCCCCCCAAAAAAAAAACGTGAACCACGAAAATACAAGTGTGTACCTATCCATTTCTTTGTATAGCCCGAAGAAGAAGTTGTCCTTAACGCTACTCGGCGGCACGAATAATTTTCCCCGGTGTTGACAGAAGAAATCAAAAAGTCATTTCCACCCAAAAGTATGTACAAACAGTAAAAGAGTCAAGTGAAAACAATGAGCTTGAATAAGGTGAAAATGTGGGAAAAATTTATTTATTTGACGGGCTATGAAATTGGGTATAGAACGCATGATTATCGCGTGAAACTTAATATATGTACTTAGGTACATACAACGGTACAGCGTATCGCGTAGTGTATTTATTACTTGTTTTTAGGTTTTAAGGAAAAATATTCGTCATTAGAATACAGACAATTTCCTTTCCATCATGTTCATATACATAATTAGAATTCTATGTCATAGGAGTGCAGCTGATCTCAGCTTTCTGTACCTAATCACTCAGTTATAAAATAAAGGTGTCTATATAAGGCCTGACTGAAGTTTATTGGGGGGAAACAGAAAAAGGCTAACTGAAATGGAAACTCAGCAAAACAAAATGATTTAAGGTTACGGTTTAACAACATTAGTGTTTTCCCCATTTCCCCATTTAATCTTTTGGGTTTTTGAAGACAAAAACCTTATGCCATTTCAATAGTCCTTTAACTATCTGGGGCTAGATCCCGCACCAGTAGACCCTTATATATTAGTTAAATACCTAAAAAGAGTTTTAGCTGACTGAATTGTAATTCAAAAAAACTTCTTATTTGTCGGACCTGAAGTAAATTTATTAAATGAATTCAATGTCTACAATCATTAGCTGAACGAAACCTGACTGTTGCGAAATCTGGCCTCTAAAAATGTTTGACTAATCCAACAAATCGTCGTGCTCTGTGGCCGTGATTGTTCGGTCGCCACTCTGTGAAATAGACACTCATAAAGAAACGAGTTTCCAAACTCGGCACGACTCATCGCAAGTTTATTATTCAGAAGAAGATGATAAGAAATATTCTTATCGTAGAATAATAAACAAACAACATGACTAGGAAGTCACACTCCGAATTCAGTTGTCTTTGTAACGTTGATGGACAACACACGGTAGTCATCAACGCACCATGCTCCACTAGGAGTTACGGTAATGAAGAGGGAGAATCCAACAAATAAACTCTAACAGTTCCCAAATATTGATTGTATCATCAAAATCCTTCCTCAACCATTTTTTTACCTATCTGAAATACTTGCCCCAAATGTAGAACGCCTGACAAACGGATAATTATATTCGCGTGCTTTAACTTCCACACACGTATACGTATAAACTTTTCGTCACAGTTACACTTTATTTTTGCTTACAGAGTAAGGGAGCGGAGGGGGGGGGGTGAAGGCATAAGTATTCTAGAATAAAATTACATTCTCCTCGGTAACATGTTCTTCAGCTCGGTTCGGTATATGTATGTATGTAGTTATACGAAATTTCGGGTGAATAATGTAAACATAGTTCAAGTCGCGTGAATGGTAATTCTTCGTCACACTAACTTGTCAACTGACTTTCCGCTAACTTTGACATGAAATATAAGGAAATCTGATAAATAATTGTTAGGTGAACTGAAGAAGTGAATTATTGTGAAAAATTAATCATTTGGAATGGAGAGTTAACGTCGTAGCTTAGGCCTTTTGAAGTCGTTTGAAAATTGGGTGGCAATACTTAAAGTCCTAGTTGAATTGTCTAACTACCACACATATTCCCAGAGACTCAGAGATTCAGTTAAGTTGAGTTAAGCCAAATGCAAAGAAGCACTGTAAATTAATTTATGAGAGGACAAGCTAATTTTCAATAAAATCCCTTTTGTTTACGTTAGCATTCTATATGCTTACTTTTTATCTATCCGCCTGTACATATTTGAACAGACCACTGGTCCAGTTACGGAAGGGGAATAGAGGTTCGCTTTTTTGGGTGCTCTACACGGGACGATTTCAGTGGTGCAACCAGGATCTTGTCCTGGGTCTATCCATTTGACTGCACATAAGAGCATGCCTCCGCAAGCTGGGTGATGGTGCTCCTAAATCAGTAAAAACGATATACAGTGGCTACAGGTTATTTTTGATGTAATTTTTTTTTACCTATAGCGAGTCAAGTGTCATACTCGTAATCGGCACGTTCTTTCTGTTTTTTTTTTTTCACGAAATTTTTAATCAAAATCGGTTTTTAAAACAGAAACATTGCATTTGATCAAATAGGAAACACTCCCAAGTAGCACAAACGAGTTGTAAAACGGTTATATAACCGAAATACAACCATGGTTATATCACAATATTGTTAGGAAAATGGTTGTAAAAACGTTTGCTAAACCGTAAAAAAGAGGTTTTCGCCTGGCTATAAACGTAAGATTATTGTTGTAATGTCGTTGTCTTTCATACATTATTGTTGAAAAATCGTTGTGAATATAATTACAATTTCGTATGCTAAAAAATTAAAAATATCATACTTTTTCTTTTTCAGAATTGACAATTTTATTTACCTTAGACATTTTTTATCTCAGACATATTATAATATTTTATACCTTTTTTATGCAAAGAAATTACCTTTTTTGCCTAAAGCTGGAATCGAACCTGGTCCTCTTGCGTGCTAGTCTGTCACCATTGCCATTGCGCCAGAAGGGAAATACTTCTCATGTTCTCTAAATCTGAAGTACTTCATGCGATCATACGATATTCATATGCCAAAAATTCTATTAACATAATCTCTTTATACTATTTGTTTCCGTTTAGCGCTGGGAAGCTTTGTACCCAATATAATTGCAAATATCAAAAAGGTACTTTCGGTTCAAATTCTAACAATTGTGTTATACATATATTAAACCATGTTGTATTTGTAACAATTACGTTATTTTATAACAAAATTGTCCAAAGAACAACAATGGAGTCAAATTTTAAACAATATAGAAAGAGGATTACTGAAGGGACTCTATCCCGCAAATAACAAATTTGTTTTTGATGTGAATGTTGGTGGCTTGTTATGTATGATATATCATCGAATATGCATCGCTTACAGATTTGAACATTTCCGACAACTGAAAAATTGAAGTAATTGTCTCAGCTGTACAACATTTAAAGTACCGTGAAAAATATTATCGAAGCAGGAAGATTTTTTTTTCAAACAATTGCTACCGAGTGGAAACAATCATGTAACTATGAATTTCCCCAGATTTATGGGGATTTCTCTCCTTTCACCAGTTACGCAGCGCCTATCGGTCTGGACTTTTTTCTCCTTACTTGGTGGCCGTTCCAAGTAATCCTGTAAAAAATCAGAGATACCAGATTTTTGTCGATCAAATGTTGTATTTTTGTTGGACTAGGACTAAGGACTAGTTAGTTGTTGTAGTTGCAACATGCAGAGAGCATCGGAACAGGTCAATAATAAAGCTAGGCTCCAAGAACATGAACTAGCTTTTTATAAACTCTGCAATAAAATGCATTTCTACATATTTCATTTTGTAGTTTTACAATTTTTCATTTTCGCATTTCTGGGCCTGGGAAGGGCTTTAGTCCCCTTAGCTTCTCTCGTGGTTGCACCACCACCACGACCTTTACATTAAAACTGTAGAAGTTTTTTTTTCGAAAAATTGACCTTGATTGCGCTTTTTTTAATTAATTGTCTATTTTAATTTCCCTCCCGAAATGTTTTCAATGGATATTATTGGTTCTTACGTGGAAACTGTAATAATGCAAACTCATTTCATTTGAATGGACATATCAGGACATGAATACATACAATCGCCAGAGTAGCAGTCGATTAAACAGTTGAATAAGTTCTTCCGAAAAAGGGTAAAGCACTTTTTATACCCGTCACTATGTGAAAGGGTATATTAACTTTGTCATGAAGTTTGCAACGCACAGAAGGTAGCACCTCCGACTATATAAAGTATATATATTATTGATCAGCGTGACGAGAGAAATCGATTGAGCCATGTCCGTCTGTCTGTCTGTCTTTCTGTCTGTCCGTCTGTTGCAACGCAAACTAGTCCCTCAGTTTTGAAGCTATCGAGCTGAAAATTTGTATGCAAGTTTCTTTTTAGTGTACGCTGTATATATGTCGGAACCAATGGAATCGGACCATGGGGTCATGGGGCTGCCCCTGAAAATTAGGTTTTTCTTAGAAAAACTTTTTTCTTTATGCACCAATCTTAACCAAGTTTCACCCAAGTGTGTTACTAGTATAGCCTCAAAACATATCTAGAAACGGATGGAATTGGAACATTACGTCATAGGGCTGCCATACAAACGAACCATTCAAAACTAAGTTCTTCTAAGAAAAACTTTTTCCTTTTTCATCCGACCGTAACCAAACTTCATCCAAATGTGTTCCTAGTAAAGCCTCAAAAAATATCTAGGAGCAGATCAAATCGGAACACTACATCATAGGGCTGTCATACAAACCAACCACTGGAAATTAGATTCTTCTAAGAAAAACTTTTTTCTTAATGAACCAATCTTAACCAAACTTTGCGCAAATGTGTTTTTAGTAAAGCCACCAAACATATCGAGGAACAGATGAAATCGGAATACTACGTCATAGGGCTCTCATACAAACCAACCGCTGGAAATTAGGTTGTTGCATGAACAACTTTTTTCTTTGTGAATCAATCAACCAAACTTCACCCAAATGTGTGGTCAGACGTACACCATTTTGCTGTACAATACCTAAAGCATTTTGACCTGTCGTACAGCATTAGTAAATGTACAGCATTCCCAAATCCACACCAAAGAAGCCTAAATGACTTCATAAAAACCTCCTCGGTGAGGCCTGTAGTCAGTCTATTAGGTATTAGCAGGATAATCGCACTTTTATGTGGCAAACATTCATTTTCGATAATTTCGAAACTGTTTCGTCAATCGTTCTGAAATTTAATGTACCTAAATGTAAGCGCCAGGTAGCTCCACAACCTGGGGATTACATTTACTTACATTTCTCCATATTTTAGGGTCGCCTATCTGCGTTCGACAGTTACAGCTGCCCAAATCGCTTTTTGACTTTTCTAATCAAAACTCTATAAAATGTGTCCAATAAATTTGAAAATTGGCAGACTTGTGAACATTTCAAGGCTCTAGCTCACACTTGTAGCTGTAGAGCTATACTTGGCGCTCACCGCTCACATTGTCTCCAAATTTCAAGGTCCTACTTATCTGCGTTCTGGAGTTCAACCGAAAATTGCCCCTAATTCGGACATTTTGGAGCGTAAAATTTTGAAATTTAACAGCCATGTATAGAGGTCCGCACTGCCCGCATTAGGTGAAAATCCCAAGCATCTATATAGCTGCCAATACTCAGAAGTAACAGCCATGTAAAGATGCGATTTAAATTTTTCACAAAACGATGGAAAAGTTACTGTACTCCTTCCGATTCCCCTATCAACCTCTTTAGGAAAAAGAAAATTCAAACTAAAGGACTCTGTAAGGATTTCCCCTATATGTTTACCAAATCCAATGAAGTAGCGATAAGTCCCCAGAGAGTCGCCATCCGCTTAAGAATTCTCTACGCAATGAGGTATTAATTTTTCTATTGTAATAAACAAAACGAAACTTTTAAATAGGTAGGTACATGGAGGTGTAATTTTCGTACTTCAAATAAACAGCTTCATGATTTTTGTCTCAGGGTCACGGATAGTCAGAGATAGGGAAAGGGCCATCATCATCCCAACAATGCTGCTGAGACTGCAGTTTCGAACACTGAAATTCAAAAGTTGAAAAATACCTATTCCTAACCCTAAAAAAAATTCGGGTTCATTGTGTTAAACAAATGTTGGGTTTGCCCCTTTTAAACGAGATCCTGGCTACACTTCTCCCATGCCTGTTATAACTTTGCGTCTTAACACTAGAACGGCCACAGCCGTCAATTTGACGGTTTTGGGACTTTCATAGCGCATATTTTCGAATCTATCTACTCTTGAGCTGTGATATTCATTGACTTTTCCTAAAATGAGCATCTTAGTGTACATGTGAATTAAAATTTCGAAATAATATTATTATATTGGAGATATGACCTGTTCTACCTATAAGGGCCAAGCCGTCATTTTGACGGCAAAGTAATTGAACTACGTGAAGAATACGCGAAATTTCCGAAGAATACCTACGGAAGAGGGGAGGATCGTACACCAGACAAAAAATAGACATTTTCACAACTCCAGCTGAAAAGAATCACAGAAAAAACAATGCTGAGTACATAATGATTGCAGGAAGAAACGTACGTGTGATTTTCACTTATTGTAAAAGACCTGTTTGCGGAAAATGTAATCTGTACCTATGTTAGAAAAAATATAATTTGTAATCAATGTAAATCGGAATAACTTAAAAATATATTGAGAATCAATTTCAACTCAGATTTAATATTTAATTTTGCATTTTTACACTTTCGCAAGCCGACAAACGGCTAGCCGTCAAATTGACGGCACCGGCCTTTGTAGGTATGATACAACTGCCGGCCTTTCTAGTGTTAAAACATACATTTGCACTTCACATGCTGATAATGTTTTGTCAACGAGAACATTTAGAAGTTGAGGGATCTTTTCTGGGTCCTGTTTAGTACCAAGAGAACCTTGCAAGGACGTAGCCAGGATTTAGCTGGATATCAGAAATTATGACATTATTAGAATCTTCTTGTTAATTGTAGACACTAGTTTCGGCGCTGCCCCAATGCATAATATGCCTCCTGTCCCACTGTTCCTGTGTCGAATCCAATTTTATCGCTTGACGAGGCTGGTCGAGCACGAGTGCACGCAAGATTACTTAATTGCTCTGCTATCATCGGAAGCAGAGAGTGCCACGTCCACAACGCCAAAGACTTCTTTTCTGTACAATTATAGAAGGGCTCGTGGGCCATGGTATATGCACGAAGCAGCAACTATGGAACTATGGAAAGTAGGATCGCGTATTCGGTGCCCACGCCATGCTGCTTTTGCCTTCCCTTCGCACGGCTCAAAAAAAAATTCTTCATTCTTACAGGGAAATATTTTATTTCAAATTGTGTAGCCTGTATGAGTTCTTACGAAATTTGTTGAAGTTTCCATTATGAAAGAGGATCCCAATTTTGGGCCACCAGATTTTTTTTGTGTTCCAAATTGTTTATTATATAGTCACTACTTTCGTCCAGATGACACAATTTATCTGACTGCAAGCTTAAATTCGGCAGAGTTTTAGGAATGAATAAATTAGAAATACTCCTGGACCCCTCCTCTGGCTACGTCCCTGGAACCTTGCTTTCCCAAGGTTCACCACACATTTCCCAGAATAAAGGCTACTATTCTTGCTGTATTCCGTTTAGGAAGATATCACTTGTGAAAGGATGGAGAATATGTGGTCGTTTTATAGCATCCGTCATGGTGGTAGCCTCGTGACATACAATCGACACCGCTTAATGCAATCACATCTGGATCTTGCTGTTTTGATAACATTAAACGAATGATAACAAATAATAAAATAGTACGATTGAGGGTTTGCCTGAAAACCGAATTCCGGAATGTGTACTGCATTGGGCCTTCGGGAATCAGGTCACCTTAGGCTAGTAAAGCTTCAAAAGATATTTAGGAATGGATGAAATCGGAACATTACGTCATAGGGCTGTCATACAAGCCAATCCCCAAATATTGGATTCTTGTAAGAACAACTTTTTTTCTTTTTGAATATTAACCAAAATACATCCAAGTGTGTTCCTGGATTAACCCCAACGTATCCAGGAACAGATGGAATCGGAACACGTTATTGGGCTGCGGCAGAAATTTTTAACACAAAATGACTTTCAGTTTCATTCAAATGTGACGGGTATTCAAATTTCGGCCGCGCCCGAAATTAGCCTCGGTCTCGTTTTTTTGTAAATCATGTTTCAACCTCATATTCTTCCGAATTCGGAGGCAGTTTTCTGGAAAGTGTTGCCTCTAAACAGCATTAAGACCTCAAATTGCTCAAACAATCGGTTCTCTCTGCCGTTTTCTAACCCAGGGTATTCGAACGTCTGCCGCTCCATCGATCTAAGCAACTGAAATCCTTCCTGCTCCACTACCTTTACTACATGATATTCCGCACAATTTTCGTGAACGAATTAAATTGTATTGCCTATAGTTGGAGTGGAGGGCAGTTTCCGCAAACGGCTCAAAGTGCATTGAGAGAAATCATGATAATGATGTTGATGTAATTTTCAATTTTCTATGCATTTAAAAAAAACGCTTCCCTTTTCACCCTGTGTCAGAGTTCCCACACAGATGTACGTGACTCCAAATTGTTGTAACTTTCAACCCCTAACGTAATGCCATTCTAAAGTCAGTAAATGGAATGGTGACTTTTTACACAAATTCGCAGATAAAATGATGAATTTTTGACTATGAACAGAATGTTCCCATTCGGGGCTGAACAGGCAGTAAAATCATTATTACGAAAATGACTCATATTGATGAAATTTTGAAATTGGAGTTTTCGGCATTTATTTTTGACGTTTATGTAAATGGTGATAATGTCTCTCATAAAACTGATATTTAAATGCATAATAATAAAACATTCCAATAATTTTAGGACACATTTGTCTTCAAGAATTTTAATAAATATTTATTTTAAAGATATCGACAAAGTGAATATTTTTGTAAATTTTTTTTATCAATTTTACAATAGAAGGCGTCTCCTGTCGAGCAAATGATGATCTAAATACGGAATTTAGCAAATGTGCTAATGATGGTCAATATGCGTAATAATGACACATTCCGTCATTTAAAATTGGGTGTGTCATGCCCTTGAGTAAAATCGCATAGCACTTCGATGTGACGAAATACTGTCTATCCTTTTGCCCATATACATACTTGTATGCATATTTTCCTGTCACATTGATAATTAGTGGTGAAGTAAAACCTTTCCAAGGACAATGTACCTATAGGGTGTCCCAAAATTATCGCAAGATTTTAATTAAATAGAAAACACAGTTTTTAGTCTTTTGATTGTAACTTTTTTATTGATTCATAAAGTACATAGAATAGGGTTATTTATGGAATAACACATCGGCCAAATGACCTCCGCGGTTTTGCATGCACATACGCATTCGTTTGTCGAAATTTTTCATGACCTTTCTGCATAAATGTGGCTGAATTTCGTTGATGCAACGTTGAATCTCCTCCTTTAATGCACGCGTGGTTGAGGGCTTGTTGGCGTAGACCTGTGATTTTAAGTAACCCCATAAAAAGAAATCTAATGGTGTCATGTCGCGATATCGAGCACCAGTAACAGTCATTATTTTTAAAATATTGTTCAACAATGAAGACACGTTGTTCTGTTGCGTAACGCTCCATTTTTACTAACCCTACACTGTCAACTGTCGATTTATTTTGTTTTTAGAGGTGCCAACACTGTACTGCATAAATGGTGGCAAATTCAAATCTTGCTTTAATTTTGGGACACCCTATATTATGAAAATTACAACACTAGCTAGTCTCCACCAGCAATAAATAAAAAAATTAATAAAATACGAATTTCCCATAAAGAATTTACCAATATTTCAAAAATATCGAGCGTTGGACCCCTCCCGAAACCAAATTCTGGCTAGGTCCCTGCTGCCAAGGTTATATGCAAGCGGACGTCCTTTTGATCCTTGCCCTCTCCATATACGCCACTGCAATGATATGCATTTCATTCGCTCTTAATTTATAAAACAAAAAGTAATTAACAAATTTTTTTAAGTTTTTAGGTGGTATGGATAAAAAGATGCTTTGCTTATTGCTTGGCTAAACAGCCACAAATGACAGCAATTTACATTTAAAACGACCGGTTTAGCAAAGCATTAATCTAAGCATTTCTTTAATCATATACCACATATTATCCCAAGGAATTGACTATTAATTAAATCCTAGTTTAATCATGTTTTAAAGGTACGTTGTCCTTTTCTCATTTTAAAAACGAGTTTCTATATGGAATGAGCGAGTCGCTGTCGTGCAGTAGTGTCGAGGAAAATGTACCTTAAGCAGAGTTTTTTTTTCCATTAAACTCAAATTATTTTTTGTTCATTTGTATCGGTTACACGTAAGGTAATAAAATTTTCAAAATCATTGGCGGCTATTTGGCTACTGCCCAGGGCGCGATGGAGATTAATTCCGGTCCTGCCTCTACGGAATCATCCATATGGTTAAAACACATAAAGTTCATCATGAAACACCGACAAACATTCATTTGGATTACAGATCTAGTCAACCATAACAAAACGATTCGATAGCGTAAAATTGAAACGAATTGGTTGTTTGTGCAGAAATGACGAACAAATAAATTACGACATGCGTCCGTCTCTATTGCATTTGCCACACATACCGCGCGCGCGTGTTGCTAAATCCGAACGTTGATTACAAATGCTACTGCTGATGCTGAGTACACTTTACTTTAGTACTTACTGCATTATTATGCATTTATTGCGTCAGTGTTCCCTTGTTGCAGCAGTGCAGTCTAATTCCAAAATAAAGATCTGGTCCTGGTGAGACTTGGTCATCCACCGACAAATATCATGGCTGCTTGCACACACTATAAAGTTCGTTATTTCGCTATAATGCACTTAATATCTCCTTTGAAGCAATAAAATACAATAAAGAGAGCTTTATGTAACCGTAACTTATTTTTTTTTAAATTTATTTTATTTTTTGAAAACGTATTCAATTTGAAATCCGGAGTAGAGATTTCATTTATACATTATGTCTATTGGGAATCACGATTTTTCAATTGGTGTGACCAAAGGGCTGCTTTCATGGCGCCATCGAAAAATATGTAGGTATATGCGCACTGTATGTGTGTAGTTAGTTAGTGGACCGCGTAATACGAAAAAGAGGTGAACGGTTTGAAAGTAATATTTTTCAATAAAAGGACTATTGAAAACAATAATGTCCGTACGGGATATTTGATGTGGATATTTGTTCAATTTTCGTTTTTATTGTCAGATAATGGAGGTATTGTTAAAATTGTCGGAGGATTGTTTAGTAACGCAGTAATAATGCAATTGTTGAATGACAAGACAACTTTGAAAATTTTGAAATGTATCATTGCATATTATAAAATATTGGGTATTGTACGAAATCGACCTGGTAAAAATCCAATCAGTGGAATTCCACCTGGTAAAAATTAATCCGTTGAAAATCCACGTGTTTCATTACTAAAGCGCGGTAGCCTTTTCTCGCTTTAATAAATAAATAGAAAAATGTTAGAATTTGAAATAGGCCAGATTTTGGCCGGTTGAATTTTTTAAAGGAGGATTTTCACTTGAGTGATGAATATAAGACCCTAGATTGCCGCTTCAGTAATTATTTAAATAATCAGGTGAATTTTGACCTGTTGTATTTAGACGGAACGGACGGACGGAATTTTTGTGGATTTCTCGGCAGATCTGCGATATTTCATGAATCCAGGTACCGTGCTTTATAGAGTATTCACACCGCTACAAAATCTAGGTTGATTATTAAGTTTCGAATCCTGTTCACACTAGGGTCGTAATCAGTGGCGTAACGTACGGTGTTCCATGTGTTCGGTTGCACACGGGCCCCCGACCATTAGGGGCCCCCTAACGTAGTGAAGAGGAGTTGGAAATTTTGAACTGTGATTAAAAAAATATTTTTTTTTACTTCTGGGTCAGTGCAACATTGATGCTAGATTTAAAGCGGATGAACAAGTAAGAAGTGCTCTTGAGCGAAACGTTTTTCTTTGTTTCGAAGTGGTTTGAAGCGAAAATTTCAAGGAACATTTTATTGTTGCGCTGAATTCCCGTTACCAGGGATGGCCTTAGCTTTTGTGAGGCCCATACCTAATGCTCGCATCCATCCTGTTTTTGACAGGATCTGTCACCTGTTAACCTGTCATACTGCAATTATCTCGAATATTTTGTTTTTATCCTGATTTGTCCTGTTTTTGGAGGTCAAGTAGGCATTTCACCAAATGTCAGACAGCTGACTCACTTAAAGTCATAAAAAATGACAAATTAGATAATATATGAATAATATCGAAGCCCTCATTCCGTAAGGCCGTAGGCAAGTGAATCGTACTGAAATTGCGAAATACTACAGCAATTGGTTGATGTTTGGCGTAGGTACAGATCGTGTCGAAGCTATAGGAATGCATCACAATACATAGTGGGGATTACAAAACGCATGCCAAGGAGGGAGGTCAGAAAATAAAATTGTTCTCTGATCACACTGTACAATGTTAGCTATTGAGTATGCAAAAATCCCGCAAATTTCTGCGCTATTTGCATTTCTGGTTTTCTTTTTTCTCGTCCTGATTTTTCAATAGCGTTGTCCTTCCGAACGATTGAAATTTGCAGCATTTGCCCTGCCTTTTCCGCAAGAAATGAACATACGAGCGTTATTCATACCAAAAAAATGTAAAGCAATTATTGCAGTTCTTTTCTTTTGTTAATTTTTAAATTTTAAATTTTCACTCTCGGTCTTTTTCAAAAGTACGATATTTATTAGCTGAATTTTCGCTGAAAGCCTTTAAATCGCTGCAATAAAAACAGGATTCATCCATATTAACAAAAGAAAGTACTTCTCCCATTAACAGCTGTGGTACTAAAAGCAAATTCCAATAAACAGAAAAAATCCACCCGGTTCATAGCGCGATTTTATACGAAATCGTTGTAAAATGTAGTGAATTTCGCTGAGTGTATGCAACACACATCTATGCAAATAAATGACACTTTTACAGTAGCTCGTTATCAACATGTAAGTCTGAATTTCTCACACAAACACAAATCATTGACGTAGATTTTCATATGCCACACACACACGGTCAATCCGAATCCATTTTTTATATTCGTTCTGTCAAAATCATACATTTTCTTGGATTATGATTGAGCGAAAATCTAAAAAAAATGTATTCGGATTCGACATAAGTCAGATCGTGTAAAATTTGTGTAATAAACTAGGACGATAGTGTTAACAGGATCCGAGATTTCATATTAAACCTAAATTTCGTTGTCAATCGCGTTTTACAAGAACCTGGTAGCCGTCTACAAACAAATTCTTGATTTGAACTAAACAAATTCATTTCAACCCGTTTACTTGTTTGAATCGTCAGGTCTTAGCAAATCCTGTCGCAAGTGTGAATTCCCTATAAACTTCTTCTTCCTTGCCTCGTTCTTTATACCGCTCCATGGTTTCGCGTTGCTCGACCTACAGTGTAGGCACATCGCCCGTTTTGGCGATAATATCTCAGCATATTTCTACAGGCAGCTCTATCTTGGATCGTGTCATCGCCGAGACCAATGCGTTGTTGTTGCTGCTGAATTCCCTATAAACATAGCCCTGCAATTTCAATTTTTTTCCAAATCGGGCGTAATACCCATAGAAGTGGTTTGGACCATTTTTTTAATTAATTATAAATTATTACAGTGTGAGGGGCCCCCATTTCGATCTCGAACACAAGATATTTTAGAAACGTTACGCCACTGGTCGTAATCTTGTTCCACGATTTGACAGGACAGGAAAGTCCGTCTAAGTTGTCCCTCTAAAAACTAGATGCACGTATGAAACGCTTATATATTATTACTTTCTTGCAACAACCATAAGAGTCTAAATTGTAAAAATCTATTCCAATGATTTGATTTGTCACAAAGTAAAAAATTCACACCTACGTGTACAGAATCGTCGACAGAGCGGAATATGGATTAGACGGTCTCTACTGTAGTCTTGCCGTTTATCGTCAAATGCGTCGCTGACCACACTTCACCACGATTTTGTAGAGATTTTGGTTATAATAACGGTTCAAAAATGATGAAAATGTAATGAAAATCTTAAAGTTTTTAGCCTAGATTTTGTAAAATCTCAAGATTTTGCAAAATCCTCAAAAGTCTGTAGAGAGCTTTACTGTAGGACAATATTCTTGGTAAACTTAGGAAGTGTTGAAATAATAAAGGTAAACGTATTAAAATATTTTGCATTTTTAAGGTCTTGCGACAAAATTAATGCACATTACCGACACACTGTAGGTATGCAATGTCGAGACGAGGACTATCATGCCATTTATTACTGCAACAAATACTCATTTGAAACACTCCGAAATCAGTTAATTTGAGTAAACCATAATAATTTCACCCTTCCCCACACAAAATCTAATCCCAAACAATCCATCGGAGAAAAGCAAAACAATCTCTTCTTCCCCAAACATATTTTATTGGCAACATAACCCCAATATTATACCCTTCGTATTACTTAAACTCAATATCATATCAATAAACAATTTCCTTCTGTATATGTATTTATATGTGTGCGTGTGTGTATATCGTACAAGTTCCGAGACAATTGCTTTTTTATTCAGTGGACGCTTTAATGGACACTTTAAGTACATACTTGGCCTTGCCAACGAGCTCAACAAGTAGCCTCAATCGAAATAAATCTTTGCAAGCACCCGACCCGATTCTTTCACATCCCTTTCAGTAATAATGATAAACGAATCAAAATCACTTTTTCTTCTTTTTTCTTGGTTTCTCTCTTCCCTCGATTTTTCTCTCTTTCTTGGTTGTATATAGTCGTGTAACGGTGTACGGGTGAACCCCAATTGAAAGGAAGACGCGTAAGCCGACGGAATACTAAATGTGTGCTTAAAGCAAACCCATTTCGGTATATCCCTCTCCCCATAACTTGTCCTTGATATTTTCAACCACGCTATATGCCACGTTGTTGAAATACAACGATTGTGGGATTGAATATCGCTTGGACAAAAAGGATCTGGATATTGTCGTCATCGTCGTATAGTCGTCCAGACGACTAAACCACTCTGTCCGTATAGCGCATATAATCTCTGTGTGGAAGGTGTAAGACAGCCGTTTTCATCTCGAAAGCATGAAACTTATACTCTACAGTCGAAATAAAGCGTAGCGGAAATAAGGACCAAAGCAGAGTAGCAATAGCATAACAACAAATCCCATTTCTCGGAACTCGTCCTCCCAGCACTCTTGCTAAACACTCCAATCGTCGTTCGCATGACCATAAACGAATTGGATAAAAGTCCTTTTCCGGAATGTCGTTTTGTGGTGTCCTCTCTTGCTTCCTGTGTATATATGTACTTCCATTCAGCAAAGTGGCAACGTGGGGTTTTATCTTCGATTCATATCTTCGTTCGTCTGCTGTCGCCACCGGCGCACCACGCCTTACTGTATACACGACGACCCTGAAAAAGCAAAGCACAATCCTCGTAAAAATCTTGTGCTATCCGGGACTTAACCAGGCGGACAAACGATGACAATTGCTGCCTCTTGATTTTTTTTTGCTGTGTGTATACGTATACAGCGTCCTCCCCATTATAGTGAACATCTTGTGCTCAAGAACTGCCCTCGATGTTTTATAGTCATTGTCGCTGTACGCTCTTATATCCTGCATCCCCTAAATTTCACGTTCGACTTTTTCTCTATCAATTTTTCCATCAATGTCGTTTTCTTATTTTAATGTTATCCCATTGATTGAATAAAAAAAAGGACATTGATTTATCTCCGAGAGAACGACTATATAGGACATTATAGCACTCTGCGCTATAGATGTTGGAGCCGGAGTAGGAAGAACTTTTTCTACAATGTTAAACGGACTCAAGGGAGACTATATGGCTGGAGACGAAAAAAACGTGTAACAAACTATGTGCAGACCGCGAATTCAATGAATCCTGATCGAACTGAAGGAGAAGATTTGCTGTGCATATTAGTCTTATACGAACGTACATCCCGTTGGAATGGCGTGTGGAGGGCAAAAGGACATTCCGAGAACAGATTTGAAGTTTTTTTACCAGCTTTTCATTGAAATCGCATTGATTTGGGGGTGGTTTTTGTGCGGTTTGAAACAACGGAAAGGCGGTCACAAGACATTGTAGAACAGTATGTGCAAAAGCAATAAAAATTGCTATCGTGGCATTATATAGTTTTAACTGAGGAGACGATTGAATAATAGTTGCCGATAAAAAGAAAGGGCACTGAAACTACGATTTTGAGGTGGTAACTTGAAGAAATTGCCACATACTTCTGAAATTTTTTAAATAGGTGTTTTATTTTCAGAGTAGGCTGGTTTCTGAATCGAGCCGCTTAGTCTCTGAGTCACGAAGATTTTAGTCTATCCGTTTGAAAGCAGCCGCCTTCTCTTTAATTGAAACAATGTACAATTTTCTCGACTTGATTTGAAGGAAGATTTTTAAGATTTTAGATTATAGTCTTCGCGTGTGAGTTGAGTCTTAAACTTTTTATGGTTATTTCAAATTTATTTTCTCCGATGGGTCTTTTCCTTAACCTCAGTAAGTGCAGCCCATTATTTCCCGGCATGAGCTCAACACATAGCCACTAACTGCGCTCAACATTTTTTTTTTGGTACGGTTCTCGATTATGTAGCAAACATTATAGCATACCTACATTTTTAAGCAAAACTTTTTCATCACTACATTGTTACTTGCTATTTGATATTCATCTTGCATACTGCTACAATCCGCTTTAGCAGACTCCTGTGCTGAGACGTAGCCGGGAATCGGGATGAACTACACCCCATCGCATGAATGCTTCTATACCGTGTGGACGATTTAGGTTTAAAAGTTGTGCGATATGGTAGTGAGTGTTGGCTGGCTCTATGGCTATGGTCATGAAATATCGCTTAAACTTTACTCACCAATGGGGAGTTGTTTGGTTTGCAAACCGACAACCAGACTCTTGCTCACCGGCTAGAGAACATGACTACAACTAAGTGGTTCCATTTACAATACACTGTGTGGTACCGGTGTGCCGGGGCGTCATATCCTTGTCGCTCGTGTGGAGTTAGTTCAGGGCTAGTAGCTGTTTAACATTTTACTATATACGATAATCTGATAGTAAAGAGTGTGTGATAGATTTTTGGAAAGTTTTATTTTAAAGTTCGAATATTTGAAAAAAAAATTAAAGTATCTATGCAATTTTTAGGTAGTCAGCTACCGAAAGGTATTTAAGGACCTTTTGCGGAGTCCAAATGAAAAAAGTACAGACAAGAACGAAAAGTTTAATCGCTTCCGACAAGAGAAATAATTGTTCAAGTACGTTTGGAAAAATACCAGTTAAAAATTTTGGAGTTTTTTAAAATTTTGCTGAAAAGCGTTTGTTGCACTTCCTCATAGGAGAGGGCACAAATTGTGTGTGAAACTTTTCGGACTCCTCAAAAGTTATCGAAATTTGCATGAAAATACCACATTTGAAATAATTAACCTCATTTTAATTCTGCTATTGTCATCACAATATGGTGTCGCTAGCACTCTAGCATAGTACCCTCGGAATAATACTAGTCCTACTACTTCGTAAAGAACATGAATACTCACTCGGAACATACTTCTCTTTAAATTTTGGGTTTGAACTTTCCGCTGCAGATTTCCTGAGTGTTGTTGATGAATTATTGCAGGACGTAAAGATGTATAAACTTTAGCCTGAGACAGCTACACGGCTCATGATCGTTGCTAGAAAATTGAGGAATACGACAAAATATTGTAAAGACGTAATTTCAAGGCTACCCCTACATCAGGTATAATGAAAATTGCATTGGTTGGCCATGCGTACGTCCTCCAGGTAGGTTATTTTAAAAACCCAATATAAAGTTCAGTTTCGATTATTTTGAAGTTTGCTCAATCAGACATTATGGTCGTTGTTGATAAATATTCATAAACAATTAAGTCGATATCACTGGCTGAAAAAGCGCGATCGCCGCTCAACAATTTAAAAGAGGATCAGGATCAGAAGTACTAAACTTATGCCGCCGATTCATACCTTAAGATAAAATTAAAAGTTTTGCTTGTTTTAATACAAACACGTTCCACATTGTCGATTTTCAAGATCATGTTGGCGAATTTCCATTTCTAATTGACGAATTTCTATATCAAATTGCGACGACTTTCCAAATCATGTTCACAAATTTCCAAAACTCGTTGGCGATTTTCAAATTTACAAAACTCCATGCCAAATTGATGAATTTGCAAATCACATAGACGAATTTTTTTATAACGAATTTCCCTATCAATATGACGAATTTCTAAATCATGTTAACGGATTTTCATTTCAAATACTTCAAATCATGTTAACGAACTGCCGTTTGTTATTGGTTAATGTCCATGCCGAATTCGCGAATTTCCAAATTAAATAAGGAATTGGGACATTTTTCTCGACGATTTTCCAAATTAACGAATTTGCATTTCAAATAAATTAGTTTTCATTGGTCGGTTTCCCAATCAATTACTCTATAGAAATTTATCAATATCGGTACACACACAATGCCGCAAAATAAGAAACATTTAAATAAAATTCAAAATCAAATACAAGTGTAGCGATTCAACAGAAATTTTTCATTACACTGATACAAAAATACAACTGTGTGAGGGTTGCTTACTAAAATTTGATTTGAGAATTTTAATATTTTGTTGCGAAAAATATTTAAAACGAAAAAACGATTGAGGAACAGAGAATAGTAATTGCACCCAACGAACACTGCCCTATGTAGATATCAAATAAATCGAAAAATCGTAAATGTATAAAAATGCGCCCCGATTTGAATTTGAACACAACAAATTTGAAAAACGCCACTGACAAATACAGAGAGGAGATCACCTGTTGGAGCGTCCCAAATTCTGAATTATGGCGTATTATGGTCCATTAGACGGGCCCTGAAGAAGTCACGGTATTCATTTACAAATAACGAAAAAAGAGGGGCGTAAAAATTCAGCAGTAATCAATGATTCGTCTGATTTATTAGTTGGCGTTTTATATTTTTATTTGCATCATTTAAACCCAGTAAAACAAGCACAAAAAATAAGGAGAAATGCGTAAAAATACGGTGAATGAATCTTCTACATCTAAACTTTCTTTTCAGAAGCTCCTAACAAAACCCTGAATATCATTTGTTTTTAATTTGACAGCCTTTTTCACCAGATCGTTCTTGTAAACGATATATTCAATGAACTAGTATCCAGGCTGATAGAATTAACCTGGCTAAGTTAAATTAACCTAGCAACAGAAACACAAAGAAACTCGTCGACAATTTCAAGGTGAAAATCGTTTCCATCAAACTGAAGTCACATTTCCTTAAACTAAATTTAGCAAAATAATAAAATATTAATCAAACATCCATTAACATTAGGACTCCTTCTGGCTACGTCCCTGGTTCCGCATCTCGGCGACAGTCAATATTTCTGTAGCGTCCAGGGATAGAATTTCCAACGGAATTTTTCCTAAAGTTTGTGCCAATGCCGATTCATCCTGTCAAACCAAATGTCCTGTTTGTTTTTTGGAATGATCAACTCAAGTCTAAGGCATGTTTGGGGCATAGAGTGCTTACAGTCAAAACGACATAAAAAACTTTCGAGGTGTACCATAAAATCCTGCGAAAATTAAATAGCATATCCATTTCATAGCATATCCATTCAATCTGTAACCTTAAACTAAAAGCTTCTACCCGGCCTCTAAACACACAAAAAAAATCAACACACACATAGGCAAAATTCAGTGAAATACTCTCTTATAGATAGAATAGAGAAAGTTGGCGTAGTAGTCATGCGTGGTTCTAAAGGAGAGGAAATTTCACAAATCTTCCATTCAAATAGTCTAGGTCTAGGACCCCATTTTCATGTCTACAAGTGTTATTAAGTACCGTGCCAAAAAGTGTTCCGGTGGCGACTATGAAGACACCATAATAAAGAAGTCGAGTACCAAATATTTCAGGAATGAGTAGGCACATACTAAATATCTTCAGTGGAACCCGGCGCGACTCAGTGACACGATAATTTCTTATACTCTTGAAATAAATTAAAAATGATTTCTTTTATGTTTGTACATATATTGAATTTGCGATACCAAATAGGATTTATTGCAACTTCATCAACTAGCCCACCTCTTCAGATTGCATCCTTCTATCTATCTAATTTTACGAGCACCTTGTCTATCCTTCATTTCCAAACGCGTATTGCTAGACAACCACTTGAGTATCCTCTATGTTATGCATGTAATGTTTTCGGGAGTTCATGTACTACGGAACAAAGGATGTAGGCTCCCATATACGATGGACAGAAACTTACTCGAAGCTAATAGATTCTGTATACGCACCTCCTTAACGCATAGTTGAATCCCTAAAATGGCGACTTTCCATCCAAACGATTCACATAAGTACCTACCAACGACAACGAGTATGCTCTATAAAATAGAAAATCGATAAAACAACTCATCCTAAATATTTTTTTCTTTGGTTATTATAGGCGGCAACCGGCAACAAACTGTGTCCACTTTTCAAGGTCTTCCGCAAAGTGTAATTTATCAAAATTAATCCCAGCTAACCGTAACAAAAAAAAAGAGAATGAAAAAAAAGCGAGCTCAACTTTCAACCTCCCTATATAGCAAACGGGGGTGCGATATTCATAGAGCCGACATTAAAGTACATCCCACTTAAGTATTGTGTGTGTATGTTCTGAATAGCACAGAACCCATGAAAATAATAATAAAAAAAAAAGTCAGTGGAAAATCTCTCTGGGTTTTCACATTCCCTTTTGAGGCAAGTGATGTTGTAAAGCAGTCAGTCAGTCAGTTATATAGTCGTGCGTCGGTCCTGTTGTCGGGGAGAAGGTGTCGTTGTTGAGGCGTTTTCAGGATTTTGCCCATTGTCGCATCAACAGCCACCCAACTTTCGCAGTTTTCCTAGCATACTCGTATCATCGTACACCCATAATAAAAAGGCTCCACAGAGAATATGTTTTCACATACATATTGAGAGTGAAAACACCGCACACCATATCGCACAGCACGTTAGAAACTTTTTTTTTTGCAAAACACAAAAAAAAACTTGAAACGGTTTTAAGGACATTTTTAAAGTGAACGTTGCTCGTCGTCGTCATCATCTCGCAGGCATCATGCAGATTTGATATGGAGAGAAAAGTGAAAAGGAAAAATCCGAATATGATTTTCAACGCATCAAGCATATAGAAAAGGGGATCGTTGTCGATGTCGTCTCTTTGCCGAATATCTGCGCGAATATAATCCTTGGCGTTGAAAACTTTCTCAATATAGATTTCATTTCCCTTCGTTTATGACACCGAATAAACTCACGTAGTATTGCAATCTGAAATACTATTGTGTATGAATGGAATTATTAAATTTTTCATGATTCGTTTAAAATAGGTGAAAATGTGATAAAAACAAAAACAAAGAAATTCAGAAAAATAGTAGGTAATAAAAATGGGTAAAAGACAGAAAGATGGGGGAAAAATCAAAATCAACAGCCAGAGAATAAAAGGTGGTGTGAAAAGTCTATAAAATGTAAAATGAAAACCATTTTGTGGCTGCTATACGCACGGGGAGGCCTATTTTAAATGTTATTTGAGGAATTTTGCAAGGTGGGAGATAATGGAAATGATTGAATATCTTAGTTTTCGGGATTTAGAGAGAAAGACTTTATTTTTACTTTATTTTTATAACATTTTCTTTAAGAAATATGGCTGATTGCTGCAGGTTGTTGATGTATATAGGCCAATAAAAATAATCAATTTAAATGGTAGAATTCTTCGTCTGTGTGTTAATAATATTTGGATAATTTAAACATCAAAATAACTAGAATCGTTTTGATTTTGGTTTTTAACATCTATATAACGTTTTTAAATATTCTCGGAATTTCTTTTCACTTCCGTGATTAAAAGCATGTTTTTCCCACGCGATGCACTCTACAAGCTGAACATGTCATAATTATTATTAAACCTATTGATATAATTTTCGATATCGTTTATCCAAACTTGTCCTATTAAGTACAGATGTAGAATAACAAAAAGCTTCGCTTAGGAGAAAACCACATGAAAACTGATCAGTCATTTATAACATGTTCGACTTTTTCTATAGATATTCATAGACTGCTCTGTGTAATAGTGTGCATGGATGGATGGGGCATAGCAATATAATTGCGTGACGGCCATTCGCGAAATTGTGTGACTTAGTGCAGTAAAGAGTCCATAATTATGGCAAACCTTGGAAAAAATCAGGTGCAATTCAAATTGACCAGATAAGACACTATATGCACTATATGGCAGTGAATAGCCAATAGCGTGTACTGTGTAGTCGCGAATATTATTAAAATATGAATTCATTTATATTTATAAAAACCAACAGTGTTCAGCACCATAAAATATGCATGTTTGACATGTTTAAGGCGTTCTACAAGTTAATTATAATGGAAAGTATAATTAGTTGTACATATTTATATGATTAGGACGTTTGTAGAAGCACAGAGGTATTAGACAGTAGTAAACAAATAATCTCTTGATTAAACAATATTTTTGAACATAAATGCAGAGTGCACTAGTTTAGAATAATTTCGGAAAAACTGAATTCAGTAAAAGTGAAATCATTTCAGCTTCAGCCTAGTTTAAAAAGAATGCACTCATCTGGGAATACTCCTCTTTTGAAGGGTTAACAAGAAGTTAAGTGGTGGTTTCAAAACGGTTCCAAAAGAACATAAAAAGTTACAGTTAAAATTTTGAATTTTCCTAAATTAACAAGGAATTTATGGCCTGGTGATTAACCCATTAATGCCTGATGTTACATATATGTAACAGTAAGACATCCTTCGTTTCAAACGGCTGCTAAAGGAATAGGATATCAGTTCGGCACTAAAAAGTGTTTTATCCTGTTTTGGACACTATTAGCAATGCGTAGAAATCAATTTAGCTGAATTTGATTGACTATTGTGGAAGTTATAGAGGTTTCTTTCTGATGGTTTTTTCGATGTTGACGAAAATCGTCACGATGGCAAAAGTAGTAGAGGAATTTTATTTTTATATTTAATTGTATGAAAAAAATTGGGAAAAAATTAATCGTATGTCATTACATGGTCTTTTTGAAACAATACAAAAAAAATGAAATAAATATTGTCCGTAGTTTACGTTTTATAAGTACTTTTATAACACTGTTACATATATGTAACATCCGTCCTGATATGGGGAAAGTGCACTCTTCGTATACGAGGTGTATGAGTATGTACTTTTTAGTGTTTTTTTTTTTTATTTTATGGATTTTTCACACTATTGACGCGATAGTCCGGATAAATTATCAAAAAAAATAAGTCCGGATTCTCAAAAAATCCGGATTAACGAAAATTCAGGATTTTAACAACACATTTTTTTCTAGGAAAATAGCATAAACAGTCTTCATAAATGTTAAAATTTAAAAGAAAAAAATGCTTTTATTTAGATTTTTCCTTAAAATTAGTCATGTCACATGATTTTCTAGACCCTTGTGTCTTCTTGACTGGCAAATTGAGCGGCCATATTTGGCATAACATACAAAAATATTAAGAGTCGGAATTAGAATTGCTCTAGAAATCCGGAATATGGATACAATAGTTGTCTTATGTGGATTAAAATGATAGCCGGATTCAAGGGTATCCGAAGCAACGAGTCAAGGCTTTATTTCCATGAGGCCAAGGATTAGTTATTCTATTTAATTCTGCTAATCTAATATTTAAAAGGATATATTTTGAGCTACGAAAGAAGAAATGGTTTCTAATGTAGACCAAATTATAGACAAGGAGGAATTATAGGCTTTTTATTTAGTCCTTTTTAGACAAATTGGGCGGATGGACAAATTTACAAAAAAAAATAAACAATAATTTTATAATTTACTGGCAAATCTTCCATAATCCTCAAAATCTGTATTGTTAACTACTGTAGTTCTATAAACTTTTTTCCTATTCACAAACTGTCAAATCTATTACTTCTGTGGGTGTTCAAGAAACTTCTCAATAAAACAACATCAACTCCCAATGCAAAAACACATATATAATAAAATAAAATAATACAATATTTGGCATAATATTTTTGTAAGGCTGCTCAATTTTCGCACACATTTCGTATTATTTCTACGTTATTGTTGCATTATCTATTTTCCAAAATTCATGTAAAATATCGGCTTTCATATATTTTTCGCTTTATTAAAAATAATTTACTAAAATGTTTTCTTTTTGAAAAAAAAAATCAAAAATATACTTTGAATACACTTTCCCCGTGTCATGCCTGATGTTACATATATGTAACACCCTCGAGTACTTCGAGTGCCTGATGTTACATATATGTAACAGTGCCGGGAGCCTGAACCCGGCATCCGGGGAAAAAATTTTTTTCTACAAAATGTGTTTTTAGCCATTTTAAGCCGACGTGGAAAATTTCAGCTCAATCGGTAAGATTTTAGGGTCTCGTCGTTAATGGGTTAATTTATGGATGTCATACATAACGTATGTACCAGTGGCGCAACCACGCGGAAGGGGCTAAAGGAGCTAAAGTGTCTTCCAGAGCCAGAAATTGGGAAACAACAAATTGCAAAAAAATGAAACAATGTATTTCGTTGAACATCCTATAAAAATATGAATTCTTATTGATGTATGTATATTTTTGAAGCATATTCCTACATAGGTCTTTGCAAGTTGCAATACCAGAATTTCAGAATTTGGTAAAAAAGAAGATCATAAACGCGCAGTCTGAGGTGATTTTCGCAAAAAAAAGTGAAATATATATTAAAAATGTGTAAATGCTTTACGAAAAAAAAAACAACTGCTGCCATACATTTTTACCCAGCTCCAAATATTTCGTAGCTGAAACATATGATATCGGCGAACCATTTTAATTTTTTTTTTGCAATTGAATTGAGGAAGAAAACAGTCTGCGGTGTACGCACATCGGCCATTCGGGCGGTAATGTCTCAACCGTATAGCTTAATTAGTGGAAAAAAGCACTTAACTAGCGAAGGTTAGCCTGCTCGTGGACAATATCCTGGTTGTGTGCGCCACTGGTATGTACATAATTAAGAAAGTAATTCTGATTGATGTAGATAAATGTTTTGTGCATATTGTAGAAAGCAGAACAGGGCATTCCAACGCCACAGGCCGAGCAAGGCCATATCATATTGTGGCGTAGTGGGGCAACGCATCAAAATATTTTACGAGTATTAAGTTCGTTTGTTCATCTGAACTCAAATTTTGTTTCTTACAACACCCGATAAATACATATTGTCTTCATGGACTTAACTGAGATTTATACAAAAAATCCATAGACCCATTTACAGGGGTTGCTTGACTTGAAAATAGTTTCAGTTTCGTTTCATCTCTTGGAGCTAAAGCGAAACACATGAGCAATACGATAAGGTTACGCGCAGGTTTAATGACGTCATTCCGTGATCCAAATCATAGCCTACTTGATAAATTTCATTGAAAATACTCTTCAAATATAATTTTTTACACCATTTCTATGGTTCTCTCTCTCTTCATTACCGTAGCTCCTAGTGGAGCATGGTGCGTTGATGACTACCATGTGTAGTCATCAACATTACAAAGACAACTGAATTCGAACCACTTCCTAGTCGCATTGTTAGTTTATTATTCTACGATAAGAATATTTCTTATCATCTTCTTCTGAATAATAAACTTGCAACGAGTCGTGCCGAGTTTGGAAACTCGTTTCTCTATGGCGACCGAACGATCACGGTCACAGAGCACGAATTTCTATATGGTTACTTACACTATATTCAATTAAAATATATTAACCCTTAAGCCTCGTCTCCATTGTTGATGAACAGTTGCAAAAAAAAGTTCAAAATACCGATTGTCTGCGAACAGTTGCGCTACATTTTACCGAACTTTTTCTGAACAGTTGCGTAGCAAGAATCTATATTGTCCGTGAACAGTTGTGCATCATGTTGGAATACTGTTTATAAACTGCTTCGCAATAAGGCTATTTATTTAATTATTAATTTGACCGTTCCGTTCTATATGTTCGTGTGATTTGAATAATTGTCGATTAGAAACCAATATTTTAGATTTTAGTGACTACGCGTGCCGCTATGCCGAAAATTTGAAGAGACAGTGTCCGGATCAAAGGTATCAGAAGAAGAATCTTTCCAGTGCTTAGCGTAATGAAACTTCGCGAGTTTTAATGTTAGCGCTTTGGCGGCCAGCGTTGCTTTTCCGAAGTATTCGAATTTCGAAAGACCTTGAATTCTGCGATAAAGTGTACTTCGATATGGCTGGTTGGTATAAATAATGTTTATTCAAATAGCACTTCTTAAACTACTCATTTCTTACCTACTAAAGTTCTCCGAATTCTTGAAATGTTCCCCGTATTTTCCATTTGAATGGAAAACATCGAACATCAGTAAATTACTTACAAAAATTAGTGCAACAGCTCAGCAACAAGCTCGAAACGAACTTGAACTGTGTCTCCCCGCATTATTTCACTGTTTCTAATTTATCCATGAACATATGTACGTGGAGTTTCCAAACTTGAAGAAAAAACAGATATATGTAGTCCGATTCCTTTCATTTATGCATTCTGTCTATTTTTAAGACATAGTTATGTTGGGTGTTCAAGGCTGTAGTACATACCTCCTTAGCTTTAAGTTTTCATCACATTTGTGCAAAGCTATATAGCGGATAATCACCACGAACCCTGAATGCAACATAAATTCTCTTAATCCCGTCACGACTATGACCTACAACCATAAAGCAGAGAAATTTGTAAAGCATTTTCGAAAAGTCATTCGTCATTCGTTTGAGTGAGTATAATAAGCTGTATATCGTCGTTGTCTTGAAAGTGAAAATTAAATATTAGTTAAACGAATAAAGATTAGAAGTGGCTATAAGACGCGACTTAAAACGTCGCTTAAATCAAGAATCTTCCATTTGGAGACCCATAAATTATACAAAATACACACAGCGTGATAATTTATCAAATCTCCAGCAGCGAGGGAGTGAGACCGCAAAATGTAAATAAATATGGTCCGAACATTGCCCCTATGGACTTAGTGTCACTTTAGGTGCAGATACTTAAAAGCAGGAAATATGCCCGCTTCATCTTTCATACTAAGATAAAAATCCGCAGCCCTTTTATACATTTTCTAATATTCTATCTCTCATCGTAAGACAATAAATTAAAAAAAAAATGTTTTTTTTTCAATACTCCCCACTATGTCAAATTTGTTATACTGTCGAAACTTTTTCCGTGTTTTCCCCCCTTCTGTTGATTTTTATCCGAAAATTTACATATGTATTAATTTATATTTCTTTAAAATTGTGATTTGTGTTTATTAATGTTTTTTTTTCTATTTATTTCCAGTTATGGCGCCGGCTACGATTTGGCGGCTCGCCGTAAAAATGCCACGCGTGAATCCACGGCTACGTTAAAAGCGTGGCTCAACGAGCACAAGAAAAATCCGTATCCGACAAAGGGCGAGAAAATCATGTTGGCAATTATAACGAAAATGACATTGACACAAGTATCAACGTGGTTTGCGAATGCCCGACGAAGACTGAAAAAAGAGAATAAGATGACGTGGGAACCGAAAAATAAGACAGACGACGATGACGATGCAATGGTATCGGATGACGAAAAGGATAAAGATGATATGGATGCAGATAAGAATCGTGATCATCATAAAGGTAAGAGATAGAAGAGGTGTTTGTTTGATATGAAAAAAACTGTGTAATTAATCATTGTGAAGAGAAATTGTTAGGGAGGAGTTTAACGTTTTTTGTTTTGTCATAGACAATTTTGAAATGTGTATGCTCAGTAGTTTCAATAATGAATTGCGTAAAATGATTCCCTTAAAAAAACTGTTTTTTTTTTAAATCCATAGTTTAAATTGAGAGGGAGAAAGTTTTGTTATTTTTATATGAGTTTTCTTTTATTTGTTTGTTTGGTTGAAGTACCTACTTCCACCTTTATTCTGATGTTTTCAATTTACCTAATTTATTTGGGTTGTATGTAGATTCGTTTTATTGCAAAACTTAAAAAAGGTGCTTCACAAAACCTCGGACCAAAGGATATTTCGACTGGTAAGAACAACTTGGATGTTATGAAGAACAGTTCAGTTTAAGCTCATCGGATTCGAAGATAGATTTGACCGGGAATTAGATGAGTCATATTTGAAAATCCAAAAGTTTAATCAAATGACATTCATTTGTTTTATTTAAAACTAAAAAATATCAATAAAAATCAGTGAAATATATTTTGTTAAAAAAGGGCACAACCTAATTGATTTAGCCTTTACATTTTTTTTATGGAGGCACTACCACTCACATCAACAAATATTTGTTTTCATATTCATATCAAATTATTTTTTTCCAAACAATTTAACACTTTTTAAACAAGTACCAACAACATTTTACGTCCTTATATACCTCTTCGCGTGCTTTACCCATTGACACCCCTTCAAGTCGTTGACATTGCTGTATAGTGTTGACACGGCGCTTTATTTCCTATAGAAATTTGATAACAAAATCTCTGAACATATTTTCAAAATCATTGTCTTCTAGACTATAAAAACATTTTTCTTATATTTATGTTAACTGCTAGCATTCCTAGCCCACAGAATTCCATCCAAAATCAAATTCATACATTCTTATACCAAAAAGCCTCATCAATTAACCATCAAACTGATTATCCTAATCATTCACACCTTTAATTCAATCGCGACTAAATCTTTTAACTATAATTTAATTAGACCTATCAAAACATATCAATTTCTAATATCACCCTCATTCCGTGCATCATCGTATTATTTACCTACCCTCGAAAATAGTCATCTCAGACCCCTTTTTAGATGCTCATCACGCCGGCCGTCATACCATCACCGACCGTAATTTTCGAGCCCATTTCAAATTTTCACCCTCATTTATATTTATACTAGTTAAAAGGTCCGTATGCTATAATAAACCATCTGATCCGATTATTGACAAAATGTGTCTGCCAAATCGCTCGAGGTTCAGTTTTTTAACTCTGGCAGCTCTCTGATACTTCCACATCACTCGTACAGTGTGTATAAAGTAGATGGATACATCAAGTCTAGTTGACTGGCGGCATGATTCGCATGCATATATGAATATCACCCCCAGATATATTTGCTATGTGATCCCTTGGGGGATGTGAAAGTCGCCGGGAGCGTAGATATATGTGCGTATAATGAAATCATAGTGCTTATGCTATTTTATACCCTTCGAGGCATTTCAACGACTGTATATCGGTACATTGCATCGGCATCGCTACTCCCCCGCTTATATGGTATAGCTTTCCCAACCGACAAAAAAGTGAGTGAGCGGCACAGAGTAAATCTTTTCAAGGAGGGATCGAATAGAATGTTGAGTGGTTTTCTATTATCATCATCATTCTCAGGGTCAACTTAAACATAGAGTCATTCGTTCTCCCTTCAGAAAAATTGAAAGGATATGTGTGGTGTAAATATCATTTTTCTTAGGCGTTGAAGCGTGCAACCCTCAACTGACAAAAAGGCAATTTGACATTGCCGCTTTTGGGTGACCGCCGCGCCGCCACCCAATGTTTTTCTCCTCGCGGCAACCCCTTTTGAATTTTAATAAATGTTCGCATATGTTTACCCGCATGGACGCGGGCGGCGGCTCTTGTGTTTTTAATGCTATGAATTCTGCATATGAATAGGCTCAGTTGGTGTCGTCGTCGTCGTCATATATCCTTTTTCGACTTTTCGGTTCGGTTGGTGTTTTTACGCGAAACATTATGCCAGGCGAAGAGTGAAGAGTAATGACTTTTCGCACTGACAGCCACATTGAGCCTTGGTTATACAGTGCGTTTGCTATTTTCTCTGCCTTGGCTTTCCGTAATCCTTCCGCTTCCATTTTTCGTATATAGTATGAGTGACCAAGCAGTATGTATGAATGTACGACATACACTAGTACACACATGCCAATTTTATGTGTGCGAAACACACTAATCGATTTGTCTTCATTGTTGACTTTAAGCTCACATACTCCTTTCCTTTCGTTTGGTCTTTATCAGCATATGTAGGAAAACTATGCCCCCTCATTTGTCCTTTTCGAGAATAGACCTTAAACTTTAAGGACTTGCTAAAACTGATGAAAATTTAGATCATGCTCCAGAGAAATGACTCTGTTTTGATTATTGTTTTCTCTTGATACCATAGAGACAGAGAGTGCCCCTCTGGCAAAAACGCTTTAAACTTCTGAGGGTTTGTTCTTTGTGTTTTGTCTCTATAGTAGAGTATTATAGTCGCAGTTTAGCACAATATATTGAGTTTGTATGCAAAGTGTGTCGTCCGAGGGTGGATATAAAATAGACCATCACCAGCCCGGTACGGTACAGAATGCTGTTCTCTTGGAAAATTGGGGTCGTCGTCGTAGTCGTGTCGTGGAGAGAGATGAAATAAAGGCCTATGCGCGCTGACGAGCCGACGACGACACGAAGAAGGGAAAGGTTTAAAGAGCCGTTAATTGAAACTGAAAAGAGATGAATAATTGCGGTCTAGATAATAAATTAAATGCAGCATCTTTTACGAATTATTTGTAGATACTTTATAATAGTCAAGCGTGCTTGAGTTATGGCTTTGTGCCCATTTTACGCGCTTATATTTCTTAATAAACTGTATACATAATTTATGAATATACATATAGTATTGAATTTGGGAAAACGGGTTTTATGTAACATTCGCAATCGGCAAATGCGGAAATTCATGTACCATATTTGAATGTATTAAACTTTTTGATGCTGACTGCTTTCAATCCTTTTTCATTTAGCATCCTGTCATTTTAGAATTGCTAATCAGGGAAAAGTTTTGTGACTTGTCGCTTTGCCTTAAAAGTTTTGCGACAACAGCTGACACACGAGCGCTGATTGTACACGCGTAAGTAGCAGCAGACTTGGAAAACTTCAATACATCTGTGCTAAGTTCGAAACAAAAAATGTTTCGTCTTTCCTTTTTGACGAATCTTAAAATAACTGTTTTAATTTTTCATCGTATATTTATTTTCTTCTTTTCCAATATTCAATACTATACTGTGCGCATTTTCGTAATGTAATATTTTCTTATCTCATGCGTAGTCTCTGAACCGATTTGGTGTGTAGTATGTATTGCGGTGTGGCCTACATATATGTACATATATTGCAGGTCACTGATTTGCCATAGAAACCCAACCATCAGAAGTTAGTTCTTCTAAGTTAAACTTTCTTACTTGTAGACCAATTTTGACCAAACTTCGGGTAAATTTGTGTCTCTATTGTGTAGGCCATGAGGTTGCCATAGAAACCCCACTTTCAAAGATGGACCCTTTTGAGAAACACGTTCTGTCTTTATGGTATAATTGTAACCAAACCACACGTAAATGTGCACAAATTAATTCCAAAAATATATGAAGAAACTGTCGAAGTCGGACCATCGAATCATGGAGCTGCCATAGAAACTGCACTTAAACGGCTACACTGAAAAAATTCGGCTATCTAAAATTAAGAAACTCTTTTCTCATTTGCAAAATTCCTGAATTTAGACAAAATTTCTCAAAATGTGAAAATTTCTTCACGAATCGATCCTATTTTCAAGACCTTCTTTTGAGAAATAGGAAGTAGATTCAAGCCTAAACCATTATTCTCAATTCAAGCAAACAAATGCTTGAGAATAGATTTTTTTGACATTTTCCATGAAAAGCTCGTAGAATAGCTTTATATTAGCTTTAGCTTATATTGGAGCGTTGTAGTAGATTAGTCAGAAGTGTCTCTGGCGCAGTGGGTAGCGCGTTTGACTCGGAAGACTGGGGTTATGGGTTCGATGTTGGTTGGATGCAAGTTTTTTTTTTTTTCATTTTTGTTCAGATTCTCTTGTCTTTTTCATGAGAAAAGTTTGCTTGATTCAAGGTTATTTTTCCTTAATGCGCTGCTATTAGTATTTCACTTGGATCAGTGTGAATAATTCTCAAATGAAGAGAAATATTTCTTGGCTGTTTTTTGTTGTCTTTTTTTCTTGATTTGAGCCCTATTTTCTTAACTTTAGCAGGCGATTTGGTTCAGTGTATAGGCTCTTCCAATATTTTTTTTTTATTTAATGTCTCATAGCTATGTCCTTGCCAAATGCACACAAGATTTGCAGGAACCGACTTAATCACATCATGAAACAGCTGTCATAGAATAAAAAATAAATAACAGGCGCGACAGTCCAACATTGAACTAAGGCCGCAGATGTGTTAGTGTCATCCAATTTCCAAGATCTTAACGGCTTTTTATTTATCATCCCCATAAATGGGTCCTCGTTTAACATCTGAGTGAGATCATAGGCCGTCACATGGGTCGTGAGGTCGGAAAACACCAAAAAATGAATTGGATCACGGTGAGACTCGAACTCACAACACTCTGCACGGAAGATATGCGCACTAACCACAACACCAACCAGACTACTGCTGCGATAGAAACTCCATTCCAAAAATTAACTCTTCTTAAAAAAAAAAACATTTTCGCGATTTTTTTGTTTCTGTAAATGGGGAACTTTTGTAGGGAAGTTTTGATACGCGCGGGTCGAGAAGATTATTTTTATGAAAATTCTTAATTTTTGTATCTATCGATGCCGCAGGACACATTTTTTAAGCTCTTTCCCTACTCTCTCAATTCCAAACCAATCACTCATTCATTTAACGGATATACGCCTTCGCATTCCCACCTCATCTCATCCTTTATGGATACGCAATTCACATCAAGGCACTTCTGCTAAATTCCAGCACGACTCCGTCACGCACTTCAACATTTCTACGGAGAATACAAACTCAGTACTATACGTTACGACGTACACATGGACTTAAACTTATGGTTGAAGTTAGATATGTCCTTCTACCAAAAAGTGCCCGGGAGAAGATTTGACTCAATTTTCGTCTTCTCGTCGGACACAAACGCACGGGGGACGGCCAGTGTGACTTTTATTTATTAAGTGTCACACTGCTTAACTTTGTCTTTTATTTTTCGTCGACCCGTCTCGGCCGATGTTTCCACGAAATACAGCCTACGTGTAGGTTGTGAAAAGGAGGCGGCCGGCGTGACGTAGCTACGGAATTTATCGACAAAAGGACATCATTGTGAGTGTCAACATAAAGTTTCCACTTTTGAGCGATGACTTGTGTGAGAGTGCTTAGTGTCAGTTTTATATAGACAACTTCTAAATAAATAAACAGGAAGTTCAGGAGGATCATTAATGCTTCAGGAGCGCAGTGCGTGGGATGAAATTGTTATGATACGCATAGGATAGCAGAGACGATACGGCCAATATGGACTAAGAGGATTATTATTATTTTATGGTGGTAGGATGAGGTATATAGATTGAGCTGGATGATTTTCGGTTTATTATTTAAACTTCTCGTAGGACAAACAAAATTAAACAATAGCAAGAAAATAAACTAGTTTACATGAGAGAACCTATACTTTGCATGGTCTTTATTCAACCTATCGAACAAAAACATCTTCATCACATCAGATGCAAAAGGATTCGGCTATACGTATTCGCTTTAGGTAACCATAAGTGGACTTACTTCCCTATAAATAGAATGTCGTCCAGGGGAAAAGTCTGGAGGCACAATGAAAAGGAATCGGTTCATGTTCAGTTTACACATAATTTACCGTTATTCCAGAGTTTTGTCGAAATATTGCTCCCTGATTTTTTGAAAAGCCTATTGGTGGATCATGGGTGGAAAATTTCATAAAAACTTCACCGCGGGAAGTGACAGTGGAAACAAGTCTTTTAACGATGATTTACCGGTAATCTGAAGCCTAGTGCGGCAGATTTTAGGGGGTAACTAATTCGGAGCAAATAGTTACTGTCATTAGAAGTTATCATGGAAACCTGAATTCATATGTAGCACACTGTTATCCTCGCCATTAAATACGTTTTGGGAATATATGAAGCGTGTTTTTACCCCTCTTGCTATTACCAAAGAAGCTAAGCGCCGAAAGTTAAAAATGCCATTACTTTTATTTAGAGACTAAAATATGAAACCAAGCGCATGTTGACTTTATTTTTTATGCCTCTATCCACTTATTCAGTGGACATCATCAGTTAGTCAGCTTGACATAGCTCGGCCTAACATCAATGTTTTAAAATTTAAATCCGTAGAAGAGAAAACGCTAAAGAAACAGAAACAGTAACCTCCTCTCATCCAAAAAATTGAGTTCCTCATACTATGAGATTGAAAAGGTCAAGTTTCATGAGGGTTTCAGACATAAAAGGTGTATCACTTCATCTGAATATGCGAGGGAAGGTAAATCAATTGTTTGTCTTTTATCCTTCATCAAAGGTTAATTTTGGGTTTTAAATTTTTGATTTAGTGAATAAATCAGAAATGGAAAACTTCAATTCAACCGTTCAACATGACTATTTAACTTCATGCCAAAAGTAATAGAATCTCGGGCAGGGGAAAGCTACAAAGCACTAAACCAGGCTTTCTCATAGCTTTTTTCAGATTTACCATAGTTCAAATTAGCGTTATATAATAATTGCCTAGATTTCTAATCAAAATCAATTTTTGAAAATTTCCCTAAAGTTTTAGATCTGTGTAGTCTGGTTGGTGTAGTGGTTAGTGCGCAAAGTTTCGGTGCATAGGGTCATGGGTTCAAGTCTCACCGTGAACGAATTCAGTTTATGGTATTTTTCAAACTCACGATCCATGTGACGGACTATGATCTAACTCAGATGTTAAACGAGTACGAATCAAATTGGGATTCACTGGCCGAACGACTGTAGGCTGAAATTCGAAATCGGGTTACTCCCTTGAGTCTACTTGGGAGAAAAAAATTTCGTATATTGCATAATCTTTCTCGTTATTCCTTCGATCGACGAGTTCGGCAGCCTATGCATTGATTGTCGATGTTTTGAAGCATTTAGTGAAAAAAAAAAGTTTCTCGAAAGGCTCTAGCCAGGGGCGTATGCCGAAAATATTTCGGGAGGGGTTTTAGGAAGAGGATGACGTTGGTCATGGAGTTCAACGCAAAAGCGTACATTCAGTTGCCGTGACCAAACCACTAAATTTTTTTTCAAGAGTTATAAGGATAATACCTACAATTTTTAAAATTGTATAAAACTAACTCAGAAATATACTCAACCTTCTCGTTTTGTTTGTTTTTAATTGCGTTGCATATTTGCACTAAATAGAGTGACATTCAAGATCAAATTTCTTTGAATTAGTATATAAGTGTTAAATATTTTTATCGAATAGATTTCCTTTATTTCTAAATATAATTTTTTACCACTTCTTTAATACGAACCGCTCTAAAACCTCATAGTTCTTAGCCCATGTCAGGATCTTAAATTCGGCTAGTTAAGTTAATTTTATGCTCCAGTTATGTTACCAAAAGTACCAAAGGAATTAATTGCAAAATTCACTGAGGCTCTCAGTCGCAATATCAGCTAAATACAATTTTTTTGAATACAATTTTGACTGAAAGTGGTTGTTCGAAATATTGCTTCCAACATTAGTTGGAAAGCTAGCCTTGACACCAGGATTTTAATAAAAAAGAGTCGAGCTACCTCCCCAATAGGCGAAAAGGTAGCTCCTGATGAGTAGTCTATTGGGGTACGAAACTCTTGGGTGTATGCCAATATATGGTGAACAATTTTGAAAGAGTCCATTGTTAATGGGAAATAACCGTTGACAATGGAATCTCTCTTTTATTCTAAATAAACAATTTTGACTGTACCAAAATTCAGAGAGCAGTTTCAGTGGTGAATTTTACTTCCGAAGAAAACTATAATCTTAAACTTTTTCTATTGTCACAGCTGGATATAACTGTGTTAAAATCAACCTGGCAATCTTTGGTTTTGCTACAAGCATCTTCGAGATAGTAGAAAACATCTTAGCCCATTCGCTGTGATGTTGAGTTCCTTCAGTTATATTGCTTCAGAGATTCCTCGAATGCCGGGAGCGAAATGTCTGGTAAAACTGCTGTCGAAGTGTTCTCCTTTTTCTAAGAACGGGATTTATCATCCATTAATTTATTAAATATTTTTCGATTCGATTGGTGACGCAGAGTACAGAAACGGGCTCTTATCCTAGTCGCAGTATTAGTTTTCACCAAGAATTGCCGTTTTCAATACTTTAGGACAGTAAATTTTCCCTATTTTGCATTTACCTACATCAATGTCTGTCCACAAGTTCAATTAAATTTCCCAAAAAGTTAATTATTAATTTTATGCGTCTCAGAAAATCTCTATCAATCACTTGATGATTGATGAATCCAACTTACATTTTTGCCACCCCATCCTCGAACTGTCATTTTTGCAGACCATCTAACTGCTCGATGTACCTTCTGTCCCCCATCTTCTACACAGAATGGAACAACTTTGGCCAAATATCATTTTTCTTTCTTTCAACTGTTCACGCAATTGAAGCCAAAAAGTTAGATTGAACTGTTTCAGAATATATACATAGGTACCAAGTAGGCAGAGGCAGACTTCTTCCTATACAATCCGTCGTAATTTTATCCATCCCATACACATAGCTCTCCCTCTTCGAAAAGAAGGAAATTTTAGTCTATGAGAAGGACGATGACAATGATACGACGATCCAACGAATGCCTGAACAAGAAGCCGACAATGGATGCTGTAGGGCATACTAAACACCTTCCGTAATACAAAATACTCTTGTGCGCGCATACTTTTATGTGTATAAATACATATATGTTCGTAATACACGTAGTATGGATGTACGAATACGAATATTATGAGAAATGGATGAAGGATATAGTCATCATCACACTCGGCACGTTGATGTGAGGAATAAAAATTCTCCGGAGGGTATGAAAAAATGATTATTGTTGTGTACATGTGTGACAATTGCTAGGCTTTAGTCTGATTACGATCATTTCACAGTCTTATGCTTTTTTGACGAGATATAGATATAATCAGTGTGACATATTCGTTATATTTCGTTCTTCTTGTATACACTTGCACTTGTGTTTCGTTATCGATATTATTTGTCTGTGTGCTTCTTCCTGAAGGGATTTGTCAACACCGTTTTCGTCGTCACGTGTGATGATGGTGAAATAGGGCTTCACTTCGGGGGTGAAGTGATGAAATGTCGGATCGGATGAGGATGATATATAGAAGGAAGCAGATAGAGAGTAAAAGTTAATTTGAGCAATATGCTTTAAGGGATGTATGGGAGGTGTAGCCATACTGGTGGTCGGAGTATACCTTACGATCGCATCATCGTTCAGACCACAAAATCGACTACACGTGTATGCAACGATGTTGGAAATTTCTCAGTTCTGTCGGTAACCACTTAAGCTGGACGCTGGACAATTCTGATGTCGGCTATATGTGAGACGAAATGCTGGTTGTATGCATTTTGTGTATACAGCGAGCCAGCCAGCGCACCATTTGTGACACCCACCTTCGTAACCAATGTATAGATAATTTCCATGATACTATACGACATTCCTATAGAATGGTCACCGCACATATAGAGGATGTGCATGGCTTGGGCAATACAACTAGACCGATAGTATGGTACAAGTATATCCCTTGCAGACGCTAGACAACATGTCTACTATAATAAGTTTAACCGACCTATGTAAGCTATATACAAACTTGTCAGAGGCAACCAACAATGCCTTGCTTTTGCTTGCTTCCTATGGTCTTGTGTTAGACATAAAGGAGAAATTCAGGAAATTTTCAAATCCGAGATGCATATGTAAATATTTAATCTATTTAGTAAGGAACGGAGAAGTGTATGTGTAGTCTTCTTGCTCGTGGATGCATATTTTGTGTACATGCATATTTATGAAACAAGCGAACGTATAGAAGAGAAACAAGATATTCGCTGGCTTAAAAAGAAATTACGTAAGATAAAATCACGTCTATATGGATAGGTATAAACAAAACATTCAACACGGTTTTTGTTACAAGCTCTTTGATCGATTATTTCTTTTTAGGCATTAGCTATAATGGAAGGTTACAGGTTTTCCCATATTTTTGATAAATTTTCTTCCATTATCATTTGTTCAGTATAACAACAACCAAAAACACAATCAACTCACTATTTTAGATAATCTGCATGTTAAGTCCGAACACGAAAAAGATGATGACGATGATGATTTAACCGATGACGATCGCAAACCGGAAAATCTAGGAATAATGACGGGACATGGACATCCAATGTCGCATCATCCGCACGCTCATCATCCAGCCTATCAACATCATCAACATCATAGTATGCTTGCCGGCTATCCAGGTATCAAAGAAGAAATTAGTGGCGGTCCAAAAAACCAGACAAGCAGCGACTGTGGTGTTCCGATTCCAGCAACAAAACCGAAAATCTGGAGTCTGGCAGACACAGCCGCTTGCAAAACCCCACCACCATCTGGACATCCTCATCATCATCTTCTGGCTCATCATCAATCTCAGCAGCAACAACAACAACACCAATTGCAACAAATGCAACAGCATCACAACAACAACATCAGCAATCCGTCCCAGCATCAAGGCTGGATGGGAAACTATCAACAACACCAACATCAGCAACAGATGCATCAGCATCCGCAGCAGCAGCCGCACAATACCAACAACAACAACAGTGGTGGAAACGGTTCCACAGCCGCTATGATGAATATGGTCGGCCATATGAATATGGCAACTGGTATGACACATCAGCAGCAACAACAGCACCTCGCCAACAACACCAACAGTCAGTTGTCACCGAATCATCATCAACAACAACAACAGCAGCATCACCGTCAGCAACAGCCTCAGCTCACCAACAACAACAATCCCAACAGCAACAATCATCAAATGAATATGATGAACAGCTACGGAAATTCTCCGTACTCCCGTTACGGGGGGTTTCTAGGAGCGAATACCAACAACAACAGCATCACCAACAACTCTATCCCTACCACAGCACATCAAATGTACCCTTCGAACAATATGATCGGTTCGGGTACCACTATCAGTCCCATCACCAATCCAAATACGCCTATCACCCCTACTACAGCTATTCACCAGCAACATCAACAACACCAACAAACGAATCACCAACAGCAACAAGCACTCCAGCAACAACAAACGATGGGGTTTCCCGAAGTTCAAACCGATACACCGCCTCAGACTCCGCCGAATATGAAACTACCGAGCGTAGCGGGGAGTCTAATTACCGGTTCAACAACCCCTACGACCGTTACCTGTTATAATTCTAACGGTAGCAATAATAACAACAACAATTCAAGCAATATGCCCAACAACAATAATGTGACTGCAACCAATAACAATTTGAATAGTGGCGGCTATAACGGTGAGGCGTCGCCAAGTAGTAACGGTAGTTATGTTGGTAATTTCACACGACTACAGGATCAACAAATGCTGGATAGTCCACATCAGGATAGTGCTATAGCGGCCTTTAAACCATTCTTTAAAAGGTGACTATTATGCTCTTCTTCTTCATCTTCTTTTTTTGATTGCATCCCCTTTTTTTGCGTAAACGAATGTTAAAAAAAAATGGATAATGTAAAGAATTCCCCTAATTCGGCAAAAATAATTTTTTCCGTTTTATTTTCGTGGCATCTTCGATGCTTGATGTCATCATCTTTCATTTTTATAATCTTCTGATCATACGGTTTTCTGACATGAGTATTTTTTTCTTCTTTTTTCTATGATTCGTCTCTTTCGCAGTCAGCAAATAAGCAATGGGTTCGTGTCGCCAGTATGAGATTTTTAGAACGTTTAGAATTTATAGAATGCTGCAATGATAGTGTGCTACACGCGCCGTATACAATTCATAGACTTTCCCCCGGGGGGCTTTTCACCTATTTAAGGTAAGTCCAGTTTATATAATTTTGAAAAAAAAAATAAAAAAATGATAAAAATAGTTTGGAATTACCGTTTGTAAAACAAGAGCCGCTTTTTGGTTAAATTAACAGTTATATAACGGAGACATTGAACAGACTGCTGCGGAATAGACAAATCTAATTTATTTCCAAGATGGAATTTTATTTGCTGTTTCATTTAGATTTCTTAAATCGCTTGTCAGGACTCTGTTTGAATTTGGTAGTTGAATGTTACTGGTAACAGTCTTAGTTTTTCTAATGCCCAACAAAGATTTTTGAGAAAATGTGCGCAATTGAAGCAACTTGTTTGCATTTAGGGTCTGGAATGAAATAGAAATCATGAGCTGACTTCAACGGATTCTAGAAAAACATATTACAAGGACGATGGCTAGGACTTGCGAATCGGAAACGCTTTTTTTGAAATGTTTCGAAGTACAATACTGAAACAAGATGTCCTGTAACAACAACATAAATTGCAAAAAAAAAGAAGGCTCTTCTGTGAAATGTCAAATGTAATTATTGGATTGAATTTGCACAGAGATGCTGAGATGGGAAGCTGAGAAAACAAACATTCGCGAAAATTGACGAATCAGAATAGCGGCTTCAGGCAGTCGAATAAGTGCCATATTTGACGAAGACACTGAAATTACTGAAAATTGATTGCAAGGAAATACTACGGAACATAAAAGACCCCATATAGTTTAAGCACATAAATGTAAGGTGTGTGGGAGAACTTACCAAGATGTGGATGTGGTTTGCTGATGTTTTTTTTTTTTATCAGAACACAGATAGCTACCGATATACCGTTAGGACGACGCTGAAAAGGACAAAACATGCATAAACGGAATTTCTTAGTTTTGTGGATTTTGCGCTACCATAAATATCAAATTTGTCCTATTGCTAACCATTTATATTTTTTATTGACTGTTAGTTGCTCGTTCTTAGCGAACCGTATTATCTCCTCTGTAAAAGTTACCCGTTACCACAGTTATCGCTGATTTTTAAATTTTCTAGAAAATCTGGGATATCAGCCATGAAATGCATTATTTACGCAAATCTGCTACATGCTCCTCCAATCTTGTTCAATTCATTGACATCGATGTTTGATCTTCAGGGCTCCCAAATTTAAAATTTTGCAGTACGGAATGCTGCGATGTAACGTTGAGTCAAAATAGCTAAATATGAATAATATCAAAGTACTAAATGTCGCACAAGGGAAAACGGCAACCAGAGGGAAAAATATATCCCTGTGGTTTCTATTCAAATTCGAAAGTCCTAGCCTGGAATTCGGAGTCGCACAAATTTTCCGCTTTCGCTCCAACAGATTTAAAATCGCTCTGCTTCGCGCTCCGCATATTATCTCTTCGCTCCGTTCTAGCATACTGAATTGGTATAATCTAAGCTGACCAGACGTACAGCATTTTGCTGTGCTGTACAACATTTTGACCTGCCGTACAGCATTCCCCATGTCCCAAGGAAAGCTAATTCACTACATGATAAGCTCCTCGGTGAGGTCTGCGATCAGTCTTGTCTGCTTTTAAGGTGTAAAGATTGAACGTAACTTAACGGTTCTGTTTCGCACTTTATCGAAAATTGTCCATACTTTGGAATTCTTGAGCGGACTTTTGAAATTTGACGAACCTGTTTTGAGTGAAAATTTCGAGGCTCTAGCTTCCAAGGTTCAAAAGTTACAGCCGTTGAAAGATGCGTTTTTAATTTATCTCAAAACGATGGAAATATCAGTCACCGTTCCACCGTAGATAGATATATCATAGCCGCAACTCAGCTGAACAATGCCGTCATAGCTACCACTAAATTGTTTGCCGGATGCGAACAAACAAAAACAAACATCTATGTCATTAACCCTTCTGTCGGCACCTACTACAATATGCATATTCTATACCCAATAGGTCTGGCTGGACCTACTGAGAAAATTTTTTTATTTTTTAGAAAAAGTAAAATTTTTAACGGTAGAATTATTCTACCCATTCTTTACAACCATTTATAAACAATAAAAGCATTAAAATCGTTTTTGTAATTATACTGGAAGCGTTTTTAAGTAGACATATTTTGAGGTGGTAGTACAAACACGTTTCTCCCTTATTTTCTTCTTTTTTTGATTCTCTTCTTTCATTGCGTATCCGTACAGAAAGTTTGATCGAATTTTCTGATTCCAATATCTGTGGGGACGTATTTAGCGCTTTGTTGGTAGGTTTTACCCCGATATTAGTCTGCAGATTTGGGTAAATAGATAGAAAGAAATAGGGAATTTTCAAGCGCAAAAACAATTTCATTCTAAATTTTCCGTAAATATCTTAATTAAATCTATTTAGAAACACGTTCGTAAGTTACTAATACTTAGTTCTTACTATTACAAAGAAAATAAAACTCTTTTGAATTCCCTAGAATAAAATCTCAGTTGATTAGATGATGTTATAAGATGCGATAAAATTAGGCGTACCCAATTTACGAACTTCACGGCTTTTTAAAGCAAAATCTCAGAAAATTTTATCGTTTATCGTACAAATTGAATTTTAATGACATTATTACATCATAAATAGAAGAATTTTCGGAGAATTTAATATTTTCACTTTTTACTTTGAGACAAAAATGGAGGGAAACACTGTAGGTCTAGCCAGACCTATTGGGTATCAAAAAGCACTATAAATTGAAAATCATCAAAAACATACTCAAAACTTCTACCGATTTTTTTAAATTTTTGCAAAATGCTTCTAAACATATTATTCTAGGATATCATGAAATATGAAGTCGCTGCGATTTCATCTTCTATACTTTTTTGACCAAAATATAGGGCCAAAGGTCTGGCCAGACCTTTGTGCCGACAGAAGGGTTAAAAGCAAGAACAAAACAGTGCAACCATGGCGAACATAACTACTGTTTAGTAGCCGATTTTGACGTTTAAGATTCTGCATTGGGGCCTTAATATCTAGACGGCGTTGACCGTACTCCATCCGATTGCCCTATCAACCACTATATATGAAAGTGCATACTAAAGAAAAGACTGGAAGAATTTTTAGATTAATCTTGTTTTCCCACAATATGTCCTTCGAACCCGTTAATATGGCATGGTTAAAGCATAGCATCACTAATATAACCATGGAGGGATTCATACTATCATTCAGAAATATCGCAACCAGGATACGCCACTCAGATTCTAATCCATAGCTACATTGAAACTGTGACAGGAAAGCCACCCCAGCTTAAGAATTCATAATGAGGTATCAGCGGGAAATCTGAAATTTCTGAAATTAGTTTTCTATTTCTACTCTTCCTTTTTGTGTTGTGCTTCACATGTTTGTTAAGGAGAAACAGTGGCTTCGTAAGGAAGAGGTGATCAGTGGCCAGGATTATTTTTTGGAGGGCAGGGGAAGTGCAATAAATTAAGTGGTTCTAAATAAGGAATTTAAGGAATAGTAACCACCAGTTTATAAGCACTAACAGTTTACAATTGAAAATACTGTAAACAGGGTTAATTCCGAAATTCCCCTGAATATTTGGGTACATTTCGTAACAATAAATAGCAAAGAACTACATTTTTATATGATGTGGTATAAACAAATAAGTGCGACCAGAGGGAATTTATTCCTTTAACCCTCCCTCTTCTCTACATCACTGGGAGGAACATTGAGAACTTCGCGGCTCCCTGTTTAGTATCAACAGAACCTTGCCTTCCCAAGATTGACCACACATTTGCGAGAATATGGTCTACTATTCTTTCTCAATTCGGTTTACGAAGATAAAACTTATGAATGAAAAGAAAGAAGAATATGAGATAATTTTATGGCATGCATCACGGTGGTAGCCTCGTGTTTCTCCAAATCGGCTTGAAAACCAAATTTCTCAAATATGTGTACAGCACTGGGCTTTCGGGAGTCTGGTTACCTTAGTATAATCTTACAAGTAAATTGATGTATAAATGAATTGGCATGAAAATTAAAAGCCATAAAAGGTAAATTGACAACGCAAAGCTTGTCTAGGACTCAAATTAATATCACATCCTTATCGATCAATCCTCATTATCGTTAAGCCTTCCGCATGTGAAGGGTGCTGAATAGACCTGAGACGGATGACGGCAATTTGACTACTACCCAGGGACACTTTAGAAGGTAAACTCGGTCCTGGGTGTGAATAGGAGTAGGATGCCCCTTAGCTCCCGGAAATGAGACCTATCAATGTTAAACGCAGATAACTTTTTATTTTTGATGATTATAAATAAATGTCATATATAAAACACAATTAACCCTCAACGTGGCACGTGACTCTAATGGATCATCAAATATAAGTAATCTCGGAAGCAGTTGCTCAAAAAATTGTTTTTCCGCATGTCCGACGACGAAAGCCCACACAATTAGGACGGTACATAAAAAACGCAATGACGGAGATGATTAATAGACATGGAGGCTTCAAAAGAAAGTAGTGCCAGCTTTAAAAAATTGTCCCCAGGAAAAAAACCTGCCATTTGTGTCCCCCCAAAAAAGTCGTATACAACGACAGAAATGCAACAATTGTGGTTTGCAACCTTTGTAACGATTATGCAAAAGTAATTTGTAATTCCTGCGGCTAATATTGGAATTATACACGCCTACCGACTTACTTTTTTATTTATGCGAATTATATTTTTATTTTACTTGAATTATTAGAGAGTTTTACACTGACGTATAAAAAACCGTATACGTAATTCCCGATTTTTAAGGAAAAATTCCCGCGCGAATTGTACGTAAAACTTATACGAGAGTTTTCAACTAATTTCACAACAGCTAAAAATCGCGACCTGACAATTTTGACTGTTTAAAGACGTCAAATGCACGGAAATATGTCCATGCCTCCTTATAGGACATGCTAAATTATGTTATGATATACTGTTTCGTATACGGTAAGCAAGCGAATTTTTATATGGGATGTCAAATTATGTCGCATTATTTCCAACGACTTGCTAAAACTATCTATTATGTGATACATATACACATATTATATTAAATATTCCAAGTACAAAACCAAATAAAAACTGAATTACAAGCAGTTTTTACTTAAAACTTTGTTCGGGTTCCAATGGACCCCACCTACCAGTCTATGTCACTAAAATGACCTACCAGTTTGAAGGTTAAAGACAATTGGTGATTTCAAGAATTATACGCACCATTGGAAGGTATAATTTAGACCACCCTGCACAGTGATTTTGGCCTTATAAGAATCTCCTTCATCTGATGTGTCCCTTCCTTCTTGACCTTCGCCCTCCCAATTGTCTTGCTGATCCGTTGTCCAAATGACTACTACTATATATATGCATATATATGCAGTAGCACAACCAGGATCTTGCCCTGCACGGGGCTAACTAAGACCATTTCTTATTACATAATTTTGTTTTGCAAAAATCTTCTTTGTTTGCACAAAAATATTTTTACTATTCTGGTAAGGATGCTCCATGAACACAAATCATGTTTTCATAAAATGTGCAACAATGTGTATAGCTTCATATTTAATTTTTCATTTTTTCATTTTCGAATTTCTAGGTCTGGGAGTAGTCCCCCCGTGGTTTCGCCTCTGCATAAAAGTATATAAAATGTAGAATTTAATAATATTGACTGTTAAGTTTTTTTGCGAGGTGCACCTATAGTGACTCTAGTCTAGCTACGTACCCCATGATCGTCTAGAAAAATATTTTACACATTTTTAGTCCTTTCATTTGCTATTTTTGCTCAGCTTTTGTTTCACTCTGATTCAGTTCTGATTTGCATAAGAGCATCCGACAGCTAAAAACCAGACCAAATGAAACGATATTTGAATAAAGAAAAACCTAAAGCGCACAGAAAACACATACCACAAGAATCCCGGCAAAAGGTGCGGCTTTGTACGATCTGGCTTTAGAAGGTGTCTCCTATTGCAAACCTGTCCTCTCTGATTACGCGCCGAATGCAGCAGGTCTGCTGATCTGAGCTGGGAGCAAGAAACAAGGTTTCCATCGTCTTATTTTCTTGAAAACCGATTGGAGGTAAATTTACCTTTTCGTATGGCATTTCCTTCGTTCGTTTTGTATATGTATTAAGATTTTTTTTTCTTCTTATGTGCTCCTCTTCAAGTTTCATTCATTCAAATGATTCAGTTTCAGATGACTGCCGATGAAATGAAACGCGAGTAGGTATACACGAGTATCCACACCGTGCATTTATTTACTTTGTAAAAGTGTAGACTGAGCTCAAAGACGAGCAACAAAGTCTCAGCAGACCATCGATCGCCTAGCCCAGTGGTCGGCAAACTTATTTGTCCAAAGAGCCAAATTTAGCCGTATATACCAATTTGGTGGATCCAAAGAGCCAATCATTTTTTTTTAAGAGGATTCCTTAAGTTGATTTATTGAAATTTCTTTAGTTACGACTATGGATAGAAAATTGTTAAAAATAATTACATATATGTATGCATAATTATTTGAATCTGTCTGTCTGTCTATTCCGAGTTACTATACATCCTATTTGCATGTGTACGTTTGAACTTGAAACTCCTATTTTGTATGTCTAATTTAATTTAAATTCAAAAAGTTTGAGTTTCAAAGTAAGTGAAGGATCGGAAATAAAAGTGTGTAAGATACTTTTTTTAAAGCTACTTTGCCATTTTTGAATGTCCCTGCGAAAGGGCACATTTCTCCCACACAGTAGAGTACTTTCCTGTTGATGTCACAAAAGATTGATAATAATATGAATAAGGAAATTATGTATCTTGCGGAATCTTTGCAAAAGAAGCACAGCTTAGTTGCAAATAAATTACTTGTAGTCCCAACTACACGAAATATTGCACCCATGTCGCAAATTTTGTGTACAAGATACGCATCTTACAAGCAGGAATGTGAGCTCGTAACTGTAAAGATCCGTTATTTTTGCTCGTATTTTTCTTGTCAAAGGAAAAGTTCATACCAGGGCTGACTATTTGAAACTTTGGACGTGTGCATTGTTATCCGTGTGTAGCATTTGCACTTTCCCATTCACTGCAAGTTTTGCAAATGTTTGTTGTTGTAATTCAAGGGATCTTTCATATTTAATGTTGGCTGTTTGTCGAGCAAAGGACAAATTTCTGTTCTTCACCTGAAAGTTATTCCTTGGTGCAGGTGAGACTACAATTTATGTCCAAGGCTTTAAAATGTACATTTTTCAGCAACTAGACAAGTTCAGTCGTTATTTGAGAGAAAAGAAAAACCCCACGCAGAGTTAGAAACTATAGCTATCGTAGGTATTCCTATCTCATGTTATTATGAGACACATAATCCTAACCGCCGTGATTTTTGTAAGTCTAAAATATTCCCATAATATTTTAGGTGTTTTTCTTAAAGATGGCCTCAAATCGAAAGCAAAGAAAGGTCGAAGATGAAAACCGTGAGTTCAGGGCTGAGTGGACGGAATCGTTTGTCTTTATACCAAATTCTGTCGGATTTCCGGTATGCCTTATATGCCAAGAGAAATTAGCAAATAACAAGAAGTCGAATTTGGAAAGACACTTTTCTACGAAGCATTCAACTTTCGCTAGTAAATATCCGCCTGGTGATTCAAGAAAAAAAAGCTGTCGAGGAACTATCCAGAAAGAACCAGCAATCGACTTCAATATTCGGACAATGGGTCCAATCGTCAAATAATACCAATATTGCTAGTTTCGTTGTAAGCCATGAAATTATCAAAAGAGGAAAGCCCTTTACAGATGAAGATTTAATTAAAACGTGCTTTCTAAGCGCATCAGAAGAGTTATTTAAAAATTTTAACAACAAATCGGAAATTCTCAAAAAAATAAAGGACATGCCCCTTTCTGCTAAAACGGTTAGTGATAGGGCTTCGAAAATGGCTGTAGATATAACTAATCAACAAGTGAACGATATTAAACGTGCTTAATTTATATCAATTGCTGTGGACGAGTCAACTGATGTAACTGACACAGCACAAGTGTCGCTCTTTGTTCGATTCGTTGCACCTGCGGGTCCTAAAGAGGAGCTCTTAGGGCTCTTGCCATTGAAAGGGCAAACACGCGGAGAAAACATCGTAGAAGCCGTTGTATCTTGCCTAGAGAAACACGAAATTCCACTCGATAAAATCATTTCTATTTCAACAGATGGGGCAAAAAGCATGACCGGACCGCGGAAAGGCTTTGTTGTTTTTGAAAGAGAAAATTAACCACAATGTATTTACATATCATTGCATTATCCATCAGGAAGCCCTTTGTGCGCAGACATTTCCCGACGAAATAAAAAATGTCATGGATGTTGTGATCAAAATTGTAAATACTATTTTGGCTAAGGCTCTTAATCACAGAAATTTCCTAAGAGTTCCTATCGGAAGTTGGGAGTGAATATTCAGATTTGTTAATGCATAGCAAAGTCCGCTGGCTCTCTCGAGGAAACGTATTAAAACGTTTCGCAAACCTTTTCCCACAAGTCAAAGAATTTCTTCAGCAAAAAACAATTGTTTTTGAAGAGTTGTCGGACGATCTGTGGAACCAGAAATTTTACTTTATGGTGGATCTGACATCTAATCTCAACATCCTTAACCGAAGTCTACAGGGAAAAGGCAATACCCTTTCTTCAATGTTGGAAGAAGTAATTTCATTTGAATGTAAACTTTCTCTTTTCGCGCAAGACTTGGAAAGAGAAACCCTTACTCACTTTCCACACCTGTTAAATTATCGGCAAAAAACTCAGGCGATAATCGACAAAAAAATCTTCAAAATGACAGTTTTGAAAATGAAAGATGCATTTTCGGAGAGATTTGCTGAATTTAGAAGTAACAAAGAAACGTTAGCCTTCGTGAAGAAGCCACTCACATGAAACATCGCCGATTTGAAGTTCAGTCCATTTATTGAGATCGATCTTGCCGCATTTGATATACAACTGTTAGACTTGAAAAATAAGGAACTGTGGAGTTCTAAATTTGAGCGTCTTTCTGTTGAATTGGAAGATCTTAGCAAAACCAAATGTGAGTTAAGTGCTGCTCATAAGTGGTCTCTACTTGATAGTCTGCAGACAGAAGAAATGATTATTTTCAGCACATGGAAAAGTATCCCAAATTCGTATGATCAGGTCAAAAAATACGCATTTGCCATTTTGTGTTTCTTTGGGTCCACTTATTCGTGCGAGCAGTCATTTTCAAGCATGAACCTTATCAAAAATAACTTAAGAAATCGTCTCACCGATGAAAACCTAGAATCATGCTTAAAACTAAAAACAACGACATACAATCCTAATGTTTCGGAACTTTCGCAGAAGATGCAAGCTCATTCTTCCCATTAACTTAATGTAACAAAATTTTTTGTTTCAATAAATACGTATGAATATAACAAATGTTTTTTTATACTAAACGAGAAATGAGTTTTCTGGACTCAACCCGCAAGCTTTGCTCTTCATAAAAAATAATAAATACAAAATATGGTGCCACTCGTTGAAGAGCCGCACTGAATGAGCTAAAGAGCCGCATGCGGCTCGCGAGCCGCACTTTGCCGACCGCTGGCCTAGCCAATACAAAAAAAGAGGGTACAAACAAATCAATTCCATCCACCATCGATTTCGTCGACGGGTTAATGAAGTGTACTATCGATTCTTCTTCTCAAACTTATCTGTTTCATTCCGGGTTTTTTTGTTTTCTTTATATTATACCGCCTCCAATCCATTAACAATATTGACGTTTTTATGTGCGGTTCGCTTTTTCGAATGCAACAGTATATCCTAGTTTGATACGGATGTTTGTCTGTGTATAATGTTTTTAGTTTGGGAAGAGTTACACCTCGGCGTGGAGTTCAGTGCTTCATTTTATTTTTCGTCTCTTTAAAATGATGCACGAAAAAAACACCTTACAAAGAACCTGCTGAAAACATGCCTACGTATAGGCCTTGGTTCTAAAATTTCTCTTTGAATTCACTGCGATTTCATTCATTCAAATTAGATGCATCGTGCGGACCTAAGAGGGTAGATAAATTTTTGTCATCTCGCTTCACTTTTATTTATATAATTTTCATTATCTTTAGTGTCTCGTTATCGTGATGCGTTATTCTTCTTCATTTTTTTTCGGGAATTACTACATATATAGCATGAATCGTTTCAATATTTTTTTTTTGGGTTTGGAACAAAAGGGAAAACAAAGATGGATTTTTATACTGATACTGATAAAAATATATATTTCAAGTGGCTTCGATATTCATCGGATTAAATTATCATTAGGCGAAGATGATAATTATATGTTAGTTTGTGTCTATTCTTTTCTTTCATTCACATGTCACACAAAGTAATCTTGATGTTTGGGAAACACAATGCTGGTATTTTTAGATAGGTATATTCCAGGTTTCCCATCTCTAAGTGGTTTTTATTGGTTTGGGATAAAACTGCGGTCAATTTAGAGACAGGAATCAAAACCTTTGGAGCTAATGAACCAAACCGATTTAAATTTTAATACATAGTATAAGCAATGCCAGACAACATGGCTTCACAAACATAATTTTGAATACCACACTTTTAGCCGAACAAACCTGTTGTATTCTTAAAGATTCTAGATATCCACAACCACTTGGGAATTTTTTTTTTAGTAGGTATATTTAGTTTGAAAACCGGCCTTAGGTATACCTCTTTCAGTCTAGCCTCCCGTTCGTCGCGACATCTGCTTTTTTCTTTTTTTTTTTTGAATGAATTAGCAATACTTTTTTATTCCATATAGATATTATTCGATATGGAAACTTTCTTAGACAAACATTTATACTTTTCGGTATATTCATGCATTTTTGTTGATACAAGGTCGGATTTTATAACATTAAAATTTATGCTTCATTTTTTTGGTGATCTTTTTTTTTTAGCTTTTTATCGAAACGTAGTATCTTTGTTACAACCAATTTTTTAGTCATAACATGTGATTAGATAAAGGCGAATTTAGTTGAGCTGAATGGTATTTTGCAGCCAATATAATTTTATATGATTTATTCAATAGATTGGATTTAAATTAATTGATTATTAGTTGAGTTTTGTATGATCTGTTGTATAGATAATCATAAGCAATTTGTTGATGCAGAAGAATGAAATGAATAACTGGAAAATTTAAGTTATCAGGTAAAGCATACTAATAATTTCAATTAGACAAATAAATGTAGGTACGAGTATGTATGAAAATTATGTCAAACTAATTTATAATAAACGAAGAATGTTGACTAAAATGATTCTTCTTAAAAAATCAACCAGTCACATAGTCTCGTCTAGTCGAGTATTAGTCCAATTTCAATTGGAATTCATATTTCAATTACATTTTTTTCCCTTTGCTTTTCCTTTCTTTGAATTTCGATTGCGTCATTTTCGGGAAGTCCACAGTGCGTCGTTCCATAGGCAAAAATAAAAGAATTGACTATTTTTTCCCCGAATCAAAGTCAGTCAAAATCGAAGAAAACATGTTGGAGTATCCGAATGTGTTAAAAAAAGAATTTATTAAACTTGATGTGTTGTGTTGCCTCCTTTTTTGATCCACGAAAAAATAATTAAAGTCAATGTTTTACATAAAATAGCCAATATATTTCGGGCGGCTGCCCATCATCAGGGTCTTAATATCTATGGAATACATGACTATTAAAAAACATATTTAAATCAATATAAGGATAAGTTTGTACCTAATAAATAATTAATAAATAACACCATTAAAAACAAGAAAGACAGTGAACATTGTAAAAACTTTCAATTGACAGTAAAACTAATATAAACAAAAAAGGCTAGTGTCAAGAGAATGTAAAAAAATTATTATCACAGATGATTTATTATAATGGTGTGTACACACATATATCGGAAAAATAGATATCACAGATTTTTTTAAAGGTCAGTCTTAATTAAATTAATATAGGTGTTGGTGTATTGTTTTTTATCACTTTTCTCATTACAAGCAACATCCTCAAATTTTATAATTTGGTTCACTTCGTGAATCTGTAATTTACATTTATTGCGTTGCTTTATTAAAATTTTGGCATCGTCGAAATTAAATGCGTGGTGTTCTTTTAGAGAATGTTTTGCAAGGGCGGAAAGGTTATCATTAAGTGATTTTTTACAATCATTTTTATGCTGACTGACTCTAGTGCCAAGTTTCTGGATAGTTTCACCAATATATGTCTTGTTGCAATCATTGCAATCGATTTTATAGACCACACCTGACTGCTCTTCTTTAGGAATCCGTGCTTTTAAATTTTTAAACATTACGCCGTTTTTTAGGCTAGGACGCATTGCGACATTGAGTTCGGGTATGAAATATGTGCAGGATCTCGAGATCGAGGCAACACAACACATCAAGTTTAATTCAATTCCGATCCCGGCAACACAAAAAACGTTTGGATAATTGATTGATTCACTTCAATTATTCAACATCAATAAAAGAATTTATTGTTTCATTTTTTTAGTAATATTATGGGCTAAGGTTGAAAAATATAATAAAATCAAAAAACAGGATGAGCTTTAACTTTGATTTCCGATCTTTTCGCAAGTTTTTGGCAACTGTAATGATATTTTTTAGAATAAAAATGTTCCACGGAAACTCCTCAGATAATTTTTTTTCTGCAAGTCATATACCTAATTGAAAAAAATAAAAAAAATCATTAAAATATGAAAAAACTTTTGAGAGTAAAAAAAACGTCAAATGTCACAAAACGTTTTGGGTGGTTGACATTTTCTGAAAGATACAAGCAGTGGCGTAACGTTTCTAAAATATCTTGTGTTCCAGATCAAAACGGTGCCCCCACGCAATGCCATTGTTGAACCCATTTTTTTCCAGGATTTGTTTGTTATACAGTAAAACTCGGCTATAACGAACACGGGCTATAACGAACACGGCCTATAACGAACAATCGGCTATAACGAACGAATTCAGAAGTCCCGTTTGAAATTCCCTAATATACATACATTTGTGTTCGGATGTAACGAACCCGGCTATAACGAACACTCGGCTATAGCGCACCTATTTAATGGCATAAAGACTTGTTTTTGTTCGGCTATAACGAACTATCGATGTGGATTTTTCGTCTGGCCTTGAGTATTTAATAACGGTGAAGCAAATTCCTAAGAATTCCAAATGTAAGTCTTATCATTTTGAATGTGAAACGTTTCAGAGAGATTCAGTAGCGTGATTCTGTTTCAAAAGTTTTCTTGTAAAGATCGTGGTTCTGTGTTTTGTGGTTTGTTATTAAAAGTAAATTACTGGTATAATGGATAAGCCAAAAAGGAAGTGTATTAATTTGGGGGACAAAATTGAAATTATACAAAAATTGGAAAATGGTTGTGCAAATGCCCAAATTTGTCGAGAATACGGACTTTCGAAGTCAACCGTATCGACAATTTGGCCTCAAAGGAGTAAATATTTAAATGCCCAGTCAAAGTGTACCCTTGCTGCTAAAAAACTACGTTCACCAGAAGGAAAAGAGGTGGATCAAGCTCTTTTGAAGTGGTTTTCTATTAAACGAAGCGAAAATGTTACGATTTCTGGCTCAGTTTTACAGCAAAAAGCAGAAGATTTTGGAAGGCTGGGAAGTGATCTGAATGGAGGTTCTATTGAGAGTACGTACGAGAGGCTGGATAGATAGATTTGAAAAACGCCACAACATATGTAGCGGCAAAGTAAATGGCGAAAGCGCTTCTGTTTCAACGGATATTACGCAAGATTGGATAAAACGTGTTTGGACAGGTATGTTGTTTCTTCGATTGCTTTTGAAATAAATTAAATTGGATTAACATTAGGTATACGGAGACGTTATTCCGACAAAGATATTTTGAACGGCGATGAAACTGGTCTGTTCTATCGTATTGGATCGAACTCGTTTTCCTTCCTCCTAATGCGACAGCGGTGTTACAGCCAATGGACCAAGGTAAATGGAAAAGTGGAATCTTTTGGTTAAGGATATTTCTAATGAAACTGTTAAATTGCAGGTGTAATACGATCTTTGAAATCGATTTATCGTAAGCAGTTATTGTTAAAATTGATCGACTGCCTCGATAAGAAGGAAGATTTTAGAGTATCATTATTGGATAGTAGGTATTGTAATGATTAATAGCGCTTGGAGGAAGGTTACCCAAGAAACGATTTCTAATTCCTTCCGACATGCTGGCCTCTCTGTTGACCCCGACTTCAGTGATGATGACGATACTCCTCTCGCAACATTAGTTCAAAGAAATCGAACTGAAGAGATAATCCCTCTCACTCGATGGGCTGAAGATAATGGCATTTTTGACTTCGTTTCTACCGATCTCAACGAATATGAGAGAATAGACGAGGACCTTGAAACAACAAAATGTCCAAGTGATGCTGAAATAATATGTACAATCGATAGTTTCACCTTCGGATTCGGAAAGTGACGACGACGATGAAAGTGAGAATGAAAATGTCATGCCCTCAACAAGCGAAGCCATTTCTGCTCTTAACATATTAAAAGTTTATACCCAATTCCATTATCTTCAAAAAGAACACTTACTAACTACATTAGATGATTTGGCTGATACAATTAGCGATGAGATGCTGAAGAAAAGATGCACACAGTCGCAAATAACAGATTTGTTTTCTAAAGTTTGATTTTCTGTTCCTTTCTGTATGATATTTTTTTTATTGTATTTGTCTAAGAACGTGAATATATTATGTTTTTATTACTCATGGAAATAAAGTGAATTTTAGAATTAATAAATCTATTGTTTTAAATTTCTTGGTTACCTATACCGAACCTCGGGTATAACGAACAATTTTCGAAGTCCCTTGGCCGTTCGTTATATCCGAGTTCAACTGTACTATTAGGGTCTGGTAAAATGCGATTCACACTGGACAACATACACTATCGTCCTAATTTTATTACACAATTTGACAGTGCAGTATAATCCTTCTAAATTTTAACTCTGAACTCTGACCATTTGATACATGACTAAACCGATTTTTTTTTGTTGAACAAGAAGTGCAATCTAATTAAAAAAATCGACGTCAAAGATTTGTGTTCGTACAAACTGTGAAAATCAGACTTACAGGTTGATAATGCGGACAGAACGAATAAATGAGCCGATTGTGGGGTAGATGGCATTCAATCAGGCAAAGTGTCCCACATTTTATCACGATTTTATCATGAAGATTTCGTTTGGGGTTTTGGTTAAAATCGTATTATCATATCATTGAAAACCTATATCTGTTGGTGGATTTTTTACAGTTATGGATTTTAAATTTAACCATTTCTTCTGTTAATGGTAAATCTATTTCTCCGGTTGACTTTATTACCTTAGGTTTCAACAATATTTCCAAATAATCTTAATTTTAATTAATTGCGAAAAATTGCAGTCAAACCTCCCTAACTAGAATTACAACTTGCCAAGAAAAAATGTTCGAGTAAGGGAGAGTTCGACTAAGGGATTTGAACTGCGAAACCATCAAATAAAAACTTAATATATCTAACAGTTTTATAAAAAAAAACTAAATAATGCTAATAATAATATTAGGGCGGAATTCTTGGTCCCCAACTTATACTAAGACCCATCATTCGTGGAGTCATGTAGGAAGGTTTCGCACATGACAATTTTCGTCTCAAAACGAATTTTTAACCTTCCGACGGACGATTTAGGCTATCTTGTAGACTTTGTACAATGTTTTAGTCATACAAATTTTGCTCGAAAATTAGCTTGAAAAGAAGCCTAAGAAAATTTTTAAATTAATCTGGAGTAAACAATTATAGGAATGGGTGCGTGCGGTTTTTATAGACCTTGTGCATATTGAAGCCTCTTGCGTTCTGAACATCCAGGAATTAAATTCAGGAGCCTTACTCTCAGTTGAGCCTTTTTAGTTTTGGATATTGAACTCTATATTTGAATTTACTTAAGCAATAACGTGAAATTGAACTTATTTCGACGTAGGGGAAGTAAACCTTTACGAAATGGAATAGAAGAATTATAAAACCTTGTTTGAGTTAAAGAGGTTTTCGACTTAAACATTGAATTTTACCTATATATCAAAAAGCAAACCCTTAATTTGCACGAGTTAAGGAAAAATGGCATTTATGAATAGGTTCCGAATTAAAAATGTTTGACTGTACTTATAATTTTCAACGCTGTATTTCAACAATATTTAGGGGGTGGAAAACCAGGGCAACCAAAGCAAAATAACAAAAATTCGAAAGCGAAAAATAAAAAAAATATGAATTAGGGGGAATGAGAGGACAATGAGTTAATTAATTTAGCAATCTGATTATTTTTCTCGTGAATTTAGTGCGTAGTTCTTCAGGGCAAAAGTCAAAAGTTATTCAAGCTTCCAACTTCTTCAAAGCAAACAAAAACGTTCCGCCTAAGCGCACTTCTAGCTTTTTCATCTAACTGTAGTTTCAATGGAGCCGAAATCAAGAAGTTATTTTAAATCGCAGTCGAAAATGTCCCAATTATCGTCACTACGCCCGTGTTCGACCGCACACATGGACCACCGTACGTTACGCCACTGGATACAAGTGTCCACTTTAATTTAAACTAGCATTTTTACTGAACTAGTTCATTGGAAAATGGCAACTGGAATATTTCTAAAGTCATTAAAACTGATAATTCTAACAAATCATTATAGTCCAGTGCAATTGGTTCAAAATAGGCCCAAACCTAAACATCCAAAAAGAAAAGAAATTTTTGATGCCAAATTGTTGAATACACTGCCTAATGTACGCAGTAAAAAGTTACACTAATTTCCGCCATGGGTTAAGGGGGGAGGGGTGGCAAAGGGGTGAAAATTCAGTTTTTTTGCAAATATCTGGAAAACTATGAGTCTGACCTTGAAATGTCCCGAGGACGAAATAAACTACATAAAATTACCTTTGTAATGATATATAACACTCTAGAAATTTTCGCAGAAAATTATACCTTAGACCCAAAAGTATTATAGTGAATTTACATTTTTTGAGTATTACATTTCGCACTGTAACTCTTGATATAATAGACCTACCGTCATAAGATCTTGTCCATATATTGATAACAAAATTCATTTGACTTGTACCAAAATTTGTAGTGCTCCGACCATTGACGCCCCCCTCACTCCTCCTAACATTTTTCAAAAAGGCATGCCTGTAGCTTCTTTCAAAATTAAGCCAGGGAGATAAAATTTGATGGGGTGCCTAGTCTATGCTCCATTATGCTCTCGACCAAAAAATATTACCATCCGATCAAAACTAAGGGTACCCCCCATACAAAGTGAACGAAAATTCTAACAAATTTCACTTTTTTTCAATTAAAAATTCTATCTAAAATAGAAAAAAAATGTATCTTTTAGAACGTCATTATAACAGTTAATTGTAGTCTTCTGAATGTATGTATATCCAAAAGTTTGTACCAGAGCGTGGCTTACAAGTACGAAAAATCGGGTTTGAAGGTTGCTAGTACACGTTACTCGAAATATTCACAAATAGCCTTAGAACTGGTATCACTGACATTCAAACCCAATTTTTTGATACTTGTAGCGTACGCCTTGGTACAACCTTTTGAACATACATTCACAAGACTACAATTAACTGTTTTAATGACGTTCTAAGAGATACATTTTTGTTTTCTATTTTCCATAGAATTTAGAAGTGAAAAAATGTGAAATTTGTTAGAATTTTCGTTCACTTTGTATAGGGGGTACCCTTAGTTTTGATCGGATGGTAATAATTTTTGGTGGAGAGCATAATGGAGCATAGACTAGGCACCCCATTAAATTTGATCTGCCTGGCTCAATTTTGAAAGAAGCTACAGGCATGCCTTTTTGAAAAATGTTAGGAGGAGTGAGGGGAGCGTCAATGGTCGGAGCACTACGAATTTTGGTACAAGTCAAATGAATTTTGTTATCAATATATGGACAAGATCTTATGATGGTAGGTCTATTATATCAAGAGTTACAGTGCGAAATGTAAAACTCAAAAAATGTAAATTCACTATAATACTTTTGGGTCTAAGGTATAATTTTCTGCAAAAATGTCTAGAGTGTTATATATAATTACAAAGGTAATTTTATGTAGTTTGTTTCGTCCTCGGGACATTTCAAGGTCAGACTCATAGTTTTCCAGATATTTGTAAAAAACTGAATTTTCACCCCTTTGCCACCCCCTCCCCCCTTAACCCATGACGCAAATTAGTGTAACTTTTTACTGCGTATATTAGGCAGTGAATTCAACAAATTGGCGTCAAAAATTTCTGTTATTTTTGGATGTTTGTGTTTTGAGCTATCTGTACTAGACTATTAAGCTTTTGCACACTTTTCCGATAGAGCAGATAATAAATTTCAAGCACGAAAAAAAAATATTATAAATAATTTTAATTAATTTTTATTATTATAAAAATCGATTAATTCAAAAATACATAAAAAAATATAAATATATACGTAATGCATATGGGTTTTTATGAAATTTGATTTCTGAAGTCCAATGTAAACCATATCATGTAAAAATATTTATAAGAATATAATAATAAATTGCTATTAATTGAAAAAATCGTTAAAAATCTATAAAATACGAAAAAAGTTTCAAAGTCAGATTAAAAAACTACGCGTCGAAAGATGTAGAGTAGTTATATTAGCTTTTTTAGGGCCGTATGTACAATCATGGTTTAACTCCCCGTTTAGTTAACTGTAGTTTAATTTTAAACTCCGTTTAACTAACTGGGGAAAAATACACTACGCAATAATTAAAATTCCTGGCTAAGCAGCAACTCATATTTTTTAAACATTAGTAGTTTCCATTAGCCCCTGTATATTTCCGGATAATAGCTATTAAAATGTTTGATTTTAAAATGAAATGAGCCAGATGAAAACTCATGGTTTAACTAATGATTGTCAGTTTAACTAAACTCCGTTTAAGGAAATTGACAAACAGTTAAACTGTCGTTTAAACTGCAGTTCAACGTGAAAAATTAAACGGTCGTCGTTGGCCGTTTAACTAATGATTTTTAGCCCAAGAAAAATAAACCGAAATAAGGCCATCGGGCAATAAAGATAATGCATTTCTGAATTTTCACTGGGGATGGCCCTCTGATTTTAGAAACAAATTCTGACCGGCAGGGGGGCCGCAATATGATAGGAAAATGTACCGCAAAGTAGTCTGAAAACAAAATAATCTACATAAAACTTTCTTTGCATTGAGATGTATTATATGCTCCACACCTTTTCTTTGAAAGTTACCTAACCAGGGGTGTCAAACTTATTTTTACGAGGCTTACACTATTGACAAAACATTCTTCATGCAGGAGAAAACATTAATTGTTTCATGTTTTCATTATTTTTACCGCAAATGAGAAGCATTTTTGACGATGCAAACATTCACTGTTACTTGGACATCATGTAATGGCCCGATCTAGGTACATATCAGTCAATTTTCAATGTCCCTCTCCTTCGTAAATATTCATTATGGCAAATTTTAAATTATTGATATTTGTAAAAGTCGGCAAATTCCAAACTTGACAGGATGTAGAAACATTTTTATAAGGCTTTCCAATATAACAATTTGCGGCGATATAGTGCGGCGATATAGTAATAAATTAACATTGATATGTTTTTTATACTTAACCGCATTACGGGAGCTTATAACTCTATAAGGGGCTGATTCAACCCAAGTTGAATTAGTTTTTTGAATAGAGAAATAGAAAGCAAGAACCCGACCTAATCCATCGCACTTTCTTTTGGCTTATCTGTACAGTTGGTAGTAGCATATCAAAAATCGGCAGAACAACTGGAATCCAGCTTCGATCTATGAGCTTTATCGAACGTTTAACTTTATTCATACAAAACATTTCATTAAAGTTTGTAAAAATTGTTGGTACAGTAAGGCACGGGCAAGCCTGTGCTTGAAAGGGCGCCAATATACTTGCCACCAATGTCACCTCAATCAAACTAAGGTACCTTTCATAAAAAATGACGCTCACGACATTATATTCTACAGTACGGGTAGATTAATAAAACGCACTGAAAGAACCTTTGATGGGTCATTTTGTAGAGGGGGCATCCTTATCCATTTTGGTCGAGCCGTCAAATCAAACTCTTTGTCCTAGTTCAAAGAAAAGAAAATGCAGCAGAAAAGTGTGCATAATTCACCAATTTCAATATTATTGGGACCTTGCATGACCAGAAGCGAGTTAATAATTGCTGTCGAAACAAGTCATAATTTAAAAACAAAATCAACCTAAAAACGACTATTTCATACTGAGATTGCTTCTAATTAAAATCCCAAGCAGAAAATATTTGTATTTTGCTCTGCCTATTAATTTGTATTGTTTCGTATACAAGTTTCCATAGGAATATCGGTTGTTTACGATTGAGCGAGCTGATTGTTCAACCAATCAGGAATTACCTCGCTCACCGAAATCGTTAAACTGCGTTTAACTTGTGTGTGCTGACTGCTGATTGGTTAAACAATTTTAAACTGCTGTTAACTTCCATGGTAACCTTTATTGTTTACGATTGAGCGAGTTCTATTTTGAAAATTTCAACGCTTACTGCTATTTAGCTCATGAAATAATAAAAAAGAAGGTAGCGCGGACATTTTTCGATTCGTTTTGTGTACGTGAACTTGTGAAATTGTGACCAAATAATTTCACAAGTGTCTATTTCCATTAATATTTTTAATTTACGTGACGCAGATTTAAAATTTTCATAAGTGATTTTGATGCTGAAGACGTTTCAAATGTCCCCACCTATACACCGCGTTATCATGTTTACGTGATTCGTGGTGTAGCTGACAACCAATTTACGTTACAGTCGAACTTCTCATAGACGAACACCGCATTAGGTGATGGAATGGTAAATTAACTTTGACATGAGGTTTATAACGCATTGAAGGAAGCATCTCACACTATCTAAAATATGTAAAAAAATAAAATATGATCAGTAGACGAGAGGACTGGAATGGACGATGTCCGTATGCGACGCTTTTCACTCGTCCAATTTTAGCTATGTAGAAACCAAGTTATATAAGAACAGACGGAAAAGAAAGGAAGAGCTGAAACTGAAACCGCACCAAACCATAAAAATGATGTACAGGAACGGACCAATTTGGAACACAAGCTATAGTGAAGCCAGAAAGAAAGTGAAGTGTATCCAAGTGTGTATGATTATTACATTTTCTTCAATTGACCTTAAAATGTTTTTTTTAAGTACAATTCTTCAACACCAAATTTTAAAAGTAAGCTTGTTGCCAGCTCGTTTAGTGAGAAATGTTGCATTCGTTTCTGGCCATGGGAGTGTCAGGCCCTTAAACTTCGTTTTCCTTGCATGATATGTAAGAAAACGTTGGGGAAAATAAAAATTAGGAGAAATGTTCGGGTGGTAGATGTGTCCGTTTAGGCAAGTTCGACTGTATTCGTACACATGTTTCCATAGAAACCTTAGTTGTTTACAATTGAGAGAAATTTAGTTAAACGACTGTTTTTTTTTAATAAATAGAGACTCACACTGTTTACAAGTTTGATTAAAATCTAAATTTGATTAACAGTTGTCCCATATTGTAATGCAACTTTAATAATTCAAGTGTATTCTACAATACATTTTGAATTTAGTGACATATGATTCAAACCCATTTACTACGGTTTTTACTGATCTAATTTAGACCAAATATGATATTAATATAGTGTGAACCAGCTATAAGGATAATTCGTAGTTTAAACGGCAGTTTAACTTTTTGTACACATTTTTTAGCCATCGACGGTTTAACTGACAAGCATTAGTTAAACCATGATTGTACATCCGGCCCTTAATGTAATTTGTATTTTTATTCAGCCAAATTTATTCAAATTTTTCGATAATTTTAAGGGTGCTGGCGAGTGGTCAAAGCATCAATAAAGAAAAATATAGGGACCTTCCAAATCACACCAAAGAGTTGTATTTAGTGGTAGTACATGTCCAGTAACTGTGTACAAGGTTCTACTGCACAGAGTTGAGGTAATCGAGTCCTTCCATTTGCCAATTGGAGTTCTGAGGATGCCTTGGGGGCACTGCCCAAGGAAGTTAGAAGGAATCGATTGTCTCACACTCGTCAGTTTTCAAGAACCAGTTTCAATAAGGATTTCATGGGAATGCTCCTCTTCAAGCGTCCCTGCGGATTCAAAAAAATTAAGAAATAGCATCATATACACGCAGAAGTCAATTCATATATAGGTATAAACTAATTAGATTCTACTGAAACATTTCCCATTATGCCAATTTTGGTGTAATTTTGCTAGATTTGGAAAGCGACGATGAGTCATAATAAATTATAAGCATGTATTTTGTTAATACATATTATTGTTATTCTATGAATTAAAAAAAAAAACAAAAAAAAACTGTTTTTTCGGAACACAATTTCGGAGGATGTATATCACTGAATTATTTAATTTTTTGAACCATCTCCAAATCGCGTAACTCCATTTCTTTCAAATTTATATATTTTAAATAGTGACACTTGAGCAATGCCACAGTGAAAAAAATTTAAGTTTGAATTTGGGATCTTGAAAGATATTAAGCATTTGATAAAGCCCCCAAAAATGGGTAAAATTTATAGATTTCTTTCTTAAATATCTCAGAACTCAGTTGTTTCCGGATAATAATTTTCTCCCCAAATAATGTCTATTCTTTGGTATAGACAATAAGCAAGTTTCAAGAAAATTGGTTATCCGGTGATGGAAAGTTGAGTGGTCAGTCCAAAACAGCCCCCAACCCCTACAAACCTGCCAGCCATATCTTTCGAAAGAAATCTCAAAAAACTTTATTTTGGATCACACTGTAGCAGCCGCATATCGTATTAGAAATCAACCAGATTGGACCCATAAATCCCATAGCATCCCTACTAAAATTTAAAATTGAATGTTTCGGGCTTATTTTTCTTCCAGGTGTTTACATGTACCTGGGTATATACGCTCTATGCGATTCACCGAGTAGAGCACTGTCACGTTTTATTATTATTACTTATTTTCTGAGTTTTGGCCACACTGAAATGGATAGGTCTTATTTACATCAATTTTTGGAAAGTTGTCACATATACACCACAAAAGGATTTCAATCCAGGGATTTCATTAGATTATTTATTTTTCAGTTGACAGAACTTACATTTTTTTAAATCGATTTTAGTCCAATAAAATTCATGGATTCCAATCCTTGGATTGGTCATATATCGCGATCTCTCCCCAATTTTAGACAACATTTTGAGCTGTCCAATAAAAAATAAAAATTGGTTTTGATTGCTCAAAAGGTTAGTGAAGAGGATCTCACTGAAAATTGTATTTTTTAAAACGGCCTGTGAGATAGTTCAAATGCCAAATATCATAATTTTGAGTGGACAATTTGAATTAGATATTTTTATCTTCTTGATTTACCCTAACTGCTAGTGGAGCATGGTGAGTTGACGACTATGCCGTGTGTAGTCGCCCACCCAGAAAAATTCACGCTGTAAAATAAAAAATTTCCGTGTTACATGATTTTTTTTTAAAGCATATTTAGAAATATAGTAGAAAATCTTATAGACTTTATACGACTGAAGCAACAGAGAACCAAAAGACTTCATCAAACAAATATATAATGTACCTACCTACTTCCAACAAAGACTGCAAAAAGCATACCTATCACATTGACATTACCGTGAAAATCATTAAGTGCTTTTCTCTCTCACATCCCCAAATCCCGACTTCCACAACCATTATAACACTGACACTTAAATATAGTACGAGTTGGGGAATCAACTTGCCATGATTCCCGAAAAAGAAGAATTACAAGGCTCAATAAGGAATTCGCTATGCCAAGGTATGTTCGTTCAACAACGCAGCGATGACTACGACGGACGCGGCGACGACGACGCCTGCTGTTTACCGCAGGGCTCATTCCTGGCTTTTCTATGATTCCGGAATTTTGCAGGCCGAAAACACCCTCGCTTCCAAAATATATGGTCCGTTTGATATACTCCCTGACTCATTGACTCCGTATATATGTATAGGCACTAGCTGTCTTTCACCCCTGTCAAGGAAAAAAAAACGCCAGTCAGTTAGTTCAGATTCAAGTTAATCTTAATGGATTCTGATTGAGATTTAATTATTTTATTCAATTTTCTAGATGACTTCGTCTATACCTACTCGTATAGTACGAATGAACAGTGTTCATCGTCATTTGTTGTTGTATGCCACCGCGCGTATAGAGAGCCTTGAATGGGCGAATTAGAACATCAGGGAAGAAAACCATCACAGCATGCGACCGGGAGAAAGTTAATGAAGTGGGTAATTCGTCAGCTGAATAAGTGGTTGTGTGAAGATTGAGAAGGTCGGTCGAGAGTATAAGTAGCACCCCATCGTCTATTCGCGCGGGAATCACTGTCTGGGGTCGTGTCGTTAAGTATTGCCAAATGCCATTTGGAAGTTGGAACTTGACTAGGAGTCTTTGACTATTGTCGATCCGCAGGGGGAGTTGGCAAAGCTAATGAACGAGGATGGAAAATATAAATAACTTTTAGCAAAGTATGTATAGAATAGTGTAGTAGGCCTGTCAGATTTTATGGAAAGGAAAATTCATCGATAAATGTTGTCACGGTGTGGATAATATTAATGATGATAAGTAGGTTCGGTATAAAATCGTAGGATTTGTATCGAATTTGTATGAGTTGACAGAATGTACTGTTTCGGTCCCTTTGTAAAGATAGCCTTTAAGTATGTACGTTCTAAATATTGGCTCTTATGAAAATTTGATCACTTTTACGTACAAAATGTGAACCACTTCTTCTTCTTCCTTGTCTCATTCTTTATACCGCTCCATGGTTTGGCGTTGCTCGACCTGCGGTGTAGGCACATCGCCCGTTTTGGCGGTAATATCTCAGCATATTTCTACAGGCAGCTCTATCTTAGATGGTGTCATCGCCGAGACCAATGCGTTGTTGCTGCACTCTTCCAAAGTATTTTTTCGCTTTGGCCTTCAACTCAATGCATTTAAAACAAAAAGAAATTTTTCTATTTCGACCATAGGTATGAATCAAGTCTGTCATTTACCGCGCCGAATTAATCGCTATCATTTGTGATGCTGCGCTAACGGAAGATCAAACTTGGTCAAGACAAGTTATTGTTATGACTCCAACCCAACCATTTCGTATAGTATTGAAAACGATGACAATAAAATTCGACAAACAAACCTGCCGTCATTCGGTTTCATCGACAATTAATCAAAGCACACTCTTCAGAAGTTTTGCCGACAAAATGGGCACGGGCCCATTTCATTATGCTGCAAAATCGTATATAACGCACCCACGCATCCAAACGATCGATGATAACTCTTTGGCGACTTAAAAAGGAGACACACAAAACAGAAATTATGCGAAATTCATTCATAGAATTTGCTCGAATTTCAGGTTTTGTGCGATGAAGAATTCAGAGTCAGGTCAAAGAATAAAGAGGAAAGCAGAATATGGGAGATTCATGCATATTTAAGGGAAGGAAAAGAAATACAAAAAAAAAAAATATGGAGAGCTTCAGCTTCAGCTTCACTGACTTAGACCAAACTGGTATGCATCCGCACACTGTCTGCCGAGAAAAATTATCTCCTGAAGTCTCCAAAAATAACCTCGAGTCCATAATAAATAAACAAATTCTGCAGTAAAAATACTAAAGTACATATATGTAGGTATAAGCCAAGAAATCTGAAATCATGCAAATCAGAAATAAAAGAAAATATGTTTGCGGTTAAAAGAACCATACGATCGCCAACAAGTCTTGTGGTGTTGTGGTGGCTCAGCAGTCAAAATATGGATAGGGACTTAACCAAATGCGAGTTGAATGAATATCGTGTGTTGGGCCTCTTTTGCATATTTCGACAATCATTAGCGACAGTGATCGACGAGCTGTTGATATAATCATTCTTAACGTACCTTTTTTAACGCCTGCATGTTTTTAAAAGGTTTTTTTTTCTTGTTTTGTATTTGTTAGTGCGTTAAATCGCGCAGTTGCGTTATCTGTTTCTATCTTATTCCATATGTACTTGAATGGAAGCATGTATGTACATATTACTTTTGTCGACACGTATTAAGGATAAAACGAACAGAGAGAGAGACAGAGAGAGCATTCAAGAAGCAAGTCTAGCCAAAACAATGAGTCTCTTAATATAGTCCAGTCATATTAGCGTTTCAAATAGAAAAAAATTGAGTAAAGCTAATTTTTGTTGTTTTAGAATTAGTGGGGTCCCACCTGTCTAAAGCTTATTCTGCTAAAAAAAATTGATCGGAAAGGCCCCAAGAAGTACAAAAAAGGACACTATTTAATCCTTGACCGGAAGTCGGTATGGAGGGCGTAATATCAAAGGGAAGTCGAGTGCATTACATAGCCGGTGTTTATTTCTTGTTTCAAAGGATAAAATCGCGCTTAAATGAAAAATTCTCCTGTTTCTTGTAACTTATCATCTGTTCCTTTCCAAAGCCGTAAATAGACGAATAATTCAAATTGTTACTACCTTTTTCATTTTTTAGAATCTATAATAGCTGCCGAAAATATTTGATCGAAAAGCTCTGAAAAAGAACATAAAAGGACACTTATTAATCCACGTCCGATCAAGAATTAATTAGTGTCCTTTTATGTTCTTTTTCAGAGCTTTCTGATCAAATATTTTCTTAGCAAAATTATCGGCAGCTTTTATAGATTCTAAAAAATGAAAAAGGTAGTTACAATTTGAATTATTCGCGTATTTATGGGTTTGGAAAGGAACAGATGATAATTTACAGGAAACAGGGAAATTTTTCATTTGAGCTCACAGCTACAGAACGCCTTAGCTAGAAATTATACTTTCAGTCCACTGATTTTTTTTTTGTATTTTTAACTTCAATCTGTAGTCAATTTCACCCATATTTCATATTCTCCTTACAAATATTTTATATCAATTCATTTATGGAATTACATTTTAAACAAATTCATTAACGAGATTTTTTTCGTTTCTTTTCCAGGATACAGCATGTACAAATGCTGACGAAACAGGCCCAGTTTGCAATATGAACTTTAGCAAAGCTAAGTGTGACTTGAGATCACTTCACACCACATTCAACATCCTACAATTTACGATTCGATTCGATTATATCACTAAAATGTAATTTAATTAAATAATTTTGGAATCTGAAGCGGTGATTCGGCGAACATCTACACAAAGAAAAAAAAAACTGTCTCATCGTTATACACATTGAATGTATCTTCAAGAACGTATGCTATGCACTCGAAATGTATACGAGAAAAAAACATAAAATAAATAAATGGGAAAATACGTATTTTGTAAATGCATAGAAAGTATTAAAATTAAACAAAAAAGTGTGCAAAAATGAATTGTAAACCTTATCTGTAGAAAATTAATTAAAATATGTAAATATATTTAAAAAAAATTAAAGTGCAGCAGTTATCGTATGTCTGCATAAAAATCCACACATACATACGGTATCTAGTTATTTATATCGAAAAACTTATAAATAATTGTACAGAAATTAATTTTTTTCTCGACAAATTTAATTTAAAAAATTAAAGCTTATTGAATTTTGTATTTTGATTTTTTTTTTTAATTTTGTCAACTAAACTGCAGATATAACAAAAACGAAATTAAACGATTCAGCTACACTAGAAAAATTTAATTACCAATTTTTGACATCTTCTTTTTTATTGCTTGAAAGTATTTATAGTTTTTATTATTGTTTTCCGTTGGGATAAGTGCAACAAAAGTTGGATACTTTTAGTTTTTTTTTTATTTATTCAAAAATACGTTTTGAAATACACACTATCTATTTTATAAGTTAAATAGTAAAATATTCGTCAATTGTTTCACGTTATCATTACGTCACTTGTTTAAGTATGTAGTATCAGGCATTCAGTTAAAACAAAAAAAAACACGCAATTATTGTAAATTTTCATAATGGTGCAATACTACAAATACATACATTTACACAATAGAGTTTTTCTTTTGCCACACAATATAATTACGAATATGTAATGCACTTCAACAAGAGAAAGCAGCGTATGTAAACGTTCAGCACTGTAAATCTTTCGGAGAAAACAAAAATAATAATTGTACTTAGTACGAGTGTATTATTACATAAGCCTAAACAAATTACACACACATATACATATACACTGAACCATTGATACTATGTCTTGTGTAAGAGCATTTATAATCTGTGATAAAATACTTTAAAAAGGAAACAAACAAAAAACTAAGAAATCGTGTAAAGTTAATATTTTCTAAAAGGAAGAAATAAAAACTGATAAATATCAAGAAAACATAATATTAAAAGAAAAAAAATTAAAAAAAGAAAAAATGCGCAAATAGAGTATGATTGTAGAAATAAATTATACGAGTACATACAACATGATGTGTTTTAAAGCATAGTAATTGAAATTGGATAAAATCAAATTTATCTAAAAGCTAGTTATAAGTAGTAAATGATTGATAATATAATTATGAATTACGTATTCTTTTTTTCTGTTGTTGTTTATATACATACGTGCGCATATATCAAAACAACCACTTTTAGTTTTGTTTGTCTATTCGGTTCCGTGTATAAATTCATAGATTAAAGATGATAACAAACGCTTTTTCGCAATTATAGAAACAAACATCCACACACGCATGCATCTGTGTATTATATAAATATAAGTACGTTATATGTATAAATATATTTTTAAATTGTAATTTTTGTCGTTATAGTATTGCAAATAATTCACAAAATTTATCTTCTTATAACAAAAAAAGATTAATGCTGTAAATATCTATATATATTCACTAACCAATCACAGATTGCAATTTTTGTAGAAATTTAGAACTAATTCATACATATAAATGAATCTAATATTGCTCAGTCTCAGTTTCTCACACACAACTAGTTTCAGTTAAAACAGAAAAAAGCACTATAACGAAAAAATATAAATTCAGAGAAAACCAAGTCATTGCAAAACATTATATAGATATTGCAAAAAGGATCCCTCAAATTGGTTGTTACATCTAACTTTATTTTTTGCATATAAATTGTATTATCATAAAATTATCACTACACTTTATACATACATAGGGTAGGTGAGATGCAAATGAATTGTGTTTATAACAATATTATAAAAATAAATGAAACATTTATTAATAAAAATTCGATACATTGAAAATTGTATAAAAATTAAAATAATATGAACAGAAAAAAATATGTATGCTGGTAATTTGATTTAAGTAAAGTATATTATAAGATATATGCATATATAATTAAATTCAAAATGCATATTCACCCACACATGATACAAAATCTTATAGTAAATAGAATTTAATTTATGAAAAAATAATTTGGTTGTTTTGTTTTATTTACGAAAGTTTTCTTTTTCAGCTGGAGTGTATCTTGCATCCTGTATTAGTTTCTGTTTTTCCATTTGGTTGATTTGTGTTGTTTCTGCGGATTTTAATTTGCGTTTATGGTTTTTGTTTCGTTCACAGTTTTAATGCTGCAATATTTAGCGCCATCGCAATTTCTTTTTTTAAATTTGTTATGCTATATTAAATCATTTGAAGATTTTTATGGATATGGCTACCACACTTCGTCGTTTCTACAATTTAAAACTCCTTATTCCCATATAAAAACTGCATATTTAGGAAAAAATTGTGAAAATTTGTCACACTAATATACTCACGTTTCCATATGTGTGTACTTCCAAGCTTAACTACATATAATGACGGAGGCGGCATGGCTCACGAAATTTCATTTCAAATTTGTCATTATACATTTAGAAACTTTCATCATAAAATTTATCTAATAGTAGTAGAGCAACCAGCATCTGCTCTTAAAGGGGCTAAGGCCATCCATATTTATGGGCATAGAAGTTTGCCTTTGCAAATTGGGAATGCTATTTTGCTATAATCCAGGGTTTTTTAGATTTTAACTTGTTCGTAGCTTAGCGTCGTGACAACGCAAGTGCAGAGAAAACCCAATAGATCGTGAAGCGAAACATATGGACAATTACATTTAATCGAATAGGACTTTCCTATAGACGATAATGCTAACGGACTATGAGGCCCTAGTAAATATTAACCATTTCGCGCCCAATGATGCCATAAATGGCTTAATGTACTTTGATGATTTTTGATAGAAAATGCAACAAATAAATTTAACTTTTATTTTCTTTTTTTTTCAGCGTGAAATTTTTGGTTTTAAGAGGTCATTTTGAATAAAAGGTTAGAGAAAACTGTTATAGCCATTTCCAAATATTTCCGCATAAATGGTTATATGTAAATCTTTTTACTGGTTTCCTCTTGTATAGAGGCTGTTGTAAAAGAAAATCAAAAGATTTTTCGAATTTTTTTTAGGAGAAACCTAAAGGAGTTAAGATGCAATCAGCTAGTCCCGTATATGAATAAGTGTCAGTAACTTTCAATTGTTATTAAAAACATTTAATTAAAAATTTCGGCTAAATTTTGGAATGGAAATTGGGTAACTGTCAATTGAATCAAACATTTATTTAGCGTCCTGGATGAGAAAGGGTTTTTTTAAGGGACGCCCCTTTTGTCTGTCTAAAAAAAAGTATTTTTTCTACAAAAGCAACAGAAAATGCTATTTAAAACAAATAAGAGAGATAGCTGAAATAATATAACATCAATGGTATCGATTAAAGCGACCTTCGTATGGGGTCGAAATGCTTAGACGCTGAACCTGGTTGTCAAACGAGGCCAACTTAGCACAACTTTTTTTATTGTTTTCGCTTTAGTGAGATAGCTGCATCCTGCACCTTCCATTTATATAAACCAACTTGCTGATAATATTTATTTTTTTAGGCAAAAATTTGATTTTATAAACCTTTTTAAGGCACAATGCAGATATAATTTGTTATATTTTCCCAATATTTGCGATTTAAATTTGAAGATCGCCTAAATTTAACAGATTGAGGTTTTATTATATCATCTTAAATAGTATTTCCTGTTACTTTTGTAGAAAACAAAATATTTTTTTCGACACATAAAGAGGCATCTCCTCAAAAAACCTCTTTTTCATCCAGGGCACCAATTTCCCTTTATAATTGAACCTACCAAAAATTAATTATTTACTCCAATATCTGTTATCCATTTCCCATTCCAAAATTTAACTATTACATATTTAATTTAACCGGCGTCGGGCTATCGTGCCACATTGATGGCGATGAATCTATATTAAACATTTTACATAACCATAAGAAAATAAGGGATTTTGCAGTGGGTCAACTTGAGATAACCGACAAGTTGAAAATTTCTTCAAAACTCCAAGACACTTATTAGTTACATTCTTATCTGTTCCTTTAACAAATGAATTATTTGCAATTAAATATTGTTTTTTTGTCGCCGGATTCAAGTCCATCAATTTGAGATGTTTTTTTGAATTTTTGGCAAACCTAGTACAGGCATACCTCGACTTAGGACGCTAATTGGTTCCAGGAAAATGCGTCCTAATTCGAAATCGTTGTAAGCCGAATAACCATATTGCGTGGAGGCAAGAAAACGGTAATAACTCCAAACTCGATACTTTTTAGTTAATGATACACTTTTATAAGAAAAAAGAGCATTCAAAATAAATATGCATGTATACATCTTCATTAACTAATTTGCGTAATATTTTTCATATCCCTTTTTGGGCTCTCTTATTGTGAACTGGGGAAGAGGTCGGGCCAATGTTTGTTGTGGCATAAGTATTTAGGCAGAATTTTCTTTTTCTATCAAACAATTTAATTTACAAAACACTGGTATAGAAAACTTCTTGTTATTTGTTAAGGTGATCGTTTTATATATCAAGAAAAAAATCTTATTCTCATCACCATGGATTAAAATATGAACCAAAAATTGTGCGATTAGCAGTTTAGTTCGAGCTCAAAATAAAAGTTAATGCCGTTGTAAAAGATTATGCCCCAGCGAGTGAACAAAATTTCCGGCAGCATACAGTCCTCCCTCAATCTCGAAAAAATAAAAGGAGTTTAAAATAAATTACCGTAAAAATTCCAAAAGTGACGACTCTATTGCTGATCTTTTGCATACGAGTACAAACGTCCAGTTGAATCTTAAGGTGACACGGATGAGCAAAATTAACTTCATACTATTCGACATATACTTAACTCATTGCCGGACACAACGCCAAAATTTGACACGATTTGTATGTCAAATGCTCAATATTGGACGTCTATAGACGTTCTGTACGGGAAAGGGTTAATTTATCAAAATGCGAGTTCTAATCGTGCGAATAGCACGATGAGTGTATACCCTATACCCATGTACAGGCATAGAAGGCACGCAAAACCTAAAATTTACAATTTATTTTTTTGTAGAGGAGGAGGGGGTACATGAGTTGGACCTGATGAACTTTTAATATCTTAAAGAAGTTTCCAAAAGCTACCATTTGACACAAATTCGAAGTGTTTCGCGACATTCTATCAAAAGATTTGGCTAAATATGGCTTTGTAAGGGAGGGGTAGGGGTGGTAAGGTTTTGTTCACGTATGTTTGGCGAAGGAGAGTGAAAACCAAATTAGCACAGCACACGGCACAATTTCTGTAGTTTTTATCATATTTGAAATACATGAATGAATGAAATATGGGTCGGACTAAGTACCCGGAAGGGGTGGGCACTGCGACCAATAGTGGTCTATTGTGCCATAGTCCTTTTAATATAAAAGACCCTCGACTAGCCTTATAAAGGCCAGTAGATCTTCCAGAGGAATGTTCCTAATCTCAGCAGAGCTTACACTGGTGCTCCCAATAAGAGAGTACCGAGAGCGAGCAACCGCTGGACAGTTGCAAAGAAGATGCATAGTGGACTCAATGTCCTCCAAACACAGGCGGCATAGAAATACATAGGGGAGAGTAGGTGAAATCGTACCACCGTTTAAATCGTACCACCTCCAAATTTCCGACTAAATGGTATATTACTTACACACTGCTAGCACCAAACCATGCCACAACGCCATCAATGAAGAATCCGCTAGTTGCGAGTGGTATCTGTCAAAATATGTGTATGTGAGCGAAAAAAATATGTTTTGTCAATTTTTCTTGTTATTTTGCGTGTCAGTTGCTAAGGGAATAACTCGTGAGGAAGGTAAGCTAAAAGCGCACAGTTTGCCTTATTTGATTACAAATTTAAGCTAAATTATTGTTGAATTGGGTGCCCGTGTTCAAGTTTTAAAGTTATGACGAAATAGTTCATTCTTCAAAAAATTGCAGGGTACGCTAAATCGTACCGCTATGAGTTGGTACGTGGTACTGGTACGATTTAGTCGCTTGGTCAAAACACGATTAGGCGAAATGTTGCAAATCCTCTATTTTTTTGCTAAGAATATATTTATAATTGTTTTCGTTGTTTTTTTTACTCGTAAGTGCCCCAAATAAAATTCCTTTAAAAAACTTAATGGTTTTTATTTAGTGGTACTGGACTCGTTCGCTAAATCGTACTGATGGCAGTCCTCCACGAAAAGCAATTTTTAAAAACGTTAAACTACAGCTATAGAACTGATTTCCATACTTTTTTTTCTTCCTTGCCTCGTTCTTTATACCGCTCCATGGTTCCGCGTTGCTCGACCTGCGGTGTAGGCACATCGCCCGTTTTGGCGATAATTTCTCAGCATATTTCTACAGGCAGCTCTATCTTGGATCGTGTCATCGCCGAGACCAATGCGTTGTTGTTGCTTTTTCATTTGACACATCCAGGTGTTCTTTGGTCTGCCTCTGGCCTTGGGTCCATCAAGTGGAACTTCCATTGATATCGCTCTCTTTGCGGGGTTCTCAGGCGGACGCCTTTGAACATGGCAATACCAATCCATTCGTCGGTCTTCGAGCTTTTCGGTGATTGGTTGGTCTATGGACAAGCTGCCCCAAATAAAATGATTCCCATACATATGGTAGCGAAAGACCTAACGCATATTTTACATATTTATTCATTATTGCAAGTGCCGTAATAAACTAAATATCCAGGTAAAAGTAAAAAGTGGTACGATATAACCGACTCTCCCCTAATTTTCAAAAACTGAAAAACTACCCCCTTTTCCTGCCAACATGCATTATAATTTTTATCAATTAAATATAGTATCTTTTCTTGATTTTACTTAAACTTAAGTCCAACATTGAAGCTGAATCCACTCACAGTCACAGATTCCAACGACCCTGCGCTTCGAAAACGAGCGAACTAACCTCTATCAACCTGTATGATTCTGTAAGCAGCACATCAACGGCAATGATCAGAATAATAAAATTATTCACACTGCTAAAAATAATTCAGATCAAATAGCGAAGTAAAATTGCTATGCCATGCCAATAATAGGGCATTCAGACTATGAACAGGATTTATTAAATGATGCATTCGACAATTGGTACATATTGTACTGCATTTGAATAATATATACAAGCAGATATCCAGAATTTTTACTGGTTCCCAGCAAACAATTTTATCGTTTCTATCACAAAAATAATACGAAAACGATTTCATTCAAATGAAGAATTTATCGTAAACTTGTCTTCCCGATGAAAAATCTTTTTATCGTCATCATGAATGTGACTCCTATTACCAAAATATTGTCTTATTTTTGGAAAAATGATAACGAATTCGGACGATAGAAATTGTTTGCTGGGGTTAATTTTAAATAACTCCCTAGGATTTGGTTTTAGTCTGTACTTGGTATCGACTATAAAACTGCAATGTTACAATTGGAAATGATTAACCTATAAAATAAAGTTTTAAGTATGACGCTCGACTAGATTCTTTACTAAAATATATTTAGCCAAGTACATTTAATCATTTAAAAAGAATGATATTTTTTAAACTTTTCTTTCTAGATAAATGGACAATACCAGAATTGAATTCTTACTACTCCCTGGATTACAAATAGTAAACTTTAGCACGCTTTATAGTAAGTAACATATTATACTAAAAATGATGATATCTTTGATATAATATTAATTTTTCTATTTTTTAGCACACGTTGAAACATGGAAAAAGGAAAAATCAGACAAAAAAGGAAGTTGAAAACAAGTTCCATAGCAAAGAAATGAGAACTGAGGACTTAGGACATTTGCAGCTTCTTATCATATTTTGTTTTTTAAGTCAGTCTGTGATATATTCAAGCCTCCAAACAAAGAGACAACAAGGAGCCTGATTAATTTACAAAAAGTACCCACAACACAGAAATATAAAATTAGAGTATTGTAAAGTTCATTTATACAGTTAAATAATGTCATATTACCATTATGGTCTAAGAAAAGTAGCATATTAGGTCGGCAAAAATCTTACATCGGATTTTTTTTTTTGGATTATGGCTGGGGATGATCCCCAGATGATGGCTGTCATAATTGTGAATTATATTATACTATGACCCTACTAAAATTTAGTACTATTAACAAATGTCATAAATAAATTGGCTCTCTTCCGACTCTCATACCACAACACACGGACGTTCTGTTCTGCTCGCTACGCTCGCCAACCCTCGAGGGCGAAGCTAATTTCGGGCGCGGCCGAAATTTGGATACCCTTCGCTCTGGGCTAAAAGTTTTTTCGGGAGTACCTATGTATTGTACCTTGTATTTCATCCCCCTCCTCATTCTTTTTCTTCCGTCTTGACAAAAGTTTTGGGCTTGGTTGAAATAAGTGGGCAAATAAAAATATTTACCCAGAAAATTTTATTGGGGTTACGGTAGCATGACCCCACAGTACGATTCCATTCGTTTTAAACTTTTTTGTGGCTTTGCTAAAGACACGTTTATTCAAGGTTTTGTGAAACTGGTGCAAAAAATGTTTCTTAGAAGAACCAAAATGGGGGGTTGGGTTTGTATGGCCACCTCATGGTCAGATTTGATCCATTCTTAGATATATTGTGTGTCATCAAGAGAAACACGTTTGTGTGCAATTTGGTTGAAATTAGCGCACAAATAAAAAAGTTTTTCTTAGAAGAACCTAATTTGGGAGGTTAGGTTTGTATGGCAGCCCAATGACCCCATTATCCGGTTTGATCCATTCTTAGATATGTTTTGTGTCGACAAGAAAAACACGTTTGTGTGCAATTTGGTTGAAATTTGTGCACAAATAAAAAAGTTTTTCTTAGAAGAACATGATTTGGGAGGTTAGGTTTGTATGGCAGCCCCATGACCCAGTGATCCAATTTCGGTGATTCAAACATACAAACAGCCTGCAACAATAATAAGCACGTGTGCAAAATTTCAGCTCGGTAGCTTTTATAGTGGCCGAGAAAAACGCGCTGCAACAGACGGACAGACGGACAGACGGACAGACGGACAGACAGACAGACAGACAGACAGACAGACAGACAGACAGACAGACAGACGGACATCGTCCAATCGACTCATCTCGTCATGCTGATCATATATGTATACTTTTTGTATGGTCGGAGATGCTTCCTTCAATGCGTTACAAACTTCATGACAAAGTCAATATACCCTTTCACTCTATGAGCCAAGGGTATAAAAATGGCATTAAAAGTCTCAACCGATTGGTGGTCCGCAACCTTAAAAAAAAGGGTGGAAGAGGAGGCATTTTTTCGGTTTTTTGCGATTATTTCCAAAACGGTAAGAGACACAGAAAAATGGTCAGCTCATTCGAATAAAAACTAAGGGTACCTCCCATACAAAGTGACCCGAAACAACTTTGTTTTACATTTTATTAAATGAGGAGTACGTAGAGGGGCGAGATACCCTTAGTTTTTATCCGAATGAAATGATTTTTGGTGGGTGGACTATGACCACCAATCGCAAGAAACCAAAATTTAGCACTCTGCTCCAATTTTAGGGGAAGTTATGGACATGCCGTTTTGTCAAATTTTATTTGGGGATAATGGGGGTCCTTGACCGGAGCGGCTCAATGTTTACCTTAAAATGATCTTGTGATCTTATAGTGAATACTTATAAATACAAAATTTTACGGCTGAGCTAGCATTCTTTCAAAAGTTATGGAGCTTTTGAAAAAGGTCTAAAATTAAAATTTTCGAATTATTTTTTTAGGCTAGCGCCGAAATATTTAATTAAACTCTAATGTGTTTTATATCATTAGAAAGGTAATTTTATGTAGTTTTTTTTCGTCCTCAGAGCATTCTTCTGTATCAACTGCCGTTTTTGAAATAATCGCAAAAAACCGAAAAGATTAACCCGTTTCCCCCTTTTTAACGTTGCGGACCCCCAATCGGTTGGGACTTTTTATGCCATCAACTGGGGACCATCCCCAACCATAATCCAAAAAAAATTTCGATGTAGGATTTTTGCCGTTCGATGGCCCAATTTTCTTAGACTATTAAACATTGTTTTGTTATGCCATTATTGCTCATATACGTATGCAAAGAATATCTTCCCACGATATTATCCCAACCATATTATACTAATCCAATAAAACATTAACCAATAAAAAATAGATCTCAAAATCAGTTTGAAATACGCAAATTTAGGGCAACTGCAAACAGAAAATCATCATTATACTACTTCCTATCATGCCTCTTGCAATATAGAATGCAATCTCGTGATCATCGCCAACAATACGCTGAAGTCAGGTGGCGCCAACAATTCCATTCTTCTTCATATCTGTATGGTCTCATGTCCAATATATTCGTGATTTGGAATTTATATGCTAATTCAACAATAATCCTCCATAGTTGGTAAATTATGTATTTAGAAAATAATGTGGTCGTTTTGAAACCGAAGTTTGAAGCTGTACGAATAAGATAGGATCCTTGACATACAGAAAAGATGTTATGCAATTAATAAAAGTCAGGCGGACTGGAGGGTATACCTACTTTTGAATTAGATATTCACTGAATGTACATATAAATGTAAAAATTATCAACTTAAGATGAACCATAAAATAGAAATATAAAAGCTCGTGATTCTATCATTTAGATCTACCATTCAACTTCCTCACATACTTTACTCGACTAAATTATATTGTCGAATCGACTAATAGGCTTTGATTCACGGAGACTAAAGTATTCCATGTGTGATTTAAGCATTTTATTACATTATGCAGGTATGTACATACATACATATCAATATGTACAATTACTAAATTTCTCCTAAAGCTAAACAACTTTGTCAACCCTTTTACGATACTATCCTAATCTTCTGAAACGTCCTTGTCTGCATTTCAACGAAACTCTCCTGTAATTCATCGCGATCGTTGAACACGGATCATTATAACTTTTTTGTTCCAACTCTTCTAAATTGGCATGACACATAAAATACGTTAATTTAATAAACGTCAGTCGCACATTAATAAATGTCAAAACACAACCGAATCCCAACTGTGTTTTCGGATAACTCAATTATGGCATAGCATGTGCACGCAACTCAAAACACTGGGGGATCAAACTGGTGCGCCACGATGGTCAGCTAAAGCTAAGTGAACTGCTCTAGACAGCCGTCGGGGGTTCTAGAGCGCAAAATTTTAAATTCTCCAATACTATACGTTTCCATATAATACGCAATAGCACATTTCCGTTTCTCTTGGTCTGTTTCGTTTGTGTCTGGTTCGGCGTCCGAATGACGAGATATGACTGCACTGTATCTCTATATTAAAACGTGTGCCGGGCTGGGTTGCGCAGAAAGTAGCCTACTATACGGACGTCTGTAGCCCAGGGATCCTGGCAAAAGACCCAAAGTAGCCACTTCGAAGATATTCTCTAGCTAAAGCAGCATTCCAACTAGTTAAGATAACCCCGAGATGGTCTAAGAGATGGCACAGTAAATGGCTTGTTGTTAGCTGTCCGGTCTGGGCCCTTGACTTAGCACGTGAAACAATGGCCACTAATCACGACAAGGATAAGATGTGACGCTTTTGCGCTAATGGTAACGATTTTGCGTCTCGCGCTGTAACATTGAAGCTAGTTAAATTGTATAGGTAGTTATGGTGTACAGGTATCTCATTCCATTCTGTATTTTTCACTTTGGAGGGTGATGTAGAAGGTGTCGGATAGGGTTGTCGTAATATTTTTTTTTCAAATACATAGATACATACATTGAAATAAATTATTATATTCAATTGTGCCACTGCAGTAAAGTTTATTTCGAAAAAATCAGCTTAGGTCTTATGAATCTGCCAGGAATCCTGTGATACGCGGTGAGTGCAGCCCCATATAATTCTGATTAGTCCTATAGTAGAAAATGGGGATACCGTGTAGTAAAAAAAATCCAACTACCCTGGTGAGCAGATGTTGTCAGCGCCCGCTCAAGCACTTATGCCCGCCCCGGGCGATAGGACAAATTGCCGCCCCTTAGGTACTGTACCAGCTATAGAGTGATTGTATATAGAATGTGTATGTCATGCCGTTTTATTGTAGAAGCGATTTAAGAGATTTTTTCTTTTTGAATTGAGTGATTTTGGCAGCTCTTGGTCGTTGTAACACATGGGTTCAACGATGGCTGCCGTAGGATAACATATCACTACAAAAAATTCATACTCGAATCGGCTCGTCATCATTCGTACTTCTAAGCGCAATTCACCTCAGTTCAATAAGGCCTTCCTTCTAGAGAGTTTGTTTGAAATTCCAAAATTAAAGCTAAAGTTGAATTTTTCGAGCCACATATTATTCACCACCGGCAAAAAATATATAGATGGCACACGGATACCTGGCGGAATTAAGGATGACGTAATGAATTTAGGGATGACGTAAATTTATGCGAACATTTGTTTTCCACTAAAACACTCAACACATTTTAGAAAACTCCGCTCTCGAAAATATTATACTAACAAATTGTGTAGCCGATAAACTTGAATTATCTGGGTCTTTTCGTGGACGATTATAGAAAATAAGGTAGAACTATAGTTAAATCGGGGTAACCTAGCCAAATCCCGATATTAGCATGTTCGGAAACTTCTTAGCCCTAGAGAGATAATCTACGTCGTATCGACATACAGAAATTTTTCTTTTTATTATATCTCATAAGTGAAGCTTCATAATTTGTTGGTTCCAAGATTTAACTCAATTCATGTCTGTAGGCGTAATTACGTGGCAAAATTATTGGCTTGGGTGCCACACAGCCTAAGATATTGGGGGGTCATAAGTCAAATATACGTCGAATCGACGTATGATTATCTTTAATGTCAGTAAAAACTGTAGAGCAAATTTGTACTGAAAAATATTTTAATTGCCCCGAATTGACATTTTTATAAATCTTCATAATGTGGATGTGTATTTACTTGGATATAACCACTAAAAGCCTGTTTCGATAAAGATATCCTTTATTTTAATCTAGTGAAAGGACAGCCCACTTTCTCCTAGAACACCTTTTTTAAAATTAATATTATATACACAAACAAATGACAATTTTGCAAAACCATGAGTTTAACAGATTAATATTAAATACAAATGATTATCTACCTTTTAACAACATTTTACTCTTAACAAAGAAGTTATAAGGATGTTAACTAGCAACACGTCGAATCGACGTATGATTTATCTTTTCAAGGGTAAAAAATATGATTATCTCTCTAGGGTTAAGAAGGACTGCTATTGCGGCTCTGGCAATGTGTACAATACACATTACTTCCATCCCTCATATTGCTGAAATCCGAACTACCATGTCCGAAGTTTGTCTACTCAATGCTAGATGAATCAATGAGTGCGTTTGCGAGGAGATCGATTGGGCGAATTGAAGTTGGATTGCTGCCAAATGTGGAAAAATGTTTTCTGAAATGCCTGAAAACAAAAAAAAAATATATTGAAAATGGTGCCTTTGGGCAAGGAATTTCTCACATCACACGCCTGTGAGGGACAAAGACAATGGGGATTTCAATTTCGCCATTTGTTCGGTTTTCGGTCAACTATGGTAGCAGTGTGGTTGGGGGGAATCCGAGGTACCAATCTTTGGAACTTTACGCAATCAGCTCTTGAAAGAAAAATGTTGTTTTTTCCATCGCAACTAGCGACACTTTCTGTGCCATTCGTATACCGGACAGGTAGCGGAAAATATCAGAAACACAAAAGTTATGTTTATGATAATGGATAGCAGAACGAGCCATTGCGGGATAACATTTATTTTTGCAATAATAAGGTTACGTGTTATAAATTTGTTCTTTATTATAAAATCAGGAAGTCATTCTCTTTTACAAGAATTAGAGTTCATACAAGCAAACCCTTAATTCTGATGAAAATAAGAGGAACTAAATTTTCAATTGGAGGACGAAATTAGCACAGCATTTTAAAAAATAACTTAATTAGCACATAACTGAACGAATTTTTACCTCTGACGTCAAATTTAGGCAAATCTCACTAAACATTTTAAGATTCTAAGCGAAGTATGTACTTTCAAAACACAACCTTCAAAAGAGAACTAATGATACAGGTACAGGTGATAGATTTAAATTACCGCGTTTCTTAATAAAAGCGATTGATGTGCTTCTTTACTTAAAAACAAAACCTTATTCATTATTTTTTCGCCTCTTTTTATTTCATCTGTAGTTTCCGTGGTATCCTTTTTCCACTTAATTGTTGATATTGAGTTTTTCCTTTCGGCGTTTCCATTTTTTTATTCGTGTTTTTTTTTTCAAAAAGCCGCCCCTAAATTTTGGTGCCCGGGCCCTTTCTTAGAGCGGGCGCTGGATTTTGCATCAATTATGTAAAGAGAGCGACGCTTTGGTCAATTCCGGGGCCGTTTATTTCTCTCAAACATATACCCACTCTTTGAGAGGGAAAGTTTCGTTCATTTGCTTTCCACGCCTGAGAGGCTCTTGAAACCGATAAAAACCCAAGTTCATTTGTTTTTTGAGGTAACCTACTTGATAAGCAGTGGCGTAAGGTTTTTAATTTTATTTGTGTGTTTAAACTTAAAGCAGGGACCCATACCTTATTACAGTCAATTTTTATACCCGTCACTATATGTGAAAGGGTATATTAACTCCGTCATGAAGTTTGCAACGCACAGAAGGAAGCACCTCCGACTATATAAAGTATATATATTATTGATCAGTTTGATGAGAGAAATCGATTGAGCAATGTCCGTCTGTCCCTCTGTCTGTCTGTCCGTCTGTTTCAATAGTAACTAGTCCCTCAGTTTTGAAGCTATCGGGCTGAAATTTTGTATACAAGTTTCTTTCAAATGTACGCTGTATATGTATGTCGGAGCGAATGGAATCGGTTCATGGTGTCATGGGGCTTCCATAGAAACCAGTGGCGTGCAGTCCATAGATGCGGTGGATGCGCCGCATCCCCTAAAATTTTGAATTCATAATATGTATAATACTTAATATATACTTAATAATGCATCCATTCGAGCCGAATTTCCGCTGATGCGATACATGGTGCTTGTGTACTCTTCGTACCATTGGGGATGCGTAGACCAGTCCCCTACACGAAACGCATCCAAGTCAACTTCTCTGAGCTGTGCAAGCATGAATGAGAGAAGATAGAAAAGAAAATCTGGCGTGCAAAGCTCATCTAACATGTTGGTATGTTGGTATGGAGAACGAAAGAATAAAAAAGGAGAAAAATGATGAAGGGAATCGGTTGTGCTAGAATCGAGTGAACGCATCTGTAAGTGATTTCGTTATCATCAGTTTCTGTACGTTCAGTGATAAATATTAGAATAGGACGTTTTACTGTGAAAATTAGGTCTGTAGCAGTTAGGCCAGTCAATTACCGATTTTAAGTCGCAAAAAATTGCTCGGGTCTGGTTTTTTGGAATATTGTTAGGATAGATACCAGAAGTGTACCACTTAGTTTGCAACTTCGAAAAACCTGTGCTAACCCCGTGACCCTAAAAAAAACCTGAAAATTTTCGGATTTTTTTCATATTTTTGTTTCTAAATTCCTAAAAGGTGCTTCCTACAAGTAAGTCGTCCTCTGAACTTTTAAAGCTAAGAAAATCTTCTTTAATTTGAGTGTAACTCCAGCTTTGTAGGTGCAAAGGATCCCAGGATACAGCACTTTAAAAAATGTGATTTTTTTGTAAAAAAGTCCGAAATTGTATTTTAGGAGGTTTGTATGACAGCCCTATGACGTAATGTTCCGATTCCATCCATTCCTAGATATGTTTTGGGGCTTTACTTTACACATTTGGGTGAGGTTTAGTTAAGATTGGTTCATAAAGAAAAAAGTTTTTCTTAGAAGAACCTGATTATCAGGGGTTGGTTTGTATCACAGCCCTATGACCTAGTTTTCCGATTTCATCCGTTTCTAGATATGTTTTGAAGCTTTACTAAAAAACACATTTGGCGAAGTGTGGTTAAGATTCGTCCATAAAGAAAAAAGTTTTTCTTAGAAGAACCTAATTTCCAGAGGTTGGTTTGTATGACAGCCCTATAACGTAGTGTTCCGATTTCATCCGTTCCTAGATCTTTTTTTAGGCTTAAGCAGCAACATACTTGGGTGAAGTTTGGTTAATATTGGTACATCAAGAAAAAAGTTTTTCTTAGAAGAACCTAATTTTCAGGGGCAGCCCTATGACCCCATGGTCTAATTCCATTCATTCCGACATATATACAGCTAAGGAACTGGTTTATAACTTCATGTCACATGACTTTCTCTGTAAAATGCGCATTTAAGCCAATATTCAGCTCGGAACATGACTGAAATTACAATTTCGAACTTTTTTTCAAAAAACAATGTTTAAAGTGCTGTATCTTGGGATCCTTTGCGCCTACAAAGCTGGGGTTACACTCAAATTAAAGAAGATTTTCTTAGCTTTAACAGTGCAGTGGACAACTTACTTGTAGGAAACACCTTTTAGAAACTACAAACAAAAATATGAAACAAGTCCGAAAATTTTGAGGTTTTTTGAGGGTCATGGGGTTAGCACAGGTTTTTCGAAGTTGCAAACTTAGTGGTACACTTCTGGTATCTATCCTAACAATATCCCAAAAAACCAGAGCCGAGCAATTTTTTGCGACCTAACGCCTTATTTTTCGGTTTATTGACTGGCCTAGTTAGACTTTGAGCTTATTTTATTACGCAAATATAATATTTTCAGTATAACATTTTAAATTAAAAATTCAACTTTTAAAATTAAAAAAAAAAGGTTTAGCTATCTCAGAAAAAGACTGCGTTTAGAAAATATTGGTTCCAGAGAGAGAGGTTTAAATGTTTACTTTTTTAATGTAGATATGTACATTGAAATACACTTGTTACCTTAGTGATTTTCTAACATGATATCTGTTTAGCTTATTCTTCCACCTTAGCTCCATTCTGTTAATTAGTGGTTGAATAATTAAAAACTTCTAGAATTGCTTACTTTAATCAGTTATAAGTTACATATATCCATCTTCATAGAAACAAAATTTAAAGTTACTTGACTATAAGGTGTTTATGTGCGAATTCCGGCAACACAACGGTCTAACTTTAATTTAAGTTGACGATTTAAAAATCTTACTTGACTATGTTTGTCATAATGTATTTCTTGTTTGGAATCGAAAGGGTGTCTTTTTAGAGCCATACAAATCTAAGTTGAAATCGATCAATATGGAAAATTGTCCTCCATATTTAAAGTTTCATTTAAAGATCTCTACGGAAATTATTTCTGTTTCCGATTACTTATAAATAGTCGTTGGGACCAATTTTCTAGCATGCTATACTTTTGCGATCTCAAAACGAATTATGATTATTATTATTCAAAAGAACAGCTACATAATACTGTTTCATTCTCTCTGTATTACCGTAACTCCTAGTGGAGCATGGTGCGTTGATGACTACCGTGTGTAGTCATCAACGTTACAAAGACAACTGAACTCGGAGTGTGATACGGTTGTCAGCCATACACTACGATAAGAATATTTCTTATCATCTTCTTTTGACTAATAAACTTGCGACGTGTCGTGCCGAGTTTGGAAACTCGTTTCTCTATGAGTGTCTATTTCACAGAGTGGCGACCGAACGATCACGGCCACAGAGCACGTGTCATTAGTGTAATCAAATTGGGTTACATCGCAGAAACAAGGAAGCTAGATAGCAGAGATTATTCGATCATTGAACGAATCTTGCAAGCAGTTTTTATAATTTGCTATATAGTACTATTACACAAAAAGGTTGCAGTTTCAACTCATCCAAACGAAATTTCTCAAAAAAAAATGCAATTATGGCAACCCGAATTCTAATACATCCATCCATATAAAATCCAGTTAATAAAAGGAGTACGCAAAACAAATTTCCGAAACCCAAAAACGAGGAAACAAATCAAATTCCTTCCACTTTGAATCTCTTAAAAGTCGCGCACGAAGGCAAACAGTGCGCAACCTATAAATTTCATATCGCCGCTTGGGGTCTCACGATACGGTCAGATGTTGGCTGCTATGCTAAGCTCTCCAGAGGTATTCCACCAACCAACTTCGATGCAAGTGGCGAATCCACACGAAACTCTCTTCCAAATGATCCATTATAGTTTTTTTCTTTGTTTTTGTTTTTAATCCACCTTGCCTTTTTCCCTGTGCGCGTTTGGTCTAAAGGAAAAGCGAGTTGGAGACAATGAAACAAAAAAAAGTATAAAAATCAAGAAACGATCCTCCTGAATATCTTTTACCTTATCCGAAAATTTTTCTTCCTCAGTTCACCACGATGGACATAATTTATGCATCGAAACATTTTGGTAGAAAAAATGTAAAAAAAAACTTTGATTTAGGGTCACATCCATCGGCATATATCGTAGGAATATGTGATTCTGCAGTCCAAACACTAGCACTATACAGTACGTATACCTAACCGACTATGGGACATCGAAAAAGGCTCAATCGTCTTCTGCCCATAGGACACAAACAAAATTGTCAACGATTTTCGAGACAAACAGTAGGACGTCCTCAAAGTTTTAACCTCTTTCTTTGGGGTCAATTTCGAGAGGTGTGAAAATCGAGTGATGCTGAAAAGTTGGATAAAATTGTATCCATACTACTACAATAGACTTTTGTCCGCACAGGGCACAGTTATTGTAAAGTCTTGCAATTCAATTGAATATGCATCACGAATATGGGCAAAGTATAAGTACAAACCAACCATCGATGGCAGCATGACGCATGCGGCTTGAAAACAACCATTTGTTAAATGCCTTGAATCTCACCAACCATCCTTTTTGCAAATCATTAATTAGAGCGTTTTCTTGTTGAGCCCTTTTTAGTTGTGACGACATTATGGATGGTAATTTGTTCGAAAGCACTCTCGTAAGGATTGCGAATGGGTTTTTATTTGGTTTGTGAATTTGACATATTGGAGGATTCATTGGTGCCGCACGAGCACTTAACTCGTACAATAGGAACGTATACATACACCAAGTATGGCTACGAAGATTACTCCGATTCCGCTCAAGACTGTCTTCAGAAGACGTAAGGAATTATTTATTAGTTTCTTTCGAACCACGATTGTTTCAGGTCCAACTTAGTACGAATGAGCATTGTTATGGGGGTTAAAAGTCGTGAGCAGTTGAAAAGAATTAGTGCGGTTGTCGTGGTGGGTTTGTATCTTTTTTTCAGAAAGCAACTAAATTGAGTACTAATTTATTTATCTAAAGACATTAGCTAGACAAATGTGACTTTTGAACCTTGCCATAGAACAAAAATTGGTTGCAATATGGATGTTGCAATTTTCTAATAATATGGTTTAAAATGGTTTTGGATTATTGAATAGCAAATTGTAAAAAAAATGTTTGAAGTAGTCTGTCAGTCAAACAGCCCTAAAACTAATAACAACAAAGACGACTTTTATGGATTTTTATTCTGACCATTATTGACTTAATGCATGGCCTTATCCCCTGATATGAATCATTGCAACGATATACACTTTAATTCACAAACATTCGACCGCATGCCATATTTTTTTTTTGGTTTGATTCCCTTAGGGTTGACTTTGATTCACATTCTCCCCCTTATACTCGTGTTATTCATAAGAAATGGTCAAACCATATATTGCATTTGACAATTATTGCGAAAAACTCATAAAATATATTTTCTATATACGATTATGTCACTCACATAACATGATTACAGTAGTAGATCTTATTGTTGGAAACTTAACTCAAGTAGATGATGGATTATATTATGGAAAAAGATGTGGTATTGTAACATCTTAGAAAATCATTAAGCGAAAAGAAATCATAGTAACGGGAAAGGGTCTAAAATACTTGTTGTTTTTTTTTTCGTGCAGCCGAGGGTTTTATATTTATTTTTAACGCTATTCAGAAAAAAACAATGTCTTCTTTTGCAATCTTGACTACTACTTTTGCGATGTTTTAAAATACTGGTCATGTCGGCAGTGCATGTGTGTTAGAAAGTGAAGGCATCTGATCCGCAGATATTTTGCATTCATAAATTTTATGAAGTAATTCGCTAAATAATATTTTTTAATTTAGGAATAATAAATTAATATTAAATGCCCAATAACCAAAACAAAAAAAAAACCTTGAAAGCTGTCTATGAACATTATGTAAATCAGAATATGGTCGTTTCCCTCCTCCGTTTACACTAGTTTTTGAAAACAGTTTAAATTATATCCAGACTGTTGAATTTGATTTTGTTTTTCCAACTCCAAAAAGGATTCAGTTTTCTCAAGTGGCGCTACCACTTGGGGATCTACCCAAACTGAGAAGTTGGAAAACGACAAATTGCAAAATGAAATATCAAACAATGCATTTCGTTGAAAACCTTATAAAAAATATGACTTCTTACTCTTGAAGCATATTCCTTCATTAGGCTATCAACCAGTAACGATATGGTCATTGCAATATGCAAGATTTTCAGAAACATCGCTGCGCAGCAAAGAAGAAAAGGTGTAAGGTCTAAGGTGATTTTTGCAGAAAAAATGTCATCAAAATATGTAAATATTTTGCAAAAAAAAATCGGACTACTTCGATAAATTAAAAATTTTTTCTTTGAAAAAATTGCAATTCACGATTTCACTTCCAGATCTAAAAACTCTTAAGACTGAAAATTAACAAATACACGCTTAATGAGTGGCGTATTTCCTATCTGCATGCGTACTCTTTTGTTTCAGCATTTAGGTACTTATGTAGTTGCTACTTAGAATCAGGATTATGACAAAGTGTTATCATCTATAAAAAAATCCTTTTTTGTCCATATGCTTCGGTTAACGATCTTTTTTGTTTTCACCACCCTTAGCTACGAAAAAATGTGCATAGAAAATAAGCGTGGATACAAATGGAAGCTTAAAACATTACCGTACGTCATTACCGGAAAATAGCACCCACTTGTGAAGAAAAATGCATAGCCAAGATGCTGGTTGCGCCACTGGTTTGTCCCATTCAAAATGAATAATAAACACTCCGCATAAATTAAAAAAAAAAAAACAGTCCAGAATATTAAAGGTAATATTTTAGAAAAAAAATGGACAAATACAAATATAAATCGGACGAAAATGTAAAAGTAGGCTTCACATTAAGACGCAATATGCACACTTTGCCTAGGGCGCCACACAAGCTTTCGCGTGCCGGCCCTGTATATGATTATAATCCCCCCGTTAGCAGCAAACTATGTGAATATTATCCTGGAACAACCGGAGACACTCTGTACCAGTACGAAGATCGACACTCTGAAATTCCTGAATTTTTTTGCAGTTGACAGCACACAGAATGTGTTACCGTTTTATATATTAATATGGCAAGGCTATCTTTTTGTTGTTCCTGTATTCTGCTTTTTTGTATATTTATGCAGTCGAAGCTGGAAATGCCCCGCCTTACTATAGTAACGCGAGTAGTTAATTTTACTACAAATGCGATGGGATCAAAATTCATTACAATACTGTAAAATTTACTACGGATTTGATAAAATTTCATTATTTGTTCTCTCCGTGTAGGATCCCCTCTCCTTAGAATTGCAATACCATGTTTCATAAATGTGACTAAAACTTATTATTGACATTTCGATATTCAATCTAAAGATTAGATCAAGTTGAAAATTAAAAAAGAAAAACCATTTTTTGTTGGTTGATTTATTTTGCTTCTAACAATTAATCAGCGGTCTTCTGTCCCGGACGTAAAGTTAGTTTCGCACTGATCTCCGTGTTATTGAAAAAAAAATGTAGTTAATTAACTAGGACTAATCTGTTTGTATTGCTGCCACGAAAATGTATCACCCGCGGCGACCGTCGCAGACTTTCTCGGTCATAAATTGTGAAGAACTATATCAAACTTTTAAATGAACTATACATAGGTCTCGCACAAATTGAATCTGCAAGCCCATTTTAAAAATACATTTATGTATCTGTAGGCATGTATACTATATGTATAAGAGGGGACTCACACTATCGACAGGATTTACTAACCGACTTAAAAAATTTTTAAGTCGGAACCTCCCTGGATTCGAATGACACTAAATTCAAAATGTGTCGTAGAAGGTATGTATACTTGAATTATTGCACTTCAATATGGTACAATATAGAATGGAACCCTGAATAAAGGAGGCCATGTACATCATCTGAATCATATTAGAATATTTTTGTTACTTAGGCGCAATTTACAATTTCTATTTATTGATATACACATAGTTATATGTACATATATCCAGTTTATACATTATATATTTTTTTTAAATATGAAGAACACTTTTGCAAGTATTTCATGTAATTAAAAAAAATACGCAACGTGTAGAATAAGTAAAACTTATGTGTTTTGACGGTACGGTACAGAAAGAATAATATTAACAGAGAAATAAGCTGTCAATTGAATCGAAACTAATTATTACAGATTAATTTTATTATCCTTAAATTAAACGATTTAAAAACAAATCTCGGTATATTACGCTTTTAGGTCCCCAAGGGAAATTTTTCTAGTTCTTCTTGTCGACACTAGCGACACCGTCCGCCATAAAGCTATGTGTCCGCTTTATGGCGGAAAATATCGGAAACATCAAAAATTTCCCTTGGGGACCTGAAAGCGTAATGTACCCAAATCTCTTCAGTTTTTCACATGAACACTCTCTCCTTCCTTCCTATCAATTTTTCCATTTTTAACCGTCACGGCATGCCACTCCGCCACTGTATTTTAAAATCTTATCTGAATCATCATAAAAGCTTGATTCTAATTAGAATTTCATTCCACTTGATATTGGTTTGTAGCTCTACTAAATGCAAACGTACATCTTCCAAGCCCGCACGTTAGATGGTGCTAGGAACACTGTGAAGCTAATTTTCTCAGAGCGTGTGAAAAGTTAAAATAATAACGAACTAACACACATACACAAAAGGAAATATCGCGAGACGATGAGAACACGCGACTCACTCCACTGCATGTGCCCATGATGGGCCCCGTATACGCGAATGAAATCTGTGGGTCTCTCTTGTGCATACACACGGAACGTTATCGATAACACAAACACATGCGCACGAAAGTCGAGCCCCTATGAAACCGTACCCGACTCCCGACACCATAGCAATAGCAGAGAGTTTCACGTTTTCTCAATTGCAATACGTTGGCATTCACTTTTCACCTTTCGCGGAGCACGTGACCGAGAAGGAGCACGGTTACTGTTGGCGCGGTAATTATCTTTTTGTTTTATCCGTACTGTGTTCTCCACAAGAAGTTTTAAAGAATATGGTTCGCTTGGAGCTACAACTATGGACTTTCTGTTCTGGCTTGCATTCAGATTCAGAGTCCACCACATAATGTTAAGTAGGGCGTAAAATAACCAATCACTGAGAGATGCTGAAATCTATATTTCTTCTGGGGAGACCTGGGTTGTTGGTGAGTAAACAAAATTCTACGTATGTGAAGTGGGTACTAAATATATTTTGCATTACCTAATTGGCTAACGATTTAAAAGATATATCTACTGTACCTAATCACATGCTATGAGATCTTCATGGCGAAATTCTTTTCTGCTCTTTGGACCGCTTATTTGAAAGTGGCGTAAATCCCAATCTGAGTGAATCGAGATATTTATAGTCCATTCATATTAGCATTTCAAATAGAAAAAAAATAGAGTAAGGGGCGATTCAGACTATCGACAAGATTTACTAAATCCTAGATTTAGTTGACAGTTGTACCATATTGTACTGCAATTTAAATAATACAAGTACATTCTACGATGCATTTTGAATTTAGTGACATATGATTCGATCTAGTATCCAGGGTTTTGACTGGATTAATTTTAATCTACACCAGGATTTGTTCGAAGTCTGTATTGGCTATAAGGCTAACTTTTGTTGTTTTTAAATCAGTGGGCTCTGGGCTCCCAGGAATCTAAAACTCATTTTGCTAAAACAAATTTTGATCGGAAAGGTCCCAAAAAGGACAAAAAAGCATACTCTTTAATCCTTGACCGGAGGTCGGCATGCGGGGTATCATTTCAAAGGAGACGTCGAGTAGGTACATTACATATTCGGCGTTTGTTTCGAAAATAATTCAAGTTCTTTTCTCACTTTTCGTCCCCTTCGATATGATGCCGACCTCCGGTCAAGGATTAAATTATTATCCTTTTTTGTCCTTTTTCAAAAACAACAAAAATTAGTCTTACTCTATTTTTTTCTATTTGGAGGACTGATTCGGGATTTTCGACTGGACTATTAAAAGATTGCGTTTCAACTCGTTTCAAAGCTGGATAGCCTCATTTGATATTAATTACTTGAGGTTATACTCCTTGGATTCTTAATTTTATTTCAATATAAAACAAGAATTGGCCTAGCTACTGAAAAATCAGGGATTTTTCATTCAGTAAACTTGAGCCAACTTAAGCTGCATCTAAACTGGCTTCTAAATGTAGGCGCGTCCAAGAACTGGCATCGCAAACCGCCATTTGGCAGCTACCTAGCATTCACACTATAGCTACCAAATGGAGGCTGAAGAGAGAGAGATTTTTTTAAATTTAATTATCAAAATCCGACTCTGCCCGCTTGAATTATTAGGTAAATTGTCATTCAAAAACGAGACCGAGTTCAGTTTAATACCTATGTACAGACCTAGAAGGTGCGCAAAACCCAAAATATTCAATTTCATATTTTATTTAGGGGAGGAAGGGGTAGATGGGCCGGACCTGGCACCTGGCATATGTCACAATTATAGGCATTGATGAAAATTTCAGGTCGCAAGAGATATTCTGTCGAAAAATATGACCGAATTAAACTATCACGGAGGGGTCATTTGTATGAGAGGTAGGGGAACCCTTGGTCCGATTTGGCCCATTTTGGTTTTTACATGTTTTCATTTGAAAAAAAAAAATTCAAGGTTTCATAGAAAACACGCAAAATATGGTATTTTCATTATGTCAGTTTGTATGGGAATTAAAATGTTTTGGGGCTGTTTTCATACGAAAACATGAAAATAGCCCCAGATTATATGTTTTCGGTCACTGTGAACATATTATAGGTACCTAAGACTCATTTTACTAGAAAAAATATTTAGGAAAAAGTTCCTGTAAGAGCAAAACGGCCACATATACTGAAAGGAGAAAGACACGTATACACTAAAGTGAAAATAAACATGTGTGTTCTGGGGTAAAGTTTTTTTGCTTTTTTAGGCCCCCATAACAACGTATATTTAAAAAAATCGGTCATGTATGTTTACAGTTATATGCAATTAAAAGAAAGTCTGATGTTTCTCAAATGTTCCTTTTGAAAAAAAAACTGTTTTGGTTTAAAAAAAAAGTCTTTGTGGAACCGATTCATCAAACTCATTGTTTCGTGTATGTTCACACGACTGTATCTACTTTGTACTGTACAAAAATGCACAATGTCACATTCTGTCAAGATTTCTCAACGGTTTCATTATTACTCATTTCAGTGGGCATTTTTGAAGAACAGATTAAAATGTATTTTTTGGAAAATAGTTCCATAATTGAAAATGTAACTACCTGTGGAAGTCCTTGAAATCAAATGACGTCTTTTCAAACTTATTTTTTTTTAGTACAGTTATTTGAACAACGGAAAAACAAAGAGAAGGTTACATTTATCTTAAAACCAAACCCGTTTTTAGAGTTTTTAAGAATTAAAAAAAAACCCTTATAAAATCGATTTGTGTTCGTCCGTCCGTCCGTCACTAAATACCTCGCAAACGGCTCAACCTATCGACATGCAATTTGGTAGGAATATGTAGAGCGGTTACAGTCTTTGGTGCAAATACAAAAAGATAACAGGGTGTCCCCGAAACGGTGAAAATAGTCGACTTTTTAATTTTTTATCAGAGATGAGCGTGTGGATTTTTGAAGTTAACACTCGGATGGTTCAGTGGGGTCTGACAACCCCAGAGAAATTCAAATCCCAAAATTTTCATAGAAAAACTTATTGAATGGTATTTTGATGCTTATGTAATTTAACTATGTGTCACATACGTTCGCTTAAGCATGAATTTGTTTAAATTTTTGTGATTTTCTTAACAAGTTATAGCAGTTTTGAAAGTCCTCTGGGGTCTGTCAGACCCCACGAACCACACTGAGAAATATCATTTGTTAAAAACCAGATAAAATACGATAAAAAACAGCCAAGGAATAATTTTTCCTGATTTAAGATGTATTTTTTTGTTCCAAGACAAGTTTTTCTGATTTAAGATGTATTTTCTTGTTCCAAGAAAAGCTTTCGCTTAAAATAGATTATTTATTTATTTTAAGCAAAGGCTTTACTTGGAACAAGAAAATACATTTTAAATCAGGAAAAAATCTTCCTTGGCTGTTTTTTATTCTATTTTTTCTTGTTTTTAGCAAATGATTTTTTCAGTGCATTTACGTTACAAAAGTACATTTTTCGTTTTGTGGGAAATTTTTAAAGTATGTTATTTGAAAAACGATAAAATGTAAAAATAATGGTCCGGAAGTGTTGAAATTTTGTAATTACATAGAGTACATTTGTGAAATTTATTTTTTTCTTTTTGGAAGAAATGGAGTGTTTAGGGTATTTTCAATTAGGGATTTTTTAAATTTTTACTCAAATCATTCAAAATTATGCCGTTTTTAACATGTTTTTCATTTAGGAGGATCTTCTTTCACTATTGTGTTGTTACTTTATGACTTTTAAGTCAACTTTTAGGAGCGGTAAAATTAGGTGGGTATTTTACATAATACATAAAGCTTCCTGAACGAACTTGGCTATACACTTGTCGAACCTCTTCTAAGATGGAGGAAATCAACGGGTAATTTTCGTTTAAGAACAATATAATACTGACGACATTTTGGGCATGGTTCAGCTTGCCCCCCCCCCCCATGGGATCACATGCCTTAAGCCCTCCAATGGGGTCAGATGGCCCCCCAAATAGACAAAGATGTTTTCTATACCCACGAGGAAAGGATCGGAAGACAAAATACAATTACAACGATTGCAAAAAGCCAATCTGCGAAGACCATTGAGGAAAGAAGAATGCTCTAAATATTGACTAACTTTGGATCCCGATTTATGAAAAAATATTTACCTTAGCTACAATATTTTGATGTACTTATCTTTGCTAAAATAAGTTTTGACTATTAAAAACAAAATTTTGTAAAAATGTTAGTTTTTATATTGATTTATTTGTGATCATTTAAAATTACCCTCAAATTTGACACCACCTAATTTTTTCTTCCACATACTAAAAACTACTGTCCGAATCCCACTTTTTTTTATATACCACTTAATCAAAAGGCTTCACAGTTACTTCTAGTTCAAACAAATGTGCAGTTTAGAGTGATTTTTGCCTTGGGGTCTGTCAGACCCCACTGAACCATTTACGTTTGTAAAATTTACCTGAACTATCCGAGGGTTAAGTTTACGGTACCCTCCTCCGTTTTTCTAAACGGATATAGGTACAGATATGAAACTTTGCAAAAATATTGGACATATACATATATATACGTTAAATACTAAGCATGTTGATATTTGCTAGAGATAGATAGATGCATTTTATTTAGTTCCAAATGGCGTTACAATTCAATTTCAAGAGCTACAGACTTAACGGGTCTTTACATCTTTACGTCAATTAGTGAGCTAAATGCTGTGAAAAAAATTCAATTCATTAGTATCTAGGTTTACAAGGAAAATTCACAAAAAACCTTGTTTCTGAATTATACTTATAACTAAAACTATAATATATTAATCCTAAATTAAAACTTAACCTAAAAACTAACACTAAAGTTTGCTTCAAGCAGAGTAAGGTACAGATGGAGGTGCCTGAGAAGGGTGGTTTGCTAATCTGCAATGAAAATTCGTATGAGCATAATCTACTAGGTTTTTGACAAGGGAAACTTTCGCGATCTGATGTAGTCGGCTTGTAGAAAAATACCAGCGTTTATTAAGAATCATTTTAAGACACTTGTTTTGTGATACTTGTAAACGGTTTTTATTATAATTTGAGCATTTTCCCCAAACAGCCGCACCATAGGATATAATTGCCTGAAGAACAGTTTTATATAGAGTGATTTTGTTGTGCATACTCATTTTAGAGTTTCTGTTCAGAAACGGGTATAAGGATCGTATATTGATATTTGCTAAAGAAAAGCAAAAACCAGCAAATTTGAAAAATTTCAGTTTGTTCGTGTGTAGTTCCTCTTAGGATATAACGAATTTTATATTATTCGCAATAAAAAATCTAACACGAATATACGCAATGCATCTATTAGATGCCAACTTTTTCATCCTGTTGTAAGGTAATTAATATCTTCATAAGATTTTGTTCCTTCATTATCTGAATATTTGAATCCTTGTCATACCAATAGTCAATATCAAAAGAAAAAAATCGGGTCTGTTAATAATATTTTTTTTTTTTGTTAAGAAAATCTTACAAAATGGAATTTTTTGGAATTGTTTTTCATAATTGCGGTTTTACAGCTTTCTGAGCATAACTAAATTTTAAAATAGACTTCAATGGTAAAACAAAGGTGTAATAGTGTAACTCTAAAAGTATTCCAATTTTTTTTATCGTATACTGCTGCGCCTATATTAATTACATGTTCAAATCAGTTACACGAGTGCTCGCAATGCATCTAATAGATGCTCGAGCCTCCTACATTAAGCCAATAGGCCAGTCATTTTATGATTTTAGGTCGCAAAAAATAGCTCGGCTCTGGTTTTTTGGGATATTGTTAGGGTATATACCAGAAATATACAACCAAGTTTACAACTTTGAAAAACCTGTGCTAAACCCCGTGACCCTCAAAAAACCTCAAAATTTTCGGAATCTTTCCATATTTTGGTTTGTAATTTTTAAAAGGGGATTTCTACAAGAAAGTCGTCCACTGGATTTTAAAGCTAACAAAACCTTCTTTAATTTGAGTCCACCTCCAGCTATGTAGATGCAAAGGATCCTAACATACAGCACTTTAAACATTGTTTTTTGTAAAAAAGTTTGAAATTGTAATTTTAGTCATCTTCCGAACTAAATATTGACTTAAATGCGCATTCTACGGAGAAAATCATGTGACGCGAAGTTATAAACCAGTTACTTAGATGTATATATGTCGGAACGAATGGAATCGGACCATGGGGTGGTAGGGCTGCCCTGAAAATTAGGTTCTTCTAAGAAATTTTTTATGTACCAATATTAACCAAACTTCACCCATGTGTGTTCCTGGTTAAGCCTCAAACAATATCTAGGAACGGATGAAATTGGAACACTGCGTTATAGGGCAGTCATACAAACCAACCTCTGGAAATTAGGTTCTTCTAAGAAAAATGTTGTCTGTATGAACCACTCTTAACTAAACCTCACCCAAATGTGTTCCTAGTAAAGCCTCAAAACATATTTAGGAATGGATGGAATCCGAATATTACATCATAGGGCTGTCATACAAACCAACCCCTAAATATTAGGTTCTTGTAAGAAAACCTTTTTTTTCTTTTTGAATCTTAAACAAAATTCATCGAACTGTGTTCTTTGATTAGCCTCAACGCATCCAGGAACAGATGGAATCGGAACACGTCATAGTACCTCGTTTTACAAATTTGGACCTTTTTACAAAAAAAAACAGCTTTTAAAATGCAGTATCATGGGATCCTTTATACCCGCAAAGCTGGGGTTGCACTCAAATTAAAAAAGATTTTGTTAGCTTTAAAAGTGCAGTGGACGTCTTTTTTGTAGGAAGCAAGTTTTAAAAATTACAAACCAAAATATGAAAAAGTCCGAACATTTTGAGGTTTTTTGAGGGTCACGGGGTTAGCACAGGTTTTTCGAAGTTGCAAACTTGGTGGTACACTACTGGTATCTATCCTAGCAATATCCCAAAAAACCAGAGCCGAGCTATTTTTTTTGCGACCTAACGCCTTATATTTCGGTTTATTGTCTGGCCTACAAAGTAGGTACCCCACAATTTTCACTATCAGACTAAAATGCTTCCGTACTCGGTATACGAAGCTACAACTCTGAGTTAGAAAGTGGAATTCGCAATAGAAAAGAAGTTATGGTAAATAAACAATGCGAGGCATCTTTTGCTTCTAACGGAGGGGTAAGGGCGTTTCACATTGCCAGGCTAGCGTCTTTCCACCTGATTACTAAATACATATCTCGTTATTGACTCAACTGATCGACATGAAACTTGGTAGAAATACATAAAATGGAAATGCTATTTGCTATGAATAGTTTGATGTTTGTAGGGCCACGGTAACAGGCTGTCCCAGAATAGGTCGACTTTTTTTTATACCCTTCGCTCGTAGAGTCAACGAAGGGTATATTAACCCTTGGTTTGCATGGTGGTGAAAACTACCTTAAAGTGTATGGTGGAGTCCCAGGGACTCCTTAACTTAAATCTTAATAAAAGCAAAACCAATGTTGTTTTCGTAAAATTATCTATTAATATAGTTAATATTGTCCATCGTCAATCGATTTTAACTTACATTAGGAACTTTTAATGAGTTTATTTTCTAGAACTTCCAGTTAAATTTACAGTCTCAAAAATCGCATAAAAGAATGCTCACTCCTTAAAAATAGTAAAATTTAAACTTTCAATAAAAATAATTTCCCTTTTTTACTAATTTTGAATAGATAAACATATCGAATTATAAAATAAACATAAATCTTCTCAAATAGCATCTAAATAAAAAAAACCTGCATGGCTTCAATTCAGATAATGTTTTATGAATTTTCTTTATACTTTTTTGATCATGACGGAAATATTGGTTTGTAATAAGAGTTGCGAATAGAAATTGTCTGCCTCCATTAATTGTTTCAGCTTGAGAAACAGTATGTTCTCTGATTCCGAGGAATTTATCACAACTCTATTATCAATTTCATCAATTAGAAGGTTTACCTTTAGGGTTTCTAATGCTGTGAGCCTGTTGTTCTGGGCAACATTGTATGTATTGTACATACGTGAAGTCAGGATAGCTTTTTTCAGTTGTGTAATTAATTGTGTCAGGAACTAAAGTCTTTTTAGTTTTGGGCATACATTTTAAGATTAATTGGAGACATAGGGATTGATTCCACAAATGTCGAAAATAAGAAATATAACTACTATAGGTCATCGAAGAGTACGAGGCTGCATGAAAAAACAGTGTACATTTCGATGGCATCTACTTCATCCTTGGTGTAATTATAATATACATAATTATAATTTCTAATTAATTTGTCTTAGAAGCAAAAGTGTGGTCATGGTGTACCAAAGAACAAAAAAAGACAGGCTTTCTCTATTCGGAGACATAACTAACCAGTGTGCTATCCAAATAATGACTTCTTCCAACCATTGTGTCGGAACACTAGCAGGTTTTTATTTCAAAACAATGATATGGGTAATATTACATCGGTTGGAAGCCATGAAAATAGCTTATTACATTAAAAAAGCTTGATAGAGCACAATACAAAAATCGACAATTGCTCTCATTGCATAACACAAAGTGCATGGTGGAGTCCCACGGACTCCTTCTACCGTTATTACTCACCGAAGCAAATATCGCAGACACACGTCGTCTTCTGTCCAAGTCCACCGCGCTACTGGAGGAAGGTACTAAAACGCACTGAAGCGTATTTGCCTTATTATAAAAGTTATTGATAAAAGTAATCTGAAGAGGAGTCCCTGGGACTCACCATGCAAATTAAGGGTTAACTTTGTCATGAAGTTTGTAACGCATTGAAGGAAGCATCTCCGACCATATAATAAGTATACATATATGATCAGCATAACATGGGGAGTCGATTGGGCGATGTCCGTCTGACTGTCTGTCCGTCTGTCCGTCTATCCATCTGTTGCTACGCGTTTTACTCGGCCAATTTAAAAGCTATGAAGCTGAAATTTTGCACAAATGCTTCTTTTTGCTACAGGCAGTTTGTATGTTTGAATCGGTAAAATCGGGCCATGGGGTCATGGGGCTGCCATACAAACCTAACCCCCCAAATTAGGTTCTTCTAAGAAAAACTTTTTTATTTGTGCACGGATTTGAACCAAATTCCACACAAATGTATTTCTATTGATGACACATAACAACATATGTGAGAATCGATCAAATCGGACCATGGGGTCATGGGGCTCCCATACAAAGCCAACCCCCAAATTAGGTTCTTCTGAGAAAAACTTTTTTGTTTGTGCATAGATTTCAACCAAATTTTACACAAACGTTTTTCTCTTGATGACACAAAATATATCTAAGAATTGATCAAAGTGGATTTGTAGGGCCACGGTAACAGGCTGTCCCAGAATAGGTCGACTTTTTTTTATACCCTTCGCTCGTACCTAGAGTCAACGAAGGGTATATTAACTTTGTCATGAAGTTTGTAACGCATTGAAGGAAGTATCTCCGACCATATAATAAGTATACATATATGATCAGCATAACATGGGGAGTCGATTGGGCGATGTCCGTCTGACTGTCTGTCCGTCTGTCCGTCTATCCATCTGTTGCTACGCGTTTTACTCGGCCAATTTAAAAGCTATGAAGCTGAAATTTTGCACAAATGCTTCTTTTTGCTACAGGCAGTTTGTATGTTTGAATCGGTAAAATCGGGCCATGGGGTCATGGGGCTGCCATACAAACCTAGCTCCCCATATTAGGTTCTTCTAAGAAAAACTTTTTTATTTGTGCACCAATTTCAACCAAATTTCACACAAATGTGTTTCTCTTGATGACACAAAATATATCTAAGAATTGATCAAATCTGATCATGGGGTCATGGGGTGGCCATACAAACCAAACCCCCATTTGGGTTCTTTTAAGAAACATTTTTTTGCACCAATTTCACAAAACCTTGAATTAATGTATCTTTACCAAAGCAACAAAAAAGTTAAAAACGAATAGAATCGTACTGTGGAGTCATGCTCCCGCAACTCCAATAAAATTTTCCGAGTACCTAAATATTTTTATTTGCCCACTTATTTCAACCAAGCCCAAAACTTTTGTCAAGACGGAAGAAAAAGAATGAGGAGGGGGATTAAATACAAGTCATAGGTACGCCCGAAAAAACTTTTAGCCCAAGGAGAGCGAAGGGTATCCAAATTTCGGCCGCGCCCGAAATTAGCCTCGGCCCCGGGGGTTGGCGAGCGTAGCGAGCAGGGGGCGGATTATGTGGGTGCTCATATCAAAGGGCTCATCGAAGACATTTCCTATCAGGTATTATTTGTAAATACGGTATAACGATAACGGAGTTAGAGCTAATTAATTCACTTTTTGTATCTGTAGCCATTGCAATTCTAAGTTTTCGGCTGGGAGCTCTGTAGAAATGATAAATCCAAATTGTGTGTAAATATGCCGTTGAGTACCTTCACTCGAACCGAAAAATTGTAAATCTATTTTTGGATTGGTCTAACTAATTCAAAAATAGATTTACTGACAGAATTAAAATTATTTAAAGATTATTTCTGATTTATTGCCAAAAAGTATAATGAACAACAGGTATTATGTAGTTACGCATCAAAATTCTAAAAACCCTGGTATTGTGGGCGCAGCCTTCTATACGCTTGGTATTTGTTTTTTTTCTAAAAATGCAAGTGACAAAAGAATTTGGCCAGTTGTAGAAAAATTGGAAGTCATATGAGTTCACAAAAAAACTTGTAATATCGGTCTTGAATTTTTAATCTTAAGTTCCGAAACGTTGAAAAATCGCTATAAAAGGTTAAAGTTATTTTGAAAAAGTGGATACTTCCAATAAGCGGACAAAATCTCATTCCCCAATGGTAATCGCTTATGGGAAGTTCGACTGTATTTAATTTTTGCTTTTGAATAATTTAAATAAATTTAAATTAGTTATAGCAGTCTAAACAATTTTGTAAGAAATATTATGAAAAATTATAGCTTTGTAGAAAGCTTCCAGCACGGAAATGATTTTCGAGAAAACGTCATGATTTGAGCAGTATAATATTTTTGCTAATAATAAATTATGTGTAATTGAAACAAATTAATGAATGAAAATTAAATTAATAACTCATCGAATTACCAATAACCATGAGTACCCCCAATCCAAAGTTTTATGTTTTTCATCAACGACAAACAAGAAAAATCGTATAGTTGGAAATCAAATATTTAGAACAAAAATGTAATATTTTAAATAAATTTTTGTTTGGGTGTTGGTAGAGGCCATTATTATCGATTCCACCCAGGGCCACCAGAATGCTAAGACCGACTTTATACATACGCATTTTACACAAAATTATTTTTTTTGTTCACTAAAACAGGCTTTAACGTTAACCATTTGTTTCCTCTTTACATTTGCAATACTTGCACTCTACGAACGTAATTTTTGAGTGTCAATTCTGCAATTACATACGACTCCATTTTCAATTACATTCTGTCAGCTATTTACAGCATTTGACAATGTCACGACAGGAGGTTTTTTCAATCCATTTTAATCTTCTACAAATAAAATTAATGGTTTAATGAATGTTTTCGTCCTTAACAATGGTTCATTCATGAATTACTGCTGGCGCCTCTATGTGATGCCCAACGCTGATAGAGTGATCACTCTCTCGCTAAACAGGTATCAATATCCGCCAGCCTACTTTTCACTCGTCCCTATTATGGGAATGGAAACAATTAAAAGGATAAGTGATCACCAGCAGTTTTACAAGCTGATAACAGGAGACAAGTAACCGGATCAAATTCGTATACAGACAACAGGTACCTCAAAAGGATCATGTTTAAGATATGTCAATGAGACAAAAAAAAATTGGATAGGATATAAATGTACGTGATATCCAATGCGACCGCAACATTGGCTGACGATAGTCTGAAGATAGTGTGCAAGGATATTTGGATATAGATACTGGTACGAGTGATTAGAATTGTCGCATTGCAATACTGGAATGTTAATCCTATAAAACAAGTGTAAGTGATCTGGGACCTTTGTATAGGTGATATGGATAACAAAAAAAAACTCGAATGCACTAGGAAGGTTGAGAATTGGAATAATGATAAATGTACTCGAATGTTTTGTTGTAAGAGCCTTCACTGATTTGAAAAGTTGATATTAATCTTTCATTAATTAAAGTGCTTTAAGTTATATTTAAAACAAATTTAAAACAAAGAATGAAGATTCTTGAAATTTGCATGTACAGTAGACTCGTGATAACTTGAACAATCAGAGACAAATCCAGTTCAAGTTTACGAGTTGCTCATGTTACTGGATAGGGGTTTGTTCGAAATTTGTTTTATTCTGTTCTATTTCATAGATATGGCAAATATTTTGTATGCAATTTACATTTATCCAAAATGAATTAATTTATCATTACCTGTGTTATTTGTGCCTGGAATCATCGATAACCGTGTGAATCTGCCAGAAGGTACAAGTGAGAGCCGAAAATTTAAAAAAAGTTTAGAGTTACCAATGGGGAAAATCAGCTGTTCATGTTAGTGGATAGTTCAAGTAGTGATTATGAAATGTACAATCTTCTTTCCAACATAAATGCTTAATTATGATTGCGTTTAGCATATGAAAATCAAAACCATAAATCGATAATAGTGTTTCCAACCTAGCTAAGTCTAGACACAACCATCCAATACATTCAACGATTTAATGGTTAACTCAATAGGCATCAATCAATTGCCCAAGTAATCTGTCGCCATCTCAACGACAACTATTTGACCCGTAATTAATCGCCTTAGTCCAGATCACTAGATCAGCATCCACCGTGATCAGGTGTTATGATCTCGTCACTGATCTCAATGCAATTGATCGGGCTCATCATTGCGGCGACAATATACTGGCTAAGAACGCGACAATGGCGACCTAAATGTACGACAATGACGCCATCAGGAATTGTCCCATAAATTTATCAGCGATATATCTTATAGTTTACAGATCTGCGACCGCAAACCTCCTCGTTGAAGTTTTTTTTTGTATTTTTACAAAAAAATACAAGAGTACTCAAATAAAATGCATATCCACATTCATATCCATTGGATATTCAATCGGAAATTGAGTGTGGACCGTAAAAAAGCAAATCGTGTATAAATGTGTATAGACGACAACGACACCGACGACGTCCTCGACGACGACATTATCAAAAAACAACTAAAGGAAACATTTTTGAAGATGGGCTGATAAATCCAAGATTTGGGCAAAGATATGAGATTGCCTTAATGGCCAAATCTTGTCGAGAATTAACAAAATGTGAAGCGACACATCAATTAGAAAAAAGAATTTCCATTTGGTATTTTGCCCTTTTGTTGCGAGCGTTTCAGTTTTGAATTGCCTGCGCACATTGGACCCGATTTTTGGAGGCAAGGATTTCATTGGATATAATGGTTGTCAAATTGTGCGGTTTCCTTGCCTTCTTTGCGTTTTAACTATAGTATTCGGTATCCCCTTAGTCACAGTAAATATGGTCAGCGGGATCGTCTCACTTTGTCAAACCCGAAACCTGAAAGAATTAAGTGTGTTTCGTTCCAATTATGAGGTTGAAATATTTTAAGTGGATACAATGTGATCCGATGAAATACAAATTTTATGGAAAACTTCAGTCGAAATCTGTCGAAGGAGAAATATTACATACATTTCTGAACGGCCGGGCTTGACGGCAATTTTTTTTTTACTTAATTTTTTTTATGCAAAACTTGAGTGGAATCAATGAATGAATTTATTTTGTGGTGTGACTTTTAAACCGGTGATTTTTGGTTAAAAGTTTGTTTTTGATACGCCAGATTTTTTTTCGTCTTTTGGCAACTATAGATGGCCATGTTATACAGTAATTTGTTAATAACTTTACAATAACGACGACATAAACTTTGTTGTTTATGCGAACATTTAAATCTGCCTGATCGGTTAACGATCGTGTAAACTTTTATTGTACCATTCAGATAAGTTTGAATTCATCAAAGAGCATTGATGACCGGAAATTTGTTATTCAGACATTTTTTCTCTAATAATATCCGTTTTCGTGAATAAATGGATGTGTGGATACATTTTTACGGCTTATGAGTTGCTATGCTAATAAATAACACATTCGAGTGACCTTCACTAGAATAAAATATTTATATTTAATTTTCTTTTGTTGCACAATCATACATGGTAGAAATGTTGTGAGCCAAAAAAGAATAACAACATTTGATTAATTGAATGTTTTGAATACCTTATAAAATGAAACTTAGTAATTTTTGTAAAATTATCCATTTCACAACATTACCACACACGTTGTCATTAAAAAAATATTTTTTAGAAAATTATGTAGCTCGGTACTACTATGTAGTATCTAATCCACAAGACAGGTGATCGATATCAACACGTGATACGACTGATAGTTCTCCGATTTTCGACCCAATCTAACATGCAGGTCACGACGATTTATTAATCGAAGTTTCGTTTATGGCCGTATACTCGTAGTCGGTTGAATTCAAAGTATTGTGGCCGGTACTATCACTTCATTGGTTTGATCGCCTAATTCAAAGGATAATATGAGCATGGCTATAACTACAATAGCGAATGCCGCGCTTAAAGAAAAATAATAGTTTAATGACCGCTAATAGTCTAAGAAAAATGGCATATTTGGTCGGCAAAAATCCTACATCGGATTTTTTTTTTGGATTATGGTTGGGGATGTTCCTCATATTATGGTATTAAAAGTCCTAACCGATTGGGGATTCGCAACCTAAAAAAAAGGGGGAAAGGGGGCATTTTTTCGGTTTTTTAAATTATTTTATAAACGACAAGAGATACAGAAAAATGGTATGAGGACGAAAAAAAACTACATAACATTTCCTTTGCAATCTATATATATATATAAAAATGGAGCGAAAAAAATGTATAATAATTCTCCAATTGAGAACGGATGGACCGATTTGGTTCAAATTTTTTTTAGTTGTTTGCAATTACCAGGAGAAGGTTTTTACGAAAGAAAATATTGGCAAAACTCTCCGGAAAAGTCTGAAAATTGGAAAAATCGAAAAAATTCATCAATTGAGAACGGCTGGACCGATTTGTTTCAAATTTTTTTTCAGTTGTTTACATTTACCAGGAGAAGGTCTTTACGAAAGAAAATTTTGGAAAACCCCTCCGGAAAAGTCGGAAAATTGGAAAAATCTAAGTAATTCATCAATTGAGAACGGCTGGACCGATTTGGTTCAATTTTGTTCAGTTGTTTGCAATTGCCAGGAGGAGGTCTTTTTTGGAAAACCCCTCCGGAAAAGTCGAAAAATTGGAAAAATCGAAGTAAGTAAGTAAAAAGTCGGAAAATTCGAAAACTTGAAAATTATTTTTTTTTTGCTTGCATTTTTTTCCACAATAGCTTTTAGAATGAAGAAATATAAAATTCTTAATAGAAAACTCGGAAACTCAGGAAGAAAGTTTTGCATTTTATCGAATGATTTGATGATTTTATGCAAAGGTGGAAAATTCGTTATGAAGCTTTTGATAATTTCGAATAATTGTGGAATTCATTGATAAAAGACGAGAATGGAAAATCATCATTTGGGATGAATGTACGATGGCGCATAAACGAGCTTTGGAGGCAGTTGACCGAACGATGAAGGACTTAAGAGGTGATTCGAGACGATTTGGTGGGGCTCTGATATTACTCTCCGGAGATTTTCGTCAAACGCTTCCCGTCATCCCGAAAGCTACTGCTGCGGATGAACTTAATGCATGCCTGAAATTGTCATCTCAAGAGAAAATTCAAAAGAGAGGAAGAACTTATCCCACGAATTCCGATTATTCCAACTGATCTTCAATTCAAGCGGATTCAGTTCCGGTTCGATTGGCTTTTGCAATGACAATCAGTAAATCGCAAAGCCAATCGTTGGAAGTCTGTGGGATTGTCTCGAATTTCCCTGTTTTTCGCACGGTCAGCTGTATGTTGCCTGTTCGCGTGTTGGCAAACCGTCTTCGTTGTTTGTTTTTTTTTTTCGCCAGAAAACAAAACGAAAAACATTGTTTATAATATCGCTCTCTACTGAATTTGATTCCATTAAAATAAATCACACTGAAAATTGAATTATCTGGGTTTTATTACAACTGTAGAGTTTATTTAAAGGCGTTGAATTTGGGCGAGGCAAATATTTATAGCTTATAGGTATAGTTAGGAGGTTGGTTGGGAGTCAAAATCGCTCCTAAATTTAAAGTTGTGTCAAATTGTGAGCGAAGTGAACAACGCGAGCGTAGCGAGCAAAGGGAGCTCTCTTAGCTATAGTTATATGTACATATATAACACATTAGAGTTTAATTGAATATTTCGGCGTTAGACTAGAAAATTTAGACCTTTTTTAAAAGCTCGATAACTTTTGAAAGAATGCTAGTTCAGCCGAAAATTTTGTATAAGTATTCACAATGAGTTCAAGATTATTTTAAGGCATACATTGAGTCGCTCCAGTCAAGGACCACCCTTATCCCCCCCATTTCAATTTGTCAAAATGGCATGTCCATAACTCCCCCAAAAATTGGAGCAGAGTGCTAAATTTTAGTTTGTTGCGATTAGAGGTTATAGTCACCCCACCCACCAAAAATCAGCTGATTTGAATAAAAACTAAGGGTATCTCCCATACAAATACATTCAATTCATTCTAAAAGAAAATATTCTAATTTATTTTCTAGTCTAACGCCGAAATATTCAATTACACTCTAATGTGTTATACATCATTGCAAAGATAATTTTATGTAGTTTTTTTGGTCCTCAGACTATTTTTCTGTATCTCTTGTCGTTTTTGAAATAATCGCAAAAAAAAACGAAAAAATGCCCCTCTTTCCCCCCTTTTTTTGAGGGTTGTGGACTCCCAATCGGTTGGGACTTTTTATGCCATCATCTGGGGATTATCATCCCTAGGAATAATAAAAACAAATTTCCGATATAGGAATTTTGCCGTTCGATGGCCATATTTTGGTTCAATTTTCTTAGACTATAACTAGGGCCTAAAAATGGGATCAAAATCATTGCATTTTAAGAGATAATCGCAGACACTGTCTTTCTGGTCTAATTTTAAGGGGTATTAGGTAGGTACATTGAAAAGATTCGTCACGTTACTCGCAAAAGTCTTTCGTTTTTTTCCGAAACGTTCCTATTAGATCTATTGTATTTATCTATAAATATTCCGACAGCACTCTAGCGCCCGGGAAAAAGGACAAATCGCCGCCTTTATTTTTATGTCGACAAGAGTTGGCGGCAGGTGGCGATATGTTTCATGTTTTCACGCAGACTAAAACAATACCCGTAATACGAGGGTTTTTTTTTAGATTTTTAATACGTAATGAATAATTTTGTACATATATTTTAGGCAATAAATAATAACTATACACAATATTAATGAAATGTAAATCAATTTTTGAATTGGTCTAAATAAACGCCTTTCATTCTGTAACCCTTTTAACCCATATTATCCCAAGGTATGATCCAGCCACGGTAATGAGTTTTCCTTTTCCTAATTTGGATGTTAGGGTCTAACTAAGAAAATTCCGATGAGATTTTTTTTTTGTAAATCAGTGGAGGTCAGGGGGGACTGATGCATTTATGCACCAATGGGATAATATGTGAATAAAATATATATTTCTTTTTAACTGACAAAATTTATTTTGAATGAAGAAAAAGCATTGGAAATATAATACATGCATAATAAATTGGCTGAGCTATGTCCTTTTTCTACATTGAGGAGGAGTTTAACGATACAAGTGCGGAAATCTAACGGGTGGGCCAATTACAAGTTCGTTTTTAAATCATAGGTTAGTTTGACACTGACAGCTGTTTTTCTCTCGAAATCTGGATAGAAAGTCAGTATCATACCTCCGCCGAACGAAATGAGTCGCTTTACCCTTGAAAAACGTTGGAAATATTGAAAATAATTTTCAAAGTGAGTGCTGTCTAGCCCAAACAGTGCGTTTATGGAAAATAAGTTTTGGCCGAAATAAAGCACCCACCGAGCGTCACCTACGTAAGTTTGTGCAAAAACTTCATGAGACTGGCATGCTAGTGGACAACACTCACGGTCCCCGTCGTCGTACGGTGCGCACAGATAAAAATGTGGCTGCTGTAGCCCAGAGTGTGAGACTCTAGCCACGAACGTCAACACGCCATCTCAACAGTTAAACATTTCACGCTAGCCTGAGAAGAATTCCGTACAAAGATCTCTGATTATTCGCACGACCATCCACTTTGTTATCGCTTCTCAGTTTGGGCCTTAGAGCAGGTTGAATTGGACAACGATTTTGGGCGAAAAATTATCTTTTCTGATGAGGCGCATTTTCATCTCGGCGGCTACGCTAATAAACAAAATTGCCGCATCTGGGGCTCGGAAAACCCGCACGTTGTTGTCGAGAAGCCAATGCATCCACAGAGAGTGACAGTTTGGTGCGGATTGTGGAGTGGTGGCATCATTGGACCATTTTTTTTCCAAAATGAGGCTGGTAACAATGTTTCGGTCAACGGTGCGCGTTACCGAGCCATGTTATACGACTTTTTTTTTTTACTGAAATTGAAGACATGGATTTGGACGACCTCTGGTTCATGCAGGATGGCGCGCCATGCCACACAGCCCATGTTACAATCGATGTTTTACGCACCAAATTCCCAAATCGTGTTATCAGCCGTCTTGGCGATGTCAATTGGCCGCCTCGAAGCTGCGATTTGACCCCTTTGGACTTTTTTTTGTGAGGAACCGTGAAGGAACGATGTTATGCCAACAATCCAGAAACGATTTAAGCACTTAAGGCCAATATCATCCAAGCAATCCGTGAGCTAGAGCCTGAAACCATCAACAGGGTCCTGGAAAATTGGTATGACAGAATGCGCTACTGTGACGCCAGTTTTGTTCCATCATTAATGGGAGCTTACTTACCTTCCAATAAAGCCATAAGACATGGAACAAATTTAATTTTGTTCATTTTATTGCATTTTTTAAAACGAAATTGTAATTGGCTCACCTTGTATTTGGTGCATTATAGATACACTCTAGATATTACGTCGAAATACGCAATGGATTTTCGGATGCATATTTACTATATGGCAAAGGACTTTCTCGTCGATAAATAGCTCGAAAAACTCGATTGGTGATTTTGGTCCTAACAAATTATATAACTTTAGCAAAAGAAATTTGCAAACACTTTCCTCATGTAATTTCCTAAAAACATTCATCAAAATTTTTATATTTTCAGCCCCAAAAAGGGTTACAACCGCACAAAAAGAAATTTCACAAATTTACTGTTTGTATTTACTTTTTCTTAGCAAATGTCAACAGTCTTAGTATTTAACGTATATAACCTCATACGAACCAATCTTTGTGTAAAGTTATTATCGGTACCTATAACGTTTTAAGAAAACCGAGGTGAAAACATAAGCTTAACTTCAAACGCCCATAACTCCGTTACCATTACTCGAAACTGGGAAAAAGGTAACTGATATAAAATGTACTCGTCGACTCCTTTGCTTTGAGTACCCATACGTCCATCTCTGTAAAAACAAAAACTAAAAGAAAAACTAAAGACTTTTTTCAAATCTTCGGGACACCCTGTTATCTTTACCCTACCAGCTTCTTAGTACTTTGTGCCAAAGACTGTTACCCTTTTACACATGCCTACCGAATTTCATGACGATCCGTTGAGCCGTTCGCGAGTTATTTAATGAACAGACGAACGGACAGACAGACAGGGTTTTTTTTGTAAAAATTCTAATAAAATGAATTCTGTTCTCTAACCCATCACTGTAAAAACAAGGTTGAATTTTACATCGAAAATTCGTTGAATTTTACACCTTTTTTCTCGCAAAATTACAGTAAACGTTTATTTTTCAACCAAATTTCTAGTAAACCCACAAAATAGTATAATATTACACATATTTTTTAATATTTCTCTATTTTGGTGTAATTTTACACCACATTTGGTGTGAAAATTTGCCATTACTTTATTTTTGTGTAATTTTCATGTAATATTGCGATTTTGGTGTGAAAATTACACCTACATTTGTGTAAAACTGAGTGTGCTACAATACTTTTGTGAATTATTGCATTTTCCTGTATCTGTCAAGTGGCTTGTTCTGTGTGCAGTTAGTCTGTTCCGTCCGAAGTGCGTTCGTGTGAGCATCATATTATTGTTGTTGTTATAGCGTTTTTTGATGTTGAACCGAAGGGGGTGTGCCAGCTCTTGGCCGTTGGAATAACGACTAGGGGTGTGTTGAACCGAAGGGGGTGTGCCAGCTCTTCGCCGCCAGGACGATTAAAATCGAAGAACCGGCTGCTGTAAATATTATTAATTAATTACATAAACCCAGATGTAAATTTACATTTTCGCCGGTGTAAATTTACATTTGTTCCAGTCCAAATTTGCTTATTTCTGATTTAAATTCACATAATTCTAAGAGTAAGTTTACTTATTTATGTAAGTAATTTTGTAGTAAATATTTACACCGTAAAGTGTAAAATTACTCTCGCTCATATCATGGTGTAAATTTACTACTATAATAGAAGGAAAAAAAGTTTCCTCCTATTATTGGAGTAATTTTTTTTAGAGTGCACGCAAATTAAGCCAAAATAGTGCTATTTAGCGGCAATAATCGACTATTTCAGTTTTTTTTATGATTTTTAGGGATAGTCCCCTTACTATGTAAATGTACAAAATCCAATCAGGAAGCGGAAGTTAAGGGAAAACTGTAAATTCAATGTTTTTTATTTAAATAATCTGCACTAACTTAATAAACGGCCTTCATTCACCTTTCTCCAACTCCCAGACTCCTATTGGTCAGGACTTTTTTCTCATAATCAGGGGACGATTAATAACAATACTCTAAAGACTCTAAAATACCCAATTTTTGCCGATTAAATGTCTCAATTTGAATGCTTTTATTATACCGAATTTCCCTAAGTACATTTTTGAACACGAGTCTTCTTCTGCGCAAATTTTGATAATGGTCTTAACATTCATATTCCAAGTAATTCCTAAAAAAAACGATTCTATTGCCACTTTCTATGACTGTACACATTCACCCAGACTACATTACAAGGAAAATATCGGAATTTAACAAATTGACTTTTTCATTTATAGTTTACATAATTTTAGAAAACATTTCGGGAAGGGTCCGGAACCCATATGCATCTCTCCTCTGTCTATGTCCCTGGTGACAATGGATCCTGCGTTGAGTTCAAACACAACAAATAGGGAAACGTTACGCTCTGGCTAATTCCAATGATTTTTTACGCTAGTTCCATTGATTATTTGACGCGATTTCATTAGACTAAAAGCTATTTTTAGTGATAAGCACCACTACTTTAATGAAAAATATACCAGGATTTCCAAAGGACTATCGACCGCCTAGTCCCAAAACTGATAAACGTTAGGAAATTATTTTTCACAGTGGTATACTTTCAGGGGATCAAAATATCTGCTACTGGAAAGCAATTAACAACCATTTCAATTTTTAATTGCAAAATTCTTCAAGTCGGGTACCAATCAACTAACCTACTCCATCAAACAAATTGGGAATTGCTGTGTTCCGTTGCAATTGCTCCAAAAAATATTACGGAATCACAAATTAAAATTATTATCCAAAAGATTGTTCGAAATGTTAGGATCAGTTTGTATGTTTGAATCGGTAAAATCGGACAATGGGGTCATGGGGCTGCCATACAAACCTAACCCCCCAAATTAGGTTCTTCTGAGAAAAACTTTTTTGTTTGTGCACCGATTTCAAGCAAATTCCACACAAATGTATTTCTATTAATGACACACAACATATGTGAGAATGGATCAAATCCGACTATAGGATCATGGGGCTGCCATACAAACTCAACCCCCCATTTCGGTTCTGCTAAGAAACATTTTTCCCACCAATTTCACAAAACCTTGAATTAATGTGTCTTAATCAAAGCAACAAAAAAGGTCGAAACAAATGGGATCGAACTATGGGGCCATGCTCCCGCATCCCCCAATAAAATTTTCTGAGTAAATATTTTTATTTGCCCACTTATTCCAACCAAACCCCACACAAATATTGTTTTATCGACGCAACGGAACTTTTGTGAAGACGGAAGGAAAAGAATTGGGGGGAGGGGTGAAATACAAGTCGTAAAAAAAAACTTTTAGCCCGGAGGAGAGCGAAGGGTATCCAAATTTCGGCCGCACCCGAAATTAACTTCGGTCTCGTTTGTAATTAATTTGTCAATAAATCGTGCCCGACTGTTTTGCAATTTGATCCTGCTGGACAGGGCTGGCCCTAGTAGTGGGCGAACTAGGCGGCCGCCCAGGGCCACCACTTTCTAGGGGCCACCACTCTCAAAGAACCTTTTCTTTCCAGGGGCCACCACTCAGAAACCGCCCCACTCACAAGGGGCCTCCACACAACACCCTTTTAATATGGATGTATAATAAGGATATGATTTGATTGTGATAAGAAATCATTTAACATTGTCCCTTTTGTAAATATGTGCAAACATACATCATTATCATCACACCCTACAATCGGAATTATATTACATCTCCGGCGAATTAAGAGTGACGAAATCCATGATCATTATTCAGGGAAACGCATTAAAAATGAAATAGTGAAACTAATGGGATATCAAAAAAAAGTGCTAAATATTTTTCTATCAGACTCGAATATTTTTCAGATACAAGCCAACAAGAACAGATGACCACGATTCTTCGGATTGTCGATATAAGTGAATCACCCCCTAAAATTAACCTTTTTTTTTAGGATTTTTGTGTGTTACAAGTAGCACAGGGCTTGACCGATGTTTGTCTTCAAAAACTTGAGAAATTTAATTTGAACATTAAACATTTTCGCGGTCAGGATTACAACAATGGTGCAATTATGCGAGGTTGTCACCCAATGGGAATGGGAATGCAGAATCGAGAGCGCTCGATTCGTTTCCAAATTGCTACAATTTACGATGCATTAATTGAATTGTATGAATCGTCTAATGACGTCAAAGTTCGAGTGGAAGCATTATCCTTGGCAATAGAAAAGTAAGGTCGTTCAAACTCTTAGTAGCATGAGTTATTTGGTATGGTATTTAATTGCAAATAAACATTATCAATGGGCTAATCCAAAGTAGGAATTTGCAGCTCGATACTGCCATGAAATGCCCCGAAACATATAAAGCGCTCTTGGAATTTCCCAAAGAGATTGTATTCGATTTGCCCAAGAATGCCCAACTATTAGCCTGGAGGAGTTTGAAATGACAGCCGAAGAAATGATTTTTGCTGCAGCAAGCACCATGAGAAGACCTAGGGTTGAAAACAAAACAATTTTCGTAAGAAGGTGACGATGACCCAATTACGGATTCAAAAAGGAAATTTGAAGCACTAATGAACTGAACGTTTAAATCATCAAAAAGTCCACACTAATAATTTTGGTTTTCTTACTGATTATGAGGAAATGGAAACAAAGAAAATGAGCTTATGCGTGCATATGTATCTTAATTTGAGTAATCTTTTAAAAGACGCATCGGATCGGATCCCCAAGATATGTGTGCTGAATTGAAAATGTTCGTTAGCTTAATTCCTGAGAAGAACACTACAGGCCTTGCTTTCATTTCGGAAAACACACTGCAACATCTGCTCCCCAAAGTCACCTTGCTCTTCGAGTTTTATTAAGATTAGTTAAATATAACTTCATAATTAATTAAGATTACCAGTGTAAGAAGTTTTTCGATACTGAAGCTAATCAAAACGTACCTGCTATCAAAAATGACACAAGATCAATTGAATAGTTTGGCGATGCTGTAAATTTAAAATGAGGTTGCATGAGGCTCGAAAAAGTGATAACATCCGAGGCAGCTTGCCTATTGACCAAGCAATCACCGAAAACCTCGAAGACTGACGAATGGATTGGTAATACAATGTGCAAAGCCGTCCGCCTGAAAATCCCGCGAAGAAGATGATACCCATGGATTTTCCACTTGAAGGACCCAGAGCCAGAGGCATACCGATAAACACGTCGAGTTTGTCAAAAGAAAAACCCTGAACAACGCATTTATCTCGTTATTGGCACAACCCAGCTGCAGGATAGATCTGCCTCCCTACACTAAACCTGAGGTTATAACATAAAAAAAGAGCCATTATAACACCACAGATCACAATACCACTGATTGGTATAATAAGGCAAGAAAGAATAAAAATAAACCTGGGTCAAAAGCCTCGAATTTCGGCATTCGGATCCTTGAATGTACGCTATTTTGTCAAGACCAAGTCGAAAGCTGATATAGTTGCTGACGGTTGAGCCCAAAAAAAACACATTGGCTTAAAATCAATAGTAGAGCCTGGAAATAAAAAATGAAAAATGTAAAAAATGTTGTCTCTAAAATCATTATTTTTTATTTGGATGTTGATAGGTGTCACCATCGTCGATTTGGCCAGGGCCACCAAAATGCTAAGGCCGGCCCTGCTGCTGGAAGTTATGTTTTTAGTAGGAGTAGTGTGTAGTGACTTATTAAAGCGTATGTTCAAAAACTCGGCATTGCATGGATGTGCAAAAATTTATTAGATTTTATTATGTGGTACTTTCTCTGCTTTTATTATGTATTGAAAGCTGGTATTAATCCGTTATTGTCCTATTGTCTCGTGTCGTTGCAGCCATTGCACCCACACGAACTATTCGAATCCCAATAAGTGGACAGGATGAGCGGATAAGTCGCTGAAATATACATATAAAACAACAAAACTTTCAATTCATCAAGTCACTCATGAAGCTTTCACCAAGTAAACTTGCTGCAAGAAATCAAACCGTAATTCAGATACTGCGTGAAAAAATATTCATGTGTTTCAAAAATTCAAACCAAAAATTGATGATTAGCTGAAGTCGAACGAGACCGAGGCTAAATTCGGGCGCGGCGGAAATTTGAATACCCGTCACATTTGAATGAAACTTAAGCTTCTTTTCTAAAAAAAAATTCTACCGCAGCTCTATGACGTGTTCCGATTCCATCTGTTCCTGGATGCGTTGGGGTTAATCCAGGAACACACTTAGATGTATTTGGCTAAGATTCAAAAAGAAAAAAACAAGAACCTAATATTTGAGGGTTGGTTTGTATGACAGCCGTATGACGTAATGCTCCGATTCCATCTATTCCTAGATATATTTTGAGGCTCTACTAGGAGCACATTTGGGTGAAGTTTGGTTAAGATTGATTCACAAAGAAAAAAAGTTTTTCATACAAGAACCTATTTTCCAGCGGTTGTTTTTGTATGACAGCCCTGTGACATAGTGTTCCGATTTCATCTGTTCCTAGATATGTTTAGTGGCTTTATTAAGAACACATTTGGGGGAAGGTCGGTTACAGTCGGATTAAAAAGTAAAAAGTTTTTCTTAGAAGAGTTTAATTTTCAGTGGTTCGTTTGTATGACAGCCCTATGACGTAATGTACGGATTCCATCTGAGGCTTTACTAGCAACACACTTGGGTGAAGTTTTGTGAAGATTGGTACACAAAGAAAAAAGTTTTCAAAGAAAAACCTAATTTTCAGGGGCAGCCCCATGACCCCATGGTCCGATTCCATGCGTTCCGATATATATACAGCGTACACTAAAAAGAAATTTGCATACCAAATTTCAGCCCGATAGCTTCAAAACTAGCTTGAAAAGACTAGTTTGCGTTGCAACAGACGGACAGAGCGACAGACAGACAGACCTACTGTGAAGTAACTCTCTTAAATCTTTCGTTTCTTTATGAATTTTTCGACATTGAAACCATAAGTAAAGCCGTACTAGGTGGCATTCCCATCCAGCCTTAATTACTGATTAAGAGCAAACACTCTTTGTCTGTTTTTCTTGTTGAAGATTCAAAATAATTATGATCGTACTTTCTAGAATTAATGATGCGGTGTACCATTTCACTTTATAATGTCCCCATGACTCAGAGACTATACACGCATTGTGTCTAATTAATTCCTAATGCAGGTCATTTAAAGGCCATCGTCCAGATGACCTCTTACACGAGCAAACATATTTAGCAATATTCCGGGTCACAAACCAACAAACTTCCCTGCAACTGCTGTCGTCCTTGCGCTGACCATCCAATAAAATTTAATGAAAAATGTCACTTGATAACAGAACACACCATTATCAAAATGCAATTCGGCCAGCAGGGGTGCGTCTCTGGTCTCATGTGTTAAACATAAAACTAGAGTGTCGATAAATTTCTGTCACCTTATGCAGGTAAACAAACAAACAAATGAGGAAATAAAAGCAACAAACAATGGTCAGCAACAAGGACGACAAAAATTTCAGACAACCGACGTGTACATTGCATTTTCAAATTGCATAAAAAAATAGAGGAAAACCTAAAACTGTCTTGAAGATCTCAAAAGTCAACCTTTTGCAGGAGTGGAAGCGGGCATAAAAATGCAAGAAGGTGTCAGATGGTGTTGGGATAAGACGAAACGGCAAAGACTGCTGTTGTATAGCTGCTGGTGCCAGCACATATTCAAGTAGTGCTGCTATATATGGGAGCCATCGGTCAACACACAACACCACTTCTGCACATTTGGACACTTTTGCATTTTATGGTGCTTTGTCTTTACGTCCGAGTATATCGGTTAATTTATGGGCCACTTCCGTGACCACCGCTGCGATTTACCAAACGGTCAGCCCCTAGCAGATACAACCAAATTGCATTTTCGGCTACTGTTTGATTAATTTCAAAGTTGCGGTTCATTAATTTGATGAGGGCTATATAGGTGGACGAAGGAAGAACTCGCGGGAATTTTCCTAAATTAATGATCTCATTGGCGATTCATGCCTTGAGACAACGGTCATCCCATCTAGGCATATACGGAGGAGTAGGTATGCATATGGCGTGTTGAAAAAATGCTTAGTGCATTAAACACTAAATGATTTGCATAATCAAAACGATATGGTCAGATTCGCGTTAAACAACACCCATAAGACCAGTACATGAGCTTCGGCGTTCAATTATGCCAATTGCATATGAAACCAGCTCAAGTTCGGGCGCCACGGTTTTAGCCAATACCGGTCCGTTCAATAGCTCAACAACGTTTAGAGCTCCATGAATTTTTAATCAGTTTTAACGACACCTTTTTAGAAATTAATTTCAAGATTCTGCTTTTATCGCAACACAGTCAGCAATTAAATTGCAGAGAACTTCATTCTTAAACCTGAGTGCGATCGTAACTAAATGCTTTGTCGAACTCTAAGAAAAAAGATGTCGAGGAATACATAAAAACCTGGAAAGGTTTTCGGAAAGTGTTGAAGATCTTAGTCATTGACTTCAATTTCATCATGACGGCGACGGACGACGAGACGCGATGGTAAAGCTAAATTGGTTTCTTATCGTAACCTATCTAACTTAACAGTCGCAATAAGATGGGCGCTTCCGTCTCGCCAGATTGTCCAACAGTTTTGTGATTATTTCCAGTTTGCTGTAATATCAAATGTCGGTAAGTTATCCGCATTCACAAAAAACTGATTTTTTCTTCAAGTGTTCCAAAAAAATACCGAAAAAAATTATTATCTATAAATGGACAGTTTGGTTTACATGTTCTTTCTTACCTGATTTGGTTATTTATGGTGGTCGTAATAAAAAGCAGGAATTTTTTATTAATGTGACATACGTTTTGGCACCTGATTAGCCCAAAATCTGGAAAGCAAGAAGTTTATCGAGTGGGTTGAATAAAAATATTGTGTAAATGTGGGATTTTATGGAGAGACATTGAATTTGAACAAGAATATTTTAAGATAGATGCGATACGAATACAATTTTTATAGGATTTATTCCGAATGCCTATATGTAGATATTGTTTTTGTTGGTCGATATAATAATTTGCTTTGAGATATGATTATTGATTTGCGTGAATAATGTGAGAATTCCCACGAAACTGAAAACATTCATTTCGGATTCGGTTTGTAGCTAAAAGGCAGATGTATGCCAACCTGGAAGACGTGAATCATGCATCCTAAAGAAATGAAATGGATCCTGGACGAATCCAAATATTTATTTTTAGCAAATATTCAAACGATTCCAGACTCAAGTAGACTTCAATTATCGAATGTGTCTACTCATACATTTGTTTTATTTCTTTAGGCTCAGGGCTCAGAGGAGAAAATTTTTCGGAAAATATTAAAATTAATTTTAATTTTTAATTACACTCAATGTTTACTATGTATAAACTTTTTACTAAAAACATATACAGAGGGAATGTTTTTTATTTCTGGAAAAACGTCTTCGCGGTGTAAGCTTTCGAAAAAATAAATCTGAAAATATCGATAAAAGTCTTTGAAAAAAAAAACAATGCTGTTCGGGCTATCTTGCCACATTTATGATATCTACAGCTGTAATTCATTTGAAGTGCAATAATTAAATTTGTGCAAAAATTAATTAATGCTTTTCCGTGAATATTTGATATAAATTTAATTCCTTTTGAAAGGCGAAAGATGTTTCACGAATAGTTTGTATAACTGTTAAATATCAAATCGATTGTTAACATGGACGTAGCCAGGATTTCATTTTGACAAGCCCAAACATTTTTCAACATCATATGATCGTACACATACTAATTTTCTTAGGGGGTGGGAGTATGTAATAGAAAGCTACACCAACAATTAAAACTTTTTGTCAGTTTAAATATTCGTTACCAAAAATATTGTCAGAAGAGGCTGTCAAAATTTTACATGAATGGAGAGGAACGTATACGTATACGCGACAGCGCATCGGTTTGTCACTGCTTAGCGAGCCTGTGCCATACTTGTATCATTAAAATTGAAGTACAATGCAATGCAGCGAAATGCAGAACTTAATAAGTCCTGTCGAAAGTCGAAAGAATAAGCGAACCGACAGTGCCGGATTAAGCGAACGCGGGGCCCGTGGCAAATGTTGAGTGCGGGGCCCATGGAACCAGTTAAAACATTTCCTATCTATTCGCAAAAATGATCAACTTTCGCTGAAATTCATAATATGAAATTTTCGTACCTCTAATGACAATGCGTTAGGAACGCCGATCGTTACTACTGAAAGCCAAATACATATTGCCAGATTCACCACGAACAGTGGTTCAGATTCACATTCCAGCGGGACAAAAATCAAAGGAGTAAGTAAGAGATTACTGAAGATTTTGATAGGCAATACATTTTCACATATCAATAGAATAAAGAAATAACAATTATATCCTATATGCACAGTGGCGTAGCTCTCAAAGCATTACGAAAAAAGGGGCCAAGATTATCTGTTTTGAAAATGATTCAAAATTCTTTCACACATTTTTTTTCAATATTCCAAGAAGGTAAGTTTGTCAAAAATGTTTATATGAATTAGTAAAACCGAATTTCTGTAGACAAATTATATTTATTTGACAAAGAAGAATTTATTTTAGAAGTCCCTTTTTGAACAACATCGAAAAATGTAAAATTTCGCCATATTCCGAAAAAGGGCCATAATAAAAATACTCATGTAGGGCATACTGGAATGCCAAATTTGCGTAAACACCCTTTATATTTATTCGGTTTAACTAATTGAAATAAAACAATAATTGGAAATATACACACTTAAATGAAAAACAAAATTTTTGTGAAACAATTTTGAATCAACAGGTAATTATGCCCCCATTTTCATAACGTTTAACTGTGAGTGTCAGATATAATTGTAATTTTTCAATTCTATGGAAGTGTGCAAATATACACTGCCTGTCATAATTATAGCCGCACCATAAGACAGACTGATCCTTGGAAATTTCAGCAGAGAGAGCAGAGTTATTCCACATACTATAAACAAAAGGGACATTAAAAAGACAAATAATTTTTAAAAAAGTTTCCTTTCATTTCAAACCGTTATTTTTCTATAATGGAAAAACTGAATTTTCGGTCCGTCATAACTATAGCCGCACTTGGAACTATTTTGGCAAAAACAGATTAAAAAGCCGAGATTGTGGATACTAATAACGTTGGAGACCCTTTTCGTTTTAAATAGACCCTGAGGGATTGTTTTGTTTATTTTTCACGAAATAAGTTTACCAGTTTTTTCGAGTTTTTTGCTTATTAACCTTCCGGCGGGCGCAATACTAATCCTAACACGATCGGGCGCAATGCATCTGACAGATTAAGTGCAGAAAAAAGGATGAAACTAAGTTTTTGTATATTCTAGACTCTTATTTATACTTGCATTGTCTTTCTGAAACAGTTCTACGAAATTTTAGCAACAAATACTGGCTCACAAAGTTTGATATCCTTCACATTTCCAATTTTCTAAGAATATTCCATTTTCCATCGCTTCAATATTTAAAAAACCTCCAACAACTCGACCACTCAAAAAATGTGAGCTTATTTTACTAAAAACACACTATTCAACGATTTGGTGATCGTAAAACTTAACACAACGTTATTACGCAATGTCAAGAGTATAACAAGTGGAAATTTTCATAGAAAAGGAAAAAATAACACAATCGGGCGCAATACATCTGAGAGATTATTTCATCCCCTCCCGCCCCTCAGACATATGGTAGGTAGAAACCGAAAACTGTTTTGGGTAGTTGATCGATAAAGATTAAGCTACTGTGAGTTTCAGATTTCTCCCTTTTCATATCGCTGATTGGCGCAACAAAAACTGGTCACTTAATCTGTCAGATGCATTGCGCCCGCCCGAAGGTTAACCTCTTAGCATCGATAACCGCTGCTTTTACATAGAAAACTCTTTGAATTCGAGCTTTTCTTTATAAGTTTTACGTATAATAATGTTTCTCAAAAATTTCCTGCCTAATTTGAATCAATGGAAGACTCCCTCCCTAACATTTGTAACATTGGAACCAACTTAAAGTATTACGACTGGTGAGAGCTAATGCAATATCTTGCATCAAAATCCGTTATGTATCCTATCTTCTGTATAAAATGGAAGCAAAATGAAATTGTTCCTATGCTGGAAGTGACGAAATCAACTGTGTCATAAGTAAACTAACCTGGCCAATACTTTTAATGAGCACTTCTCGGATTTTCATAGATCTCAATACAAATTTTGGACAGAGTTACTTAACAGTGTTAACCAGGGTTGTTTATGTATGTATTTAAAATTTGATGTAACCACCTCTAATATAGTACAAATTTACCAGGAATATCCTGACTAAAAACTGTTTTCGTTTGAATACAGAAGGCATGTGTCATGTCTTCGACACATAACGGATTTCGTAACAAGAGATTGCATCATCTCTCACCAGTTATTACATTTCAAGAAGGTTCAAATGTAACAGATGTTACGGAGGTGGCCCCTCCTTCATCAAAAGTAGACACAAAACTTTTAAGAAACATTATTACGAAAATTCATAAAAGATACAATTTCATAGAGTTTTTATGCAATAAAAAACGTTTATTGAAACTGGGAGGTTTATAAGCAAAAACCACAAAAAAAAGTTATAGTTATTTATTGAGGAATAAGCAAAATAATTTATCAGAGTCAATTAAAAAAAAAATCCCGTTATTCATTTCCGCCTTTTAACCATTTTTCAATTTTCATGCAATATAAACCTTGCTATAATTTTGGAACACCCTCGCCTATATTGTTCAACGATAAAGTGTTTTAAGTTATAACAATTTAAGAGGAACTGCTTCTTAGAATTTCGTTGGAATCTCGGTTGTTATAATTTTTTTTATAAATTTTAAATGAATTTAAAACATCTTATTTTTGTTTAAAAAAAAAACGCGGGGCCCCTTAAAGCGCGGGGCCCGTGGCATTTGCCACCTTCTGCCACGTGGTTAATCCGGCACTGATGCTATCATGACACTCTTATGTACTTGTGCCACTTCCGGGTATCAAAAGCATCAAAATGCCAGTTGCAATTGTATAGGCATGAAATGAGTAAGTGAGTAAGTATCAAAGTCATTGCGATGGGTGCTCCCTATTATGGTCGGTCAAAACGGAGACTTATTAAACCGCCCTCGTTTGTGCTTGCCTTTCAATAAAAAGGCCCACCTACCCCATTTATAATAGGACACCGTGTCTTGCGGCAATGCATTTCCGATTAATTTTGATCCGATTTCAGTGAAAACATTCTGCAGGCGATTTTTTATGGATAATTAGCCTTGGATAACTCTATGTCCGCAACCACACTGATCGGGCTCGCCGTACCACGCGGTTCAAAACATTAAAGTTGTAGACTACACATGCGCCTCTGTCCGTCCCAGTACTTTAATCTTTTGTACCGCGCAGTCGGGCAAACCATTCATTGTGGTTACGGCCTAACTCATCGCATCTCAATCATAAAAATTATTTTTGAAAATACAGAGAAAATTAATATTTCGGTTAAAACTGATAAATTTAACAACCGTCCGGGCAAAAACCGAAATAGGAAAACAACCCCGTTGTCAGTTATGTTAGTAGGTACGGGTTTTCGGTCTAAACGTCCGGGTTTTATATACATTCCTATTCCTAGTTAAAAATGTTCTAAATTTATAAATTGCTAATAAAAAATAATTTGATTAGTTTTAATATTTAATACAATTTCATTTAAAATCATTCCAAGAGCCAGAGCGCATTAATAGTACGAATGCGCGAATGACTCTACCACAAAAGTATAAAGGATAACAAGTTCTTGAAATTATAAAAAAATAATTAAGAATAATTTAAGCACAAATCAAATAATGGCGCTTTACGCTTTAAAGTTCATAGGTTTTAAATTTAACAGACCATGAAGATGATTTTTCACAAAAACCCATGATTTGCTATCAGGCCTGGGTTTAGGGTTTAACTAATTTAATTTAATTAATTAATTAAAATTTTTATTGGTTTTTATTATTTGCCATGGTAAATTAAATCCTCCTAACCCACTTGCTGGTGCAATTTGATATGTTCGACCAGTAAATTTTAAACAATAGTCCCAAAGAATTATGTTCCAAAAACAAAATGGTCGCGACTAACGGGCAGTCTTACTTTGCTAGACATTGAACATTTAGAGTTTACATCTGTACAAGATACTGATCTCTACTGGGACGTAGCCAGGAGAGGGGTCCATGGGGTCCGGACCCCTCCCGAAATGTTTTCAATAATACCCGAATTTTTAGTGATAACTGTATAAAATATCAAAAAACTCAGGTTTTGCCATAGTTTTCTGTAGATTCTGTGTGACTGAATATTTAAAAAAAATACCCCATATGGCATTTGCCTGGTGGCTGGTATTCACTCTGACTTTATTTATTGGATGTATGGACGTGTTTTCGTGTGAGCTTGGAGCTTTAAACTGCTGCGCAGGTTCTAAACATTACTAAAAAAAATACAGAATGCGATCAAATAGTCTTTAAACAAAGAATTTCTTTGAAAATTTTGACTAATATCAATCGTGTACATAAAAACTTGTAATTTTTTTATAAAATAAAAATAGTTCCGTGCGGGTATCGGCCCTTTGAGTCCAGTGAAGGATAAGCTCGCAAATATTATGCGCATGGCGATGGTTGGATTAAACTAGGGATTGGCCGATATTCCAGGAGCAGTGACTAGGAACAGGGTATTTGCCTGTCACTGTGACTACCTGTTCCCGAAGAGCAAAAATACCTGTTCCTGGCAGTCACAGTTTCCGCGCTATTGTTTGCTTTGTTTCTGGCTTGGTTTAAACACTGCTGGCACTGTCACTGTTGGTCGCAATCAGTGACCGCTTATATACGGGAGCAAAGATAAAAAGTTTTAGGCAAATTTAAATTATTTTTGTACGGCATATACGGGCTGCACTAACTAATCGAAACTAAATTTAGTCCCGCTCGCAACAGATGGCGAGGTGCTTACCAATCCATAATGCTTAGACAAGCGACTGTCTCTGAAATTTAACCAGGAAGAGCGAAGTCGTCTTGTTACTGGAATGATATCGTTTTCGATTTTCGGTTCGCTATAAAGTTTATATGAAATTCCTGGTTAGAAAAAACGCGAGATTAACAAATTCTAATCATAATAATGTCCAAATAATCGAAATGTCAGATAAACCATTTCTAAACATGTGCACATTCCACAACCAATTCGAATAAAAAGAAGAAGAAGAAAGTTAATACGCGAACTAGACTAGGACGGTATATACACCCTATGGAAAAGGTACTATCTCCAAAAATGCTTTAAGATAGTTTAAATTAAGAGCCGGTATATAAGCTCTCTGTCACTATACTATTCCAGTCATATCCTGTCACTATTCTCTGTCAGAGTCCACAGACACAGCTGTCACTGTTGGTCGCAACCGGTCACTACACACTACTAGAGGAGTGTTAATATTGGGTGAGGTTATAAAACACAACGTTCGCGTAACGTTTCGCGTTTTCCGAAACGTTTCCTATTGTGTTCTGTAAACGCATAGATCCGGATCAGACTTGGTGTTCCCATCGCCATCTCTCGGAAAGTGACAAATGTGACAATTGACACATCACAGCTGATACTTTTTGCTCGAAAATTAAAATTTCCAGTTTTAAAAGAGATGCAGATACATTTTACATTGATTATAAATAGTTTAATAAATAAATTAGGGCGGAAATGCACGGTTCGACGGCAGATTGTAAATTTCTGCCAATCAATCAAGCTATGCCTCGCAAGGGGGCGCTTAGAGGATCTGTTTGTAGGGAGAAGTTTCTGATCCGTAACGGCCGGTTGATTTGAAACGTTGCGCGAAACGTTGCGCAACGTTGTATTTTATAACCTCACCCATTGATAACAATATAAGATACATTGAGCATAAAAATAATGGCATTCCTCGAATAGAAGATAATCCAACCTATTTGTGAAGTGTTAGTTATAGAAAAAAGATTATAGTCACAACCAGTCACTATTTCGTGCCACAGTCACAGCCACAGGTACAGCTAGTCACTATGTACTTGTCGCAACCACGAACATTGCCATGTCACAGTCAGGGGGCACTGTCACAGGTGGCACAATCAAGGACGCTGTCACAGTCAGCAAAGTCAGGGATGCTGTCACAAGTCTTTTTTTATGCCAATTTTCGTACAATTTCCTATCGTTGTCGCATTTGAGGGAAGTCCCCTTTGTTCGGGCAACTGTGGCTTTCAGTTTCAGTGAACGAATTTAAACGAGTATCAAGTGTATTGCGCAGTGGAATACTATTTATTCCGTCTTAAGCGCACGATAGACCTCGGGCGGAATGAAAATGAAATTTTTGTCCGCTGCGATTTTCTCAATGAAAATGCATGCTTACTGTCGGGGAACATGACGGAAATGATGGGGAATTCCATAAGCTACAATCCGAAAATGGTTCCAAAATTTTTCTCGGCCATTTTCTGTATTATTTTTCGATTCCCCGGTCATTTCACCGTGGAAAATATCTAATGACCGGGGAATCGAAAAATAATACATAAAATGGCCGAGAAAAATTATGGAACCGTTTTTGCATTGTAGCTTATGGAATTCCCCAGCATTTGCCATATATTCCACGACAGTAAGTATGCATTTTCATTGAGAAAATCGCAGCGGACAAAAATTTAATTCTCATTCCGCCCGAGGTCTATCCAGGCCTTTATAATTTTTTTAATACAACAATCAAGTCATCAAGTGGCATTTTCAAAGCTGTAGCAATGTCGAATCGAGTAAAAAAGAGCCTAATTTGGGAACACTTTTTCCAAGTTGATAGTGTCACGTACATACATTGCTTATTGCACTCGAGTAACTTGCTTTGCGACGTGACGTAATTTACAATATTAGGAACAGGAACTGGACCGGTAACAAGGAACTATTACTTGCGAGTCACAGTAACAGTTGGAACTGTTACTCAAAAATATCTGTTGAGCCCATCCCTAGATTAAACGGAAATTTAGTTCTCGCCTGAGCTTATCGCGGAGTGATTCGGGCGATATAAAGGTACATGAAACCCGTAGACAAAGAAAGAAGAGAGAGTTTTCATCTGTTACTCTAATTGGAAAAAGGTATAGATATTCGCCTGCTTTGATAGCCTGTGCAAAAAATGGTTATGTAGCTCAGCCTTTGTGTTGTAAACCTATAATTTTAGAAATTTTATAGAATCAAAATATTTTCTATTGAAATGCGCATTGTAACGTTGGTAAATGTGCAGTACCTATTCTGCTGCCTGCTTATGACAAAACGCTAAGTTTTAACGAAGCAACACAATTTTAGAGATACAAACGGTACAACAAAAAACAAAGAAGTTTTTCTAATTAGTCTCCCCCACACTGTATGCATTTTTGCCACCTTCCAGCAAGATTTTGGATATATTTTTCGTAAAATATATCCAAAATCCAAATAATATGCGGCTTCTCACGGAGCGCGCACCAACAATTCCACTTTTTCATAACTTTTGAAACGTTCAATGGACCCAATAAGTAAATCAAAAAAGTAAATCATAGGGTGATAAGTCTGACCACCATCTAAAAACTGAGGTTACGCGGTTCCAGCTATTCTCAACGTTTCATTACAGATCATCAGTCTAATATTCAGTGCATCCACTTTTTCGACACACAATTTGTAGCGCGTCTGAACATTCCGTTGGACCCCTCCCGAAACAAAATCCTAACTACGTCCCTGGATCTCTATCTGGACAAGTTTAGTGAGATTCTCTGGGAAGCTGCGCGGGAGCAATCCCTCTAGTGCACCATTCTTCACCGCCTACCCAGGGCATGAGATTTACTGGCCCAAAAGTATCAAGAAAGATTTCTCGAACCATAAAAAACATCAGGCCTTTGAGAAATAAGAAAAAACCTTTTGGAAAGCTGACGATTTTTCACAAGTATGCATTGCACAGTTCTTCTTTAACAGGCACTTTTGGGAATCAAGACTAGTACTTTTGGGAAGCTTTTATCATAGAATTAAAAAAATCGTATTTTGTGTAGAGTACTTTAAGACTTCTGAATGAATGAGAAAACCGATTCAAAGATTCAGAAATTCCATGTTTCTGTACGACTGAGCTCAAACGTGGCCAAATAAGGCCCAAAAAACAAGCCATAGGTCAGTTTTGATTAATCTGCGAACTTGATCTACACAGAATTTCTTCCAGAGTGAAGGAATGGTTAACTGGAAATGCTGTAGTCCTTTATTCACCCAATTCTCATATAAAGAAATCGTTTAGAGTGGTGAAAAATGCATTCGCATAACGACAACGTCTTGGTTAATTCATCCCGACTCACCTCCGCCTAATTGAGCTACGAGGTGGTACCACATAGTCTTACCATAGAGTAGGATCTCATCTGTTGTCTTACTTTAATAACCTGGTTCCGTGTCATGTGTTCTCGGCTCCCAATCAGGAAGTATTGAATAGTGGCAATGGGATCAGAATGGCGATTTTTAATCCATTCGTTCTAAAGTTATGTTTTTCAGGCGGAGAATTTTTCTAGCCACTTTCTATCGCTCAAGTACTATAGTTAACAAATTAGGAATAAATTTGCTCAATCATTTCAATATTCGTAAGAGTATCGAAAATTCTCTACCGTCATAAAAGTTCTGGGAGTTAAAAAACAGTTATTGGAGGGAAATATTTAGTTTTCCGTAGCAAAATAGATTAACGCGAAATTGGCTTTCAGGATGAAAAAACTAGGTCTTTTGAAAAAGATTAATAAGATTAATATCCGCCACTGGTCGAACTCTATCTTAATTAGAAATACAGAAAAATCTCAGGCTTTGGCAGAGCATTTCTATCGGCAACACTTCACTACTATTAACTTGGGTGATCACGAGACCAACGTTGTGGTGGATGCCAATGCCACCATTAATGACATCAAGAATGTATAAAATTAAAAAAAAAACATTTCCTTAGCTTCCTTTAGGAACGCTTTAAGTTTTCAAAATCAAATAAAGTCCCTGGTCCGGACTTGATCCCAATATCCCTCCTTAAAAATATGCACATAAAATCATGCATTTAATTAACATATTTTCAAAAGCCTGGAAAATAGATTCGCTGATTTGGATGGCATTTTGGAGTATGAGGACGTCATTTGCAAAACTCGCTTCTTCCATGATAAGTGATTTTTCAGAAAAGACGAAAAACTTGTAGCAGTATTAAAAAAGACTTTATGGGCACAATTTTTTGTCGAGTCGAAAGGTATACGATCCCTGACTGATCAGGCGAGAGGAAAACTACTTTCACTAATAACTAGATTCAAAATTTGAGTTTTAAATTTGGAAGTAGTAAGTTTTGACACGCACCGATCGAAGGAACGAGTTTTGATTCAGCCTGAGAAGGAATGAAAGAGTTTTGATTGGGACAATCTGCAATAAAAAGGAGACAATACGAACTAGCAGTAACAAAAAAGTACACACTAATTTTTTTTCAACTAGATTCTAGTAAAACGCAACTAGAAAAGGACAACTGACATTCTAGTGAAAAATGTTCGGCTAGTATTCTAGGGAAAATTTTTGTTGATTTTCTAGTAATAATTTACAGAGAATCTAGTATGGTTTACTAGAGTTTCAGGTTAATTGTAAAGCGCAGCTCTGATAATCTAGTAAAATATACACTAGACCTTTAAGTAAGTTTAATATTAGAAACCACAAATCTAGTGAAACAAACGGAAGTAACAGGGAATCGACACTAGATAATTATTAAATGAAGTCTTTGGGCCGCTAGAACTTTATTGTTTGTAAACAGTAATCCAGTAAAACACATTAAATTATCAGTATTACATTAGGATTAGCCACTAGAGAGGAAACCTAGAGTTTATAAACAGACAACCATTGAAATTATGAATCAGTAAAAAAGCGTGTTCTATTATCATAAAAAAAATCATTTTATTTGCACATATGTAAAATACGCAGATACACATAAAATATAAATTAAATTTAAATATAGTAGAGCGTCGATTATCCGAACTAATGTCGACAAGGGGTGGCTCGGATAACCGAAAGTTCGGTTAATCGAGTTTCCATAGAAAAATTTGAGGATTGTCTAAAAGATTGTAAAGTGAAAGTAAAAGCGAGAGCCTGAAAATGTGCCAAACGACTAGCACTGAACAAAAATAAGAAATTCTAAGCAATTGAGTGCTGATGGTGAGAGGTTGCTTCCTTCAGACACTTCATTTGATTCGATACATTTCATTTGAGAAAAACTGAGCCCCCGGTTCGGTTAATCGAGTGTTCGGATAATCGGCGTTCGGATAATCGACGCTCTACAGTACACAATAAATTTTACATTAAATAAAAATAATCACACTTCATTACACTATACACAGTGCACAGGTACATAACAATTATAATTAATACAATCACACACGTCCGAAACACTTTACACACGCGACGAGAATCAAGTTAAAATTTCAGATAAAACTCTGAATGGTAAGAAAAAATCAAATTGATACTCCAGTGAATGTAACTAGAAACTACATTTAAGTCACTGCATTTCTAAAAAATTTCACTGGATTATTAGAGAATCTGCTGTTCACTAGAAAATCAGTAGTAATAAAAACTGGAAAATCAGTGGTGTAGCAAATATAAATTGATTTTCTAGTGTTTTTCAGTTGAAAGCTGTATTTCTAGTTATTTCCAATGTAATGAAAGTGAAAATTTTTTTTTTTTACTAGTTTATCGGTGAAAATATTTACTGGACTTTGTCTAGTTGGAATTTTACTGGGAAAAAAACTTAGTGTGTATAATATAACATATTTATTGTTCAAAAAATAATTATAATATGACAAAAAACCAAATAAACAGCATGATATTCATTAAAGAAGAAAATCAGACAAATTTGAATAACATATTTTAGGTACATTGCTTCCAAAAAAAAATAATACAAAGTTTTTTAGAGATATACCCCAATAGAACCACACCATTGATAAGTGTAAATGGTAGCCGTAATCAGGCGTCATCTTTATAATGGCTTTAAGCAAATTTACGGCTCAGATTTTCAAGGTTTTGCTATCTTGCAAAAGTCAAAAAGTGATGGTTTTGAGTGGCTGGTTCTATAGTCTAATTAAATTTCTTTTAAGGTTTCTGAAAGCTAAACCGGTTAAGGTCAACACTAGGCATTAAGGTTGCTATGGAACATCAGCTTAATCAGGGCGGTCGTCCACCCTTTGTTACTAAAACATAAGATTATTGTCCTCTTTATTTATTAGCGGGAAATGTAGGTTCTTTTCATATTCCACAGTTTAAGCCCCGGTCATCAGCATCAGAGTGAGGATTATAGGATACGTAGTCAAAACCCTTTTTGTACAAAATCAGGATAATATAAATTGACGGTCAAACACAGGCTGGAGTGATTTTCGAAATTTCCCCAACACTGGAACGTCTACAGTTGCCAAATATAGGCTGGTTCTATCCACAGTTAAAGATATTTGTGCAGGGTACTGCCGAAAGGTTGAAGAAAGCATTTTTTTGACAGTTTTTGGGGTTTTTTGAGAAATTTTTTTTTCAAAAAAACCCTTATAAAATCGATTTTGCCTGTCCGTCTGTCCGTCCGTCCGCCCGTCTGTTCACTAAATAACTCGCGAACGGCTCAACCGATTGTCATGAAATTTGGTAGGAATGTGTAGAATGGTTACAGTCTTTGGCACAAATACCTTAGAAGTTGGTAGGAAGAAGATAACAGGGTGTCTCGAACGTTTGAAAAAAGTCAACTTTGTTAGTTTTTATAGGAGATTGACGTATAGATATTTAAATATTAAAATACTAAATTTTAAAGATCTAAACGAGTACATCTCAAATCAGTTAAAATTTTCCAGTTTAGAGTAACGGTAAAAAAGTCATTGGCGTTTAAAGTTAAAGTTCCTTTTCGACCCCCGTTTTTCTAAACCGGAGGGAACGATATGAAACTTTGCACAAAGATTGGTCAGTATAGCCTTATACATATACGTTAAATATTAAGACTGTTGACTTTTGCTAAGGAAAAGTAAATAACAGTAAATTTGTAAAATTTCAATTTGTTCGTGTGTAGCCCCTCTTAAGTTTCCAAATATGAAAATTCTGCTAAGGGTTTTTAGAAAATTACATAGGGAATATGTTTACGAATTTTCATTCGAATAACTGTATCCAAACCGGAAATATACCCAGGTAAGTATTTAGTAAGGGTCCTTCACAATGCAAGGGAAGGCTTTTAAGCATTTCTTCAATGCATATCTTTTAAATTGATGAAACAATAAACATGAAATTTGGTGGAAACACATAAAATGGTAATAGTGTTTGCCACAAATATTTTTGAAGTTTGTAGGACCAAGTTAACAGGGTGTCCCTGAATAGCTGCAAAAGTATCTTTCTGCTCAAAGTCCATCAGAAATCTTAATTCGAAAAATGCCTGTAGATTTGCCTTGGAGTACTTTTATACAAACTGGGTACATAGTAAATCTATTTTTGGATTGGTCTAATTAAAGGTGGAGCATAGGGAATATGAACGCGTTTATTTAGACCAATCAAAACATATACACTCCCAATCAATAGGATAGTTCCACTTGTAAAATGGCTGTATCTCGGTAAGTGATAACGGTATTTTCTTAAAACTTGGTAGCAATTTTTTCAGTATCCAGCTTGTTCTTCGTATAACATATGGTCTCAAATCCGAAGTCCCGTTAGGATTTTCTTACGATAATTCTTAAAAACAGTACAAATAGTGAAGTCAATAGGATAGTTCCAATGGAAATAAAACATCAAATAACGGTACGAAAAGATAATTTTACTTTGAAGAATTTAGGTGGTAATAAGTAGAACTTTATTTAAGTGATTAGAGCTGAAAAAATTAATCTGGGATAGAATCGTATAGATTTTAACGGTAAATTAAATTAATTTCGCCCCAAACTCCTCTAAACGTTATCACAAGATCTTGAGTGTACTTAAACTATCGTCTAGCGGTATAGATCTTCCTTGTCATTCATCCCCCCGCCCACACATTTTTGATGGTATTTTGATCTAGGAAGTATGGGAGGTCTTTCCAAAACCTTGATTAGTTGGTCTTCAAACCAATCTTTTATCAGTCTTGCTCCATGATTGACGCCATTATCTTGTTAAAATCTCAAAGATGTTGCATGGAAAATGTCGGTAATTTTAAGAATTATATTACCCAGAATATTTTTGTAAGAATGGACGTTGTGAATATCCCTAATTTCTACAAGCTCAATAGTTTCACACAGAGATAGTCAACCGCATACATCGACGTTTCTTACTCTGAGTGATGTGTCTACAAAATTAATTTATTTTTGCTCAAATCGTGGTAATAATACCTGAATCCATCTTAATCGACGAGATTCAATCTTTTCCGTCAGTATAAATAACACGTTTGACCAATCCATACAGTTTCTATATTGGGGTTGAGTATCTTGGTATGGAACTATTGAGCTTTTTTAAATTAGAGGTATTCAGAGTACCCAGGCTTTTACAGATATTATTCCTAATGTTTTGCCTAAAACTTCCGACATTTTTCATGCCATTCCTATAAGATTTTAACAAGATAATGACACCAATTATGATGCAAGGCTGATGAAGGATTGATTTCAAGACCAACTAATCAAGGTTATGGAGAGACCTTCATACTTCCTAGATCTAAATATCATCAAAAAAGTGTGGAATGAATGACAAGGAAGATCTATACCGTTAGACGATAGTTTAAGAACACTGAAGCTCTTTGGCGAACGTTGAGAGGAGCTTAATTTGCCGTTAAAACCTAAACAATTCTATCCCCGATTAACTTTTTGAGCTCGAATTACTTAAATAAGGTTCTACTTATTACCAGCTACATTTTTCGAAGTAAAATTATCCTTTGGTACCGTTATTTGATGATTTATTTCCACTGGAACTATCCTATTGACTTCACCGTTTGTACTGTTTTTAAGAATTCTCATAATAAAATCCTAACGGGACTCCGGATTTGAGACCTTCGATTATTGAAAGAACAAGCAGGCTACTGAAAATATTGTCACCAAGTTTGAAGAAAATACCGTTATCACTTACCGAGATACAGCCATTTTTCAAGTGGAACTATCCTATTGATTGGGAGTGTATTTACAGGAAGCATTTCATTAATGTTGTGAACAATTCTTATTTATTGCTTATCAAATATATGTACAAAAAATATTCACTATGCATTAAAATTCTAAAAAACCCTCGTATTGTGGGCGCAGCCCTCTGTACGCCGGTATTTTTAAAACTTGGCCCGTGTACGTATGTAGGACTATTCTTGATGTCGTGCGATTCTGTTTCTGTTTAGAAAAAATAGAAGACAGTTTTAAAAAGCACAAAACTCACAAGTTTACCCTTCCTTGGATAAATCAACTATGGGGTTTCACCCCTGCTCGCCAACCCCCGGGGGCGAAGCTAATTTCAGGCGCGGCCGAAATTTGGATACCCTTCGCACTCCTTGGCCTAAAACTTTTTTCGCGCGTACATATGACTTGTATTTAATCCCCTTCCTCATTCTCTTTACTTTTTTTTTTTAAATAAGTGGGCAAATAAAAATATTTACTCAGAAAATTTTATTGGGGTTGCGGGAGCATGACCCCACAGCACCATTCCATTCGGTTTGAACTTTTTTGTTGCTTTGATAAGGACACATTAATTCAAGGTTTTGTGAAATTGGTGTAAAAAAATGTTTCTTAGAAGAACCAATATGGGGGGTTTGGTTTGTATGGCCACCCCATGGCCCCATGGCTTCATGGTCAGATTTGATCAATTCTTAGATATGTTTTGTGCCACCAAAAGAAACACGTTTGTGTGTAATTTGGTTGAAATTGGTGCACAAAAAAAAAAGTTTTTCTTAGAAGAACCTAATTTGGGGGGTTAGGTTTGTATGGCAGCCCCATGACCCCAATCTCCGATTTGATCTATTTTTAGATATGTTTTGTGTCATGAAGAGAAACACATTTGTGTGAAATTTGGTTGAATTTGGTGCACAAATAAAAAAGTTTTTTTTTTTTAAAAGAACCTAATCTGGGGTTTTTGAGTTTGTATGGCAGCCCCATGACCCCATGGTCCGATTTGATCAATTCTTAGATATGTTTTGTGTAATCAAGAGACACACGTTTGTGTGTAATTTTGTTGAAATTGGTGTACAAATAAAAATTGGGGGGCTAGGTTTGTATGGTGATTCAAACATATGTACAAACAGCCTGCAACAATAATAAGCACGTGTGGAAAATTTCAGCTCTGTAGCTTTTATAGTGGCCGAGAAAAACGCGCTGCAACAGACGGACAGACAGACGGACATCGTTCAATCGACTCATATCGGCATGCTGATCATATATGTAGGTATACTTTTTATATGGTCGGAGATATAGCCTTTCACTCTATGAGCAAAGGGTATAAAAATATATCCTCTCATAATTACTTTTACAATGAGTATTCGCTATGGTTTTGTCTGAAAAACAACGACGGTACCTTATTTTTTATGGAAAATATATTAAACACAAGATCACTTCATTTTAGTCCAGAAGTAGTGAATGGGGTGCTCATTGAAATATTAGCCCCGGGCTCCAAGAAACCTAAACCTGTTTGCTATGTACTATGTTCACAATCCAGTCACAATTGAATGAATCCAGTCACAATTGAATGAATTAGGCAAATATTGCTTGACATTTGTCCAGACAAAATGGTTAGCTCAATATATTCTTACACTGCTTAACATAATAAATTACCTCGGATTTAAACTTGTAAATTGTGTCTTTTACCCGAAAGTACTTATATGGTGACAGGGTCAAGGTGTTAATTCTGTGGACTTTAAGTATATTGTTTGCATAACGATGTACTTAATTTGCTTGCGGATTTGACTTACATTTTTATTTCATGCAATTCTATTAAATAAATTACATATATATGTATGTTGGCGTTACCCACTATTTAGTTACTCAAGAATTTATTGATCTCTTATATATCTGCACTCCCAAAAAATATATTTTGCACATATTTCTGATTAGCCGCAGCAAACCCGCACAAAGAAGCTCGTAAAATGTGTTGATCGGGCGAAAATTCATTACCATTTTATTCAAATTGACGTCATTTAAATTTTGGTTTTAATTTCCATTTACTTAACTTCTGTCGTGTTAGTACAACGAAACGTATTCTTCTGTGTTTAATTTAGCTTTAAACATATCAAATGTATACAGCGAACAATAATTTAAATTATGCGTGTTTTACGTCGGCACGAAAAAGGAAAAAAAATCTAAAAAAAAACACGAACAGGAACGCTATGAAGCAGTAATGAAAAAGAAAAGATATTTGGAAAAACTGAACACTTTCGTGTTTTACTTTTTGTTGTGGCTTCTGATAACATGGGTATTGGGTTTCTGATTGATATTGTTAAGCAAACTTCAACAAATGTGAATCTGAATCTTTGTGATACTGATAAGAATTTACGCCAATATGTTTACCATAATTGTACAATATCGATTGGATATTTTTTAATCATCCAGAATTTCAAAAGAGTAAATAATGTACGATAGTAGTTAAAGAAACTTTCAATCCTCAGTACGCCTGACTATTCAATTTAAGCTGAAATTTAACAGACATATCCAACTTGATCCAATGATAAACGATTAACTTTTTCTGTGCTGTGGCTGTCATAAGGTCCGAGAAAAAGGTTTGACTATAGACAGATAGATTTGTTTGTTGCTCTATCTCAGCATCTCTTATAGCTCAACTAACAAATGATAGTTCGACGCTGATCACTGATCAATGCAACTTATTTTATGGTTTTAGATTGCGGGAATGTATCTGTATGCACTTACCTATAACTATCATTACAAAAACAGCAATTAGGTACTGTTTATCAAGTTCTGAGCAATTTAGGTATATGAAACGGTTTGAAATCTGATATCCCAACCAACTGTAAAAATATACTGAAATAAAAGCGCGAAGATGCTGTCTACAGTCTTGTCTACCATTGCGACTAAACTTAACGTTTTTTTTTATATTTCTCCCTATTTACAAACACAAAGAATGGCATTTTGTATACGTTGTTATCAGCAAAACATAAGTTATTGGATCCATTGTTTCTAGTACCGCATAAACATATTACGCAGGTTCAATGCATCATCGCCAAGAAACCGCAACCTTTTTATGTTCAACATGAATAATCAGTTAGGTTTACATGAACGTATTAAATAACGACGAGACACAGTCACCAATGGTGCTCTCTAAAACAAAAATACAAAAATGATCCTAGCCTTACGCGACTAATATTATGCACGTCCTTATGAAACCATGTTGCCTCGAGTACTCATAGTATCGACATGAGAAACTCATGTCATTCCGCCATTTATAATAATATGACATGAAAAATATCCCCGTTGACATGGTTAACCTCATCGGCCAGTCTCAAATTACATTAAATGAATTCGTCTGATTAAAAACGTTCCGAACTCTTATATTCTCCCCATATAAATGTATGATTATATTCGTATTCCATTCCTGTAACAACGGTCTCAAACTCTTCCGCATGAACAATTTTCTGCGTTGATTCCTGGACGATGACGATGGTTTGGCCGCTATGGCTGACCATCAGAAATGGGCCAGAAATTCTATGGGATAAATATTTTCGTTAAGCATGAAATCATATCTCGGCGGTCATATAGATGGAATGGAATGGAATCGTCCGCCGAGTGACCACTAGTGCAGAATAATGACAATTAAAGGTGACAGTGTTTGACAGTCAAAGTTATTTCGTCGACCTTATTTTGTGCAAATGCATTTAACTGATTTTTTTGCTAATGAAAACAGCAGGTATTAATAGCAGTTGTTTATAAAGAGGACAAAAGACAATTTTTTATATGTATGTCGCAGACATATTTTGATTTTATTTGGGTATCGCCTTTTTTTGGGAGGGAAATGGCGCTTTAGTTATACTCGTATTAAAATAATAGGGCAAGCCCCTATGAATAATGCCAAATGGCATGTGGTTGACTGAAAATAAAAACCACATGGGGTCTTTATCTCATTAAGTTGTGAGTACTTAAGTTAATTGTGTAGAAAAATGGGTCCTATTGTTCATGTTTGCGATGTAGTATTAGAATTGAAAAACATACCTGTATGTATTAGAATCTACAGTCTATGTATAATCAGATAAGTCTGCGGAAAATTATATCAAATTAATGTAAATACTATAACTATACCATAATTATCCAGATGAAGATTAAAAAATTACCTTTTCATGGCCGCTGGAAAAACATTTGTCTCATATCCGCGAAAAATGTTTCTTTAACAAAAATGTCAATACAGTTCAAATTATGTCCAAAAGAACCAGGGTGGTTATCGTGATTTTTTCGGTCAACATAATCGACCAAATAACGGACTTCTTGTGGCCAGAAATCGAGGATATGGACCTGGACGATATGTGGAGCTAAGGAGCTAAAGGATGAGATAATTTGGCACATTAACGGCATAGAACCTCAATTATGCCTCAGCGTCATCAAAAATTTGGAGCGTCGGGTGGAGGTGTGCCGCCGAGGTCGCGGCGGCCATTTGGTCCATATTTTGTTCCATACATAATTGAACCATCCAATGGCGCCGTAACAGGGGGCAGTGGGGGCAACTGCCTCTGCCCCCTCAATATTTTGGCTAAAGGGGCAATTAGTACTACATATATTGCATATGTACATACCTGCCCTGTGGCATGGGTTAAGAATTGTGCCACCGCTTTCCCCGGCGGGCGTGTCGTAGAAGGCGACTAAAGAGGCAGGGGAGAATAAAACTCTCCTGGGTCTCTAATCTTTAATCTATATAATTGCGCGCGACATTGATTGCGTTCAATTGTATACATATGTACGAAGCTTAATAAAAATTGACCCCTGTGGTGTTGGGGTTAGAATTATGCCACAGCGTTCCCGGCTTGTCGTAGAAGGCGACTTGAGGGATAGGGTATGTAGGCTTGTAACTTGCATACCTGAAACTAAACTACACTCGAAACATTAAACGAGCCTCGGATACCACGGACTGATTTACCGGCAACGACCTTTGGCTACAAACAACGGACTACGATTGGTTTTTGGAACGTTCGAAGGATGTGGGGCGAGTGCAGTAGTACAAGACTTACGGAAGTCGAACGGGAAATGACCGCATATAGAATTTCGATATTAGGACTGAGCGAAACAAGATGGACCGGATCGGGAACGACCTTATCACCTAGTTCCCAAACTGTGCTGCTTTACTCTGGTAGTGAACTTGAAGCCACACCCAGAATGGCTGGAGTTGGCATCCTTTTGAACAAGGAAGCTCGCCAATCTCTTATAGATTAGAGGCCTAATTCCGACCGAATAATAACTGCCAGATTCAAGTCCAGAGTAAGAAACATTACCATAATTCAGTGCTACGCCCCAACTGAGTCAGCCGACCAGCATGCTAAGGACGCCTTTTACCACCTGCTTGGCGACACCTTTGACAAGGCTCCTAGAGGTGACATAAAAATTTTTATGGGTGACATAAAAATTTTTATGACAATGTTGGATTGGAACATCTAATGGGCAATCATGGTCTGGGTGTTAGGAACGACAATGGTGAGTTGTTCGTAGAGTTCTGTAACTCTCGTCAACTTGTCATTGGCGGCACCCTGTTCAAACACAAACCTTGCCATTTAGCAACCTGGATATCTCCAGATGGCCGAACAGAGAACCAGATTGACCATATAGCCATCCCCAAAACATGGAGAAATTGTCTCATGGACGTCAGGGCTACGCGTGGTGCTGATGTAGGCAGCGATCACCAACTTGTCATCGCAAAAATTCGCTTGCGGACCGCTGCTTTTCGTCGCACACAAAATGAGCGTGTATCGCCACGATTCAATGTGCAAAAACTTAAAGATCCATCAACAATACGTGCAGTTTCTAGCGCATTGCACGAGATAGCTTATGCACAAACGCCAGATACTCCTTCATCAATTGATGATAGATGGAACATTGTGAAGGACGCTTTTATATCGTGTGGCGAAACATTTGTGGGCATGGGCAGACTTCAGCGAGGTAGGAGACCATTTATCAGCGACGATACTTCTCGTAAATCTATTTTTGGATTGGTCCAAATAAACACTTTTTAATTAGACCAATCCAAAAATAGATTTATTATGTATCATGGCTAAACATATTAACTGGATTTATTAGCTGTAACTCCGTTACGATTACTGCAAACTGGAAAAAAGCGACTGATATGAAATGCACCCATCGAGTTCTTTGATTTCAGTACCCATACGTCCATGTCCGATAAAAACTAAAAAAGTTTTCAAATCTCCGGGACACCCTGTTAGCTTTGTCCTACCAACGTCTAAGTATTTCGTGCTAAAGACTGTTGTAATTCTACACATTCCTCCCAAATTTCATTACGATCAGTTAGTGAACAAATTTTTTAATCTCTGGGACACCCTGTTATCTTTGCCCTACCAACTTCTAAGTATTTCGTGCCAAAGACTGTTACCATTCTACACATTCCTACCAAATTTCATGACGATCCATTAAGCCGTTCGCGAGTTATTTAGTGAACAAATTTTCAAATGTCCGGGACACCCTGTTATTTTTGTCCTACCAACTTTTAAGTATTTCGTGCCAAAGACTGTTAACATTCTACACATTCCTACCAAATTTCATGACGATCGGTTAAGCCGTTCACGAGTTATTTAGTGAACAGACGGACGGACAGACGGACAAGCTAACCATCTACAGGTATACCGTCAGGGGAGCACCTAGCCTTTCGGCCTTTATCTCCCGGTCCCGCTAAAAAGTTTGGACCTTCGGCTTTTTACTGACAAGGTGTTGTTGTCAGACGGAGATTTCTCCATCAGGCGCATGCACACACCATCCGGAATCCAACCCCGGGATTGCATCACTAGCTGGATGACTTGGGTAACAACCTCCAGCCACTACGAGTCCAACACCTTGATGGGCAAGGACCATGGTCCCCTGGGCACACCCATCCCCGTAGTACACTATTCGCTATGGACTTCTCCATAGCAGGTGTGATCCTCCTTCGGCCCCCTATTGGTTAAGCCTTACGTCGAATTCGGGCATGCACACCCCAGGCTCGTTGGACCTGTGACTCCGCGTCTGTGCAGACAACGAAGCGCTGCTTTTCACATCCAGGCGGCCCCTTCAGTTTACTAGTCAGCAATGCGACTCAGGCAGTGTGGTCATCAATCCACAAACTAGCTAGATATAGGCGCGTAGGCATTTTCCACCAAGGCCGTTCTCCCTAGCTAGCCCCTTCTTGACTCGGGTCATGCGGAGCCGTCACCTCCGAAGCTCACACGACTTCCGTATGATGCACCCCCCCACCAGGGGACATCAAAATCGTGCTAGGCCTTTAGTGCTTCCCTCCCGCAAACTATGGGGGGAGGTAGGCACGCCAAGAGCCACCCGTGCATAACTCAGGAGCACGGGACCGTTAACGCCCGAATGGTCTTTGTACAGATCCTCGCCATGGCGTATCAACTGTACCAGGGGCCCCCTTGCGCTACTAGGTCCGTGGTGTCGTAAGTCACCAAAGATCCCTGTCCGACTACAAACAGCCTTCCAAGCTGAGTGTCACACGGACACAGACCCCCCTGCGGGGCGGACAGACGGACAGACGGACGGACAAAATCGATTTCATAAGGGTTTTTTGAAAAATCTAAAAAACCCTAAAAACTTAGGATTTCAAACCAAAGGATATGCCAACATACACAAAAACTGAATTTGAACTCCGGTACGGTACGAAAAATTCATGATGGGAAAATGTCTCCATTGCGCCCTTTGCTTTATGGGACACGCCTCTCCATAATGAGCAAAAATAGCAGCGAAAATAGGCCTGTCTCTAAAAAAATATGAAAACAAAAACATTAAATTGCGAGATTTTGGAAAAGTTTGATCTAAAAACATAAAAGTACGAAATTTTTGAAAATTTCGATTTCAAAATATAAAACTGCGGCATTCGAAATACGTTCAAATTTTATTCTTTCTTTTTAATACCTAGTTGTCAAATTGCAGGGGACTTGAAGAAAACGGTGGTGCACGAGATGAGAAGTTTCTGTAAAAAAAGGCGATTTCGTGCCTTTTTTCTTGTTTGTTCAATAAACTCATAATCTTAGCATGTAGATTTGTATATGCCTACAACTTATGCAGAATAAAGCCCCCCATAGCGAAAGGGTTACACAAGTTTACCTCACATACAAAGACCTGTCCACTGACTTCAAAACAGTGGAAACACAAAAGATCCCTTTGGTTCATTTCATTCATTTGTATATCACCCACCCCGCAGCATGAAAATGTTCATTTATGTTTATCCTTATTGATATTCTCATGGCAAGCTATTCAGAAGTACAAGAAGGAATATTGTACTAACATAAAGTTGTTAGGTTATCTAGAATATGGGACCATCGTTTTATTTTTATCGTGTTCGCAAGAAGTCAACTCGCGCAACTGGACGCCTTGATCATCCTTCGTGTATGGCGCGCACTCTATGGAGGAGTATATGTTTACAGCTGCTTGTTCCGCGAGTCATCGATAAGAAGAAAAGGACAAATAAGAAACTGCATGTTTATGCGTGTATGTTCATTTTGTTAGGGCCTTCTGCAGATTATTATTATATGATTATGCGACCGGCAAGACACAGTGATGGAGACATAAATTCGCAAGGTTGTTCCAATGATTGCGACAATACGAGTACATTATAATGTATTCATGTCGCGCTCTTGTCCACACGCCAGATTCTTATGATATATGAGCCACCAGAAGTCCATTTGCTTGGAAGTTTATAATAATTTAAAATTCAATGTTTGATTTTATCGTTCATTTTAGAACGGGGGTATAAATCATAAATTTATGAAAATTTATTGGTTTAAAATAATTGTATGAAGTATAGTATGAAGATTGTACACAAAACAGACCTAAGGATACAAACTATTGTGATAATGCATAATGATAGCTCACATAATTCGTTTCATAATTAAATACATATGAATTAAGTTAATAATTAAGAAATAATTTGTATACTATTACAATCAGCACAAATATTAGTCTAATATATGAACGTGAAGGATGAGGAATGAGAATGTGGCTGAATAAGCCACATTGCTTTACCTAATATTCATATAAAAGCAGTTCAATATGTTCAAATTGGAAAACTGAAGAATTAAATCGATACCACGAAATTGCATGCATATTTCCTCCATTGTAACTTATTATTAAATTTCCATTAACACAATGCGGCTCATTTAAAATCAGCATCCACGATTGTTAAGAGTTGACTTTGTAATTCAACATCAATCACATGAAAAAGCCTCACAAGGCGTGTGAAATGAACTGTGTAAGACCCATACCCGCGTATATTGGGTAGCCGCCGGCCGTACCGCACTTGAACAACCCTTCCACATCGTAAATCTGCTACTAAATATGACAGATGAGCTGACGCTAATAACACTGTACAAATGCTAATATCTCGCGTGCATTCACCAGAACCATGTTCGTCTTCAAGATATGACACTTTTTTCCCTAAAATCCCTATACGCAAATGAGGGATGAATTTCGTTGTTTTCCGCGTGACAGTGTCGACATTGATGCACAGATGTTGCTGTTTCAGCTTGTTAAACAATTTTCGAGAAGAGTTAAAAAGTTCGTTGAAAACAAAATCGCGCCTGAATTTGACAAGTTCATGATGGATTACCCTTTCCGAGTGATGATACTCTCAATGGTCTATGGGAAGCACGAGACCAAAAATATGAAATAAGTCTGGCTATGGTTCACTCCTTCCTTCATTACTTACACTTCATTTGCATAGTATCCGCATGTACGTGCTATGTTTGTCTCACAGAGTGACGTGCTCATGTTTCAAGATGTATTGCTAATCAGAATGCAAAAAATAGGAATTAATTCTGCCGAACAAATAGTATAAGAATCGTTGGGGAGATTAACGGGTTAGGCATGCATAGGTAATCGCTCACGACACGCACGCATCAATATCAACCGATTTGCAATTTACTAGTTTCTTTCGGACGCTATCCTAAAAAACGGATGGAATTTCCTCCATCAGTTACATGTGTTGCATCGTCGCCAAAATGTATGGTGAATGTAGCCGAGCACACATCTTCCTGGATGAGTGAATAATTGATGATGTGTGTCACAAATGCATGAAAAAAAATCGTCAAAAAAGTTTTTAGTTTTGGCAATTAGAAACCCATTCATCATGCGATGCATATGCATAGAGCACAATCATGTTGAATGATCGTTATTAAAAAAAATAATTTTAATATACAAAGGAGTAGTTAGGAAATAAATTAATAATTGAAAAATATTAAAAAATAGTACTACAGGTGAAATGCTATTCCAATTTGGCAGCTAAATTTTGATTGATTAGTAAATCTCGAAATTATATGAGTTGTAGGATAGCTCAAATTATATCAGCCACCATCTATACAAGCTTCACTCAGATGTTAAACGAGTATCCATTTATGGGGAAATGTTTAACCTTCATCATCATCATCAATGTGGCACGATAGCCCGACGTCGGGCTTTGGCCGCCTGAATTGTGGACCTCCAATTGTCGCGTTTACGTGATCTTGTCCTCCAGTTTCGGAAGCCCAGCAGATGGTGGGCGTCTTCACCTACGGAGTTCTCCCAGCGAGCTCTCGGTCGTCCACGCAACCTCGCTCCGTCAATTCGTTGTGCGTTCATCACTTTCTTTGGCATGCGATTATCGTCCATCCGTTGTACATGCCCCGCCCATTGCAAACGTTGAAGCTTCACGATTTTCGATACTTCCAGCTCATCGTACAATTGATACAACTCATGGTTGTACCGGATACGCCATTGGTCTCGCTCGCGAACGGCCCTGAAAATTCGCCGAAGGACCTTTCGTTCGAATCGGTCTAGCAAAATTTCGGAGGCTTGGGTGAGGGTCCATGTTTCGCAGCCATAACATAGCACGGGTCGGATGATCGTTTTGTACACGCGGAGCTTCGTGTTCCTGTGCGCAAGTTTCGAATTAATTATAGGGAGGACCGAGAAATATGTCTTATTGGCTAGTTGTATCCGTCGCTTAATTTCGTCGGTTTCGTTGGCGTCCTTTGATAAGTTACAACCCACAAATAAAAAAAGACAAAGACACAAATTTGAAGTTGTCTACATACTCGATATGAAGGTTTCCCACTGTGATGCTTGAATTTGCTGGCGTCCTTGTTTTCGATTGCATCATGGCCTTTGCTTTGCTTTCGTTGATATGTAGTCCAACTTCCTTTGCGGCGTTATTGAGATTATGCAGAAGGCTTTCTGCACCACAAAATCTTCGAGACATGATATTGATGTCGTCAGCGTACGCTACTTATTGAATCCACTTGATGAGTAGCGTTCCGCTGCTGTCCATATTCATGGCTCGAATATACTCCAAAGCTTGAGTCCAGTACGAGTTTCAAATAGGTCAACGAGTCGGTTCTGCACCTGACCTGTTTAACCTTAATTTTTTTATATTTTGGAAAAAAAAATATTTTTTTATTTTGTATCTACTTGCGTTGACAAATATTATTTGTTTGAAACAAAGTCCGAGAGTTTTCCGATCACCATCACCAACTACTGCACCAATATTGAAACTCTGTCCTGATAACTATCGCATCGAATCACTTCAAATCGGACTTAGCAATTTGCACCAAATACCATATACTCTTTAACGCTCTATTCACAAAGGCATACTTCAACGTTTCAATGCAAATCCATAATTCTTCGTAATTTATATACCGCCGGTTGTTGTACAGAACGATCCCATAAAGGACGTTTCACTTATGCAGATACCGCCATTGCTTTCTACGCTACTGACCGTATAATATTCCCGCGTGATGGAGACCCGACGCACCAGGATCACAAGGGCATTCTTTTAACATCGACACTTTACTTAATTTATATCTCTTGCGGCTTCCAATCGTGAATATTGCGTTTGCCAATTTGTTTTTATTTTTAATGAATCGCGAGATACGTTTTAACTGATGCTCTGCCTTTTCAAAGTTATCCTGCATATCAGCCTATCCCTATATGCATCCAACCAAAATACTCGTCGTATGCTCCAGATTGCGAAACGAGTTAAATTTCAAACACTTTACAAGCATTCAAATTCAAAGGATATACAAACTTATGCAAGTGTGTAGATATTTTTCTTGTGTCGATATGCCCCAATGATATAGAAAGTCCAAATCAATGTGCCTGGTTATATGGAGTTTTAGTATCCTGATCTGTATACAGATACCCGTAAGTGTATGTACAACATCCACGGTGTTGCAGTTACGAATTCATTGATGCAGAAAATCGGGACCCAATAATCTCAGACTGTGTGCACTTTCGTTTGTTTTTAACACTTCTTTCTGATGGTCTCGTGTACATTCAGTTTGCTCATTGGTTTCTTTTACGTATATAGGTACGACACGGTTAGCTAGCGGACGGGGCGCCGATAGTCTTCGTCCTCTACGTACATATATTCAGAGTATGAAGATCGATGTTTAGGATAAGAAAATGTTCGAAATGATCTTTCATTGCGGAACAGCACGACAGCAAAAACATAAACTACCATTGAAAAATTCAAGAGGATAGAACGTGCGCTCACAGTTTAAAACAGACAGACAGACATATTCTGGCGCCTAAAATGAAAATCTCGATATGTCGACTTTAAGTATATTTTTTGTTTCCTTGATAGCATGTATACTTATATTGCGGCTCCAAATTACTGACGTACTGGCATACAGGGATTGAGTTGATATACCTATAACAAACATTTTCTGCAAACGTCTGTTGCTCTGTTATATTGGATACCACAATACCTTCGAGTTAGTTTTTTTTTTCTCTAAAAAAAAAATCTATTTTAGATTTACTTATTGTTGATCAAAATAATAATCAAATTTTAGGCCTGCCTGTATTCTGTATAAACAAAACAATAGCCAAACATTGAAAAAAAAATCAGCAATGCTGGATTTTGGATATATCATTGGGATAATAATTAACGACAGTTTACAACCAAATCATGCAGTCTTGAAAACTTTGTGCTAACTGAGAGGGTCGTCAAAAATGTCGTTATTTTTTACTTTTTTTCGGTTGTTCCATAATATTACGAAAAAGTATAATTTAAACTTAATGTATCTGATGATATTAGGAAGAACAAGATATTTATCAAAGTTTAAGCTTTAAATTAGTTCTGTAGAGTTAAAAGGTCCCAAGACACGGCTCTTCAAAGATATATCTTTTAAGCAAGAAAAAAAAAGTAAAAGTTCGCATAACCTAGTGGCGAACCAGTGGCGAAATTGGATGGCTTGACGTACCCGACTTACATATGTAAAAAGGAGGCGACCAATACGATTTTACGTATTTCTCTACGACATTATTCGTAAAAATCAACAAAAAATTTTATAAAACTATGTTTTGTTTAAAAAATAAAAAAAATTGATTTTATATCGTTTTATAACCGCCATCTCAGCTATATTCACATCAAAGAAATCCATTGGTTCTTTACGAGAGAGGGTCCTGTCACAGCGCTGCCACTGTCTGTCTCACCTCAGAAGGCGAGGTTAATGTGTGCTTGTGTGGCATATTCCCTATCCGCGTTTTGCTTATCATAAACGATATCGTGGACGTCCGGGAAAATCAGGAGCTTTACAAAGTCTAATTATTTTCGAAAGTATAGAAAAGTCCAAGTTTCGGACATTAATATGAATTTGAGAAAAAAATCTTGCCCCCTCCCTAAAAAAATCTTTCTGGCGCCACTATATTGAGACAAAGCTAAGGTTATGTAACAAGAAAATAGGTATGTTCATTTGAAACTCCTAACCACTTTGCCATCTTAAATTGTTTTTTTTTTTTTGATACACAAACTCAGAGAAAGGATTACTGATTTGTTCGGCACAAGTGAAAAATGAAAGTTTTTTGAAGGGGCGAATTACTAAGATCCCAAGAAAATGGAATGGATTGATTTAATAACTCCAAATCTATATTAGGTAGAATTGCGAAATAAGATGGCTTTCACAGCCAAAACATTTACCTAAAAATAAAGTAATCCGCACTTAAATCGGTTAAGTTTTTAAAGAGCTTGAAAGTCAATTTTTTTTGTGAGCCAACAACATTTTTTTCTATATCAATTTTCTCTAACCATGCTACCATGGTTAGTTGCTTGTACAATTCTTTAAAAAATTGGCCCATAGTCTCCCGATCATATATATTTCTAACATAATTTTAGTCTTATGTTTTTGATTATTCACTGGTTCCTTATTATTGTTTTGTTGTGATTTTTCACTTTATCCAGCTTGGTGGTTATTTATTAATGAAAACAGCTTAGTTTTCCATTTTAAAATTTGCGACGTTTCGCTGATATTTATTCAGCATCTTCAGGCTTCTTATTCTATGGTATCCCTAACAGTACATTATATCACAGTTTATTTGTTTACCATTAATTGTATAACACGTATAATAAATAATTAACTATTACAATATAATAAATAATTAACTATTACAATATTAATAAAATTTAGCTTTATCATCGTCTCTATGATGTTTGTCAATTAGGTTATCTGTCAGGTAACAATAAAATTGACAGATAACCTAATTGACAAACATCATAGAGACGATGATAAAGCTAAAAGTAACCCTGGTTTTCTGCACTTAAGGCATTAAAACTGTTAGAAATATTGGAGCTAGGATAAAATGATGTAAAACAGATATTTTAGGGAGACCATGCACCAATCGTACAAGCAACTTACCTCCGTAGAAATTGGATAAAATTGGGATGAAAAAAAATATTTGACTTTGAGTGGCAGCAGTGGCGTGCAGTGTCATATATCAATGGGGATGCGGCGGAAAGAGAATAACACAAATGTACATAACATTTCAAAATGTCGCCATGGAGCGGTGTAAGGAACGAGGCAAGGAAGAAGAAGTTTATTTGATCATGCAACAAAGGTTAGAAATTAATTTAAGAAAGTCTTTTAAGAAAAGGTTCCTTATTGGCCACAAAAATCGAAATAAAAATAAGGTCCACTACAAACGTTAGTAAAATAAATTAAAAAACATCGCGTTTTGATCGCGCTTGATGTGCACATCAAGCTTTGCTGATGATGGTTGTCCTATTGTAACAACCGAAATGCATTCATAATAAATTATATAAAAATAAGTGAATCGCGATGTTTTTTAATTTATTTTAGTTAACGTTGGAGTGGACCTTATTTTTATTTCGATTTTTGTGGCCAATAAGGAGCTCTTTCGTTTTTATTCAGTGATTAAAAACTAAATAACTTCCTATCTAGAAATTAATTGCTGGTTCAATGATCGAATAATTTCTGCTATCTGACTTCCTCGTTTCTTCGATGTAATCCGATTTAATTATTTTTTTTCGGATGCAAGTGATCCATAATAAAATGCTTACACGAATAAAACAGCATTATGTAGCTATGTAGCAATAATGATCATTTGTTTTCTATGAAAATGGATAACATATAACTCGGTCATAAAAGTTAGCAGTTCCAGAACTTTTTAAGTAACAAGTTTATTTCAATGAATCTACATAAAAAATAAAAGTTTAAACAGAACTCTCTGGAAGCAATATTTCCTAAGTACAGTCTTTTTCTGAGATGCTATAACTTTTTTTAATTATAAAAGTTGATTTTTTAATGCAATAAATATTGAAAATATTAAATTTGCAAAATAAAACTTTAAATGAAAACAAGCTTAAAATTTAATAAAATATTGCTACAGTTCTTCACTGTAAAGCAACTAATTCAAACATTTATCACTGAACCTAAACCTTGAACGTACATTATGAACTGAACTTTCATCTTACTTACAGATTTCACCACGAGCGGTTCCCTTCAGCATTTTTCACCTTTTTTTAATGCTGATATTTGTTGATTACAACATTATTACAACTGCAAACGCCTTTTTGTCTTGCTGAAATGCTTACATTCGTTCTCCATGCGCATCCACCGCATCTATGAACTGCACGCCTAGGGTGGCCAGATGCCCCGTTTTTTACGGGTTACCCCGTTTTTTCGGGCACAGAAAGTCGAAAAACCCGTAATCCAAAAAATAAAATACGGGCAAACAATGGATGATTCAAGGAAAAAACTCCATCAAAGGGTTAGAGACAACTTTGCATTAAAGTCAACCAAATACTTCGAAATTTGCCGGGAAGCGAAAGTGACGTAATCAAGTTAACACTGTTAACATATAGTACACACATGAATGCGTTGCAGTATTTGGAATCAGGATTTGATTTTGCCGAACACACTTACCTGTACTGTTTGCAACCCAGGGGCGGCGCATAAGGGCCCGCAGGGCCCGCGTGGCGGGGGGGCCCACGAGATTTAGGGGCCCAAAGCCACATGAACAGTTTGTCGAACCATAAAACATCTGCGAAAAAAAAAACAATAATTCGACGTAGATGTTTTTGGTAGACAAGAAGGGATATACACTTTTCTAAGTCAAAGCAAATGCTAAATTTATTGTTCCTCTCTCATCAGGTTCTTTAGAGAAACAAATTTAATACTGTCCTAAAATCTTTGAAAGTTCATGAGACACTCCGGATTCTCAAATTTGCTTTGCATGCCTGCACTATTTGCTGTATTGTAGCCGTGGTTTGTAACCGACCCACCCTTTTCCTCTCGAAGCACGAAATGCGCAAAAAGATTCTTTAGGTTGCTCTGCAAATAAACTCTTACAACAAAAATCTTAAAACATTTTTGGTGATATGTAGTACCTTTTGTAAACTTTCGGAGTAAATTCCAATCCACTTTGTCATGAACTGTTAAACACGAACAAAATAGTTTGAGAGTGGTACTAAACTTAGTTAAAACTAGTTAGTACGGCCTGTATATGTCATTGAAGACTATAAAATATTTTATCTTGCTTGCGGTATATACGCGGTCATTATGGCTGTGATGCGGAGACCACATTTGGTTTGAAAAGAGTTTAGCCAAGATTATGTATTGAATTTAATATTATGTACAAACGTTCTTAAAATTTAAAGATTTAAATTAGAGCACACTTAAATTTAAAGCTGAAACAAGAAATAGAGTATGTATATCCATTTTTTGGATTCTTCGTTGTGTCAAATTCAAACATTTTCTTCGATTTTGACAAAACGAAAAAAAAATGTATTCGGATTGACTGTGTGTGTGCAGCATTAGGGTAGGAACGCCCTTCGTCTCCAATGGAAAATAACTGTGCCTGATGATTGAAAAGTGTGGATCGACCTTAAAGAGTGCTTTCGATTGATTTTACTCTGCTTTTTTTCTCAGTGTAGTGGGGGCCCACTCAAAAAATTGGCGGGTGGGCCCCGAGTGAAGTTGTTCCGCCACAGTTGCAACCCTTAAATTTGCAGCACGAACTGAAATTTGAGCAACTGGAGAGAATAGTAGAATGTCTAAACATAACTACGGTCAACTTGATGAGCTTTATGATGAATTTTGTGTAATTTCGCCCCGAATTAATAAATATGTTCAAGAGATGAAGAGATGCCGATGAAGTGATAAGCCCTAACTCATGGGCAAAATTATTTACAGCTGTCAATAATAGCAAAATATGATTCGAATTTTAAAACTGGTCTTTTCTATCCTGGTAGCGTATTTAGGAACCTTTGATCAGTTCGTCCCAACGCAGGTGACGAAATCGATCAGCTTTTCTAGTGGCTAAGTACCAAAACACCTTATCGATTTTGTCCCCTGAAAGTGCGGACGAGCTCGCATAGGATTTCATTACATTTTATGAACCCTTGTTCAGCTCGAACGAGTTTTTGGCTGTTTTCGACGTAAAATATACTCGAAACCCTATACACTCGTTCACTATCGGTGGACGAAATCGATAAGGGTTTTGGGTAATTTTGGCACTAGGAAGCTAATCGATTTCGTCCCCAAGCAGGTGACGAACTGAACAAGGTTTCATAAATACGCGTCCCGGAAATAGTTCTCCGTCCCGGCAGAATACTCTCGCTTTTCGGTAAGGCATGAACGGATAGCCGGAACCGACTAAATATGTATTCACACTATAAAGGCTAACCCTCAAATAAAATGCATTTTTAAAAAGAAATTGAAAGATTTCTATAACTTTTTATTTCAAAATTAAGAGTTATTATCTCTATGAGACTATGCTATCAAATAAGAAATATTGTTACAAAAAAAGGCATATCGGCATAATAATAGTTTTTTTTTAAATTTTTGCCCCGTAAAAAAATATAAAACCCGTATTTTATACGCTAGTGACCCGTAAATCGAAGGCAGGCAGGTGGTCACCCTATGCACGCCACTGGTGGCAGCTATAAAGGGTTAAGAATTGAGGGTAGACGTACGATGGACCTAGACCTAGGTATTTCGGAAAAAAAATATTAGCCCGGGAAGAGTGAAAGGTATCTAAATTTCGGCCGCGCCCGAAATAAACCCTGGTCTCGGTTTTTTTGTTGTTTTTCTTTATAAAAAAAAATCTGATTTACTAAATAAAACTCGTATTAAAATTTTGGAAACGTTTACTTTGGTATTCTCTTTGAACCACGTTTTTTTCTCTTTAACACGTAAGATATTCAGTTTTTCAAATCCTAAGACCCTAATTTTAATATGTTGTTCGAAAGCTAACATTATGCGGCATTTTTTGTCAACTTTGCACTTTTGTCAGTCCAAAGTACCGTTACAATTTGAATTTTCAATGAAAAAATTTTCGAATTTCATTTTAGAAAATGAAGTCAAATCTCGGATTAAATATTTGGGAGTGTGGCAAATAGTGATTTTGCTCGGCAAATCGAGCTTTTTGACCCTATTTACGACAAATGCTAAAACTTTATAACGGTTAAAGATAGAGGGGTCATGTGGAACATTAATTCTACCCAAATGAGCTGTGCTATCATTCATCCAGTATTATATGTACCATGAGTCGTGAGACACCCTGTATAGACATTCCTTCCAACATGTAGGTATGTATGTATAACAATTAAAAAAAAAATGAATTTACGAACTAATAAAAAAAAATTTTTAATTAAAAAATAAATCAAATCAGAAACGGCCAAACTACTCACTTGATCACGAAATAAACAAGCAAACCATTCCATTTAGTGCATACTTCATTAAGAACTAAAAAGAATCAGTCGAACGCATGATGAAATCCATATAAGGTCTCAAGGATAACAGATAATCCCCATATTATCACTATGGCAAAAAAAAACCCTTCGCGTTATCGAGGAGGAGATATATAACCTCCTCTCAATCCCTATGGGAATAACCTCCTCACGACCATGAAATTTCCAGAGATTTCACTTGCACATCCCTACCATACCTTGGGGCTCACTCATCGCTATTAAATGAACTACCAAAGGTAACCTCCTTGGAGTTCAATATTATAAAATACTATATTTTGTTATCACTTGATCAATATGCAATAGCACAAGATCATGGGTTCGAGACTCACCGTGAACAAATTCAGTTCATGGTGTTTTTCGAACTCATGACCCATGTGGCGGACCTGTTATTTGTGTTTATTATGCAATTAAAATTATTAATAATAATATAATAATAATAATAGCCACAAACACTTGCCCGTAAGACTGCACGGTCAGAAATTTTGGGCTAATTGTGTATACGAAGTATCGTATAACATCTATTTATACAATTTCGGTTATGAATATGTTTGTTTCATACTTATAAAATCGTTTTATAATAAATATCATATACATTTTCTAAATAGTATCCTTTTTCATTATGAAAAATGATAAGTATTGTATACATTTTATACGAAAAATATATAATACAAATTTTAATAACATTTACTTATAGTTTTTATACGAAAATTAAATTAAAACAGACTCCATTTTTTTCAGAATTTTACAAATTCCATACATTTATAAGATAAAAGTATAAAAATAATACGATAAGAGTATACAAAAGATTTTCAGTTTTCTTTTTATACTTTGTTTAGTATAAACGAAAGCAAATTTCAGAAATAAATTGTAGATATAAAGAGAAGAAGAATTGAAGCCCGCAAATTATATTGCTATGACCAACAGGCTTCGTGGCTCAGACGGTTGAGTAGCACATGCACATGCTAGTAATTCAGAGACCTAAGGATCGATTCTCGGTGAGGTAAAAAATTCCGTATATGCTAGAAAAAAATTGTATAGTTCGCAATGCGCCGGTATAATTTATTTTTATGAAATTTAAAAGGAATCAAATAAATAGTATAAATATGGTTTATACTTTTATCGTATACATTTTAATACTTATCTGGTATTGAAATTATTATACCGTTTTGTTATAAAATTAATAATATTTTCGTATACTTTTTTTTATATAAAGGCACATAATACATATTTATCAGAAAATTTTATGGATTTATATGTAGGTATACGAAAATCAGTGGCGCAATCAGGATTTGGTCCTGGAGGGGGCTAAGTTCATCGATATTACTAGACATTTGATGTTACTGCCGTAAGTTGGGGCACTATTTGGTGCTATTTTTCAGAGCGCTATACAGAAGTGTTTCAAAGCGCAGCTGTATTCAGGGTTTTTTTCGATCTAAGACTTTTCGTAGCGTCACATGTTAAAGCATTAATACTTTGCCATGTTACTGATTAATTTTACCGGTGCGGAAATTGTGACACGGCGATTTATTATGCGGATTTATCTATAATCGTTTGCGTTATCAACCGTTGTATTTGTTCTTCTTCTTCTAAATAAACAATGGGAGGCCTTAGAGGATTGTATCTTACAAAGAAACAATTGATTCCGGATGGGAATTGATACGATAGCGACTGACTACATAAGATCAAAGGATGCAAACATTGAATCCAGTTCAATTTTTATTACTAAAAAATATTTGCAGGTTAAACAATTTAAATTTAAATATTTCTACGAAATGCCATATGGAAATACCTTTTATCGATGCCTCTTCTTTTTCTTCTTCAATTGCAATAAACAATTTTATTTTTAGTCGCTATGCCCCACACTATGTTTCAGCTGTAAGGTCTCAATATTAATATTTCCGAAGCTGGCGGATTTTTTTGCTGAAGCATTCATTTCGAAGACATTTGTCCCATTTTGCAGACTTACTTTAGACCTTTAGTGTGTCTTCTAATTTGAACAAAGTATGGTATGGATGTTGCAGCCTGCACAGCCCACGTTTTATATTTTTTGAAATATTTGCAATGAAACGAATTGTTTCAAATTTCATTTTGCAAATTTTTTCTTTTCCAAGTTCTGGGTCTGGGAGGGGCTTTAGCCCCCTTAGCCCCTCCCGTGGTTGCGCCACTGACGAAAATAGTATAGTTTTTATACCAAAATTTCTGACCGTGATGCTTATAATATTCCATAAAATAGGCATTTCAAAATAGACACACAAAAATATGTACAACTGCTGAATTACAAGATTCAGCGACTACCTACATTATTAATTTTATTTATTTAATTCGGAAACACATTTTGTTTTATCTAAATGACTCGGAGAGAGTTATTTAGTTGGCCTGAGAAAATGCTATAAAAGTAAGAACAGTATAGTAACGAACACAGAAGAAATTCGATTCTGGGTTTCGGAAACCATAATTGTTTATCCATATGTTTCCAAACACTGGTAAAATCAACATCATCTACCTACTTAAAATATGAAAAACCAAGAGCACAATAATTCAGAAGAATAACTGAAGATGAATTAATAAAAATATTTTTTCTCCCATACTTACTACGCCACTGGGTCTGGAAATTAATTTCTATAAACTTCACATCACAGTATGAATGTATTTGACACAAAGCAAACCCCAAAAGTTTTCCATTCATATGGGTTTCGATCTCCACCCAGTCACACAATTTAAGATTGGTTTCCATCTTCACTATGCCGACGCGAGCGCCATGGGGCCATCATGTCGAGTATCAATACCACGTTTTCCTGAAATAGAATCATATCCCCAAACGTATATGTATAAAACCATGCTCCCGTAAAGAGAGGCACAGACTTGGTCATACAAAAATACTGTACTAATACATGCTTACCTTTCCATCTTTTTTTTTAGATAACCGCGGAAGAAAAAGATAACCAACACACACCATCTCTCAAAGTCAAATGTGTGTATACTCCACATCTGGCACTGCATTATCCGCATGCTCGCTCATTCCGTTGCATCATTCACGCTCAGCCATACACTATCAACTTGAAAGTCTTCTTCTCGGCGCGGTGTAGGTGTGAAAATTGAGTCATGCGTGATGGGCACACCTTTCTGTTTGTTTATGTCGTTCATGTTAGTTGTTCATCTCTTTCTGCCATGTGGCCCAACTTTGTGTTTATCTCTTTTTGGTGGGAAATCAATCTTTGATGGTGGCCATGTTCATTTCGAAAATGATGGCAAAGTGGAGCACTCGCAGGGCAAATAGATTTACACAGTTCAGAATGGAAAGTGAAAGTTTTCCTGGGAAGAAGGAAAATCGATTTTCTTCCAACGGAAAATTTAACTTTATTCAGAGATGCTGTGACAGTCGAACGGAGTATCTGCGATAAATTTGTTAGTTATCGTCGGGTAGCAGTTAACGAACTGAAAAGAATAAAAGTAATTTAGAAATTAAAAGAAGGCATGCAGCGAGTATAAAAGTTTTTCACTGCATTTAGAGTTAAATTACATACCTAATATTAAATAGAAACGAGGGAAATCATTTTTCTGCCCTTCCTATCCAAAAAGAAAGGATCAGCATTCGCGTGATCGTGAAAAAGTAAAAAGGTGGAATATATTTGATAGATTTTGTTTAAAAATGTAGTAATTGCAATTGAAAACCGAAAATTATTGGTAAACATTATATTAAATTCAAGAGATATAGTGAAAAGTAGAACTCCCCTAGAAGCCACAAAAAATGATTGAGCACTGTGGAGTTGAAGAGGAAAACAAGCACCCCGTGCTAAAAAAAATAAGTTAAAACTCCAACATGACACCCATAAGCAAGTTCACTTCAATTTTGCCTTAAAATTATTTTTTATTTTTTGAATGAAAAAAATACCGAAAGCAATAATTAAAAAACACTTTACTATTTCAACTGTCTTTGATAAAATTTCGATCGAAATGCCATATGTACTTTCGAAAAGAAATTTTAATATAGCTATATTTTTATTTATATTTAATTTTAATATCCTCTAAATTTACCTTCAGATTTAAAAACTGTTATTTACAATACGTGGGTGGATTTGAATTAATAGACTGAACTTTTGGGTGATGTTAAAGTTTCATTTTAGAAAGAAAAGACAAAGTGCCGATTTCTCGTACATCTTATCGGCTGGTTAGTCTTATCGCATGGACAAGACACACACCACTTTAAAAGCTTGTGAGTAATGTTGAATTTAATGTTTGTTTACTTTGCATAGTTGTACGCTTATATTGCTACGCAATTTTATACAATGGCGTAACCAAGCAAAATATGGCGATACTATGCAAAATAAACAAAAATTCAATTCAATATAATGTAAAAACTTTCAGAAAATTGTGTGCGTCTTGTCTATACGATAATACTAGTCAGCCGTTGCATAGATACGGGATGAACTTAATTAAGGGTTTAGACAAGGTCTTGTACATCTATGGTAGGGATATTTTTTTTATTATAATGCTCAAATTTGCTCCAAACCTATGTTAAGATAAATATGGACGAAAGATTACATTAGGTACAGAAAAATAATGAGTCAAATTGCCTCTGAAGGGAACTTTGAAAACGTTTTCTAGCAAGGGTATCCCTGTTTTTGACTAGTCTTCTTGTAAATCTGGTCTTAATACACAGGGCCGGCCTTAGCAATGTAGTGGCCCTGGGCCAAATCGATGATGGGGGGCCCTACCAATACCCAAACAAAATTTTCAGCGCTAATGGAAATTCGGGATCCTTCGAAAATAGGAAATATTCATGCCGATCGTTAACAATTTTCAAAAAAAAAAAAACGATTTTGAATAAATTTCATCAGCTTCTCCGAGCGAAAAGTTTGCATTTAATTTTACCCTGAAAAACATGTGTTAGACATTTTGCATTTTGTGTGTTTTTACCAGGGTCGTACGTACGTTATTATTTTTAATTTCGGGAGGGGTTTTCGAGAGTGAACTGGGTTGGCATGTACCCTGATACAACCCTACAAATTTTATTCTAATCTTATATTAAAGAAAATGTAATACCCAGAAAAATATAAACTATTGCAGAGATATATTTGAGGTTGTAGAACACAGCAGTTTTGCCACAACATGCATATGAAACAAGTTGCATTTCATTCTACACGACCAAACTGTGCAAACCCGCTTAGGGAGAAATTTTTCAGCATCCCTTTGCGTCCTTGATGTGTCAAAATACCTTCATTTCAGGCAGTACTGTTACTCTTTTATTAATAAAATATTCATTGTTTCATCAATTTATTTCCGAGGGTGTTTGAACTCCCAAAGCCCCTTCATGTGATCGCACCTAGCTTTCTCCTAAGGTTGTGGCATCTTTGGCTCTAGAGCCCATACCACTCAGATCGTAGCGAATCACAAACATTTTCTCAGCGTATCTGACTCCTGACTGAACCAACACTCTTTGAAATTCTAAAGAACTTTTTCATCGATTGATATAAAAAAATAATCAGCGATCTTGCCAGAATTTATCGATTCAAACGCAAAACATGAAACATGCTAAAGAAATGTAATCTTAGGAAGATGCATTGGAAATGATAATAAAATCAGAACTGAAACATGCCACGAATTTCCCATGTTCCATCACCTAAAGATGTTCATTAATCGATTTAAAACTTTGACGAACTAAAGAGGCTTCATCTTGACTTGACGATGGTTATATTCGAAATGTTAAGCTGTATCCACACCCGATACCAATTGACGGTTCGCCAAAAAAAAACAGGCAGGCCATTTAGCAGCATCCAAGCAGAATCGCAAGCAGGAAACTGACATAATCAATCTTTCATTTTGGAAGTTTCCCTAAATTAATTCTCAAAATAGGATTATCGCATTTAAATTATTATAAGGGCTTTCAACCAACTGCCATAGTTGCCATCGCTAGCTGCGAAAGCAGACGTATAAAATCTTCGAGAATTTGAAAATTCGACTGGAAATAGCGTTAGTTTCAATTTAGGCCATTGCCAAGTTGCTTCAAAAGGACAGTGCCATAAGTAAAAAAATCAACCAATTAATTCAAACGCTGAATTGCAGAATTTAAACTCAAAATCAGCTTGTCTATTTTACGAAATTTCACAGTGAACTAACTGCTCTGCAATATGAACAAAGTCCCTTTTCTGCAAGAACAATGCCCTCGTTAATTTTTTGTTAAATAATACTGATTACTGATTCCCTTTCTCTCCAAAAAGGCTTCTAGGTCTCTATTCTGGGACGTTTTATAATCTAGGACATTCTTATAATTTATTTTGTAGCTAAACAAAAAATCTAAAAATTATTTTTTCGAGCTCAAGCGTATGGAAACTGTTTCAATAAGAACCGACAAATTGTTGTTTGTAACCTCATTTCTAATAGACATAGCTAAGCCAAGCCAGTCGTTGCTTAATCTTGCATCATGGCGAGTCGTAGGTACATTTTGAATTAAAAAAAAACTTGAAATGTAATTCGAAGAACATCTGCAGGAAAGCAGATGTTCTACAGTTAGTTTTCAAAACTGAAAGCGAGGCTAGTAATAATGGAGATGTTGCCAGGAATTAAACTTGTGAAAATTTTCAATTCAGCACTTATTTTGGACATCAATGTCTGATAAGATAAGTATGCTTTTTTAATGATTTCTTATCGCAATTAAATTGTTATTTCGCTTTATAATTACTTTAACCTAATTTCAGTAAATATTTTTAAAGGCTGTTCTATTGAGGCCCCTTGAGAATGAGACCCATTTTAAGTGGTGGCCCTTGGCATTTAATTGTTTCTTGAGGGCGGTGGCCCCTTGCAAGTGGTGGCCCTGGGCGACCGCACAGATCGCCCACCCCTAGGGCCGGCCCTGTTAATACAGAATGTCCAAGAAAGTATGATTTTTTATTTTTCTGGATTAATTTTATTAGGAAAGGTTTTTCGGTGGTGCGACGGTGAATGAATCTTCTATCTAAACGTTCTTTTCAGAGGTTCCTTACAAAAACTTGAATATCCTTTGTTTTTAATTTGACAGCCTTTTCACCAGATCGCTTTTGTAAACGATATAGTCCCTTTCTTCATTACCGTAACTCCTAGTGGAGCATGGTGCGTTAATGACTGCCGTGTGTAGTCTAGTCATCAACGTTACAAAGACAACTCAATTCAGAGTGTGATACGATTGTCAGCCGTACCACTTCCTAGTCGCATTGTTAGTTTATTATTCTACGATAAGAATATTTCTTATCATCTTCTTCTGATTAATAAACTTGCGACGAGTGGTGCCTAGTTTGGAAACTCGTTTCTCTATGAGTGTCTATTTCACAGTGTGGCGACCGAACGATCACGGCCACAGACCGACCATATAGGTGAGCATTCCTATAACGCTCAGTAGCTAGAGATTTTTAAGTATTCTAAAGTATGTTTGTGTTTGCCATAAAACAGTCCAGTGAAAGATCCAAAAAACTGTAGATGAGTTATAATTTTGAATTGGTTCGAATTGATTTTTAAGATTTTTACTTACTTAGGTTACTTTACTTAACTTTAAATAACGAATTTTTCATTTCTATTTCCCAATGAGGATTTTCCTGAATGTGTAAATAATTAATTAGAAGTAAATTTACTTCTTTCCAAAAAAAATAAAATAAGCAACATTTGGCTTAAATTATGCCTTCCTTTCCTTCTTTTCATACATTTCCTTTTAAATCTAAAATGTCTATTTTGACTAGAAGAATTTTCAATATATTTGACAAATTTATTTGCTAATCAATGAACAATTATTCGTACATTAGACATTAACATTTGTCAACCCGAAAGTTCGGGTCGATTTGACCAATTCCCCCACTTGTGAGAAATTTGTACCCCCATGTCGCCGGGTCAAATAGATTTCAACTTGGAATAAGTAGTGCAGATGATCAAACAAGCAAACTAGGAAAAAATAAATTTCGCTTTTATTTCATCACAATCAGATGTTAAGCTTAGTATTTAAAAATGCTCAGATAAATTTCAATTCGTTTCAAGGACAAACTTATATTTTAATTTTATTCTCCTATTCTGGACAATAATCGTGCTCGATCTTCCAATTGCTTAAGAACAATTAGTAAATATTTTGTTTTATCGAAGCCATTCGCTTAGTCTTTGTTAGTGTTTTCACGAACTCCCAATTTTTTCTGCTCGACGGCAGACTCCCTTAGGCCGCACACACATGGTCAATCCTTGGATTGTAATCTAAAGATTCAAATCCATAAAATGGATTTTCGGTCTGTCAAATGATAGGTAGGTACACGGGCGGATTTTGTTTTTAATCCAAAAAAAATCCGAAATTCATGCATTGCAATAGTTCCGTTTCCAATGATATGATAGCTCTCCATGATATACATGCCTTTGTCTAGATATCTAAAGGTAAAATCAATCATAAGAAAATTAAGAAGAAGTCAATCGTCCAATAATAATAATTAGGTAATATCAACCCCGTTTAAAACTTCAGAATCTCGCTAAAAGATGTCTTTGGGCATCATCCAAGACTCATACGATTATCCAAGATCCAAACTAACTTACTAATACTATTTAATTCAATCATGTTAGATTTTCCAATAAAAAAACGATATCAAAACCACGAAACAAATCCATCCCCCAACATAATAGCATCACCACATCGATGCATCGATTTATACTTCGTTATCGTGTCTGCCTCCAATACAAGGATACAACAACGGTGAGTCGTGAGTGGAATGTGAACGAGATGTAAAATCTGTACTTAGCGCACATAAAGCTATGTAAAACGTACTGTAATCATCTGCACACCACCGTCTTATTCGCTCGCTCAACAGTTCACAGATTTTTGGCGTGTAGTGATTTTTTTCTTGTAGGGTCAACATATCGTTCTGAATGTATCATATCGTTGAATACTACAAAACATGCATTCATTGTCAATATACTCCAACGCTGATGCACATGCACTTAAGTGCATATCAAATGGATTCCAAGCCCATATTATAATCCTTAGTCCATAGTAGGTATGCATTAAATGTAGCTGCGACTGTAGCAATACGTAGATATGCAACCGACCAAATGTTTGGGAGCTACAGAGAGAGAACCCATGCTTCATTGATGTATGAATGAGTACGTAATTAGCTACATACACACGATGTTATACATAATCGAAACAATACGCAGCTTACCGAAAGAAATGTCCAAAAACCCAAGTCAAAAGTATAACAACAATTTTCCACATATTCTACAAAACTCATTTGCTGTTTTTGAAGTTATCACTTTTTCCTCTTGAAGATTCACACGATACCTTCAGTGCGTAACGACTGCGTAAAATGTATGCAGCCATGGCCATCAATTTCCAATGGCTGTGTAGTTGTAAATGCAATCAAGCTGCACTAATAAACTGCATCCATAAATGGCTCTCTATATAACTACACCCCAAATTACCCCTAATTGCATTGAGGGAACTGCCTTCATATCAACTATCTCACTCGTCGTAGGTTCATGATGCACTTTTCCCACTTTTCTTTTTCCCAACTTTTCGATCATTGTGTTGGTATAGTTTTCCCCTATCGAATCGAGTGTGTGGTAGTGGAAAAACTCTCCAGGTCTGGCAATTCGTCGAAACGGTATAACGAAACGGTTCATGAGCAACACATAGTGATGAATTGAATGATGCGATCTGTGATGAGAATTGCTCTTTCATCTCTGCACGATGATGGTTGGTGAAGAAGCGCAACTGAGAACCGAGTGCTGCCTGATAGTCAATTTCAATTTCAAGCAGTGTTTGTGGTGGATGAAATTTTCTTTTTTAGTTTGTAGCTTTTTTCACATTTTCTGCAATCAATCGCTTGCTGACAACAGCGAGTGTTAACGCTTTTGTTTGGAGCAAAATTTTTTTTAAAGTGCAGTGAACTTGAATTTTCCCAAAACACATACGAGTACATTGTAGGTATACATATGCATGTACATCATACCTACATTATTGCGCGTAGCGTAGAGGAAAATATATTTTTAACCGGCAGCTATGGCTCAATGAATTATTGATTTACAAAGCGGAAGTTGAAGGTTACGAGGGTTTCGATTCGCGTATGTGTTTTTTTTATTCTTTTATTTAATGAAAACATACATGGATTTTTTTTATTTTTCGATATTGTTCTACTTGTTGTAACTTCTAAACGGCAAATATGTAGTTATATTTTTAAATTCCCGGAAATGGGGATTTCGATATTTTCTATACCTATAAATGGACAAAGTTTCAAAAATATTTATCCATTTTTTTTTTCAAAATAAAAAACATTCATGCATATTTCAATATTGTTGTTAACACGCTACAATCCATATATATACCATTTAACGATATAGCTAAAATACAAATTACTGATTACTCTAATTTATTAATGCATCTTGCTGAAAAATGGACTGAAAAGAATATTATTTTCTAATGATCCACTAACGAATGAAAATTAAATTATGTTATTGTCACTATACATTCATTTTATGGCATCGTTAACCAAAAAACCACCCATAATAATAATCTATTTAATTTCCATTTCTTCAGTATAAAAAAAAAGATCTGCAACCAAAATTAAATCAATTTGCATTTTATTCATGTCTTCGGTTGTCGCGCTTATTTGAATATTTTACGCATTGCCATTTGTTTTCCCAATAAACAAAATATTTGATTTATAAGTCGTTAATTTTTGGTATCTATATACACAGGGCCGGTCCACGGTCGATTCGCGCCCCAGGCGAGAAGTATTTTGGCGCCCCTCCCAAATAAGGCCCAAGACACATATTCAAATCATCATGACGATAATCCGTCATGATGATGACAGTTCGAAATTGGGGTGACACCAGGCGCGCACAGAGGGTGGGGCAAAAGGGGCAATTTGCCCCGGGCCCCGCGTTGGAGAGGGCCCCGCAGGGACAGTGGTCTCGTAGTGCGCATACGTCTGCAATATTATTACACGAATTGATGTCGGATAAATTTTTTTAAATCTCTATTTATCTTGTTTTGCGTTGTTCAAAGCATTTCTAGGACCTTATAGGATTTCCCTTCACCTACTTTTTTCAATTAAAATTGCTAAATCTAAAATTGGCACTGATCTTGATATATTTTAGGTGTTGAAATCAACAGCACACTCTGCCGCAATTTATCTAATTAATCTGTACGCTCTTAAAATCCGAGTGTCTTCGAACTATGTGTGTTTTATAGAGAAAGTGCTAACCAAGAAACTGAAAACGATGGATCCTCTTTAAATTACTATTTCTTATTTAGTTTCCATAAACTTATATTTATTCAAGTCTCTCTCCGATTGTTGTTAACTCATTGTATAGTCTTATCTGTAACTATGCTCTCGAACTAGCAAAATTTCTCAACGTTTTCTACTGGTTTGGTTTTAGACTTTTGTTCTGCTATGGATCAGTGCACACTCGGTCTTAGTAACGTTTATGAAGAGACAAGAATTTCGATTTTTGCAATGCCATCAGCAGTGACGGAACAACTTCACTCTGGGCCCTGCCGCCAACTTCTTGAGTGGGCCCCCTACACTGAGAAAAAAAGTAGAGTGAAATCAATCGAAAACACTCTTGAAGGTCGATCCACACTTTTCAGTCATCAGTCACAGTCACTTCAAGTTAATTGATTGACTGACAATCTGTCAATTTGAATGAGAAATTACTGTAACTGCGACTGATGACTAAAAAGTGTGGATCGATCTTAAACCATGTATTTTGAAACATGATTTTGACGTTACAGTTTTTCTACTAAAATTAAGAACATCGTACTTAAAATAACTTTGCTAAGAGCTACTTTGACTCTTTGCATTCTTACATTGAGAATAGCGTTCTTGTTGTAACGTTTATTAAATTAATGATTTCATCAATTGTTGTTTTTTTTTTTTTTATAAAAAATGCTCACGCGGCGCAGCATTGACCTCTATAGTTAGTGATGTTTAAGCATAGAAAATTACCTGCGCCTACAATGAGATTCGATCCCGCGAACCTATGATTCGAAGACGAGCGCCCTATCTATCTACCCTAATGCCGCTCTCTCAGGTACCAGCATCCTGGCATCCTGTAGTAGGAACAACATTTATAGAGTTTCCAAGGACAAATGTTCTTTTTCTCAAAGGGGCCACTTTTATTTATATGCCCCGGGCCCCGTAAATCCTCTGTGCGCGCCTGGGTGACACTGTGCTTTCATCATTAGAATTCGTAATTAATAACTTTGACATACATATCTTCGAATGACGCAAATACGTCATTATGACGAAAATTTACCATCATTAGCACGAATTCCAAATTACACATTTGGACCATAATTTCCTCAACAATGACAGGGAACGCCATCTGTTGCAAAAATGAAGAACAAGAATTTTTGCAAAAATATTAAATTTGTTATCAATCTTTACACGTTTCTATTCAAATTCTTCAAGAAAAGTGTGCCTTTAAATTATTGAACGGAATATTCATCAAAATGACGAATTCTAATGACGAAAACATATGTGTCACCTCAATTTCGAACTTTCATCATTATGACGGATTATCGTCATAATGATTTGGATATGTGTCAAGCTTCTTATACTTTTGATGTTTGTGAACGAAGTAGTCTGACTGGTCTAGTGGTTAGTGCGCGCACCTTCGGTGCACAGGGTCATAAGTTCGAATCTCACCGTGTTCCATGGTGTTTTTCGAACTCACGAGCTTGTAACGGACTATGATCTCACTCAGATGTTAAAGGAGTACCCATTTATGGGGATAAATAACACAGCTGAACGTGATGCTGATCTCATTACCTCAACAAAAGCAGATAAGATCTTGGAAATAGGATGTCACTAACACATCCTGCGACCTTAGTCCAATGCTGGATTGTCGCGCATGTTATTTATTTATTTAAAGATTGATAACAAATTTAATATTTTTGTAAAAAATCTTGTTCTTTAATTTTACAACAGATTGCATCTCCAGTCATTATTGAGCAAATGATGGTCCAAATGCGTAATTTGGAATTCGTGCCAATGATGTTAAATTTGCGTGATAATGACGTATTTGCGTCATTCGAAAATATGTGTGTCATGCTTGTAATAAACAAATTGACAGTTTTTAAAAATGTATTTTTCTTACTTTAATTGCAGCAAATTCTCTTCAAATTGTTGATATGAAGAGACTTTAACATGTTTTTTTTTTCAATTGAAATCATTGCTAGCTCACATAGTCGCTCCTGAGATATTAACGATCTCAAATAAGTTTTTATAAATTTTAATTTCGAAAAACTTCTTTCTGCACTTGCAACGGAAATCGTCAAAGTTAACAATATTCGCAAAGCCATGAATACATTTGGAAAAGCAACAATTAAGCTATTCTTTGTTATAAAATTCAAGGAATAAATTGTTGAACTTTCCTTTGACAACAAAGATCCCAAAATTAGAAACTCATGGTACATTTCTTTACCATACCAATATCAAATTAGCCGTTATGTGTCAGAAGTTTTTTGAGATTGAGATATTGTTTTTCAAACATTATTTTATCATTTTCGACCAATTCATGAATGTTGTACAAAAAACTAAATTTTTTAGCATGTTCCGTCAATAACGTAAATCTATTTATTGGTTGAACTAATAGCTACGTCCAAAACAGGATAAAAGAAATTAATTTTATAAGGTTGCTGGCCCAAAACTGTAGGCAGTTTAGTACTGTAGTACTTAGAATGCATCTCAATATTACAAATCGAATTGTTTTCGCACGTAAATTTCAAATATTAGAACTAGATACGTACGATCAGATAAATCGGAAAATATTTAACAGAATTTTCAGCTCTAAATTGGCAAAATTTATCTGAAACTCGGCGCCCTTTTCGGCGCCCCCGGACGTTGGCTGGTACATAGTACTAAACAGTGGCGCAACCAGGATTTTGTCCTGGAGCGGGCTAAGTTTATCCACATTGCTGTAGGTATATTTAATGTGTAACGATTCACTCGAGAGAGTTGCATTTCTTTTGTTAGTGTGTCGTCTTGTCGATACACTAACTAAGAATTGATGTAACCCGATTAAATGCAAGTGCATATGATTGTATGCAAAACTTGCTTTATCGGGGTCGTCATCAAACAACTCTCCCGAGTGGCCGGTTTTGATCCATCGTGTCGTAGTGCGGGTGGGATCGTGTCGCGGAAGTGGAACATCGCGAAAAACTCGTGGGTTTCGAGTTCGGGACCTTGCCATGTGGGCACTGCGCGGCGCGGTTAATTTAATTATTTTGTTAGTTTTGTTAAGTTTTTTTTGATTTTTGTTTTGCCGGTTTTGTGAAGAGTGGGGTGTACCAGCAGTGCCGCGAATAACTAGTGGTGCCGTAAAAAATAAATAAAAAAAGATAAAAACCAGAAATCAATATAAAAAGCCACAGTGCAGTGTGCCAAAAGTGAGGTTTTGCGGCCACGAGGTGCTTGAGCGAAGCCCCAACGCCACCGGCCCAATGGAGGGCTTGGTTCCGGATAAGTACCTACCTACTCCACTTATTTTTGAAATGTCCCACAATTAAGTGTTTGTGATTTTCCCGGTCCCCGTTCCAGGAGCGTATTTCAATTTTTAAGGGAGGCCCCCCATTTTTTTAATTTTACTCGGCCATGGGGGCCTCACGGTCGGGATTTTGTTATATTGATATTGTGGGTGCAGACGGCCAGTGTCCAACGCCATCGGGGCCCTGGAGCACAAAATAGAATGGCATTTGAACTGGCCGACGCCGTTCAGCTTAAATTTCCCCATTTTGTTCTCCCTGTGTTTGTGTTCGTCTTACCGTAGGCATGTGATTCCCTTTTAATATGTTGTGGACCCGAGGCTAGGAGCGGCACAAACCCCGCTCATTTGCCGAGCCTGAGCTAAAGCAAGCACATACCGCTACGCTACGCTCGTAGAGAAGCTCATTATCATTCTTTTTCGTGTTTGAGTTTGCCTTGCCTGTACGGCCTTAGGAGCTTCGCCATCGTTGACACATGGTGCCGGTCCATCCCGTTACAAATGTTCCAGGCGCAAGTTGGGGAATGGTGCTTTTTCGCATAGCATTATAGAGTCCTGATTCAAAGTGCTGTCGCATTCACGTTTTTTTTTTCGGTGTAAAGCCCCGGATAGAGTTCGAGCGGAATGAAAATGAAACGGTAATGAACCGGCATAAAAACCGTGGTGACGGTAATGAACCGGCATAAAAACCGTGGTGAATTTAAAATTTTAGCTTCGAAAATTGCTGCAAAGCCGTTTTACGTCCTAAATCATCTTAAAAATACCTAAAAAAATAATTTCCCCCTTGTCCGAATGCATTTTCAACGTGAAAATGAGTCGACTCTGTAGCATATTCTCCGTCGGACGTGGTGAGTTTTGCAAACGTCAAACCGATTCACTGTCCACGACGAGTTCATCGCGGAAATTATCTAATGACCGGGGAATCGAAAAATAACACATAAAATGGCAGAGACAAATTGTGAAACCATTCTCGGATTTTAGTTTATGGAATACCCCATCATTTACCACATATTCCACGACAGTAAGTATGCATTTTCATTGAGAAAATCGCCGCGGACAAAAATTTCATTTTCATTCCGCCCGATCTCTATTCAGGCCTTAAAATGTTAAAGCAATAACACTTTGACAAGTATCTGATTCATTGGTCATGGTCCACCGCAATCAGAGCAAAATGAGTAAATGTACAAAAAAAACTGGGAATTTAGTGACAAACCAAAACCGGACCGAAGTTGGGCTAATGGCTGCCATCAGGGAACCATTTCTTCTCGGGGAAAATAGCAATGGAAGTTTTTAGAGGACTCTATTTTGCAAAGAACCAATTGATTTCGAATGTGATACGATGGCGACTGGCGATATAAGATCGAAGAATGCAATAATTGAATCCAGTTTACTTTTTTACGAGCATTCATTTTGAAGATTTTTTTCTTTAACAAATGTTACTTCAGACCAGTGTGTTTCTTTTTTTTGACAACGATGTTCCTAAAATTCTGGTAAGGATGTTACAACCTGCACAGAACATCGACACTGGCGAGGAACCTATGCTCCAAAACCACGCGCTTCATATTTTTTATAAAATTTGTATTGAAATGTATTGCTTCATATTTCAAATTTACAAATTTCCTTTAACGATTTCAGGGTCTGGGAGGGGCTTTAGCCCCCTTAGCCCCTCCCGTGGTTGCACCACTGACTAAAATTTGCAAACAGATAAGGTATGGACAATGACTTTTTGGGAAATGTAAATCATTTTTGTTCTGTTCTAAAAAATAAAAAAAATTGAAATAATTTTTAAGCGAATGTTGAATTAAACTTAAATTGACAGACAGTTTTATTCTATAGTTAACATTTCAATATTTTTATTTTTATATCAATTTATTTTTTGTTAGTCATAACAACCACATAATACTGCATTAAATCAAATAAACCTGTTGAGAACAATCCAACCTATTCAAGGTAAAGTAGGTATGTACATACATTTTTTTGCAGATTCAAAATAAATGGCTTTATCCGATAAAGAAAAGGTACTAACATCGGCATTTCGCGAAACTAGATAAATATTGTAAAAAATGTCCATGGTCGCGGACTCGAAAAAAAAAGTTTACTTGATTCTCATAAAACTTCACACAGCGTTTCGGTAGAAAAAAAATCATCTGCATTTAATTTCGATTGGAAAAGGTGTCATCAATTATAAATTAGATTGAAATTGCACAATTTTAACAGTGAACAAATAAAAGATATAACAACAAATTGTTGCTCAGGGGACCTAGAAAACTTGCCTTAAGGCTGAATTAATTGAAATAGATTAGATAGAACAAAAAAATGAAACAAGAGTTTTGTATGCCAGTCGAAATATGATGGATAAATTCCTAAATTTTGTATTTAGCTCAAATTTCTTAACTTCACCGATACAGAATAAAACGACTTTTGACATTTTGAAAGCATTGTGTGTTACGACTGCATGGAACCATTACTATAGTTACATGTGATTTACCTACGTACATATGTTGTTACAAGCGTGTAAAAACTACTGTGGTTTTTGAAAGGATGCTAGTTGCTAGTGTTTGTTCAAACATTGCAGCTTGTCTGATGGAAGTGGAGCCATAACTAACGAGGAGTTTCTGATGTATACATATCATGGACAAGGCATGCACTAAGTGACGATTTTTCCACAGAAACCGGTCCGTTTTTTCCTTATATGTGCACATGGACATTTTCTTTTTTTTTATGTACTGGAGTCGAGTTAAACATACTTTAGAGATTTATTTCTGTATGAGTTCTGTTCATGTATTTGCCAAGTCTTTCACACAAGTACTTGGAATTGTAACTATATTACCTCTACTATACATACACTAAAGTCAGACATCTCCAATGATTGCGAAAATCATACTCGCAGCAAGTTCAGCCCACAGGGTGGCTGATCAAATTCTCCTTCTATCATGCAGAGGGTATATGTTCAATGTTTTCTAGTGAATATTACATTGGATACATGGGGACGCGGAAACATGAAAACATTCGTCTCGTTTCAGTTTATTGCGGGTTGCTTGGAGAGTCAGCCAGTTGTTGTCCATGTTTGGACTTCTTCTTGCTCTTATTGGATTGCATTTTATTTATACAGTAAATGATAACTTTTGTTGAACAAGCAAACGTGAAATGAGTTCAAGAAATGATAACAATCGAAGGTAGGAAATGATTAAATATTTTTTAATGTGGTTAATGATAGCGTTAATCCTAATCTGAGGGTTTTTACAATCGTTTGGGTTGAAATAACAATTGTATTGGATATTTTTTTTCATGTATTGATATTATCGATTGATAAACGAAAACATATTCATTAAATGAAATGTTGAGTTCTTACGTGCGAACCACCATTTTTTTTTTAGTTTTTCGTTTTGTAAATATTTGAACACTAAGTAACATGAACATCATACATATCTCATTTTCGGCTAATCGACGTTCAAAAAGTGACCAATAGTTCCGTATTTCGTCATTCATAGTTGAAGTTCTCAAATCATTTTTTTCATTGATAGAAATTCCGATGCAGTCGGTATATATGTAGTAAAAAAAACCTTTACAATTACATCTTATTGGTTTCACCTCCCAAAATTAGAAACGCATGGTACATTTCTTTACCATACCAATATCAAATTAGCCGTTATGTGTCAGAAGTTTTTTGAGATTGAGACGTATTGGTTTCACCTCCGTTCCCTCAATACGCGGCATAAACTATTCATAATTCCCCAACAATGACTTGACGGCTGTCGTACAGTGTCTGTACGAATCCAAAGGGGGAGAACGCGGCTTTCCATAGACAGCTCTTATTCCAAACATATTAAGTTTGTGGCCAAGTTGGTTTTTTTCGCTTCGTGCTGACCGTATGACTATGTTTTTAAAAACCTCCACTGTCCACCAACAATAGGTTTCGATGAATGATCCATTCCTTTTTTGGCTGATGGGCTGCCGAGAAAATTGCACTCGTATATTTAAAAATAAGAGAGGGAATCTTTTTTTCTCCACCGAATTGGGCTGTTCTGTCACCCGAGGGCACCACCTGCGGAGAACACCACTTAACATTGAAAACTAAATTAAAAAGTTGTAGAATCGGAGGCACACACACATTTTCGGGTCCACCTTTTTTCTTTGGCTTATCGAATATCCCTTGTGGTGGCATTCTGTAACAACTCGATAAAAGAGATATAGTAGACGCGCTTGAATCTATTATCAAGTTGCAGAGGTAAATCATAACTTGTACCAAATTCCTTAATATTTTTTAGTTCCTTAAAAATGAATCATTTGTTTATAAGGGTATAAACATCGTAGCCGGCCATGCTAACGAACATTTCTCTGTCGCAAAGTGTCGACCAAACAATCATGGCCATTGAGCAAACTGACATTCAAACTACTTTTTATGCATCAAGGGCCCCCATTAAAATGTTAGCTCCGGCCTTTTAAATGACAAAAACTGACCATGCATAACCCATCCACAATCTTTCGATCAAAATATCGTAACTTTAAGGTACGTTGTCCACGACGCGGCCGCAGCGAGTCTAGCGACTCTAGCGGCTCTAGAGCAAGCAGCCGTCGCCCGAAGCCCCACAAACAAGCAAGTGAACCACGTTCACCATTCGTGCATGCATTATGTACAACAAGAGTCCCGCGACTGCTTTCTATATACAGGCAGATTCGTGTATCAGCCGAATCAGTACGAATATTGTGCGAAACAACTACCCTACCCCAAGCAGCCGTCGCCCGAAGCCTACAAACAAGCAAGTGCACAACGTTCACCATTCGTGCATGCATTATGTACAATAAGAGCCGCGCGACTGCTTTCTATATAATATACATGCTATTCGTATTTCGGCCGAACGAATACGACCGTTGTGCGAAACAACTACCCTACCCCAAGCAGCCGTTGCCCGAAGCCTACAAACAAGCGAGTGCACCACGTTCACCACTCATGCGGGCATTATATACAACAAGAGCCGCGCGGTACATTCATTGTGGAGCTATGTCAAGCGATTATCAACTAAAAACAAGTTGTTATATGCAATGGCCAATGGGCGAGCCGCAGTCGCTAGAGCCGCTGGGGCCGTGCTGAGGAAAACGTACCTTTTATCTGATGATCGTTTGCAGAGGGCGATTCTAAGGAAGGTCATTGTGTGTTAGCTAATAGGCCCCCCACAGTAGCTAAATTAGGTTAATTAGTGATTCTGAGAGGATTTTTCTACACTTTTCGAACCGAATCAATAAAACCTATTTTTTGTACAGGGTGGGCCAATTACAAGTTCGTTTTTAAAAATGCAATAAAATGAGCAAAATTAATTTGTTTCCATGTCTTATGTATTAGAAAGTAAAAGCTCCCATTAATGATGGAACACAACTTCATTCAAGTGGTTGCCCCGGCTGGCGTCGCAGTAGCGCATTCTGTCACATCAATTTTCCAGACCCTATTGTTGGTTTCGGGCTGTAGCTCACGGATTGCTTGGATGATATTGCCCTTAAGTGCTTGAGTCGTTTCTGGATTGTTGGCATAACATCCGTCCATCACGGTTCCCCACAAAAAAAAAATTCAAAGGGGTCAAATCGCAGCTCCGAGGCGGCCAATTGACATCGCCACGACGGCTGATAGCACAATTTGGGAATTTGGTTCGTAAAAGATCGATTGTGGCTGTGGGGCATGGCGCGCCGTCCTTCAATTTTTCAATCTCAGTAAAAAAAAGTCGCAAACCATGGCTCTGTAATTGACTCTGGGCTAGGCAGCACTCACTTTGAAAATAAATTTTCAATATTTCGCAACGTTACTCAAGCGTAAAGCGTAAAGCGTTCCGCGGAGGTATGATACAGAATTTCTATCAAGATTCTAGCGACAAACAGCTGTCAGTGTCAAACTTACCTATGATTTACAAACGAACTTGTAATTGGCCCACCCGTTACATTTTCGTGCACAATGTTATATTTTATCATTTATATTCTTGGTTTTGTTATTATTATAAAAATTTCGAAGTAAATTTTAATTTAAAATGACGCAGAGGACAATTTTTGTCGTTTACCAATTGCAGTAAATCTAAACTGCAAGCAATTGCTGAAAGTAAGTGTTTGAAAAGGTGAACAGAACACATTAAAACTTAAATAAGGAAACTTCATTTCCAAAAATAAATGAAATGTTTATATTTTGGGGGGTTCGGGAACATAGTAGCATCTATAATATTCCTTGACACTGTCGCCAAGTCTGTGAGACCCGGGGTCGGTATTTAAAGGTTAAAGTGGAATGAGTCATATTCAGGGGCTATCCAGGATCTGGTTCAGGGCAAGCCTAAAATTTTTTAGGCATCATGATCTAGCCAGGAATTTCCTTAGAGGGCTGAAGGTCAATGTAATTAAAATCTATATGACAACATAATTAAGATTTTTCATTAGTTTAAATAACCAGCCAAAAATATTGAGCAAATGACAATTCAGATCGCATATTTTTAACTATGAATATGGCATCTGCATGTATTCAACTTTTTACTCGTGATCAGCAAATTTATACCTTTCCGAAATGGTGTTAAATTTCATAAACTTCATGTGACGTATCTTTAAAACTATCGGTAAAACAACAAAACTATTTTTCAATAATAGGTAGTTACAGTTAAGCCCAGAAGTCGTGAAATGATGAAACACTGAAATTATGAATTTGAGAGCTTTTTGGCGCCAACGGAAGCGGGTCTTACAAACTACGGTTACTGTTGCAGAGGTTTCAGCAAACAGCACTGCCAAGCCAGAAGAAAATGTATTGCGCAATAGAGGCTTCTAAGCCTTTTTCGTAGTGCCGAAAACTGACTTTTTATTTAAGAGAAATTTAGTGTAAAATAAGCTGAACATTTTTTGAAACCTGGACTTTCTCAGAGACTTAAAAAGATGGATTTTCTGGCTCTAATCATTCTCATCCCAAATGCATTAGGGTCACATATAGCTTGACTATTGACCATGATTTTATGGTGAAATTGGCAGATCAGAATGATTTGAATGAATTTTTCTCGAATTTTGCAAGTGCTGGATAAGGGTTTACTTAAAATTCGCTGACTTTCTGTCATAAGTTAAGACCGCTTTCGCGCAAGATAGTTTTATTGCGAAAATTTGAACATCGAGCGATTGATCTGATAAATTTCAAAAGTTTTAGGATTTTTTAATTTTCTGAACGTACACGATATTCCGCTTATGCAGGGGAGATGGTCAAATACGGCAATAATTCAAGCATACATGCCTTTAGTAACCGCTGGATGAATTTGGATGCAAATTGGCTGGGACATTGAGCTAAAATGCTGCGCGAAATATAATAAATTTCAAGGGCAGAGATACCTAGGATTTTTTATTTTGGGGATATTGATGTGAACAAATGTGAAATTTCACTAATTTTATAGAGGTCAAGTTCTGAACCAAAGACGACTCACCTTCAAAACAGTTCTTTGATACATTTACCCAGAATGAAACAATTGATCCGGCCAAACTCTTTCTTGCCAAACTGTGCCCCGCCATAGTATTCCAAAACAAAAGAACGCTAGCCACTTCTCGCCCCGGGATTATGTGATTGTGTACAACGGGAGCATCGTATAAAAGACGAACATGCAACCGATTTGTTTTAGCATTTGTCCGCCCCCTTCTAACGACTCCAACAAGACTATCTTGCGCGGGGTAGATTGAGAATTACACGACACGAGTACATGCCCCCAAAAAGTGGGAGCACGTTTCCCCACTAAAAGTGCCACTACTTATACTCGTTCATCGTTTTAGAGTAGGCGGGGAATATTTTTTACAGAAATGCATAATAATAATGAAACCCGGAAAAAGATCGTCTCGATTTGTTTTGATGCAATAATGCACATTGCACAATTCAAAGAGGGCAACCCGTTCTGTAATTATGATACGAGTACAAGCTCGCATCGGGCTCCACTTGAGCCACCACTTGGCCGGCAAATCAGCATGGTAGCAACCACCAACACTCATGTGCTGTCGCCCCACTGCGATTCGCGGGGGCGCATTGACACTGGGGTGTTGTCTCGAGCTTTTTGTTGGCATTTTTCCATGTTCTCCCTAAACGACTATTTGTCTCATTCTCGTTTGTGTTGTCGTTTCGCCAGTCTCCGAATAACATGTCTTTTTTTACTGTTTGACTAAAAAAAAACTTAAACTCCGAGAGAGGAAAATACCCCCGAAGAAAAGCGTGGAATACGAAGAAGAATACATTTCATAGCCATCCCGCGGGGCGGAATGCCAGCTGAGCGCCGGCAAATGTTGGAGCTCCGCAATGTGCAAGTGCTCAGTTTGCTCGATGTCGCTTGCGCCCCGCGGTTCGTGTGTTTGTTATTGGGCTTTAAGTACGGACGTAGCGACGGCTTTCGAAAAATACAAAAGCGGTTCGCTGGCGAGCGACGGCACTGACACTTTCGTTGGTAGGAAAATTGCATGAAAACCGATGAACTTTTCTTGTTACTGTCGATGATGTGTGAGAACTAAGGAAAGCTCTGATGCTCGTGTGAATCTTCAATCAACTGATGTTGAATTCAAAACTACCCCCGAGGCCCCTCTGTAATTTGTGCGTTGGTGAATGCGTACCAGACGCGAAATTTGAATTTAAATTTAGTCATTGACCTTTGTGACGGTCGATTGTTGTTGCTGGTGGCCACAGAGTGCAATTGTGGTGCAATTAAAATGATGTAACAAATGTTTCGTCGGATCCGAATTTAAATCTGCGACTGCAAGAGAACCAATCAGATATCTGAATTGTTAACGAATGAATAGATCACGCGGTGAAACAAGAATAAAACCTGTTCACCACTACATACGCGACCACTTCTCCTCGCGAGACCGCGAGATTCTACAATAATTACAGCTTCATATTTAGTTCTTTTGTTGTTGCTGCTTGTATTGTTGCTGTACAGTGATTGCGGTTTGCTACTTGGAAGAGCGACCGCGTGTAGTTCAAGCTTGATGATACCGCAGCATAGCTTGTGATACACCCGTTCTGTGAGTTTTTAAACGCGGTGGATGCGTTTCGCCGTGGTATTAGTGAACTGATGCTCAACAAACCGCGCGATGCCTTGCCTTACATGAGATACTTTTATGTATTACACCATTGCAAGCAATTACATTGCTGATTCTTCGATTCTGTGTGATTGTGGGCCAGGTGACATGCAATGATTGCCAAGAACACAACCCGCAAACGTTTCTAGTTAGAGTTTCGGCTACCGGTTGTAGTTAGTAGCATTCTAGCACTTTAGCGACCGACCAATGATATTTTGCTAGCTGGCGGCGGCATGCTTTGAAATTGATGCAATGTTCGGTTGTCGCCAATCTAATCGGTGGTGTCCTGTAACAGCGTGTAGTGCGCGGTTAGTTCAATGTAACGATCGATATTACAAGGACGTGGTTTGCGACTCGGCTAAGTGAGCGTGTCCTTTCATTGTATGGCATAATGAGAGTTTATTAGAATTTATATTGAATACGAATGGAAACAAATAGAACTACGAAGTGTGTGAAAGTTTGTTTTTAATAATTAATTTTTGCAGTGTTTAAATAGTTTCTTGGTGTATTTTAAATTTTTAAATACAAAATAAATGGTATTGTCTCATATTCAGTGAATGCAAATCTTCTATTAGGTATGTGGGTGTTGATTTATACTTTTATTCATCGAATAACTACGTCTGAATGATTGCAACAGCGTTTCGCGACATGTCACACTTCCCACTAAGAGGATCACCTAGTAACCAGGTTAGTATGAGTATGCCGACGGCAATTCACATTACCTAAGAATCCTGTAGCTAAGTAGGTACTATTGATGTGATCTCCTTTGGTTACATCAAGAGTCGTAACATTTTCATTTCGGTCGCCATAATTTCAAACTAAATTTCAAAACAACTGATCCTAATTGAATAAGAAAGCAAAGTTTTATAAAAGTTATCCAACTTAAAATGTGTCAAATAACAATAAGTATGTAATTTAGAAGACGGAGATTTGCATTTTATTAAACTTCCTTTTTAGGGTCGTGATTATTTATTATCATTTTACACGAATGCTTGTAACAGCTTTTTATTATTCTTATCGCAAACATAAAGGGTTGTTGGGGTTTGATCAAAGATATAAGACCTTTGGACATTAGGCATACATTAATGCTACCAACTACATATACTGTTTTTAAAAGGAGACACCTTTTTTTCCTATTCTGATCCTTTCAGAATTCTGTCCTTTTTTGGTACTTTATCCGACCTTTTTTTTTTACAAAGAAAAAAAGTGCATTACTATTGAATTGAGATTAGAATTTTAATCGAAACCTGCATCAAACGCAGTCTAGCAATTGTCGCGAATGTTCTAGCTATACATACAATGACTGTTCTAAAAAACGAATTGTCGGAAAGGAATTTTTTCCAATCACGGAAATATTAAGTCCGACATTTTATTCCCAACAATCGGAGTACGTATGAAGATGTTGGAGCTTTGTTCAGATAAAAAGTGAGACAGCACAGATCATTTCCGAACTGATAAGACGTACTGCCGAGTAAAACGGAATCGCCGAAAAAGTTGTTGGTTTCTGTAGCGACATGCTGTCCGATTAATTTTGTCTCACGTGACCGTCGTGGAAGCAACAATGTTTTTCATATTTTGAAACCATGAAAACCTCAAATTGTTGGTGTTGGCCGCGCTGCACACATAGTTCACACCCCACTGAAGCCTGTGACCGACTGCCAATGGACTTGAAATGAGTGGTCGTGAACATTTACTCGCATTTTTACATATACACAGCTCGCGTTGAAGGGTTGAAATTAATCTGCGATTCTGAAAATGCAGAATATTCCAAACTGCTGGGTTACGCCAAGACGCGTTTCTTTTGGCTTTGGGACCTGCCATAGCCTCGATTCTAAAAATTTTCACGCTAATATAATATTTTTTGGATCTCAAGTTGTGTCATAAAATAATCGACGACTTTTGTCATTCGCCCAACACGATTTCAAGCAACCAGAATCGAGTCCGGGTGCAATGTCAATTGATATGTTCTCTAACGACGAAGCTGACTAAGGCGCGTCTACATGTAACGATAAGTTGGACGACCTTAGTCGTGAAACTTTTACAAACGATATAAATTTCACATGTTGGCCAACTCATCGCTACGGGCCCGATTTAGCTAAGTTAGCCAACTTGTGAAATTGTTACTTGGCTGCAAAAGTTGACTTCCAAGATTGTCCAACTTATCGTTCATTGGAGACGTACCTCAACAAAATTTCCTTATTTTCATTTATTTCGATTTGATTTTTAAATTACTCGTATTATATTATATCTGTATCTATTATTACAAAGTGTTTAATGAAAACAAAATAAAATCTGGACGAATACACGTACTTTCTAACCCTTTTTTATTCCTTACATGTATGTACTTTTTTGTCCTTTTTTCTGGAAGGGTCATATCCTTTAAATTCGGTAATACTAGTTGGTAGCATTCGCATACTATACACATAGTCCAGGAACGTGAGGGTCTTCTGGGCCGGCGTGGGATGGGAGGTCGAGGTCCACAAGATTTAGGGGACCGAAAGCCACAAAAATTATTTCTCAATTTATCAAAAAATTACAACTATCTATGTATCTATGAAAAACACAATTTTCCAGCATAGATTTTTTTTCATACCATGGTTAATCAAGCGATGTGACCCTATTGAATTTGCGATACCTATTAGCGCTACTATTGTGGCGCGAAGGAGAAATATTTTGTATGCCTATATCCATTAATAGGTATTTATTTAATTTTAATATCGATGTACTGAATACTTTGAATTTTGGCCACAAAACGATTATGGAAAAAAGTAGGTACTGGTAAAAAAGGGTAATTTTTCAGGTTTTGTAAATTTTTCCGAAAACTGTTGAAATGTCAAATGACAACACTACAATGATGTCATATGGCATCATGTAATTTGATGATTTTTCATTAGAAATGTAACAAATTAATTTTAACTTTTTGAATGATGTTATAAATATGTAGTAAAATATCTAGTTTAATTTTTGTCAGTGTGGAATTTTTGGTTTTGAGAGGTCATTTTGAATAAAAGGTTAGAAAAGTTTGGACGATTTCATAAAACCGAAAAACTGATGTGTATAACCATTTCGGAATATTTCCGCATAATACTCGTTATACAGTAAGACCCCGATAATCCGGAACCGACCATCCGGCCAATTTATTTTATTTTTCAAAATTGTTTAAAATTTTCTAATGTTTGTTTTAGCGTACTGCTCTATAAATTTAATGGAACCCAGTTTTCGGAAACAAATTTATTATTTACTGCTAAAATGGTTATTTTTTTAATGATTTCAGTGTAAATACTATCCACCAGAGTCAGATTTAGTGCATTTCGAAAATTCGGACAATTCGATAATCCCCATCGTGGCTACGCACATATGACTCCGCCGAATTTAAAGTGTGGCAAATCCTGCCTGATGAAATAAACTCGATGCTTACCATGAACCTGTTCAGAACAAGGGGCGGGAATTTGGAGTATTACCCGACGCCATAAGTGTTAGAGCGGGTGCTGCTTGCGCCAATGCTATGTTTGAATAAAGGGTTAGGCCCTAAAGTCTTGACATCTTCTTCTCTGTGGAGCATGGTGCCTTGATTCAGCCGTTTATAGGCTATTTCGAGTTACATATACACTGTTCGTCATCAGATTAGCACACCCCTTCGCATGAATAGCTTCGGCTGATTTCCAACCAAACTAAAAGAGCTAAAATTTCATAATTATAACTGCGTTAATAGTCTATTCAAGTGAGGCGGTGCGCGGCAAAACTCGCTCCTTCCATTTTTCGTAATTTTTCAGAAACCGAAAAAAACGTTTAGCAAACGGAAGCTATATATATGCACCTAGATTGATTTGTGAAACAGAAAAGTGATATTTAATAATAATTTTGGCGTCAATTTCGAATTATAAATTGGAACGAACGAGTTTTGATGAGTCCTGGTGGAACAACATGGTTTTTTTACCAAGTTGGTGGTGTATTTAGTCCAATTTGGTCCAAGAAAGTGTCTAAGGACGAAAGCAATAAGCCCTAACCTAATAATATTCATGATAATGCAATAATTTCCATTTTTGGTAATACAAATTTTTACTGGAAAGAGACAGTTTTGATGAGTCCGCTATGGCAAGAAAAGAGTTTTTATCAAAATGGATGGAAGGAAAGAGGTACCATTACCTGGAAGAAGTAAGTTTTGCAACGAACTGCAAATTTCAAAGCCTCGAAAAATACGAAAGAAATGTGTTTTGATGAAAACTGAGCTCACTACTGTGTAGAGCAGGAGCAATACTTTCGAATGCAATTCGTAACTCAATTTCGTAAAAAAGTGGAAGAAGCGAGTTTTGTCGCGCACCGCCTCAATTCTAAGTTAATTAAAGCAATAAGTATTGTGTTTTCATTTTTTAATTATGTTTTATACTTGTTTTTCGAAAAACAACACACAAAATTGCGATTTAAAATTTGTCATCAGGATAGCACATGTAGGGCGGAATTCGTAGTCCTCACTTATACTTAAGGGAACTCTTAAGGGACTGACGCTATTCATAGTCACTCCATAAGCAAACGTTTAAGGGTTTCCTAAAGAGTTCCCTTATTCGTTAAGGCTCATATCTAGTAACCTTATATTAGCTCATATATTTGTTGACATATCGTTATTTAAACACTTTGAAATTTTTTAAAAATTTTGAATTTTTGACTACTTGACATTTGTTTATATTTTATTTGTCACTTTCAATAGATATGGCAAATAAGTGAATCGTTTATTTAATGAGGCAACGCTCCAATAAGTGATGTCTATGAATACGAAGCTCCCTTAAGGGCTCACTTATATAAAGAAACCCCTTATTCCTTACGGGAGACCTTATAACTTAAGTAGGGACTATGAATTCCGCCCGCAATTTCTTTTTTGTCGATCTTCCACAATTGAGGACTTAGAACCCCCAATTTTTTGTTGTTGTTTAAGTAATATACATATTAGCTTTAATGCGGAAGAGGGGTCAAACATTAAGGCTTGCAAGAAGTCAAGGCGGTCAAAAAGGGAAATTTCGAGAAAAAAATAATAAAAGTCGATAAGTTGAATCCGAATTCGTCTGTAATAAGTATCGTTAAGGTAAAAATAATAGAGGCGATAAAAATTGAGTACTTGTCAATCCTTATGAGAGAGTAATTTTGAGAAAAGCATCGAGCCCTCATGACTCGGTCGCAAGGATTAGGGTAAATTTTCACATTAAGGCGAGCCTACATTGTTCAAACAGTGATAAGAAATGCAATATTTGCATATTTGGAAAAAGCTATTTTTTATAATGGAAAATTTTGAAATTCTCTGGGCTTTACGATGACAATTAATTAACATTGGGTGTTAAAGGACAATTAACCTTCACCAAAAAAATCAATGCGTAGAATTGTAAGACTTTGTTTTCAGTGGTGTTATTTTGATCATTTGAGAAATTGTAGTTTCAAAAACAAATTGTTTGATGAGTTGTATGATTTTTGGTATATGTTTCAGATTTGTCATCTCATCATGCATCACTATTCTTTGTGGATTATTATTAAAGATTATTTTAGGAGTTCAGTTTATTCCAGGAGCTCATAAATCTCTACAAAATATGATTCATTCAAAGATATAATTCTAGGTAAATTAGCAATAAATAAACAAAAAGTATGATTATTTTTCTACAGCTTTAAATATTTTATTCTTCATCAGATTTAAATTACTTTAGCTGGTGCAATTCAATCTCTAGAAGTATTTTTTTTTGCATTAAAGTTAAGAATAGAAGCCACACCCAATAGTACCTACATACGATAATTTTTAACGAAGAACTTTCTTATGATCCCCTTTCTGTAAAGATATGAAATCAAAAGAATGTGAAAGGTCATGGAACCGCTTTAGAAGGCTTCGCACTCACGGTGAATCCGTGGATTCGAATCCATTTTAATGGATTTTTGTTCTGTCAAAATTTAATTCCGCGCCTGTGGATGGGCTCATTTGACAATGAATTGAATCCACGGCCATAGGGTTTTTTTTATATAATTTTTATAACTGGCGTAAATATGTAACTTAATTAATTAAATTAATTAATTTGCTTGTAATTGGAACACCATGTCATAGAAATGTAGAAGCGTCAAGTTAAACTATACACATGTGAAGAAAATGATGCGTTCAGAAAACGCCCGAAGACTAGCCTTTTATCCTTAAATATCCTAACCTGAACGAACTATCACTTAAAAAAAAGTGAAATACTATCGTAATTTAAACGAAAACTATTACGGCCAAACCCTGCCCTACACACACGACAAATCCTTGGATTCGAATCCATGGCTTTTATGTTTTATTCTCTGCATTCAAATTAGGGCTAACTTGCATTCCGTAATATACGATTTTTAATGAATCCTTATATCAAAATTATTAATGTCATTAAGTTATTCGTTGACTTTTTCAAACAAATTTCCAGTGTATATTGTATATTCGTACATCCAGAAGAAGAATGACGCAAGTGCAAATTTGTTGATTTGTCAGAAATCACAATTGAAAATTTTATTCACATGTTGTGCGTATGGGTAATGTATAATGTTGTGTTTGTATTTTTACTGTATTTTAACATGAATTTTAAATCAAAATAATTTTTTATTGAAAGTGTAGCCAATTTGAAACCTAGTGACATAATTAACTCAGAAATGAAAATTTTTGCAGTTACGTCGTTCTTCTTCTGGATGTACGATGTAATTACTAAAAAAATATTCGTTTTGTAGGAGGAACTCTATTGTGAGTTTACCCTCTAAAAAATTAGTTGTAGTTGTAGTGAATTTACCCTCTAAAAAAGTAATTGTAACTAATTGTGAAAATCTTGACTTATCGTTCCATTCTCTACACCAACTGCGGTGCATGTCTGTAGTATTTATGGCATGGCAACTTACCAGCTCTATGGCAACTACGCGGAACTTTGTCTGTTTGGAGGAGAAGAGCCCCAGCGGGAGAAATATCGAGTTATTCAATTTCGGAAATGTCACATTGGAATTTTTGCATCAGGACCTCTAAGCGTCTATAGCTCAGTAGGTAGAGTTGTGACTGAAGGTCGGAGGTTCGAATCCCGATTGGGACGAAACTTTTTTCCCTCACTTTCCTCAATTTTTGGTATTTTTTCCCAAAGTAAGTGGTTTCGTACAGATAGACACACTCATCAGGTCATGTGTCTGTTGTCTATCTGTGCACAAGACGACCACTTGAATTTTAGCGGGAGAATTATGGAGATTTTGATTTGCCGTGAAGGCTACCACCATGACGCTCGACCATGCAGGTCTGTACCGGTATCTCTCCCGCTTGGGCTCTTCTCCTCCAAACAGACAAAGTTCCGCGTAGTTCCCATAGAGCTGGTAAGTTGCCATGCCATAAAAACTACAGACATGCACCGCAGTTTGTGTATAGAACGGAACGATAAGTCAAGATTTTCACAATTCACAATGATGTATTCTTCGTTTTGTTTTGTGTTTTTAAACTAAAGTTCCCTATACCTACTAATAAAAAAATACACAACCTTACAAATTTGCTCCTATCAGGCTTAAATTAAATTAATCGAAACAATATACTGAATAATGATCAGTGCCATACGAAGAGGTCAACCCGCCTCATAAAAGTCGTTTGCAATGTCGCTGCCGTGTATATTTTTGCATTTTTTCGTGTTATAATGAAAATGGAATTCGTATAGGCAACTGTGAAGGATGTACGTAATTATCTGTTACTTGTGTAAGTTTCCTTGCTCTTAACCTACCGAACGATTTTTGACCGATAAGCGATTCAAAATTCAACATAAGTATAGAAAACACTCGTAATTCCTTCGAGGGCAAACGGGGCTAATTTATACAATTTCCTGTTGTTTTTTTTTCGACAGTACTCATGCCTGTATGCATATATGTATGTACATGTACACATAGAGAACTGCCAAAGGTTATATTTAATGTCAATAAAATACTCAACATGATGTTGTCTTGTGCGGACTTATAATACAACCGATATGAAAGGAAATCGAAGGAAAAGAAAGTGTGTGTGTACCTATGCAACATGCAGTAGTTCCTATACAGGGTTATTGGTTAAGTCGACCTATTCCCTGCAACACGTTATAATAGGGTCAAAATGCAACAAAATGAGGCCATAAATGTTAGGCCGATTTTCAATGGTCACTGAGATATATGAATTTTTATGTTTTTTTGAAATAACCTAGAATTTTGCCATTTAAAGTAAGAATTAAAAATAACTACTAAGGTAATGGGGTTAAACTTATTTTTGGATTTTAGTCAAAGTGGGCTATAAAGGCCGGCGCAGACGAGCAGACTGGTTCGACGACGAATGCAGGGCCTCGATTGAGGCGAAAAATGAAGCCTATCGCCAATACACACAACGCGCATCCCGAGCCAAGAAAGAAAGATATAACGAGCTTCGGCGAGTATCTAATAAGTTAATTAGACGTAAGAAACGCAAACATTTTGACGAGCAGTTACAGCAAATAAACCAAAGATTAGCCAGTAAGAACATTAGACAGGCGTACAAACTTATAAATAATGTTAAGAACCGATATCAACCCAGGACAAGCCTATGTAAGGACAAGGATGGTAACATCATCAGCGACATCGAAAGCGTCAACAAACGATGGGCCTCGCATTTTGAAGAGCTACTCAATGCACCATCAACATCCCCCGCGGAGCCAGCTCTTGAGCAGTTAGCCGAACCAGGCCCTCCCGTTCTACCCCCAACAGTAGAAGAGGTGAGTCTTGCCATACAGTCGCTTCAAAATAATAAAGCGCCCGGCGCTGACGAGATTCCAGCAGAACTGCTGAAGCATGGTGGAACGTGCCTGACCAACGCTGTACATGTGCTACTGCTGAAAATATGGAACGACGAGGAAATCCCCGAAGATTGGCGCAAAAGCATAATCTGCCCAATCCACAAAAAGGGTGACAAGCTGAAGTGTGAGAATTACAGGGGCATATCATTAGTTTGTACGGCCTATAAGATATTATCTAAAATTCTTGAAAAGAGAATTAATCCGTACGCAGAACGAATCATTGGCGAGTATCAAGGCGGCTTCAGACCTGGTCGATCAACGACCGATCAGCTTTTCACAGTGAAGCTACTACTCCAAAAGTGCTGGGAATATAACATCGACGTATACCAAATCTTTGTCGACTTCAAGCAGGCATACGACAGTATCGATCGAAGTGTACTGTACAACATTATGCTGAATTTTGGTATACCGGCAAAGTTAGTGCGACTCACAAGGATGACGATGACTAATACCGTCTCGCAGGTCAGAGTGCAGAATCGACTCACGGACCTATTTGAAACTCGTACTGGACTCAAGCAGGGCGACGGGCTGGCGCCGACGCTCTTCAACCTTGCTTTGGAGTATGTAATTCGAGCCATGAATATGGACAGCAGCGGAACGCTACTCATCAAGTCGACTCAATTGGTAGCGTACGCCGACGATATCAACATCATGTCTCGAAGGTTGGGTGATGCAGAAAGCCTTCTGCATAACCTCAATAACGCCGCAAAGGAAGTTGGACTACATATCAACGAAAGCAAAACAAAGGCCATGATGCAATCGAAAACAAGGACGCCAGCAAATCCAAGCATCACAGTGGGGGACCTTAATATCGAGTATGTAGACAACTTCAACTATCTGGGTTGTAACTTATCAAAGGACGCCAACGAAACCGACGAAATTAAGCGACGGATACAACTAGCCAATAAGACATATTTCTCGGTCCTCCCTATAATTAATTCGAAACTTGCGCACAGGAACACGAAGCTCCGCGTGTACAAAACGATCATCCGACCCGTGCTATGTTATGGCTGCGAAACATGGACCCTCACCCAAGCCTCCGAAATTTTGCTAGACCGATTCGAACGAAAGGTCCTTCGGCGAATTTTCGGGGCCGTTCGCGAGCGAGACCAATGGCGTGTCCGGTACAACCATGAGTTGTATCAATTGTACGATGAGCTGGAAGTATCGAAAATCGTGAAGCTTCAACGTTTGCAATGGGCGGGGCATGTACAACGGACGATAATCGCATGCCAAAGAAAGTGATGAACGCACAACGAATTGACGGAGCGAGGTTACGTGGACGACCGAGAGCTCGCTGGGAGAACTCCGTAGGTGAAGACGCCCACCAGCTGCTGGGCTTCCGAAACTGGAGGACGAGGTCACGTAACCGCGACAATTGGAGGTCAACGATTCAGGCGGCCAAGGCCCGACGTCGGGCTATCGTGCCACAGTGATGATGATGATAACGTGTTGCAGGGAATAGGTCGACTTAACCAATAACCCTGTATATGTTTACACATAAAACATGCAATGCCAGTAAGGATAGTTTTCGATTAAAACTAAAAAGGAAGGAAGTTAAAATTTAGAGAATATCAATAGAAGATTGAAAAGTGGATTTATTGTCTTTGACAAATCGGATAAGCTGCAGGTGCTATGAAGTCATTAGTTCTCTATTTTATTTGGCAGTATGTACCTGCACAGCTACATACATATTTTGAAACGAAATAATTTTATATGAAACCAATAGTTTCGTAGATGAAATGGATAAGGATACTGGTAGTCTCCATTAATAAATGGAGGGCGCACAGTCAGCGCATTGGACCTAGCTCGAGGATTTGTTAGTGACATTCTATTTCTAGGATGTTGATCTAGAGGTGTTGAAATAAACTGCACGCTCTCCAGAGTTTTATATACACGCATGGAATGGCTGCTGCAGTCTAAAAACTCCTTAGCAGCGGGCCAGGTTATCAAGTCGAACACTTCATTGATTCTAAAGAATTCCTAGCCCAAGAGTATTATCTTTACGAAGAAAGAAGTGTACCTACCGAACATATAAATAGACAAACCACGGGTCTGTATATTAAATTATATTTTCAGAGTTTATCATTTTAAAGATGATACAAAAAAAGCATGTATGTATAGTGAAAAACAACGCATGTAGAAAGGCATGTATTTAGATTGTCGAAATATCTAATACAGACTTCCACAACACCATTCATTCTTACTATAAAAACGCCGCCATCAAACGAATATCCAAACAAACAACACGTATAGCTTGCAAGATATCAACTGTGTTAAACAAAATAAAATATGAAATATTCAGAAAAAACAATGAAAGCGAAATTAACGATCCATAACGAAATCAAAAGGTTTAGTCAATGTTTCAAACAAATAAATTGTTAGAAGCTTTTATCTCAATTAGAGAAAAAGAAACTCAACTATAATATTCAACGAAAGAAAATATTATATCATTTAAATTAAAGCAATCATGTAGCTGCAGATGATTTGTGTGCTGAATACTTTAACACTATTCAATTCTTTTGTTTTACTCAGCATTGTTTCTAATAAATTGCCACCCCGTAGTACAACAGAATGTTAAACAAATTCGAATTTGTTTTGTGTGATGGCGATTTAGATTGTAAACAGAGTTATTATAATTAATAATATTTCTGTTTCGTTTGTATGTATAAGTATAGTTATTTTTTAAGTATAAAAAGCTGTTTTAATAGAATTTAAATTCGAGAGAACACGCTTCAAGAAAACTTCTTAATTAAAATATAAATCGGATTTAATTTATGGATGTATACAAATTTGAAAACAAAAACTTGCAAATTAGCGCCTGATAAGGATGCAATAAAACGCGACTGTGTATAAGTGTGTAGATTTCAGTAATAATCTAATAAAAAAATGAAATATATATTTCAGTATTAAGTCATTAAGTTTTCGATAATATAAAAACAATTTAAGATCATATGTTAGCAAATTTGGTACAAGTTGGAGATGTTATAAAACTTATATGTGAAAAAGGATAAAATCCGCTCATGGGGTCAGGAAGGGGCTGCCGGATGGAAAGCAATTTTATGAATTTCACTCATAATCATTTTTAAACATCGCATTTTACCAATGCTGTTTGGATATTTATTAAGTAAAATTTCAGTTTTTTTGACAAAGCCTTAGTCCAATGTTGGATTGTCGCGCCTGTTATTTTTTTGACAAAGTTTATCCAGTATATCCGAAATTAGTGCACACAAAAAAAAGTTTTTCTTAGAGAACTTAATTTGGGGGGATTGATTGGTATGGCAGAATGGCAGAATAGAAATACATTTGTGTAAGTTTTGGTTGAAATTCATACAAAATTGAAAAAGTTTTTCTTAGTAAAACCTAGTTGCTAATTGCTGAAAACTCAGAGCATCTCTTGATCAATTTAAACTTGGCGACAGAATCGAAAATTGCGAAATGTTCGCCGAGTTCGGCAGCTCTCATCAGCTTGTCAATGGCGCCATCTTCTTAATGCATATAAATGCAGACAAGATGATGATTTTTCCGGATCGCAGAACACCGTACCGTTGCGAACGGCAGTTATCTAATGATCTCATAAAACGAAGCTTGCCACAATTTAATGTGCAATCGTAGGACAATTAAATCAAGGTAAGAGTACATTCATTATTTAAACCTCTTGGCTTATTATGTTTTCACGATAGAGATTTAAGAGACCGAATCAACTTGGCTGCTAATAATTCAGCTAAAAACCACATCAGAGTTGTTTCAAAACAAAAGGCATGCAGAGAAGTGTGAACCGAGGGTCTCAACTATAGCTTTGGACAGCGCCCGCTCTAAGGGGGGGGGGGCAAGCCGGACGGTCGCCCGGGGCGCCAAATTTTAGGGGCGGCTTTTTGGCTAGCACTCTAATAAAAAAAAGTTGATAAAAGCCAGAAGGAAATTCCCATTTAGTGGAAACGAAACCTAGATGAAATCAAAAGTTGAAAGTTGTGTTTTGAAGATGCAAGAGAGAAATTTCATACCCATGTAGGAGGCAGAAATTTGACTCCAATTTGTCCGATCTCCTCGTGGATGGATCGCCTCAGTTGGTTCCAATTACATTGATTCATCTAGGATTTAAAAGACTAATTTCTAACGAAGTTGTTTGGGTTTCAGCAAGATGAGGGATGGAATCAACAAGATTTAGCTACCTCTGACGTTCTTCCCGGTTTTTTTAGCGGTACGAGGGTATGTAAATAAACTATATGACGACAAAAATATTTTTAGAAAAAGGGTTAAAATTTTTAGAAAGGTAAATCCAGAGCGACTTATTCCTTTTAACGAATAATGGCGTCTGCATGTAAAACCCATGATCCTGTATACATTACCATGACCTTTGTCACTTAATTTATCCCTTTCAGACGAAATGATTTTAAATCCATTAACTTCCCAAAGAAAAGTTCGTGTGTCGTATCATTTATTCTAACGGTAAAACATGGCAAGCATCAAAAACTCTACAAAGTACATATACATTTAAGCCCAGAAGACATGGAGGGATGAAACACGGATAATATGAGTTTTTTGGTGGCGAAATATTTTCTTGAGGTTGGTTGGTCAAGGTGGTTAGGATCCTCACAAAGAGAACTTAGAATGTCACTTAGGGAATAGTTTAAGTTTCGAAACTCTAGCTCGCACAGACGCGTATAGGATATTCATATTATGATGATAATGACACCTACATGTGGGTGTTCAAGTTTCGGATATCAAATGCCTAAAACTATCTCAATAGAATTGCGGATGCGGATGATACACTTTTAGAATTTCTGTCTCGGAATAACGGAGACCACCAGACTGAAATATTTCTTAAAACTGCGATTGAGACCAGGCGCAATTTTTCTTACGTAGAGCATCGATTTTTTATGAGGTAGTACAGCAGTAAGACAAATATGTATCCTTGATCATTGGCCAGGAGGAGGGAGGATGAAGTGCCAATCCCTGCCCTGCCTCCCCAAACTCCTGGACTACGCCCATGATTCTCTAGAGAAATAAACCACGGACGATCAATACTGAAGAAATCGACGTACATACTATCAATCTGCCTGGTCAAGCACCTAAGGGGCGGAAATCTGTCCTCTTGCCAGGGGCGGCGTAAGTGCTAGAGCGGGCGCTGGCTTTGGATTTTCGAGTGCATTTGCATGAATAAATGAAATTGTCGCCATCTATTCCATTTTAGAAAAACCGCTTCCTGAGTCGATGAACGCCATAGTAGCGCTCCAGGTTATGATGCAATTTCGGTTGAATTATTAAAAGTGGGATCTAATGGTACAGCTGAGATTGGTATTCTTCTTCCCCTACATACAAGAGTGTTACAAAACTTCGCGTTTCAAATTGAAAAAGGAAGTAATTATTTGTATCTTGAAAAAATAGACCTTTAGGGTGGCCATAATTGAAGTAAGATCTGTCCTGTTTCAGCTGTCTCCAAACTATTGGCAAAAACATTCTTGAAACGGGTTAAAGAAAGCAGTTGACGGCACAATAAATGATGGACATGCTGGCTTTCGTCGATAGAAATATCATACAATAATAATTTACAGTCCATAATAATTCATAGTAAAGAACCCATGATGCCCAGCATGGAGTAAGGCAAGGCTGCATTTTGTCACCTATTCTTATTCTGCCACAGCCACAGCCATAGTATCTGACGATTTTGTCGTCTATAAAATAAAAAGGAAACTATAGGTAGCTCTAATGGCTGATGCTATGCATTATGGAGGTTGTTATGCTGGGTTAGAATTACTTGAGCTCGGATGCAGAAGGACAAAGCGGAATTCGTATTTTGGGCGACGCAGTCGAATTTAACAAATTTTGCTACCCTAGGAGCATAGTTACAGTAGATGGCATCGTGGATTCTAATGTTCAATCTCGTATCAATAATACTATGAGAGCCTTCTTCACATTGATTCCTTTCTGGCAAAATAACAACATATTGATGCGTGCATCGGTGTTTCTATGGGGTTCACCTTAAAATCTGACCTACAAAGAAAAAAAATATCCAAAAGGAAGTGAACCAAAAATATTTCTAAACAGGCTCTAGATTGGAACGATTCAGTGCATTCGTATTGCAATGGAAAAGTATAGAGCAGCACGTAAGGACTTGCACTTTGTGTTTATCGATTTGGAAAAGGCATTCGATAGAGTACCTCGTGATCTGATATGGTTGGCCTTGAGAGCACTTAATGTCCCTGAGGCATACGTCAGGATGATACGAGACATGTATGATGGAGCTACGACTAAGGTTAGATGCACAGCCGGTGAATCAGAAGAATTTCTGGTGAATGTCGGATTACACCAGGGCAGTGTATTGAGTCCGCTGCTCTTCAATATCATCATCTGCTACTTATTAACACGTATATCCGACGGCCTAGAAATATCTCTTCTTTTTGCCAAAGATATAGTCCTCAGTAGCCCAAACATCGTTGCCTTGCAAGCTGCACTTACAAAATGGTGTGACATTCTGGAGGAGCATGGACTGGTAAGTATAACAAAGACTGAGTTCTTATGCTGCCCATTCGCAGACCCAGATGCACCGATACCATATATGTACGTCAAAGGAGAGCAGCTTAAGTCTTGTACCAAGTTCAAGTACCTTGGCTCGATGGTGAACAACGGAGCTACATGCGATGATGGCATCAAACATCGCACAAAAGTTGGGTGGATGACGTGGCGAGAAAACTCTGGAGTTTTCTGCGATAAGAAAATGCCACTGAAGCTAAAGGGCAAGTTGTACAAAACGGTTGTACGTCCCGCACTCATGTATGGATCAGAATGCTGGACCATGTATGAAGGTTACGCGAAACAAATGACAGCGACTGAAATGAAAATGTTACGCATGTCAGCTGGTGTAACGAAAAGGGGCCACATCAAGAGTAGCTACATCCGAGGCAGCTTGTCCATAGACCAACCAATCACCGAAAAGCTCGAAGACCGACAAATGGATTGGTATTGCCATGTTCAACGGCGTCCGCCTGAGAACCCCGCAAAGAAAGCGATATCAATGGAAGTTCCCCTTGATGGACCCAAGGCCAGAGGCAGACCGAAGAACACCTGGATGTGTCAAATAAAAAAGCAACAACAACGCATTGGTCTCGGCGATGACACGATCCAAGATAGAGCTGCCTGTAGAAATAAGCTGAGATATTATCGCCAAAACGGGCGATGTGCCTACACCGCGGGTCGAGCAACGCGAAGCCATATGGAGCGGTATAAAGAACGAGGCAAGGAAGGAAGGAAGAAACTAGTGGCATTGAATTTGAATAATTTGTATAATATGTATGTTTTTTAACCTTTCACCCTGTTATATTTAAAAGTCATTCGAAAGACCATTCTACACATTCCTACCAAATTTCATAACGATCGTTTAAACCGTTCGCTAGTTATTTTGGGAACAGACGGACGGACAAAATCGTTTTTAAAAGGTTTTTTTAAATATTTAAAAATAAAATAAAATGACAACTTTGACAACTTAAACAATTAACTGAAACAATTAAAACAGTACTGAAAAAAATATATACAGCTATAAGGCAGCATTTCTAAAATCGAGATTTTGAACCCTTCCGAAGCAACATCTTGGCTACTTCACTGATTTTCTGCTCTCTGAGTACCCGGGTGCGGGTACTCATCTCAAATATCTATGCGAGTGCTAAATTTAGTTCATCTTTGTTCCACCTCCATGAATCTGACACTCATTAAACTTTTATTTTTACTAATTTTTTGTAATGTGTCCCAAAATCTTTCCCGTGTGTTTTTTTTTTACTGTAGGAAACACAGTTAGTGGGCAATATCCGTAGCATGTCTAACACTCTTATAAGAACGACACTTTTCCGTCCCGCGTTCCCGTTCACATTTTTGAAATTATAAAATGTTGGAAAATATCAATGGTCACTTTGCCACCACGAGAACATCGGAGCCAGGAAAAACCTGAAAAACGAAAATAGAAAAATGAAGAAAACTTCTGGTACTAGCCAAGTGCTGACACTGCCGACTTATAACAAAACCCATTATGATAAAATCGATAGGTAATCGATTTCAATGAAATGGCAAAAGGTAAAAAAAAAGAACTGCCCCTATCAGGTGAAAGCGACATTCGTGTAACAGCAACATAATATGAGATTCGACATTGTCTTTTACGTTTTTCGTTGTTGCGCGACCACGACAATCAACGATTTGTTGTGTTTTGCCCTATGTTGTACATTATAATTTCCGGTCGACCGATTATATTCTACTATTTCCACATTTTATATGTATATTTATTGCAATTATTGGTTCTTTCGATTTATTACGAACGGAAATATATAAAAATTTGCTTACGATTAATGCTTCAGTTGAATAAAAATTCGCTTTGAAATTTGGCGCTCAATTCAATATAATATTTAGCTGAATGAAAGGTCGAACGTGAATGGTCAGCATTTTTATGCGAGCGTGTTTTATAATAACGTATATACACAGAAAGAACATGTTGTATGTTTTCGTTTCTTCTGGCCTACTAACATTATAACAAGACATGTTAGCGAAATTCGATATGGTTAATCCACCGCGCACGGTTTTCGGTTGATGTTTGAACATATTGATAATGGGACGATTGATTCGAAGAAATTATTATACAATGTTCGATCCATTTTGATTTTACTAAGAAATATTAATAAATAAACACATCATGTAGTTGATAAGAGTGTTAGGTCGACATTTGTAAAAATGTACCTATGGACCTTTATGTTCGTATTAGGGATGGTTTTTGGCCTTCAGTCAGTGAGCGTGTATCGTATGACACTTGTCTATGCGATACGCATATTTCTCGTATACAAGGCTTTCTCCTTAATATATGTATACCTTTATTCGTAGGTAGTTTTTTGACTTCCCCATACTGTTCATTATAACGTAACTATGTCCTTTTTGATAAAGGCTCCAGTATAGAAATATCGTATGGAACGACACTATATTCGATGCGACATTTTCTCGTGAGCTTTTTATCAATGGAAACTGTTGAAATGTACATATGTACATACACGTTTAGTATACCTATTGAATATAACTACGGACGGGTTTAAGTTCACATAAATGAACAAACAAAAATATTACACAATGGTTCTATCAAAACACTCCGATAATAAGTTAAACCGTCTGGTATAGCAAAAAAATGAATATCATGCTTAACCAATCGCACGTGAATATACAAAACGTTTCTCAATATTCAACTAATTTCTTTCACAAAAACCCAGTCAAAGTGGATCAATCTGGGAAATTTTCAATTGCTTTGCGAAAAAACAAGTTTAATTAACACTTGTATTTTCGATTTATTTGATGAAATACGCATTAAATACAGATAGGTACGAACGGAATAGTATATGGATGGATGTTAATCGCATTGCGGTTATTAAGAATCAAGCGGTAAGATTCAAAGAGCTATTTTTCGGTATGAAATCCTTATCAAATAAATACATAATAAAATGTTAGAAGTAGACAAAAACAATTGTAAATTGTATTCAAGGTGAGTATGGCATACACTCGAAAGAATCATATCGCACGATCGCGATCGTAGTGTGATAAGAAACTGAAGCAGCAACCGAAATGAATTCTAATTTTCCGAACAATATAATTGGACGATAATTTCTTTGTGTATTACTCGATTTTTATTTTTATTTTATGACTACTAGAATATTGGGTTTAGCCTGAAAAAAATGATGGTTACTCCAGAACAACTTTATGTTAGCGACCACACCCTGACAATTTTAATTTCGTCGAGATTAATTTTAATGCGGTATTAATCATTTAGTTGTGTAGAAAAAAAATGCTTGTGGTAAAAAAACTGATGTTAGATCCTCTGCAATTAAAACCTTTTCATAGGATTGTGCATCAGTCGTTCTGCCTAATAAATCGTTCACTGTGTAGCCGACTTTTGATGACATTACCACCACATCAGAAAACTCATACATTTACGAATTACGAGTCACATGTGACTCATTGAAAGAGGAGAGGAGGAAGGCTGTGTATACATGTGTGACTCATAGAAAGATAAATAATTGTATCATATTCTAATGTGTTGATTATAAATTCCCTATACATACAACTTCGTCTTTCTTAGACAATAGTGCCTAAGACACTATACAGTAGATTCTCCCTTTATTTTTTTGGACTGCGGTCGTCCACGTTATTATGGCTTACAACCTTACATAAATCGATTCAATATTCATTTTTTTGTTTACATTTTCCTAAACTATTTTTCCATTCTTATACATATTTCATATACATATGTATTTAACTTTATTTAATATACACATATCCGAAACCTTGTTCCATTGCGATAAATCGTTAGGCAGTGCAATTTGACATTTCCTTCTTTCTTTTTTCGTTGCAAAACATCAAAAATGAAATGTGCAAACAAGACTATGTTTCTCATAGCCTAAGCATATGCTTACAACAAAGCTTAGAAAGAGTGGAAAAAACAAAGAATTTTCGCGATACCACCGTTTCGTCAGTCTTTGGGGTTGATTGTTGTTTTTTTTTACGTATTAAGCATTATACGAGTACGTATACTCGTATTTCAGGCTGTTTTTCAATAGCCTAATTGGATTTTGTAATGTTTTACGCATCTTGGCACATAGCTCTAAAAATAAGCAAGTATTGACATATAGACATGCATACATATGTTAGCTGTATGCAGTGTGACATTTAGACATCGAACAATGTTCATGAACGAGTTACGAGTAGGGCGAGCTAAGGTAGGTTTTAGATTCGAGAAATATAGGTAAGTGAATGAAAGAAAATTGGTATGAAACATGTTCCTATTTTTTCCCGTTGTATAAGCTTTAAAACAGGCGAGAGCTTTTGGTTTTTAAAAATTGAGCACGATTCGTTATTCTATTATTATTTGCCCAGGAGTCAGAGCCTTATACGACACCTTTCGCAGTTTGGAAAATCATACGCTCGTTTTCATCCTCTTGAAATCAGTCTTTGACCGGTACGTCACGAGTCACGAGTTTGTTTTGAGGCGGGACATTGTCATTACATATCTTTAAAACAGATTTTTTTTACATAAATGATGATTGTTAAATTAACCAAATGGATGAATTATGCTAATATGTATACAGGGTTATTGGTTAAGTCGACCTATTCCCTGCAACACGTTATAATAGGGTCAAAATGCAACAAAATGAGGCCATAAATGTTAGGCCGATTTTCAATGGGTTCAATAACCTAGAATTTTGCAATTTAAAGTAAGAATTAAAAAAAAAACTACTAAGGTAATGGGCTTAGACTTATTTTTGGATTTTAGTCAACACTATAGCAGACATTTCTTAATCATTTGAAATTTCAAAAACCCATCACAATTCGAAATTTTTAATTTTAAATAAAAACAAATTTTCTTAAATTTGTTTAAAGATATTTTTTAATGTAGTATTACTAAAAAAAATGTATGACATGGAGTCTACAGACCACTGGAAAAACATACGCGTATTGTCAGCTTTCCAAAAAGGTGTCAATGTCAATACAAATATTTGCTTGTTCGGGAACCATAATTTCCTTTGATAAAAAATGAAATAAAGCGGTACATTATACGATGCGTTTTCAATTTAATGACATTTAGTTCATTTTTTATCAAAGGAAATTATGGTCCCCGAACAAGTTGCAGCTAGCTGTTTCAATTATTTCAAATATTTGTATTGACATTGACACCTTTTTGGAAAGCTGACGTATGTTTTTCCAGTGGTCTGCAGACTCCATGTCATACAATTTTTTTTTTGTAATACTACATTAAAAAATATCTTTAAAAAAATTTAAGAAATTTTTTTTTTTATTCAAAATTAAAAATTTCGAATTGTGATGGGTTTTTGAAATTTTAAATGATTAAGAAATGTCTGCAATAGTCTTGACTAAAATCCAAAAATAAGTTTAAGCCCATTACCTTAGTAGTTTTTTTTAATTCTTACTTTAAATGGCAAAATTCTAGGTTATTTAAAAAAAACCTAAAAATTCATATATCTCAGTGACCATTGAAAATCGGCCTAACATTTATGGCCTCATTTTGTTGCAATTTGACCCTATTATAACGTGTTGCGGGGAATAGGTCGACTTAACCAATAACCCTGTATAAGTAGGTAGATTGTCTGAAAAAAATTACATTCCTACCGACTAATAATTTGCATGATTTCCTTTCATCAGGTATTTCATGCTTGTTAAAAATATTTTAGGAGGGGTCCCACATCCTATAGCGACCCCCTTGGCTACGTCACTGATATCTGCTGATCGTTCGTGCGCATATGCACAAGGGGGTAGCCAGAGGGGGCAGGGACACTCCTGACTGATGATCACCGTGAAAAAATGCTTACTTCTGTAGGTATTATAACTTTATAAAAAAATTCGCTGCACTATACAATGTTTTGAAAGCGTAAAATTGCGAGTATGAATCCAGGCACGGCGCAGCTACAGCTGTAGTCTAGTCTGGAGGAGTAAAGTATTCACAGTTTAGTGCTTTGATATCCGGAGATGGGATATCTACTTGTGAGTATCAATATATCGATAACATAATCGGATCCTGCAATCTCGTACTCCTTCTAATCTTTCAAAACATAAGGCTTTCCCTTATTGAGACTCTTTTTTCTGCAAGCATCCCATATTTTGATGCGTTTTATTTAATGGCTTCTGGGTTGCAGAACATAATGTTAACCGTGAGGATAAAAAATATGTTACATGAATGTCTCCGTGGGAAGTTAATGGAATTTAACTTCATTCTATCTGAAAGGGATAAATGTGGGTGACACATGGTATACAGTGTGGCCTAGTTAGGGACCATGGTAATATATTTTGTTAAATTTGGATGAAATAAAACCGTAAACCGTATTTAGATCAAAGATGGATTTGAAAATTACTTTGCTAAGAAGAAAAGCACTGAATATAGACGAGCTGCAGTCTAGCCTATTGGATTTAATCAGAATCAGGGGTATTTACAAGAACCATTTCATTAAAACTGTGCATTATTTTTATTTATTGCCTAAAAAATATTTGTACAAAAAATATTCACTCCGCATTAAAATTCTAAAAAACGCTCGAATAGCGAGCGCAGCCCTCTGAACGCTCGGTATTTTTTTTTGAAAAATACAAAAGGCCTCCGAGAACGCGTGCGAAAAATAGTTGGTGCAAAATTCATGTTTAAAAAAGTTTTTATTTATTTATTTATTTTCTTTTAATACGAAAAGAAAAAAATTGCTCCTTTTTGTATATCGCATATTACGCCAGGAAATTTGAACAAAAATTTGGCCAAACTTCGGAAAAATTAGGGGAAAGCTGGATTTTTGCATGAGCCTTCATTTCGAGGTCCTAAACAACACCCTAAAAGTCCCCGTCTCTACGAGTGCCGCTAGCGGTGCTACAGAGGGTCAAAGACCCTCGAAAACCGGTTTTTATGAATATCTCGCTAATGGTAGCATATACAAAAAAGTTATGTATGGCAAATTTGAAGCTCTTGTGCTTTTTCAATAAAAGATGGAAATACCGAATGCGTTCGGGAACTCCTAACGGTGCCAGGAGGTCTAACTGTATTTATAACAATGTTTCACGAAAATCTCTATAACAGTAACCCTTACTTAAAGCTTTTGTATAGAAAACTTGTAGCCTATGGAGTTTTGAAGAAAGCGGCCAAATTTCATATCAATACGTGCAGCTTTAAAGGCGCTATGGGGGTTCAAACCTTAAAAAATGTGTTTTTTGCGGTTTTTCGTGAATGGCGCGAAGGCGTGTACTCTAGGGTCTTCTAGGATAAATTTGTAGCTCCTGTGGCTTTTAGTAAGGAACCAAAAGTCCCATAGCACCCTTAAGGCTGCACGTATTGATATGAAATTTGGCCGCTTTCTTCAAAACTCTATAGGCCAGAAATTTTCCCTACAAAAGCTTTTAGTAAGAGTTACCGTTATAGAGATTTTCGTAAAACATTGTTAAAAATGCCGTTAGACCTACTACCACCGTTATTAGGAGTGCCCGAATGTATTCGGTATTTCCATCGTTTATTGAAAGAGTACAAGAGCTTCAAATTTGCCATACACCACTTTTTTGTATTTGCTACCATTATCGAGATATTCAGAAAACCCTGTTTTCGAGGGTCTTTGACCCTCTGTAGCACCGCTAGCGGCACTCGTAGAGACGGGGACTTTTAGGGTCTTGTTTACATCGAAAGGAAGGCTCATGCAAAAATCCAGCATTCCCCTAATTTTTCCGAAGTGAAATACCAGTTTTCCTGGGGTATATGGCCGACGAGCTTTGGTATTATGCAAGGGAGATCCACCATTGCACTGTTGAATATTGATTCCCATAGGCACAGGCACAGTAAGCCTGCGCTGATTCAAGTATACGTACGTTGCCGCAATTGGCGACAGTTATGCCGTCTGGGGCAGCCTTAGCTTTTGCAATTCCTCGGGCGACATATCATTGCGAGGACCTTGATTTTTTTTGCATTACTCGTATGTAGAATATCTTAGCCAATATTTTTGAGAACATTCACCAAATCATTTCATCATTCATTAAATCATTTCATTGAAGCTGAACTAAATGAAACCCAGCTGGAATCGTAGTTTTATTTTGTAATCTATTACATAAACTATTCTGAGACCACATTATTGTACCACTTGAAATTTCTACTGAATTCATTCTGATACCACAAATTTTTTTTCACATTGGAGTAAAAATGTTCATGCGAAGCTTAATCCGATGTGATTTCATTCAGATACTTATAATCGTAAGCAATTTGGTTGTGTATAGTTCCAGAATTTTTGGTACCTAAATTAGTTATATTCCAACCAATGTAGTCTACGCTTTATTGAGTCCCAGTAGTTTTTAGTGAATAGAGTTTTTGTCTCATTCACCGAATTTCCGGAGCGTGAGTCCAGGGTCAATTCCCATCACTGAGGTTGTCCGTTTGTGTTGGTTCTTTCTAAAGAAAGGACTTGGACCATCCGAAGATGTCCAGGGGACGAAGCCAGTACCTTTACAAACGTGCCGGCTACGCAAGTAATTTGGAGCTTATCAACGAGTGAGCAGCGGCATGCGCTTGCTGAAGTATTGGGAGTGACGAGTGTTCCACTCGTTTCTACTGTCTTGTGCCCCTGTGGCTTATGGTCCTCTATTGACAGATCTCATAGGCAGGAGGCAATTTAATTAAAAAGAAAACCAAAACATTCGCGGTCGGAAATTCATGATCTATATAGTTATGTACCAATGAAACGCAAACTGCATAAACTCTATTTATCCGTCAGAACAACATTATTCTAAGGTATCAGTCGCGACAAAAAAACCTCTCCAACCAAACGTGATGAACTTATCTTTTTCCCCATTGGTACCATCGACGTTTTAAGCATCAGTTTTCATGTTAGCCTAACTAAAATTTTAAAACTATTTCGGTTCGGGAGTTGTCCTGGCTACGTCTCTTTAGAAACTCGATAGGAGACAGATTAATCCAATTTAATTGAATGTAACGAACTTAGTTTTGCATGCTCTTTATAAGTCTGGTGAAAATTTCGCAGTTCTGCATTTCGAAATGATTCTTACTGGACCGAAACCACATATAGAAGAATGCATGTGCACCATCGCATTCCTAATTGACTTTTACCCGTGGTGTCAACAAGAAAACAAGGAGCTGGAGTCGTTTTGGTTTTCTGTTACTTCGCTTATTACAGTATATACATATTAGTTTATTTAGTACTAATATTTCCAAGTTAAAATCTCATTCGACCACCCAGAATCAATACTCTGTGTTTGTTATGTACATTAATTTTAATGTGGCGTTAAATTTAGTTCAAAATAAAAACCCCTGGCTCCGTGCGAGCCAACAAAGCAATTCCAATTTGATGTTTTGACTCTACATTTCATCCAATTACCAACATCCCAAAATGGCAAATCGAAATAAGCACAATTTGTTCTTGGGATAATTCACGATTCCAGAAGTTGTTCCTCTTGATATTCATCCATACCATACAATCGTGCCTTTTGAATTGAATTCCATGCGCGCACTCCAACTACTTTGGTGGTGATCTTCACATGTGCTCTATAAAAGAAAACAGAAAAGAACATAACGACATCACGAACAACAATTGCAAGATCTGTATTGCTCAAGAATTTATTTATTGACCGGATGTATCAAGAGGCAACGGATGGATACGTATACGTAAAGATTGTATTCGTTTAGATTCTTTGGACACCTCTATATTCAGTTCAGCGCTTGCTGCTCGCTCAATTGTTTTTATAACAGAAAAACGCAACTCAGACCCAGGCCCATTGACACCTTTTCGGATATCTCGATGGACATTCTTAAGTGTATATAGTGGAAGTTCCAACGCGTCAAAGAATCCATTCATTCTGAAAAAGGTGAGATGCTTTATACGAAATTCAAATGTGTAGTACAGCAACAACAATCACATCCCCAAAATCTGTGAATGGAATTGGACGAGTTTTTAAGAATGAATGAACCCATTGTCTCGCAATGATGCCGTGACTTGGCGAATTCTTATCAGGATCTACAAATCTTTTGTGCTCGCTCGTTGTTATGCGCGAGGTCCATGAAATCAATTTTTCGACACTAGTTTTTGACGTTTTTTTTGCACTGGCGGTGTCGCGAGTGCCCAGCGGGAATTGTAGAGTTTATAATAATATTGCGAATTTTAGCAAAGCTTTTTGAATAGATGATCTGTGCAGAACTATAAACGATTAGACAATATAATAAAAAAATGGTTACTGATTTAGTAAATCAACATATTGAAAATTACTTCTAAAAATATTATTTCCTTTTTAAAATCAAACAAATATGTTCCATAAAAATTCAAGTTAACCAAATGGGCCGCAAAAAACATGAGGTTGCGTTGGCGTACGTCTTCCTCTCATACATTTAAATTTTCAGTTTTTATTTTATCATGTTCGATGACTCTTAGTTCATTCAAACTGATCTTTGAAATAGGATCCCTGTATAGGTCGTTAGAGGGTCTCTTTTTTTTGTGCAAAACCTGCACTGTTGAGTTACTATCCGTGGCAATATTGCCACCTAATCTCGCGTCATGCATATACTATACACATAGAGCATGTAATCAATGTAGTGACGAAACCCATAATTCTTTTAACAGGGATCCCAATCTTTTTGAGCGAACGACACAGATGGATTCTTGGTATAGTCTTAGTCTACCATCTACCTACCTGCGACTTGTGTTACTCAACAAAAATCGAGCAATATCGTATCAAATGATCTTTTGTACAGACAGATCACTGATCACTTCTGAGGATCGTTATAGTTTCTGAAGTGTTTTCAAAACAAATAAAATGCAAATTACTTCATTACGTTGACTTAGATTAATTTGATTATTTCGGGTGCGGTTTATGCTAATTTTTTTCGATAGATGATACTGGGGAGTCCACAGTTGCGTCCGTGTATCAACGGATGTACGCATTTATTCAAGTTGTCGAGCGTTGGTTCATTGAATGGTTAATGGTATATCTGAAACAAGATAAAATGACAAGCTGAAATATTTTACCGTGTTTTTTACTTGCTCTCATTTAAGCAAAAAGGATGGAATTTACTCAATGAGAAAGTAAATTTTGGTAGTCTCGCTATGATTAATTCTTAAAAAAACTAGCACTGCCAAAGGTTATAGCACCCAATAGTTTGGTTCTTAGGATATTATGTGAATTATATACCAATTTCAAGGACACGCGCGAGTATTTTAAATCTCCTGTCGCACATCGGCGCGACTAAATATTTTCTAAAGTGTTCCTTGTTTAAAGTTTTTAAGTAACCAATTATACAAAATACATACATTCAAAAAATCAATCAAAATTCCGAAATGTCCCGACAACAAAACCGTCTCTACTCAAACGAATACAAGTTGTCGTTTCAGAAGTCATTAAAGTCTTGTAGCAACTGAATTATGTGTTGCGAACACAGAACACTTCGAAAAACCAAAATGAAAGCTGACTACTAGCTGCGACTAATACTTTTTGAAAGACTACAAACATCAAAATGTGCCTAAGGACATGTTGTACGCATTGAAAACAGCCGCATATTCATTGTGTTCATTTCCTCGGATACTTCCTCGTTCAAATGCGCTGTAAAGTTATTAGGCGTATACAACATGAAGAGAGAACGTTCGTTCCTCGTATTTACAGTAGTAGAGTAGCGACTAAGTTGTTGAAGCCCCACAGTGTCTCTATGTAATAGACCAGACTATCCAGCGATATTGGAGAAGAAGTCAAAGTTTTCACAAAGCCAAAGAATGAATGTTTTGCAGTCAAAAGCTTTGCGCCAGTCATTAGTTATACGTAGGTACTACAACATAGAGTCCTCCTAGACCTAGGACTTCATGTAGATTGAAGTATGAATCTCACTTTGTAAATGCTGAAAAGTGCCATACCAACCAACTACTATTTAGCTCGGTGTTGTACGACATAGCAGTTTTATCCTTCTGTGGTAGTTCCAACACTTCCGTGAAAATATAGGTACCTAGACCTCTAGTCGTCTCCGTCGTCATCGTCATCGCCGAGACTGGCACCCACGCAATGATGAAGTTTTCCGAATGAATTGAAATTTTCACGCGACCATAATGAAAATGTCTATATGGAAAGAAGAAGTCTTGTTTTCGGTATTGTTAGCCGACACCTATGCAATGAATTGGAATGTGCCTACAAAAATAGAGTTAGTGTCTTCGTAGGTCGTATGTTTTTACATAACAATGTTTACTGACGTGAGCATTAAAATATGCTAGTTCATTCTTTTAGTATACCTACTTATGTATGTACATGTCTATGTATTCATGTTTGTAATACGCTTACTAAGAAACATTATAACGAATTTGCTATGCAAGGTTAATTAATTATTGTCATTGAATTAATTATGTACTGGTGAAAACGTGTTTCAAGACTAAACTAAATAAATGCATGCAGTGGCGGAACAACTTCACTCGGGGCCCTCCCGCCAACTTTTTGAGTGGGCCCCCTGGCCCCACTGAGAAAAAAGCAGAGTTAAATCAATCGAAAGCACTCTTGAAGATTGATTCACACTTTTCAGTCATCAGGCACAGTTATTTTCCATACAAGTTGACAGATTATCAGTTAATTTATTGACTTACTATCTGGTCAATTTCTATGGGAAATGACTGTGACTGATGACTAAAAAGTGTGAATCGACCTCAAACTAACTCTTTTGAAACATGATTTTGACGTTACATTGTTTCCACTAAAATTAAGAACGTCGTACTTAAAATAGCTTTGCTAAGAACTACTTTCACTCTTTGCATTCTTATATTGAGAATAGCGTTCTTGTTTTAACGTTTATTAAATTAATTATTTCTTCAATCGTTCTTCGTTAAAAACACTCACGCATCGCAGTATTGACCTCTATAGATGTTGGTAAGCAAAGTAAATTACCTGAGCCTACAATGGGATTAAGCTTGTTTCAGCTTTATATTTAAGCGTGTTCTAATGTAAATTTTTCAATTTTAAGAACGTTTGTACATAGTATTAAATTCAATACAAACATCTTGGCAAGACTCGTTTCAAATCAAATGTCGCCTCCGCACCACAGCCCTAATGACCGTGTATATTACCGCAAGCAAGATAAAATATTTTAGTCTTCAACGACATATACAGGTCGTACTAACTAGTTTGAACTAAGTTTAATACCACTCTTAAACTATTTTGCTCGCATTAACAGTGGATTGGAATTTAGTCCGAAAGTTTAGAAAAGGTATACTATATCACCAAAAATGTTATAAGATAGTTTATTTGCAGAGCAACCTCAAGAATATTTTTGCGCATATCGTGCCTGCCAAGGAAAAGGGTGGGTTTGATTACAAACCGTGGCTACAGTATAGCAAATAGCGCAGCCATGGAAAGCATATTTCAGGATCCGGAGTGTCTCATGAAGTTTCAAAGATTTTCGGACAATATTAAATTTGTTTATCTAAGGGACCTGGTGCGAGCGAAACAATAAATTTAGCATTTGTTTTGACTTCGAAAAGTGTATATCTTTTTTTGTCTACCAAAAATATTTACGTCGAATTTTTTTTTCACAGACGTTTTATTGTTCGACAAATTTTTCATGTGGCTTTGGGCCCTAAATCTCGTGGGCCCCCCCGCGACGCGGATCCTTATGCGCCGCCCATGAATGCATGAAGTTATTGGTATAGGTTCATACCATTATCTACTGAAACAAAAAATTAAGCTGCTTAAGAATTGGATTTTTTTGTTAGTTTATCTATTGACCCTAAGAAAAAACAACAATCAATTCACTGCTTTTCTCTCTATGATGATTTCAAATGCAATTGAGTTGATTTTTTTTAGCGAATACTTTATTTTTCGTCGCTCTACATTTTTTTTATTATATTGAACAAATTTTTCATTTCTAGTTTCACATACACATTAAAAGTCTATATCGCCTCGAAAAACTTTTGATTGAACATTGTAAAATATCACATCCGTTGAATCTCCGGAACTTCCACATTCTGTTATTGCTGTTTGCTGACAATATCATAATATGGTTACAAACTTACTTAAAAATTACACCTAGAATTAGAAATCGGCAATCGATGCTCAATCTTTTAACCAACTTTATTAAAACTACAACAAACGGTATAGAAAACAAAAATTCAATTAGATTCCTCCTAAACGATAAAGTTTTATCGGTGTTCGTGTTTCTTATTCTTTTGTATTTTTTTCATGAGTTTGCCTTAGCGATATCATCAGTTTCGGTTTTATTTCTCCTGAAACATGACCGCGAATCAACATCAAAATCAGTATTTTAACACGTATCAGACATTCTCCTCAATTTCACCAAACTGCGTACGATGTTAAAAATAACATTGAAGTGATTACAAGCAAAGATTTGGTTTGCTTTCTAAAAATAGTAAATTTTGTCATAACTGCGTTATTATGGTTATCACCCGCGACATGTGTAGTGTTATTGAATCATGTCAAACAATAAAAATAGATTTTTTATTGTTATCATTTTCATTACAACTAATTGCTCGATTTGAAAAATATAAGATTTAAGATTAGCCTTTTGAGGAAAACAATAATTTTTTTGCACCATGCTTTTAAAGGAAATTGAATTCACAAGTCATGAAAAAAAATCTTAAATAATTAAAAGGTACAGTACCTAATAACCGATACAGACTAAAAACAAAAATACTAACATTATTCAAATTGCAGCACAATATGGTACAATTGTTAATAAAATCCGTTTTAGTAATCCTGTCGGAAGTGTCAATTCCCATTAAAACTGGAAATTCGCAAAATAGTAGTCGTTTATCGAATGCATAGTGCATTTAATAAGCAGGAAATTAATTTCTTCGGGAATATGTGCTCAAATCTTTGAAAAAATTTTATTCATTTTTATATTCAATGTATAAACATACAGTAAAAATTGTTTCAAAAAAATGTATATACATACACATTTCATCGTAGGAGTAACAACTTTTGACAGCACGCCACATTTCAGCTTCCTGACCCTGAAACACGATCTCACGCTTACATGCTACATGTGTAATTAGTAACCAAAAACATCCCATAAAATCCTCTAAAGCAGACGTGTCAAACTCGCGGCCCGCGGGCCGCATGCGGCCCTCCTCGCAATTCTGTGCGGCCCGCGGCCATGTCGAAGCAGCATCAATCTGTATCAACACAAAAATGGTGAAATTGGTAAGGTGAACAAATTCAGAAATTAAAGTCAAGTCTACACAAATTACTAAAACTCGTCAGTGGCTTATGAAAATTATTTTAGGTTTTTTTCTCCAGCAATTTAAGGCTGGTTATTTGATTTTATAAAACAGCTCATCTTTTTTGTACAGGACGATACTAAGTCTTTCCATGAAACTGTTCTGCCCCGAAATGCTGTTAGTAAAAAATTGATTGGCTTCACCGAAATGAGATTTATTTGGAAAAATTACAAAGCTTTAAAAACTACGGAAATCTTGGAATTGGTGACTAAATCACCTGATGTGAAATTGCAACATAATAAATTTGAGCCCAAGTGCCTGCTTTTTAGACCTATATGCAATGCATGAGTTTGTTTAAAACCATATCACAAACAACTTTTTGTCTCTTTTAGCCACCTTTCTGCTGAAACTAATTTATTCTGACTATTTTGTTATTTTGGGCGACCTCGGATGACTGGTGCTAAACATTTTTTATTATCCAAAATTTGGCGCAAATCATGTAATTGTGGTAACTTGAAGACCAATCATATTTTCACGTTTTTGCTACTTAATTGCCTCAATTTTTTAATGTTCTTGAAGTACATTTTCGAAAGCAGGAAGTTCTCACGGATAATCCCGAAGGCACTATATTAATCTAGACTCTCTGCTATATTTAAAAAAAAATATTCTGTAATCAACTCTCGTATTACGATTACATAAAAGTTTTTGAAATTTTCCTCCTGCGGCCCACCTAAACCTGAGGAGAGTCTTATTTGGCCCGCGCCAGGTTTTGAGTTTGACACCCCTGCTCTAAAGCATTTCAAATTTAATTAAGTTATAAAAACAAGTTGATTTCCTCGTTTTAATTATAAGAAGAAGTTAAGAAGTATAAAGCAGCTCCGGGTGGAAAAAATGTCATTTTAACGATCGATACAATACGATGAAAGTATGGTGGCGTTTTTTTCGCGTCAATGTCCAGACCATTTCTCCGAGGAGCCTAGTAGTTTAATGTAAATGTTTTTGTAATGGCCCATGTCTTTAACACAGCCCGGAACCCGCTCTGAAATTCTAAAACACACTATATCATGTTGTACAATCTTGAATGATGTTGAACTATAAAAATGTTGTGTTGACCCCTGAAATGTGTATACGAAGAGAAGAACTAAGACTAAAACTAAACTATTCGTAAGTAATAAAAATCCCAATTTTTTATTAGGCTACTTGTTTTGTTCTTTTTTATCCGGACTTTATAGCAGCACATTTAAACGGAAAGTCTCCTACGGTGCTTACTGATACATTATTCTCATTGAAGAGAGAGCAAAGTACATTTTACTTTTTTTTGTAGGCCCAACAGCTGGTAGCGGGCCAATTAGTGAGTCGAATGTATTCGGCTATAAAAATCCTTTTTCGTTACCAACAACAAACAATTACATATTTTATTGCCTTTTGTAGTTTTCTCTGCAAGAAAGGCAACTACCCACCAAACAAAATGATTCGCCGGCGATCTGAAGACGATTTGTCAAGACGAGAAATTTGTTCGCCGGCGAACTCGTGTTCAGATCGCAAACAGATTGCCTGAGAAGAATATGGTACTTCTATGGCGAATTGCCCCGGTGAACCGAAAGCAATACGCCAATATAATTCGAAAGCGATACGTCGCGGCGAACTAAATACGATACGCATTTACGACTCGTAGATAAGTTTTGTCATTACGAAACGTAAATTTTGCATTTGGGATTCGTAGAAGTTTTTCCATTAACAATTTGCATTGATGATTCGTAGAAGATGACTTTTGCCCGACCAGATTCGAATTGGTGTTTATTTTATTACATGTGAACAGTAGATAACTCGATAACTCGAAGCTGAAGGGAACTTTTATTTCGACTTATGGAAATTTTGAGGTATCGAGTTGAGTCATTGAGTCCAAATCAAAGAAAATTCGACATAAATAGAGTCCAGTCTTTTATAATTTAACTTCGAGTTATAGAATTGCTTTTTTTTATCATAATGAAGAAAAGTCTGATTCGAATTTTCATCGCCGCCGTGAATTATGCTCGAAAGATACGCAAATTGTTCGCCATGATGAAGTAAGTTCGTACTGACTTCGAATATTCTTCATCATGTCGTACTATTTGCGTAAAATCCGACGATAGTTCGTCTAGTCGAAGAAGACTCGAATCAGACTTTTCTTCATTCCGGTGAAAGTTCGCCAAATTGTTTGGTGGGTAGTAAAAGTATCTTGGGGAAATTATTCAAACACCAATTTCTACTGATTTAGATATTTAAAATTTTAGATTTTTACGTATTATGTAGATGGAGGATCAAATCAATAAAAGTTTCGTATTTTTGCTCATCCCGTGTAGTTTTAGGTACCCATAGTTTTCACCCGTGTCACTACACGAAATAACAGTTTAGGGGAATGAAATGTAGATGGCTAATGCATAGGGAAAACCTATGGTAATTTTGTTTTTCTATGTTGATGTACCTGTAAAAACACTTTAAAAGGAATGTACGAATGTTAAGGTATCTTATCTTATTTTGCAAATACATAAATATAATCGCCTTTTGTGATGAAATCCACCAATTGTAAAAAAATAAGCCGACGAGATTGAGACAATGCTCCAAAACAACTGTCAGCTGCAAGCTGTTTAAGCGAACAGCTTGTCCTAACCAGAAAAGTCATTCGCGATCGTTTTTTGCTACCCAAACCTACACGGTACTCAATTATGATAAAAAAAAACACTCTTATATGAAGCTGCCCTTCATATTTATCGCCCTTTTACCGGTACATTTTTAGGGTTTTTTTTTAATAATATTGATATTTAAATAAGAAGTTGTATTTTTGCTATGATACACTAACTTGCGTAAAATCAACTAAAGCTAAAAAGTAAAAAGTAAAAAGTAAAAAGTAAAAAGTAAAAAGTAAAAAGTAAAAAGTAAAAAGTAAAAAGTAAAAAGTAAAAAGTAAAAAGTAAAAAGTAAAAAGTAAAAAGTAAAAAGTAAAAAGTAAAAAGTAAAAAGTAAAAAGTAAAAAGTAAAAAGTAAAAAGTAAAAAGTAAAAATTAAAAAGTAAAAAGTAAAAAGTAAAAAGTAAAAAGTAAAAAGTAAAAAGTAAAAAGTAAAAAGTAAAAAGTAAAAAGTAATAAGTTAAAAGTTAAAAGTTAAAAGTTAAAAGTTAAAAGTTAAAAGTTAAAAGTTAAAAGTTAAAAGTTAAAAGTTAAAAGTTAAAAGTTAAAAGTTAAAAGTTAAAAGTTAAAAGTTAAAAGTTAAAAGTTAAAAGTTAAAAGTTAAAAGTTAAAAGTTAAAAGTTAAAAGTTAAAAGTTAAAAGTTAAAAGTTAAAAGTAAAAAGTAACAAGTAAAAAGTAAGCAACAAAAAGTAAAAACTAAGATCTCATAACTATTTCCGTTTCCTGTTAACCTATGTGTGCCATACACTGACAAAAAATGACCCATAATTTCTCAATAGGACTCCTATTTACTAAATTTAAAACAGTTTAATAGTTTAATCCCATATTTCTAGCAATGTGAAATGGTTATTCCATTAAAATGATGTCATATAAAAATAATAATATGATACCACATTAACTTAATATTTTGACCGTATTAATTTAATGATGTTGTATCCCATTAGTTTATTAATCGTCCTATTAGTCAAATAACCGGAAATTAATAGACCAATTCCTATTAATTTTATGTGATTTTTTCTCTGAGTGTAGGGCTTTAACTACGCCTGCTTTTACCTTGTTCTGTTCTGTGCCAACACCTTCCATTGGCAAATAGACAATCTAAGGCAATAAATGTTTGCCCTCTTCAGAGGCATGGCCTATCCATTTTGATAGTAGTGCAAATACAATCTATGCCAGCTTAGTTGCCATCTCTTTAGTTACCTTCCCAGCTGAATAGCCTAATAGGAGGAATGATTTTGATTTATATGTGGAATCGAAGATTCTAATTTTTATGTGCTTGTAAAAATTTTGTATTGTGCTGGAAACTGAAAGAGTTAAAGTGAAAAATGTAGTCCTAGCCATGTTGATACGAGATTGTAGGTAAATCAGCATCCGCATCGCCATCTGCTGTAACTATATGCTTCCGCTTTGCATTGCGACTTTCGCCAGGTGCTGCCTATGTGATCAACCATCTTCCATTTAATACATTTCCTCTTCCTTGAAGCGCGCTCAGTAAATTGTAAATGGCTATGAGGAAAAGAATAGGTGACAAAATGCAGTCTTGCCTCACTCCGCTCTGCACATAAAAATATTCTCAAACCTTACCGTTGTGTAGAACGTGGCATTGGCCATGGTGTCTTTGGATTGCTTGATGATGAGAATCATTGTGTTCAGTAATGATCTCCGAAAGAGTTCTCCAGGCAGGACGTAGCCAGGATTTAGTTTCAGGGGAGGGCCAACGGTTGATATGAGAAACGCCAATGAAGGCATTATTGGCAATCAGTATGTAATTGGTATTTGGTCTCTTGGCGAGACTAGTACTTTATTTTTCGTCATAACTATCAAATATGGTATAAATTTTGAAATCTATTACATTTTTTAATGATTTTCTAAAATTTATTTCAACTGCTTCGTTACATTGTCAATCATCTCTGGGGAAGCAGCAAATTCTCATTTATTACAGTGGAAAGTCGTTAAAATGTGGTGCTGTTAGATCGGTAACATTGTATTTGGAAAGGTATTACTCGATCATTATAGATATAAATGTAACAGAGACCTCAAATATGTATGGCAAATTATCGATTTAATTGATTTATTTACGATTCCATTTTATACCCCATCTTCGACTCCGTCATCATGATTTCAAACCAATTTGATTCGGCTCACGGAAATCAATCGGGCTATCCCTATCATGATTTTAGGGTAGTCTGCACAGCAAAAAATTCTGGTCTCTTTTTTTTTCAACCGAAAAGGTTTCTATATTTATCCAAACGTATGTCGGACTGTATTTAAGTCATACATGAACCACATACGAAAAGGATAATCAAATGGAGTTAAAAATAAAACCTTGGAGTCTCAGTTCAATGCGTTTGAACATCATTTCCCACGGTTCAAATTGTGTACCATTAAGTTTAAATTGCAAATAGTTTAAACTGGGATAGTTTAACTATGAATTTCCGAAGTTTAGAATTTTAGCATGAATAGTTTCAATTTTAACCCATAATTCGATACATACACTTGCCAGAAAAAGTCTCCCTACATAAATGTAAGGAAAACTGCATATTACGGAAGAACTGGGAAATGAAAACCTTATAGCCAATACAGACTACGAACAAATCCTGGTGTAGATTAAAATTAATCCAGTCAAAACCCTGGATACTAGATCGAATCATATGTCACTAAATTCAAAATACGTCATAGAATGTACATGTATTATTCCAATTGCAGTACAATATGGTACATTTGTTAATCAAATCGAGGATTTAATAAATCCTGTCGGAAGTGTGAATCCCCTCTTAGATTGAAATTTGTTATCTAAAATGTTTATTTAGTATGTTAACTAATATTTCTACACATTATTTTACTGAAACTGAGCTGTAAACAAAATTTTCTAGAACAAAAATTAAAAAGCTTACAAAAACGAAGTAGAAAAAGTCTCCCTACGGAACCATATTTTTTACAGTTATTCAGTTTTTTTCAGAGAATTTCGAAGATTTCACTAGCTTGAGGGATAACGTTTTTAGAGGAGGACCTCCATGCTTTGATTAAACATGGACTGGATCAATTTGGCCGAGCCCTGGCCTGTTATTTTGCCCCTTTTGAAGAGATTGACGCTTTGAAGCATTCCCTTGTAAGTTATGATGTGCTGACGGTACCTGGGCGCCTTCAATTTCTGAAAATGTTCGGTGGAATTACGCTCTCGAAATTGGGATAGCGTATGGGACTTACGTTCTGTTTTAAAAAGCGATGGAAGCGTCACAATTAAATCCAAGTGCAAGGGACCATTATTTTCTGCGAACCAAGAAGCCTCGCAAAGCCCCCCCTGTTAAGCGCCGTGTCTCCTTTTGGTTTTCAGAATGCGTAAAGAGACGCATTGATCCATTATTGGCTCTGTAAGAATAAGTACGCCTACTCCCTGCGCCAACATTCACTCGCTGATCATCATGACCACCTTTGCCACGTTAGGCAGCTGGTACAAGATTTACTTTATCGATGGTATATACCTCTCCACCATGCATAGTAATGGTCAAATTACTTAATTTCGACAAAGAGTGGGTTTTGTATATTTTTACAATAAGGAAAGAAAATTTAAGTGGCAGAAAATCGGCTCTACCCTTATAAGAAAAATCAGGCATTAACTGCCTAAGATGGCAAAGGTGCACAGTAAAAAGTTTATTGAATTTCCCACACAAAGTGTAGTAAAAATTACTACAAAAAAAAGCTAAAAAAAAATTTGAAATTTAATCTTACACATTTCTTTAGCAAAAGGTTAAAATAAATGAAAACTATTAAATTTTAAATAAAATATTGTGAAATCACATTGCTACTGTAATTTTACCAACAAAAAATGTAAAATTAAATCAAGTGATTTGTGATTTTTCATCATTTAATGTAAAATTAAATCAAATGAATGTAATTTTTCATCATTTCATTTTTACATTTCGTAAATCTTGTCGATAGTATTCTGCTACGCTGTGTGGCGCACTTGGTTGAGTCGCCACTCTACGATGCTAGTAATCTAGAGGTCCGTAGATCGAATCTCGGCGTGGTCCAAAATTTTCGAACATGTGAGGATAGGAAATATATAGTGCTTGCAACATTATATACACTCCGAAATTATATGCATTGTAACGTTGACTCGAAATTGCCTATAAACGGCTGAGTTAACGTTAAGTTAATTTTAAATAAAAAATTTAATTTTACAAATGGGTATGGGACTTGTTTCCCTCTATGAATTTAAAATTAAATCTTTGTTGGAAATGGGTTAAATATATTGATGTAATTTTAAATGCGTGTTGTAAATTTACAACTCTGAAAGTTGGCAACCAATTGCCTACTCTGAAAGCTGTAAAAATTTAAAACCGTGATGGGCATGAAGACTACGGGGTGTATATTGGCGGGGGGAGTAGGCGTACTCATTTTTACAGAGTCAACAATGGATTAATACCTCTCTTTACGCATTCTGAAAACCAAAAGGAGACACGGCGTTTAACAGAGGGGGCTTTGCGAGGCTTCTTGGTTCACAGAAAATAATGATGTCTTGCACTTGCCTTTAATTGTGACGCTTCTATCGCTTTTTAAAACAGATCGTAGGTCGCATACGCTATATCAAGTCTGAGAGCGTAATCCCACCGAATATTTTCAGAAATTGAAGGCGCACAGGTACCGTCAGCACATCATAACCTACAAGGGAATGCTTCAAAGCGCCATTCTCTTCAATATGGGCGAAATCACAGACCAGGGCTCGACCAAATTGATCCAGTCCATGTTTAATCAAAGCATGGAGGTCCTCCTCTAAAAACGTTATCCCTAAAGCTAATGAACTCTTCGAAGTACTGTGAAAAAAATTGAATATTTGTATAAAATATGGTCGTGTACGGAGACTATTTCTAATTCGTTTTTGTGAAGTTTTTTAGTTTTTGTTCTTTTTGTTTACAACCGAGTTTCAGTAAAATAATGAGTAGAAATATTAGTTAACAAACTAAATAAACATTTTAGATAACAAATTTCAATCTAAGGTTTTCATTTCCTAGAGGTTCTGTAATATGCAGTTTTTCTTAAATTGTGTACGGAAACTTTTTCTGGCAAGTATAAGTAAAAATGCAGCGTTTTCTTTTTTCAAATATTTGCTGTAACTGTAAGGATAACAAGGCGAGTATTCAAACGATGATGGAATTAGTCTCTTAATTCCCACCGCAAGAAAATTAGGCCAGTCAATAAACCGAAAAATAAGTCGTTGGGTCGCAAAAAAATGCTCGGCTCTAGTTTTTTGAGATATTGTTAGGATAGATACCAGAAGTATACCACCAAGTTTGCAACTTCGAAAAACCTGTGCTAACCCCATGACCCTCAAAAAACCTCAAAATTTTCGGACTTTTTTCATATTTTTGTTTGTAATTTCTAAAAGGTGCTTCCTACAAGTAAGTTGTCCACTGCACTGTTAAAGCTAAGAAAATCTTCTTTAATTTGAGTGTAACTCCAGCTTTGTAGGCGCAAAGGATCCCAAGATACAGCACTTTAAACATTGTTTTTTGAAAAAAAGTTCGAAATTGTAATTTCAGTCATGTTCCGAGCTGAATATCGGCTTAAATGCGCATTTTACAGAGAAAGTCATGTGACATGAAGTTACAAACCAGTTCCTTAGCTGTATATATGTCGGAACGTATGGAATCAGACCATAGGGTCATCGGGCTGCCCCTGAAAATTAGGTTCTTCTAAGAAAAACTTTTTTCTTTATTTACCAATATTGACCAAATTTCACCCAAGTATGTTGCTGGTTAAGCCTAAAAAAATATCTAGGAACGGATGAAATCGGAACACTACGTTATAGGGCTGTCATACAAACCAACCTCTGGAAATTAGGTTCTTCTAAGAAAAAGTTTTTTCTTTATGGACCAATCTTAACCACCCTTCCCCCAAATGTGTTTTTTAGTAGAGCTTCAAAACATATCTAGAAACGGATGAAATCGGAACACTAGGTCATAGGGCTATCATACAAACCAACCCCGGATAATCAGGTTCTTCTAAGAAAAACTTTTTTCTTTATGAACCAATCTTAACCAAACCTCACCCAAATGTGTTCCTAGTAAAGCCTTAAAACCTAGGAATGGATGGAATCGGAACATTACGTCATAGGGCTGTCCTACAAACCTCCTAAAATACAATTTCGGACTTTTTTTTACAAAAAAAATCACATTTTTTAAAGTGCTGTATCTTGGGATTCTTTGCACCTGCAAAGCTGGAGTTACACTCAAATTAAATAAGATTCTCTTAGCTTTAAAATTGACATTGCTAAGCAGGCTTGGTCTCTTTACAGTATAATTCTCTGTTTAATATTTTAATGATAGTAGCCATTCCTTATCAGAAATCAGCACTTAATCTACCCACCGTCTTTCATACAAACGATAATTTTCACTTTGCCGCCAACGGATGTCACTTATTCAAATGCCTCTGAAAACAAGACTCCAATAAAATCCACATCTAAAGAACTGATCGCATGACTGGCACTGCAATTATAATAGTCCACTAAAAACATACTAAAATATTTAATTGATATGTTAGTTCACAGGCTCGTTTAATAACGATTCCAACGATGCAGACATTCCCCACAGAAGTAGGAGTACCTCGACGTTTTATACTATAAAATAAAGGGACAATAAACTTACAGCGAAAAGACATCTGTAAGTCCAATATAATGTTGTGTGCTTGTAGAACCCTTTCGATTTTATGACAAACCAGCGTCAATTGCATCTTGCATCTTGCATCTCTTACTGTGTTGTCATCCTACGTATACCGACAACGTGTAGCGACTATATCTAAGCGAAATTTTATTGATATTACCCTAAACGCCTATAAATTTAAAAGTGCCCGGTGACAAGGTGTCTAATTGATAATTACAGTGAGATTTTATTACGGAAGACCAGTGTCCGTCGGCAGTTTGCTCGTTTGTTCGTTATGGAATTGACGCAACCAACGCGCAGCGCAGCTACAAAGCCCGACGACGATGACGATCGCGATCAATCCAATCGGCGGACCATAGGTGTATCGAGGTGTAATGACCAATTCTAATAAAACATTTATTTGTAAGATCGCAAATGCGATTGACTCTAATCGCGCGAACATTTGAGCCAAAGACGACGCGACGACAACAATATTCCAACCAACTGAAGAGATCTCTTGTCATTTGATATTCGATATTGACGCAATCATTGCCACGCTAGATTATGCGCCGTGTTACTCGTACGTACGTATCACACATGAGTTTTGCCGTTTTGTAGCTACTTGAAAGATCAACAGCTTTGATCATAGAAAAAGTTGTAAAATTACTGCGCTGATAGTGATCCCTAAAATGGAAACTTGCCACCATATTTGCTAAGTATGATTCGTTTGAAAACAAAAAAAAAAAAAACATTTTACTAGCTGCTAACGCGTACTAAATGGTCAACTGTTAAAGTCAAATGAAGAAATTATGCGAACGGTTTTTGCTGGTTGGTAGTGTCTACTCATATTTGCTTTCGCGCGACTAATGAAATAAATCTTTGATTAGTTGTTATTTGACACATCGAAATGTATGTTTCATAATAAATTTACTAGATTTATTAAACGGACTGTATATCAGCAGTTTTTTGTCAGTCCTGTAATTAGAACGAATCAATAGGTAGATTAAAAAAGAGTGGAGTAATTTGTTTCTTGCTAAACAATATTAATGACTTCAAATTTTAGACAAAATGCACAAACTTTTTTATCCACTTTACATCATATGTGTAAGGACTTTGTAAAATTAGGTACTCGGTGAAAACAAAAAAAAAAGTGTATGAAATCTTTATCAGGTCAGTTGACAGTTGTTCTTAAATCTTTTTGAGGGGTCTAACGATTTTAAATGTTTTCTTATATTTATACATACATATATAGACATACTTTTTTTACTTCAATTATTTTTTTTTTCTCTTTTACAGGTAGGAAACATATTGCAACACACAATATCCCATCGAATAGATATTGCCAACCGGAATATCTAAACCTATCATTAACGAACAAGTAAGACAAACATAATTCTAATTTTAATCCAATTACTAATTCGCTGCAATCTTTATGGCTGGTGTATTTTGCACTATTTACGTGCAACATACCTTTTCGTAAATAAAGTAGGGATGTTGCGGATATCCGCATCCGCACCGCAACTGCGGATAATCCGCATCAAATTCTACATCCGCATCCGCATCCGCATCCTCATGTTGACATCCTCATCCGCATCCGAAATCCGCATTTTTGGATGCGGATATGATGCGGATATCAATAAAAAACAAATTTCCCATCTAATAATCTACATTCTAAACCACTCATAGAATAGAGAATTGATAGCGATTGCAAGAAACCAAATCTAATGCATGTAGATATTAGTCTAAGAAAATTGGGCCAAAATATGGCCATCGAATGGCAAAAATCCTACATCTGAAATTTCTTTTTGATTATGGTTGGGGATGGTCCCCAGATTATGGCATTAAAAGTCCCAACCGATTGGTGGTCCGTAACCTTAAAAAAAAATAGGTTTTTTGCGATTATTTCAAAAACGGCAAGAGATACAGAAAAATTGTCTGAGGACGAAAAAAACTACATCAAATTATTAGTGACCCAAAAGAACTTTGTCTACAGATTATAAAATGAGTAGTACGTAGAACAAACTGCTGATGGGTCACTTTGTATGGGAGATACCCTCAGTTTTTATCCGAATGAGCTGATTTTTGGTGGGTGGGGTGACTATGACCACCAATCGCAACAAACCAAAAATTAGCACTCTGCTCCAATTTTGGGGGGGAGTTATGGACATGCCGTTTTGACAAATACAAATGGGGGGATAATGGGTGTACTTGGCCGGAGCGACTCAATGTTTACCTTAAAATGATCTTGAACTTATTGTGAATACGTATAAAAAATTTTACGGCTGAAATAGCATTCTTTAAAAAGTTATGGAGCCTTTTTAAAAAAGGTCCAAAATGAAAAAATTTAATGGAAAAGAAAGGCTTTCGACTATGACACTGCATTTTAATGAAGCTAATGACTTTGTCCAGCACTCAAAAGGATTGCACATTTTGCTAAGCTGGCCCTTCCTTGTACTTATACTTCTAACATGTCGAATATTCCTGAAAACTGAATAGTATCTGATTTTCGGTATTAGTATAATAATTTCATATAATTTTTTAACTAATCCGCATCCGCATTTGCAAATTTTATGACATCCGCATCCGCATTCGCATCCGCAAATTTACATTTTCATTGATCCGCATCCGCATCCGCATCCGCTAAACCACATCCGTTACATCCCTAAAATAAAGTTGCCAGTATACGAAACCAATAACTGCCATATAGCTCATAGTACGGTCACAGACTGCTGGAAGGTTTTTGTTCTTTTTTTTTGGGTTAATGTATTTGTGTACATTCGATATCTGACCAAAAAGTAAAATAAGTTTTAGACTCCTAACACGATTATAACAACAGGGAGTAAAGAACATGTTTTGACGACATACGAACATGGTGTAAGCTAATTCATCCCATGAGCAAGAGTGAACTTTAGGAAATTGGATATACTATACGACACGGAGTTTTTATTATTTTCATTTCATTGCATGCATATTCGAAAAAAATGGAAAATATTGAATATGAGAACAATGCTTTGAAAATGAACTTCACGATTAGATGGAATAAGATCGTTAAGCTTATACAGGGCTGTTGGTATTTCGGCGTATTTCTTCCACCACATTAAAATAGGGCCAAAATCCAACGAAATGAAGGAATATCGAGAGATTTTCATCAAATTTTGACATTTGAAATGACACTATACAAGCTATATATTCAAACTTATTTTCTAGGCAAATATTTCACAATCAAAAAAATTTAAAAATAATTTCAATTCAATTTATAATTAAGATATAATAACATTATTATAAATTCCTTATTAGGTACACTTATTTTTTATGTACAATTACTTAAAACAAAAATACAGCCCAAATCATGTTTTTTATGCAAAACCTCACAGTACTGTATGTTGTTCAAAGAGAGATAGATAAATGTCGGTTTAAGTTTATGTAGACGGCTGTAACTAAAAGAGCGAAATTATTAGAATTATACAAGAATAAAAAAAAACTTTTCCTCAATTCCGCAATTTTAAAAACCTGTCTCCCACCGTTTTTGGAAAGATCATAGTACCGAGATACTCTAATGGTTTTTACCATTTGAACGTTTGCAGTTTTAAATTAATTTAAATTATTATTAAAATAACTTTTTGGGCAACAAATTTTGTAATTAAAACATTTTCGGCAAGTCAAATAGTTGAAAAACATATGACAAAATGTAAGCTAAACGAACAAAATTCGCTATAATAACTGTTTAACCAGAAAATAATTTAATTAATTTTAATATGTTTTTGTTTAATCTATTACTATTCTCAAATTATAAAAATTTCCGTATCTGTCTTGTTTTTTGCATTTTCAATTAGGTTCTCTATCATACTGAAATCAAACTCAATTTACAGGATTAGACGTTTTTGTGGCTTGAGCCAGAATTTTAAACATTTACTGTCCGCTAATAGGAGATTGGATTGCATATGATAATCCTTACATGGGGATAAAAAATTGGTGTCTATGTCCGTTACTAAAAGTCTTCAAGTTTAAGGTAAAAATCTTTTGATTTTCGAACAAAACGTGACACAAACTCCTGTGGCTAAGGGGGATAAAGTCCCTCCCAGGCCCAGCAATTGGCAGAAGAAAAATAGCAGAATGAATCAATAGTCTAAGAAAAATGGCATATTTGGTCGGAAAAAATCCTACATCGGAAATTTTTTTGGATTATGGTTGGGAATGGTCCCCAGATTATGGCATTAAAAGTCCCAACCGATTAGGGGTCCGAAACCTTATAAAAAGGAGGGAAAGGGGACATTTTTTCGGTTTTTTGCGATTATTTCAAAAACGGTAAGAGATACAGAAAACTGGTCTGAGGACGAAAAAAACTACATCAAATTATCTTTGCAATGATATATAACACATTAGAGCTTAAATGAATATTCCAGCGTTAGACTAGAACATAATTTAGAATATTTTCATTTTAGACCTTTTTTAAAAGCTCCATAACTTTTGAAAGAATGCTAGTTCAGCCGTAAAATTTTGTACAAGTATTCACAATAAGTTCCAGATCATTTTAAGGTAAACATTGAGTCGCTCCGGTCAAGGATCCCCATTATCTGTAAATTTAAATTTGTCAAAATGGCATGTCCATAATTCCCCCCAAAATTGGAGTAGAGTGCTAAATGCTAGGCAACATTTACTAAGCAGTTGGTTTAATTGCCCGGCTTGTCCTCCACTAGAGTGGGCACTGCTCATATGGTAAATCTCGGACTACGGATGTCAACAACCAAAAACTGGTATTTTCAGAACATACAACCGAAATATTTTCGGTATTTTTGTCTTCAGGCTTTTAACCCGATCGGTTGCTTAATTTTCCAGTTTTAATCGGAATATCGATTTTTTTCTCATATTACCAGAGTCTTTTTCATATTTTGCTTTTAGATCTTAGAAAAAGTTCATTTGGGTCAAACATAGAGAAGCCAAATGTATTTCCTAGGCTAACACGAGTAAGTTTTCTTTGTGGGATTGCGTTGTATAGGAATCTTATAGAAAAGTTTTTTTGGCTTGACAGACAAGAGTACAAAGTGAATTCGAAGAAATCATTGGGCTGGACCTACACGAATATTGCACAGACAATGAATCGCGGAATAACCCAACTAAAGTCGCTGTTCTATCACATATTAGAAGCAATTCCAAAGAACTCGAATTAAACATTGAGAAATGTAACAGAGGCTAACGCTGGGTAGAAAACAACAACTCTGGCAAGATCACCTCAATTCGATATGAGAAAAACAATTATATTCTGAGGAGGTTTTCACACTAACGACCAAATTACGTTATCTGTGCAAATTACTTAATTTTACCTGTCGAACTCCATCCGATTTTAAACTCACTACACTGCAAGTGTGAATAGCGAATCTACTCAAAAAACATGCGGTCCAAACCTATGAACTAGACTTAACTTAGGCGCGACGAAACGTCTAGTTTGTAGGTTTCGGGAGAAAGCAGCGCCTGATCGCGCACATCGCTCTTAATCCAGGCAAAAGAAATGGATCCATGAAGAAAACAAGACGAACTCAAGTAAGCAACATTATGCAGTTTACTAAAATAGCAGTGCTCGTCAGGCAAATCTCTCTAACTAGTTTAATTGGTCGGCCTAACTATCCTTGGCGAATATCGAGCACTATAGTATGAGCAATTTCAATACAGGACCCAGCAAAATCAGGATTCAGTTGCCGTTTTTAGAAAATCGGTACTCTCCATCCGGTTTTAGTCGAACGGTCTAACCTATTTGACAAAAGACAGTAAACCCGAAAACCGGATACCGTGCCGGTTTTTGACACAGTTTTTTGTGTTGCCCTACACGGTCGGAAATTTAGTTTATTTTTAAAACTTTTACAGTAAACCAAAAAAGTTTACTCCATATTTTAAGCAAATTTTGTTTCAAATCTAAGCAATTCAATTGTTTTATTAATTTTAGTAAAATTCGGTTTATTTCTTAAGAAATCCAATAGTTTTATAAATTTTTAAGGCTAAAAGTATTAGAAAGTAAACCAATTGGACATTGGTTTCAATAAAACCAGACTTATATTAAAGTGTAAACTAAAAGTTTAAAATTGAGACTAAAAGTTTAAAAGTTGTAAACTCAGAGTTTAAAATCCAAACCATGAGTTTCAAATTTAATCTTTTGGACTAAAATTTTAACTTTAAACCAAAAACAGTTTTAAGTACTTGCCATATGGCCAATTGTTCATGGAATAATAAATAATCATGAGGTATAAGCCCTCTGTGGCGCACTCGGTTGAGTCGCACATGCTAGTAATCTAGGGGTCCGGAGATCGAATCTCGGCGTGATCCAAATTTCCATACATGTGCGGCCTGATCCAAGTGTCTGAACATTATATACTTCAAATAGCCCATAAACGGTTGAGTGAACGCACTCATGCCCCACAAAAAAATGTAATAAGATAAAAAAAAAACACTTAAAGAAAACATTTTAAACTAAATTCTTTTTTAAAGTAAACCTCTCCAGTTTTAATATTTCACCCGATTCTAGTTTTGGATTTAAATATTTTAGTTTTGGATTTAAACTTTTATTTTATTAAAACCTAAACGGAATGTATTACAATCAAATATAATGCAAGGTTTTGTATTTAAACTATTCAGTGTTATTTAGGTGTAAACAATCGAAAAGTTTAAAAATTAAACTTTTTTGTATTGGAACTATATACAATCAAAAAAGGTTTAATAAAGAAACTAAATTTCCGACCGTGTATCTATGTACTCTTTAAGCATAGACAACAGAAGCTGATAAATATTACACAGAGGCTTGTTGCTTCTATGAATAGTGTTTTTTTTACGAGTTCGACACAAAAGAAGCAGCTGAATGTGTGTAGGTAGGCCTGATCGGTACCGAGATTTCAGTACCGGGTTTCGGTTTTTTCGAAACCCGGTACCACAAGCGGTTTCCCTGACTCAGGTTTTTTTTTCAGTACCGACGGTTTTTTTAACCATAAGCCGGTTTTTTGAGTACCGGGTTAAAAACCGAGTCAGGTTTTTTTTTCAGTACCGAGGGTTTTTTTAACCATAAGCCGGTTTTTTTGAGTACCGGGTTAAAAACCGGTACCAAAAAACCTGAAAAAACCAGCTCATTGTTGAAATGAATCGTTCTTTTTAACTCGGTACCAAAAAACCGACTCGTCGGTCGGTTTTTGTAACTCGGTACCAAAAAAACCGGGATATCGGTACTTTAGAATATCGGGTCCGGTACCAAGTGAACACCGGTTTTGTACCGGGATCCCGGTTTTTGGAACAGGCCTATGTGTAGGTACGAGGGAGGCAAAATCAATTTTTGGTTCTTTTGATTTTTCAAAACTTTACCGAATTTTTACAGAAATCTCAAAGAATCATTAAAAGAATTTTGAAAGTTTTAATAAGCTAACGATTATTTTCTTCACTGAAATTTCATCAAGCTGAATAGGGCGAGGTTTAGGGGCCCAAAATCACATGAAGAGTTTGTCGAACCATAAAATATCTGTGAAAAAAAAACAATAATTCGACGAAGATATTTTTGGTACACAAGAAGGATATACACTTTTTGAAGTCAAAACAAATGCTAAATTTATTGTTCCACTCTCATCAGTCCTTAGAGGAACAAATTTAATATTGTCCTAAAACCTTTGAAAGTTCATGAGACACTCCGGATCCTCAAATTTGTTTTGCATGGCTGCGCTATTGTAGCCGCGGTTTGTAATCCGACCCACCCTTTTCCTTGCGAAGAACGATATGCGCAAAACGATTCTTTAGGTTGCTCTGCAAATAAACTATCTTAAAACATTTTTGGTGGTAGTACCTTTTCTAAACTTTCGGACTAAATTCCAATCCACTTTGTAATGAACTGTTAAACGCGAGCAAAATAGTTTCAGAGTGGTACTAAACTTAGTTCAAACTAAATAGTACGGCCTGTATATGTCGTTGGAAACTAAAATATTTTATCTTGCTTGCGGTATATACACGGTCGTTAGGGCTGTGGTGCGGACGGAGGCCACATTTGGTTTCAAAGGAGTCTTGCCAAGATTCTGTATTGAATTTAATATTATGTACAAACGTTCTTAAAATTGAAAGATTTAAATTCGAGCACACTTAAATTTAAAGCTGAAACAAGGAATAGAGTAAATCCATTTTTTGGATTCTTCGTTGTGTCAAATTCATAGATTTTCTTCGATTTTGACAGAACGGAAAAAAATGGATTCGGGTTGACCGTGTGTGTGCTGCATTAGGGTAGATAGGGCGTTCGTCTTCAAATCATAGGTTCGCGGGATCGAATCCCATTGTAGGCGCAGGTAATTTACTATGCTTACCAATATCTGTAAAGGTCAATATCTATCGGATCCATATATCCATATATGCCTAGTGGATATAATATTTGTATCGATCTGAGTCTCGATTTACAATACTTTTTTAGGGTTTTTTAGAAATTTTTTTTTTCAAAAAACCCTTATGAAATCGATTTTGTCTGTCCGTCCGTCTGTCCGTCTGTCCGTCCGTCTGTTCACTAAATAACTCGCGAACGGCTCAACCGATTGTCATGAAATTTGGTAGGAATGTGTAGAATGGTTACAGTCTTTGGCACATATACCTTAGAAGTTGGTAGGAAGAAGATAACAGGGTGTCCTGAACGTTTGAAAAAAGTCGACTTTTTAAGTTTTTATCGGAGATTAACGTATGGGTATTTAAATCAAAGAACTAAACGAGTACATCTCACATCAGTTAAAATTTTCCAGTTTCGACTAACGGTAAAAAAGTTATTGGCGTTCAAAGTTAAACTTCCTTTTCGACCTCCGTTTTTCTAAACCGTTATAGGGATCGATATGAAACTTTGCACAAAGATTATTCAGTATGGCCTTATATACGTTAAATATTAAGACTATTGACTTTTGCTAAGGAAAAGTAAATAACAGTAAATTTTTAAAATTTGAATTTGATCGTGTGTAGCCCCTCTTAGGTTTCCAAATATGAAAGTTCTGCTAGGGATTCTTAGAATATTACATAGGGAATAAGTCTACAAATTTTCATTCGAATATCTGTGTCCAAACCGGAAATATAGCCAAGTAAGTATTTAGTAAGGGCCTTTCACAATGCAAGGGAAGCCTCTTAAGCATTTCTTCAATGCACATCTTTTAACTTGATGAAACAATGAACATGCAATTTGGTGGATATGCATAGAATGATAATAGTGTTTGCCACAAATATTTTTGAAGTTTGTAGGACCAAGTTAACAGGGTGTCCCTGAATAGCTGCAAAAGTATACTTGTTCAATACTCATAGGAAAGTTTGCATGGGCTCTTATGTCAGGGGACACAATGGAATCATTTCATATAAGTTGCTTTTCCTTGATTAAAAAAGAGTAAAAGTAGTTTTACAGCCAATAATTCAGTTCATATATAAAGCCAAGCCAGCCTTACGTTTGCCTGAGTTTCTTTTTGCTCAAAGGCCATCAGAAATCTGAAATCGAAAAATGCCTGTAGATTTGCATTGGAGTACTTTTATTCAAACTGGGTAAAAAGTAAATCTATTTTTGGATTGGTCTAAATAAAGGTGGAACAGAATGAAAGGCGCTAGCCTTTCATTCTGGAACGCGTTTATTTAGACCAATCCAAAAATAGATTTACAGGAAGCATTCCATTAATGCTGTGCACAATTCTTATCTATTGCTTATAAAATATATGTACAAAAAATATTCACTATGCATCAAAATTCTAAAAAACCCTCGTATTGCGGGCGCAGCCCTCTGTACGCCGGTATTTTTTACTTTATGCAAAAAGTTGTCGAATATTTTAAGGCTTTTTATTTTTTCGGGTACAATAAAATCAAAGCCTGTCACAGTCGGATCTTGAGTACTGCCTACCTTTAGCGATAATTCCCACACGAAGTAGCAGTTAAGTGGCAAGAGACGACAGGGTGACATTGGATAATATTCGCCATAGTTATCGTAACTATATAATACCATCCAGAGAACCATTACATGAAATTTTTACTTGCGAAAATTACTACTCTCATTGTGGCATTGATGGGGTAAAATCTACGGATTTGCCCCTTGAAACAAATCCTTTAAAGTCTACCCACTAGATAGTACCAAATTTAGTAGCTAAGACGAGGCAATCACTATCTTACTTTTACCATGTAGTGCCCACATTTTCGTGAAGTCCCAAGTTGTGTCAAATTACGTGGTTGGGACCACAAAGAAGTTCCCGCAAAAGTTGTCACCAAGCAGTTCCAAATGCTACCACGCGCGCCGCAACGTTCCACGAAATACTTTACAGGATTTGGTACTATGAAGAGGCAATTTAGGTAGCAAAAAAGTAGTCACAACTTCGTAAAGTGGCGAAACCAAAAGCTAAGGTTTTTGTTACTTAAAATGCTGCTTGGGGTACTGCGCCCCGTGAGTGTTTTTATTTTAAAATAATAAAAAAAACACGATTGACGAAACATTAAAACAAGAACGCTATTCTCAATAACAATGCAAAGAGTGAAAGTAGTTCTTAGCAAAACTATTTTAAGTAAGACGTTCTTAATTTTAGTAGAAACACTGTAATGTCAAAATCATGTTTCAAAAGAGTTAGTTTAAGGTCGATTAGCACTTTTTAGTCATCGGTCACAGCTATATCATACTGAGATCTTACCGCCAAAAACGGGCGACGTGCCTACACCGCAGGCCGAGCAACGCGAAGCCATGGAGCGGTATAAAGAACAAGACAAGGACGAAGAAGAAAGTCTCAGTAATTTCCCATACAAATTGACCAGATAGTAAGTCAATAAATTAAGTGACAATCTGTCAACTTGCATGGAAAATAACTGTGCCTGATGACTAAAAAATATAGATCGACCTTCAAGAGTGCTTTCGATTGATTTTACTGTTTTTTTCTCAGTGTAGGGGGGCCCACTCAAAAAGTTGGCGGGGGGGCCCCGAGTGAAGTTGTTCCGCCACTGCCATTATCAACCTAATAACATAATTTAGGCTCGATTGAGTTGAGTCTACGGATACTAAGTAACGGTAGTTAGTAATATAGTTTGACATTTCAGTTAGCATGTAGGTAAGATTAGCATTCATCATCGCTAACATAACGTTTAAAAAGGTTTTTATGTATTTTTTTTTTAATATCTTTTTCCACTTCTCTAATTTTTTGTAAAATCCATAAGGCAACTGCGAAGAAAATGAATAAGTAACTCCTTCAATAAAATATACTTAACACCTTGATAGAAGAACCTACATAATTACAAATGTGAATATTTTTAATGTCGCATGTTTTTCATCATATATGCTCAGATTTATAATACCCAAATCGGAAGTATAAGATTAGTAGGCATATCACATGAGATATGCATGTAACCGGAAATAGTCATTCTTGTACCTATAGTGTTGTAACTGAAACACACTCCAAGGTCCGCAATATCTGACTCATTCGTGAGCAATTGACTCTGACAACCAGGACGACTTTCAGTTTTAAAGTAAATTTTTAAAAGATTCTTTTTGTGATTCCCCTTTTGACCGATTGTACAGAATAGTGTTTGTCTGATGAATCAAAGGTGATGTTATGACGATTGGTAGGTACGTGATCAGGCATAAAAAGTACCTTAAGGCACCTAGAAGCAACATACCGCCAGCAAAGTTTCTTTGTGGTGTTGCATTTTTTTTATTCCGACTTATAAGAATAGTGTCTCGAAAGATTTACTCAGTAGAAACATTATGTTATTGTTCTTGGGTAAAGGGAAGTTGAGTAGGAGTTTTTAGGTTTACTATTTGGTGGTCATGGAAATTAGAATACAAACTGTTGAGAAGAGTGTCAGTGCCTTAGACTTCCAGTGCCTTCCAATGCTGTATGTATGGGAATGAGTTATAAAAATGTCTTGACCTAATCAGTCTGATGTCAAATTCTGATTAGATTAGGTTAGAGTTCCATTATAGATTTTTCTTCCCAAAGCCATTTCTCGAATAGGTATTAGTTTTCGATATCAACTAGGTATACAATGGCAATGTTCCGTATTTATTAGCTAAGGAAGTTTAGGAATATTCTCCTATTAAAGGTCGACGGTAGGTGAGCCCGCTTAAGTATTTCCTTAGAGACGCCTTAGACTGTCCAGTCGATTGTACAGTAAAGCTCATTTTCAGTGGGGAAAGCTTATTTTCTTAAGCAAAGTCGGTAGTGGAATCTAAAAAAATGAGCTTTATTGTACAATCGATTGGACAGTCTATGGCGACTTTTACAGCACTTGCAGGATAAATTTAGCGGAGCAAACTTCGGGGCGGAGGAAAACTTCTTCTTCTTCTTCTCATCAGTACCGTATAGCCACATGTGGGGCCATGGTGCGTTAACTCAGCCATTTATAGGCAATTTCGAGCAGTGGCGGATTTACCAGTAAGCTGAGTAGGCTGGAGCCTAGGGCGGCAGAATTTACGGGGGCGGCAAATTTGGAGCAAATAAGAAATTTCAACGCCATGCCATATAGCACTTATTCTTTTCGTGAAGTGTGTTTCTACCTCTGTGAGATACATAAGTGAAATATAATTTGTCACCGTTATCTCAGAGCTTCAAACAATGAAACGATTTAATTAAAGATGAAAAGCGAAAAGGCCACTTATAGCCAATTGCTTGCAGGCTGGAATTCGCAACCAAGCTCTTTCTTAGAATTTTTTTAGAAATTTGTTTCGAAAAACAGTTATGAAATCGATTTTGTCCGTCCGTCCGCCGGTTCACTTAAAATTTGGCAGGAATGTGTGGAATGGTAACAGGCTTTGGCACGAATACCTTAGAAATTGGTAGGGCAAAGATAACAGGGTGCCCCGAAGAGGTGACTTTTTTATTTCTTTCCGGATATGGACCTATGGATAATTAAATCAAATCACCTCGGTTTTTCTAAACAGTTATGGTATGGGTACCGATATGCACAAAGTTAGTATGAGCTGATATACGTTAAATACTAAGTCTGTTTACATTTGCTAAGAAAAAGTCAATAACAGCAAATTTGTGAAATTTCAATTTGTTGCGTGTTTAGGCAAATAATCGGACATACAGCGGTTTCTATGATGCTATCACAGATGTACCAAATGTATTAGACTTAACACGCTGCATGTCGGCTCTCCGCTCGCTACGTTCGCACTTCGCGCAACTTAGGTCTGCAAAATCATCAGCAAAAATGCGTCAAAATGGAAGAAATGGAATGTTGAACTCAAGTCTAAAAACTTCCAAAAACTTGTAAAATAGGTGGCTAATAATATGTTCAGAGTGCACGAAAACATGTGATTTGGGCCAACATTCAAAAATGTATGTTTTTCCCATGAAAATGTGTAAAAACCCAGGCCCCAAACTTGATTTCCCTATTCAGCACATTTCGGCACACTCCGATATTTTAACTGACACCCGAAAAAAATTGTTCAGCTTGGTGTATTGCCACTTTTCTTAACTTTCCCAAAATCTTTTTTGGACGGTCAGTTTGAAGTTATACTAAATAAGTAGCAAATGACTATCGGGGACTGCAATAGCGCATTTTTTTGTTTAACTTAGAATGATTTATATGCAAAATAATAATGTTGGTTGTCATATGAAATCCCGCCAATAGTGCACTGTGAACAATTTTCGGTGATCTCAGAAAACGAACGGCGAAATTAATCGGTTTTCAATCACTGTGAACATATTATTATGCTAGATTAAAATATATATTTTACAAATATATAATTTGTATATTTGTTTAGGGCACCCATTTTGTGCAGGCAAAATATCTCCTTGGTGAAGTGGTTTTGTCCCGAGATTCGGTTCAGGAAAATGGTATTGGCTCTGCCGAAACCGATAGTCATTTGCTACGTTTGCAACATAATTCGTTCGCAACCTTTCAGATTATGGGACAAGAGTATCTTGGATAAATATTTATTTAAAAACAAATACACCGATCCTTTATTTGTTGAGAAAAGGTGTGTTTTTTTGGTTATCCCGTGCAGGTTTGGGTAACGAAACTTCATATAAAAAAATGACAGGTGGATCAGCTGGATTTTTTTTATATGGAGTTTTGTTACCCAAACCTACACGGGATAACCAAAAAAACACACCTATAGTAAATTTCGTAACATTGCGATTCCATCCCAAGTACCTGATTTTTTGCCAAGTTTTACTGGTGCATGCGTTTCTTTCACACCACATCACAAACTAATTTTTGCTTATTTCTGTCTGAAGTTTACTTATGTTTTCTGCCTAACAATTTTCACTGCCAATGTTGTTTAGGGCGACCTGGATAACCGGATGAATATTCTGATCAGCTGCTTAAAATTTGACGGAAATTATTTCGAAAAAAAGTTGTTACTGACGGATCAAACAAATTTCTTGTTTAAAATTTTTAAATTCGATTGAAGTACTTTGTCAAAAAATTTCATTTTTCAGGGATCCCGAGGTCGTTTATAGCCATATTTTAAATATATGTGTAATCAAATTTGTAAAATACTCGTAAATTTTTGTAGACGTTTCCGTATTTTTGATCCTGCGCCCCGCTCAAACTGAAAGACAGTGATATTTTTGCGCCCAGACCAGGTTTTGAGTTTGACATCCCTTTCGTAGAGGTTGGTACGGGCGGCGAAATGTCAACAGCCTACTAGCGGCAAATGTGTGAGTCCGCCACTGATTTCGAGTCAACGTTACATTGCATATTATTTCGCAGTGTATATAATCTTGCAAGCCCTATATATTTCCTATCCGCTCATGTACGGAAATTTTTGACCACGCCGAGATTCGATCTCCGAACCTCTAGCTAGATTACTATCATCGTAGAGTGCGACTCAACCAAGTGAGCCACATAACGGGTCTTGAACGACTTTATTTCCCTCTTCCTTTAAATCACATTCGCTGTGTCTGTTGTTATTAGGTGATCAATAACTTTAAGCAGCTGTTGATATTACACGATTTAACTCGACAACACAAAGAATGACTCACACCCTAAGCTACTGCCACTAGGTATTTGATTACGCTAACGAGTTTATTAATATGCAGCAAGGTATTCAATGCTTACAACGTCTAAAGAGTTAAAAATTAGGTGATCGGGATGTCGTCGCGTCGCCTGAATTCCATGTTGTTCTTTCAGCTATTCCTACCTATTCCTTTGATCGGATACTTCGTGGGCAGTCAACGTTGCTGTCAACTGGGTGTGCGGGTGAATGTTTATTGGGTCTTGTTAAATTTTAATCTTCACGGTCTCGCACGTCCGCGGAGTTTTGAATAAGTAGATAAAGAATGTAAGACTGTTAACGGAAGATATAAACCCTTAACTATTTAGGCACAATAGGCAATATGTTTTCATAAGATCTAATAGCGACATTAAATGGTGTAGAACTATGATTTATGCTTTGATTTGCCTTATGCCTCCAGACTATAGGGTCGAATGAAAAAAAAAGCAAAGATATTATTTTATCTATTATTTTAAAATTTTTACGATCTATGTTTTTTTGCATAAATGGTTTTATGCGTAATCGAAAGTCATTCAATATTTCATGTCGGCTCTTTAGAAGTTTTGTTCATTGTCAAATAACTTTTTATTGTCAAATTACTTGTTTACCATAGGAAATGCAGGATCTCGTAATCACACAACATATTTAATGTCCGCCCGCTTCTATGCACCCTCTAGTCTACTACTAGAATATACTTGCATCGTAGGGTTATTATTCATAATGTCGAATGTCCTTTTTGAATATATCAAACGGATGTCGGCATTGAATTAAATACACGTGAGTACCTGAAACCGCAGCAATATAATCTTCAAAATAGGAAGTCGTTTGTAATTAAAACGATGATGGTTCTACAACATACATATTCATTTAGATATCATCATCAAAATTGTCTGTCGAAACTTGTCCATAGAGCCGAAATAATAGTAAGTTTATAATATTGAATCACCTACCAGTTTGGAAGTTTTTGAACGCGTCTCATAGTGCAACGCGGTGACTGTTTTATTAGTTGATACATACTTGTACGAGTGTATAGGGTGGCGACGGCGGCAGTCTGTAACAAAAAGGCAGACATACTTTATAGATTGTCGGTAGCTTTTAAGTTCTGTCTAGAAAGTCGTTAGCATGATTTATTTGTGTTAAGACAATCAATTTAAGTGGATAGGAATGTTATTCTTGTCTTGTCTTTTCAATATTATGAGCCAATAATAATGAGTTGTTGTGTATTTTTTGTTAGTTTATGATATGAATTTTTACATTGTTTCCACTTATAATTCTGGTTGTATCATAAATGTTTACAAATATGTATTGTCAATGACTTTAGACAAGATGTTTTGAAATGGAAGCGTTTCTGAGAAGTAAACTAAATGGAAACAGTTTTCGTTCGAGTCAAAATTGAATGACATTAACCCTCCGTCGGGCGCACCTCAAATCAAAACATGATCGGGCGCACTCGGCCTGAGAAGCCACCCATCTATTTGGGTCCTTTTTTCTTAATATGTTACTATCAATTTCAGATACTTTTCGGAAATTAAGTTATTAGTATCTAATGGATGTAATTAATCTAAAAATAGTACTAAGAAACCTATTTACGAGACAGTATAATACAGAAATAAAATTATCGAAAAAACCAACAGAGAAAATTGTATGAAAAATACGGCATCCATTGTTTATTAAAAAAAATTAAATTAATGAAGGGCAGGGAGTCTAAATTGATAATCGTTATTTGAAAAGGTTCTTAATGCTCCAAATTAAATGTGTAAAAGCATCTTTGATGCAGCGGTTTCGCGTAGTTTAGGCACATTCTAAATTATGACGCGATCAGGCGCACCTGGCCTGTGAGGCCAGAGTCCTTACCACACAACTGTCTAAAGGACCATGGAAAACTATAGGTAGGCATTGTGTGAGATTCTTAAAGTTAGACGAGTAAACGGAGCTAAAAAGTTGTGGGCCCCTCTACTAGCGTGGAGCAGAGCAGAAACTGTTTTGCTGGCCTGTCAGGCCGGGTGCGCCCGACGGAGGGTTAAACGAGACCGAGGCTAATTTCGGGCGCGACCGATTTTAGGTCGCAAAAAATTGCTCGGCTCTGGTTTCTTGGGATATTGTTATGTTAGGATAGATACCAGAAGTGTACCACTAAGTTTGCAACTTCGAAAAACCTGTGCTAACCCCGTGACCCTAAAAAAACCTCAACATTTTCGGACTTTTTTCATATTTTTGTTTGTAATTTCTAAAAGGTGCTTCCTACAAGTAAGTCGTCCACTGCCCTTTTAAAGCTAAGAAAATCTTCTTTGATTTGAGTGTAACCCCAGCTTTGTAGATGCAAAGGATCCCAAGATACAGCTCTTTAAAAAATGTGTTTTTTTTTTGTAAAAAAGTCCGAAATTGTATTTTAGGAGGTTTGTATGACAGCCCTATGACGTAATGTTCCGATTCCATCCATTCCTAGATATGTTTTGAGGCTTTACTAGCAACACATTTGGGTGAGGTTCGGTTAAGATTGGTTCATAAAGGAAAAAGTTTTTCTTAGAAGAACCTGATTATCAGGGGTTGGTTTGTATGACAGCCCTATGACCTACTGTTCCGATTTCATCCGTTTCTAGATGTGTTTTGAAGCTTTACTAAAAAACACATTTGGGGGAAGGGTGGTTAGGATTGGTCCATAAAGAAAAAAGTTTTTCTTAGAAGAACCTAATTTCCAGAGGTTGGTTTGTATTGCAGCCCTATAACGTAGTGTTCCGATTTCATCCGTTCCTAGATATTTTTTTAGGCTTAACCAGGAACATACTTGGGTGAAGTTTGGTTAATATTGGTACATAAAAGAAAAAGTTTTTCTTAGAAGAACCTAATTTTCAGGGGCAGCCCTATGACCCCATGGTCTGATTCCATTCGTTCCGACATATATACAGCTAAGGAACTGGTTTATAACTTCATGTCACATGACTTTCTATGTAAAATGCGCATTTAAGACTATATTCAGCTCGGAACATGACTGAAATTACAATTTCGAACTTTTTTTCAAAAAACAATGTTTAAAGTGATGTATCTTGGGATCCTTTGCGCCTACAAAGCTGGGGTTACACTCAAATTAAAGAAGATTTTCTTAGCTTTAACAGTGCAGTAGACAACTTACTTGTAGGAAGCACCTTTTAGAAATTACAAACAAAAATATGAAAAAAGTCCGAAAATTTTGAGGTTTTTTGAGGGTCATGGGGTTAGCACAGGTTTTCCGAAGTTGCAAACTTGGTGGTACACTTCTGGTATCTATCCTAACAATATCCCAAAAAACCAGAGCCGAGCATTTTTTTGCGACCTAACGCCTTATTTTTCGGTTTATTGACTGGCCTAATTCTTTTCCTTCCGTCTTCACAAAAGTTCCGTTGCGTTGACGAAGCAATATTTGTGTGGGGTTTGGTTCGAATAAGTGGGCAAATAAACATATTTACTCAGAAAATTTTATTGGTGGATGCGGGAGCATGGCTCCATGGATGGACCCCATTCGTATTAACCTTTTTGTTGCTTTGATTAAGACGCATTAACTCAAGGTTTTGTGAAATTGGTGTAGGTAAACAATGTTTCTCAGAAGAACCTAATTTGGGGAGTTGGGTTTGTATGGCAGCCCCATGACCCCATGTTCCGATTTAATCCATTCTCGCATATGTTGTGTGTCATCAATAGAAATTGTCCATAGTGGAAATCGGTGCACCAATAAAAAAGTTTTTCTCAGAAGAACCTAATTTGGGGGTTTGGATTTGTATGGCAGCCCCATGACCCCATGTTCCCATTAAATCCATTCTCACATATGCAATGTTTCATCAATAGAAACACATTTGTGTGAAATTTGATTGAAATCGGTGCACAAATAAAAAAGTTTTTCTTAGAAGAACCTAATTTGGGGTTTGTATGGCAGCCCCATGATCCCATTGTCCGATCTGACCGATTCAAACATACAAACTGCCTGCAGCAAAAAGAAGCATTTTTGCAAAATTTCAGCTTCATAGCTTTTAAATTTGCCGACTAAAACGCGTCGCAACAGACAGACAGACGGACAGACGGACATCGCCCAATCGACTCCCCAAGTCATGCTCATCATACATGTATACTTTTTATATGGTCGGAGATGCTTCCTTCAATGCGTTACAAACTTCATGACAAAGTTATTATACCCTTTCACTCTATGAGCGAAGGGTATAAAAATGGAAATAATATGTGTCGGCTTGATACTCTTTTATTACCTTAGGCAGGGCCGGATTTCACATATGGGCAACCTGGGCAGCTGCCCGGGGCGGCAGATTTTGAGGGGCGGCAAATTTTTTAGGCTTTCTATTGGTTTTACATTCCCTGAGAGATGGATTTTTACTCAAGGAACAGTTGACAAAATTAGGGAAAAATGTTAATTGCTTTCAAAGTTATTCAAGTTAGGTGAAGTGGATTAACCATGTAATTATACTTGGCCTTTAAAAATTTCTGAAGGATTCTCATTCAGATGTGAAAAGCAGCCCTACCTATCGCTTTAAGCTGATGGGTAGTCGCAGGGTTAACTTTTCAGGGGGTCGAAGGAAGATCGGTCACACCTACTATTGGGAAGTCTTTAGCAAATAGTGCACCTCGGCGATGGGTTTGCCCAGTGGAGCATGTTGGATTCGAGGTGGCTGGATATTGTTACCCTAGTCAACCAGCTGGAGTTGCGGCCCGGGATTGGGTTTTCGAGGCTGAGCGCATGCATCGAACGAAGAAATCCGTCAATAAAATGCCGAAGGACAAAGCAGTCCGATGTACCGGGTGGTAAGAGCGTAATTGCTTAGGCACTGCCCTGACGGCATGGTCCCGTGGATGAGTCTATGTTAAATTTTATTGAAAGCCTAGAGATTCTTTCGCGTGTAACAATCAATAAACTTCTGAATCTACATTGGCGGCGAGCTCCAGATTTTACTACAAGCCTCCTAAAATACTCCCGTCGGAGAGTGTAAATTGCCTCCAACGAAGTAAATAGAACGAAGTAAGTAGAAATACAGTTTACAGTTTTGATGAAGGGATGGGATGAAGTTAAATTCTACTGCCTTCCCGGTCGTGCTCTGTGGCCGTGATCGTTCGGTCGCCACTCTGTGAAATAGACACTCATAGAGAAACGAGTTTCCAAACTCGGCACGACTCGTCGCAAGTTTATTATTCAGAATAAGATGATAAGAAATATTCTTATCGTAGAATAATAAACTAACAATGCGACTAGGAAGTGGTATGACTGACAACCATATCACACTCCGAATTCAGTTGCCTTTGTAACGTTGATGACTACACACGGTAGCCATCAACGCACCATGCTCCACTAGGAGTTACGGTAATCAAGAGAGAGAGACCTTCCCGCAGATCAGAAGCCATGAAATGAAACGACAAAAGAAAAAAGAGCCTAGCTAAGAGAAACATTTCTCAGAAATGATCTGATCTAAATGTTATCGATTCATGACGCTCAGACGTCGGTATCCCAGTTCCGGATATCAATATTTTAATTTCCAAGACTACAGTCTCAGCTGCAGAACATTTAAGTTTTGTTTTTAAATACATAGGGTGCCTTTTATATTTCGGGATGAGACAACTAGTGTAGCAGATCTGGGAATATTTTGAAAAACAATAAAGCGATTTTCGATAATTCTTTAATCCCTCGCACACCTCGTAGTGCCCAGCAACAGTGACAGGGGCACGATTTAGTTTCGGGAGGGATCCCAATCTCTCTGCATTGACTACCATTGTCTTTATTTTTTAAGAATCATGTTTCATCGTGTGAATCGCTTTAAATTTATTTTTCACAACTTTTAGGTTTAAATTGTCATTTTCCACGGGCAAAAATCGCTTAAGATGACAACAAATCAGCAAACCGTTTAAAAGCGTCGGCTAACGAATTTGCTGAATAATATTGTATTTTCGAAATGTTTGTTAAATTTATTTTCTATCCGAAAAGAAAAAAAACTAAGAAATGACGAAATCGGAACTTACGTTAATTACATCAGACAAAGGACATTTCAAAATACTACGAGATGTGACAGTGAGAAAACAGTGAACCTGAGTAGGTAATTTGAAAACATTCTGAACACAATTTGAACTAACTTCAATGCTTTTTGAAATAATTTCTGAAAGGACCACTGTCCTTCCATATGGTAACGTTAACGAACGCTTCTGATATGAACATTTAATTTTTTCCCGTAACCCATGTCTTTAGTTTGCTTGAAAATAGCATATTGAAAGCAGGATATTTTCAAGCAAACTAAAGACATGGGTTACGGGAAAAAATTAAATGTTCATATCAGAAGCGTTCGTTAACGTTACCATATGTGTATGCGACTCCTACTACTTCCAAGCTAGTTTACTGGCGGAGGGCGGCCATTTGCCTACTGCCCAGGGGCGACATACAGGTGAAATCCGGCTCTGACCTTAGGAATATAAAATGCTTTCCTAACTAAAATGTTAGGTGCCTAATGTTCGTAACATGATTTTTTTCTGTGCCGTAACCCCTTGTGGGGCATGGTGCATTCACTCAGGCGGTATATAGTGTTGCAAGCACTATATATTTCCTGGACCACGCCGAGATTCGATCTCCGGACCTCTAGATTGCTAGCATCGTAGATTGCGACTCAACGAAGTGAGCCACAGAGCGTGACTTAACCTTATTGACAGCAACACTTTTTATATGAAACCCAATTGGTGTGATAAATCTCAATATAATGGACAATATCTAGTAAATCTTGGTGAATCCTATGAGTAGGCGTAGGTCATCAAATCTAGCAATTAGTCAACAATAAAACATTTCATAAATGGCTGGTTTTCAATTTCCCATTACCTCCTACTCAAACATCTTGTTCTATTTATAGAAAATTAGATCTTACAATTGAATATGTATTTACATTTTAACGACTTTTTCAATATGTACGTACATATACAGTATACACGCTTCTAGGCGTGCGATTTTCATACATCATAAATATCAACCTGGCGTTTGCGTTTACTCACCAAGTGAATTATTAGTTGTTACAGCAATTGAATGCATCATGTAAGATTCACCAGTAATTACACCGGTAATTTGTATACGCGGCTGCGTGCTTCTCATTTGCACAGGGAAATAAAAATGGGTAAACATGATCATGATTAGGTATAATATTGTATAGTAGAAAATAGAAAAAGAAAGAAAAAACTAAGAGTGGAAAAATGTTGCAAAACTGTGCAAAGATGCATAAAAAAAGTAATAAATTGTAAACTAGACATATACGCTTGGAATGCGGTGAAAAACAAAAGATGCGGAAAATGATAAAAATGTTGTTTGCCCCGGTGAAGAAAATCATAATCGGACGGTAGACACCGCGTTCCGGAAGATGCCCCACATGGTCGAGGGATCGGATGTTTGCTATTGTTTTCTCTTACTAATATTCAATACACTGAGAGAAATTTACAATTATATTGAAAAAAGGAAATCATTCCATTTAAACGTTTTGCGCGTTTGATTCCATTTAAACGTTTGCGCGTTGGGTTTTTTGAACCCAAGTCTTTTAATGCGAGAATTAGGATTGGCAGTTTATTTATGTGCAATTTGTGCATCCATTTAAAAAAATGTAAATCCAATTGTTCCAAGTTAAAAAAAAACACTTAAATTTTCATTTTGAAAATCTCTCTTTGTGTACCGTAACCTCTTGGAATGTTGCTTCGGCTGTCAACATGTTCTATAATTTCCTATTTGACACGCTAGATTTCTGTAGGATGTACGGATATTTATCAACGCCGAGATTCGATTTCGCGTCTCTATTGTAAGCAGCATTGAGTGGCAAATGAACTGTCTGAGCAGTCACAATCATTTTCCATACAAGTTGACATATTTTCAGAAAACTTGGACTGTATTTTTAATACAGAACGGATTAAAATTAACCGTCCGGCGGGCGCAATACTAATCCTAACACGATCGGGCGCAATGCATCTGACAGATTAAGTGCAGAAAAAAGGATGAAACTAAGTTTCTGTATATTTTAGACTATTAAAGGGTTTTCCAATAGGGACGCTTGATCTTTGAAATGAAAAAAAAAGTACATGTAGGAGAGATATTTGCGAATTTTTTTTTTTATTTGAAAGGTCCATCGACCCCATTACATATGGAATATGACATCATTCAAATGACCGCCACGGCTTCGGTTGGTGGCGCGCACACGAAAGGTCCAATTTTCGATGACTCTGGCGCACAAATCGGGCTGTATTTGATCGATGGCGTGGCGTATGTTAACTTTGAGGGCATCGGTGGTTTGCGGTTTGTTGGCATAGACCTGCGACTTAAGAAAACCCCACAAGAAAAAGTCCAGCGGGGTCAAATCGCACGATCTCGGTGGCCAGTTCACGTCGCCTCCGCGCGAGATGACCATGCCCGTAAATTGCTCGTGCAGAACATCCATCGTAGCGTGTGCTGTGTGGCACGTAGCGCCGTCCTGTTGAAACCACATGTTGTGCAGATCCATATTCTCGATTTCAGGCCAAAAGAAGTTGGTTATCATCGATCGGTATCGCTCACCATTGACGGTGATTTGTGCGCCAGAGTCATCGAAAATTGGACCTTTCGTGTGCGCGCCACCAACCGAAGCCGTGGCGGTCATTTGAATGATGTCATATTCCATATGTAATGGGGTCGATGGACCTTTCAAATAAAAAAAAAAATTCGCAAATATCTCTCCTACATGTATTTTTTTTTTCATTTCAAAGATCAAGCGTCCCTATTGGAAAACCCTTTATTTATTATTGCATTGTCTTTTTGAAACAGTTCTGCGAAATTTTATAAACAAAAACTGGCTCATAAAGTTTGATACCCTTCACATTTTCAATTTTCAAAGAATATTCCGCTTTCAATCGCTTGAATATTTAAAAAACCTCCAACAACCCGACCGCTTAAAAAATGTGAGCTTATTTTACTAAAAAACACACTATAAAAGGATTTTTGAGCCTAAAAGTCAACACAACGTTATTACGCAATGTGAAGAGTATAACAAGTAGAAATTTTCATAGAAAAGGAGAAAATAACACAATCGGGCGCAATACATCTGAGAGATTATTTCATCCCCTCCCACCCCTCAGACATATGGTAGATAGAAACTGAAAGCTGCTTTGGGTAGTTGATGGATAAAGATTAAGCTATTGTAAGTTTCAGATCTCTCCCTTTTCATATCGCTGATTGGCGCAACAAAAACTAGTCACTTAATCTGTCAGATGCATTGCGCCCGCCCGAAGGTTAATTATTTTCAAAAGAATGACTTCAATGTTAATAAAATATGTATTAAAACGTATTTTATTTTGGCTTAACATGTAAATTGTAATACAAGAAAATTAATTCCATACCCAAATTAATACAAAAACGTATTAAAATAGAATTTACAACTTACATTAGGATTTATTATATGTATTTGATTATTTGAATAAAAGTTAGATTAGAATGGAAACACCAATTATTTTCTTAATATAGCCATTGTTGGGAGCCAAAAATATTATGCTACGTGGCCGAGCGGTCTAGGTCGTCATGTAGCAACTTGCGACTCCCAGATAAAAACTTCTAACTTAAAAAATAGGGATGTTAAAACTGAAGAAAGGAATAAAAATAGAATGATAAAAAAAGATAAAAAAAATGATAAAAGTTTGAAATTTTATCCTTTATAGGATAATTAAATCGTACTTGCCAAGTATTGAATTTTAATATATTTCTGATGTGGTCATTTATGTAAACAAAAAGAATAGATTTTAGTCCAAGACCGTGTACCTATAAACAATGCTTGAAGCAGGCTTGCAATTTCGTGGTTCAAGAATGCTTGAAGTGTGATTGTAGACACACTCTGTGATTGTAGACTGATGTGTTAGTAAATGGCCCCTTTACATACATTTTTGGTGATAGTACCTTTTCTAAACTTTCGGACTAAATTCCAATTCACTTTGTCATGAACTATCAAACACGAATAAAATAGTTTGAGTTTGAGCACACTTACATTTAAAGATGAATCAAGAAATAGAGTTGAGTTAATAACATGTCGCTTTTTTTAAATTGTCTAGCAAACTACAAACTTAGACCGTCCACGCACGATGCGTTCAAATACATTTTTTTTTTGATTATTCGTTCTGGCAAATTCATACATTTTCTTCGATTTTGGCAGAACGAAAATTCAAAAAAATTTATTTGGTTTGACTGTGTGTGTGCGGCATTAGGGAAGTTAGTGCGCTCGTCTTCAAATCAAAGGTTCGCGGGATCGAATCCCATTGTAGGCACAAGTAATTTGCAATGCTTAAATATCAACAACACCTATTCAGGTCAATGCTGCGCTGCGTGAGTGCTTTCATTAAAAAAAATGATTGATGAAATCATTGTCAGTCAAATAGTTAACTAAAAATCTGTCAACTTGTATGGAAAATGGCTGTGACTGATGACTGAAAAATGTGGATCGACCTTCAAGAGTGTTTTCTCAAGAAGTTAGCGGGAGGGCCCCGAGTGAAGTTGTTCCGCCACTGATATTGGGCCAATTCAAACTATAAGAAAACAACCGTACGGGCAAACTTGCACGACAAGAACCTGACGTTCGTTCATTTCACACTATCCGTTCAAAACGCGGACGGGCGAATAATAATAATAAAGCAAGTATAAATGTGGCCATAAACTTTCAAGGTTAGTATACAATAAAGTGTCGAGTCGACAAGATAAAAATAAAGTAAAACCACTAGCCGCATTATGGGTTTATTATCGTCGCAGGAAGAACGCCCGAACGATCGGTAGATGCTATCGTACGTCCGAAACAATCGTGATACGATTATTTTTCTTTCGTAAGACGCGTTCTAACAATGTGAAATGCACAATACTTGTCTGCCGGCCACTATAAAGCTCTTTCATCACAGTTTGTAGCCGTTGTTAATACTTACAACTATTTTCAAATTTTTTTTTCAGGCTCCGTTTTGGAAAGCTAAGTGTTTAAAGAAAATTGTACCGACTGGGTACGTCACTTCTGAAATAGAGAGTTAAAGACATTTCTTACAGTGCGACAAAACCGTTGCCTCTCATTTTGGTGGAGCTTTTTTTGTGAAAACAGTAAACATAATGAGTGAAAATTTGTTCACGTAAAAATTGCACAAATGGGCACTGTGATTTTGTAGGAAAATTTGTTGGTAGCGACAAACCATTTTGTTAAATATTATAAATAGTGTAGTTTAAGAGATATACCGTCAAGGTGAGCCACCCCTCAGTATGAGTCCTTCTTTTAAAATAATTCCCTAACTAATTTTGAGAGGTACATTTTTGATTCTAAACGTTCACGTCCTATCAGTAATCATTGTTGGTCAACTTTACATACTATAAAAATATATTCATTCATACGTTTCCATCTACCTAAATAATTTTTCAAATCAATACGCACTGACATAGTAAAACGTGTACATCCCCATTTGTGGGGATAATTAACACTGCTGAGCGTGCTGTTGATCTCAACACCTCAACAAAAAAGCAGTTAAGATCTTGGAAATTTGACTGTCGCGCCTGTTATTTTATTTTATTTTATTTAAGGTTATTTGAATAATTTCGCTCTGCAAAGGGGTTTAAGTTTATAAAGAAAGGTTGAAAATGTTTAAAAATTTACAGTTTTCCATATAAAATGCAAAGGCGTTTGCCCTTTGCCAGAGACGTACCATTAGGCACGTATGTGAAGTGTAAACCAAAAAGTCCTTTTATCTACTCTCACAGGATATTTTTCAATTTATTTTGTAGTAGTCGATTGCCAACCATTTTTTTAGGGAAAGTCACCAAAAAGTGTGCTGATATCTAAAAAGATTTTCAATTTGTATAGCAACTTAAAAATGAAAAAAATCTGGCCAGACCCATTAGTACAACCGAGGGTTAACGGTTAGACGCTTGTGAAAGCTGAAGGGTTAAGAATGGGGAGTATGTCCCAAACACTTTTGTTGCTGGAAATAACATATGAGCTCATGAGGACTCATTTTCCAGTACCTTTATGTGGTAGTTTCCGGACACCCTGCATAGTTGAATACGAACTCAACCCTACAACCCTCCGCAAGGCAATGCAGTAACCGTTACATTAACTATAGACTAGTAGGAAAAATACTTTAGGATGAATCGTCAGACTGCAACATGTTTACTTAAAAACGTGCAGCTCCATCGCGTCGTGTCCAACGCCCAAAATCGAGTACTCCTGTACTCCATACTTTAAAAAAGTGCTCCTGATCCCGGAAAATAAGTTGCGCGGAAAAAGCCGCGCAGATGTATGGAATGCAATAAAAATGAACACTGTCTTAGGGACAAAATTTCTTTATTGATATGTTTTATGTTTCAAATTGTTCCCTTGTAAAACATATACGCATAACTTGTGGGCTTCTTGCCTTGAGCTTTCCGCTTTAAGTTTCCTGAGCGTTGTCCAATCTTTCTTAGAATGATTTTAAATTGAATGACGGAGCGAATTATTTGGAAATGTATCATTTGGTCGGAGCCTCGGGTTAGGCGTGAATCCTATTACTATGCAAGTACGACAAATTTAGTTATTTACTGTTGTATTGTATTGTATTACGACAATTTTGTCTATCGTTAGTGCTTTGCATGATGCTTCTTTAATGATATTTGTCAAGCCGACTAAAAATTTGTGCATGACGTAATGATGCAGTCGACAGTGGCTAGTTTTACACATTTTAGCCGACTGCCAAGTGTGCGCGTGTCGTTCAACGGACGGTGAATGATGAGATGATCAAGCCTAAAGTTTTTGGGCTCCTAGGGGCTGAATTATTGCAGTTGAATTTGTCATCAAAATTTATTAGTAGTATTTGCGAGTTTAGTGTCAGGGTAATTTTATAGTGCTAGCAAGTGATCTTCTCTTTAAAATATTTCGTACCTTATGTTATGCGAGTCCCATACGGATGTGAAAAGCAGTGCTACATATCGTTTTAAACTGATGGATGAGTAGTCACAGATCAAACGAGTCTAGGATATGCACGTCTGAGTTCAGTGTGAGACTTAACCTTTAAGAGGCCGAAGGATAATCACACCTGCTATTGAGAAGTCTTTATAGCAAATAGTGTACCTCGGTGATGGCTATGCCCAGGTTACCGTGATGGATGGCTGGAAGTTGTTACCCAAGCTGGAGTTGCGGCCCCGAGGTTGGGTTTCGGAAGATGGGAAGAAATCCCCATTTGACAATTAGATCCTGTCAATAAAATGGCGAAGGTCCAAACAGTTCGATCGACCGGGAGGTAAGAGCGTAAAGCTTAGGGACTCCCTTGGCGGTATAGTTCTGTAGATGACACTCTATATGTATGTATTTAACTATTGGTTGGGATCAGATATCATCTAGGGTCGATACATATGATGGCAAAATCTTGTCTTTTCGTTAACACAATACTCCCATTTAGCCACATTAGTAGCTGCTCCTCTGTAAACTTATTCTCCTATAAAAGAATGACGATGTGTGCATTAATTTTAATTCAGCTTCATCAAACTATATATAATGTTTGACGGAAACATTGCATGGCATGGGAATTTATGATAAAAAATGTACCCATTTCTGCATAACCTTTCGCCTGATTGATTTATGGCCCGCAGTTACCATCATGTGTTACATGTAGTCGTAGTTGCATACTCCAAAGAGATCGCCACATTAAGTGCGTGTAGACTGTCTGCATTTCAAATTGGTTGTTGTTCGACGTCTTATAAAATTTCTGTTTGGAATCCCTCAAATCATCTCACCATATCATAGTCAAGATAAGTGTTTGCCATGTCGCTTTATCTCTATGCTATAGTAATATGTAGTATACGTTATCATAGCCTCGTGAGTTGAGGAAGAAATTCATTGCTGAGGAATATAATTATGATGCGCCTCTATTTACTAACAACTGAGCCGGCTATCTAGAGATCACAGGAGAGATCTAACAACTATAAACACATTAACATCTTATTGCGGTTTGAGTTTGCATTAACATTTTTATAAGTTACTAGTATACGTATCCCACATGCGTTACAATTTGATGCGGCTATAAGGCTACTGTTGTGCAGAAAACTAGGCCACAATGTCTGGGCTCTTTTAGCGCTACAACGAAGAAGTGCAGAATACGTAATGTATGTTTAATTGTTAGACAAAGTCCAAGCAATTTTTCTGCCGTCCGTTTTCTTGTTCGTACAAGATCTAGATATAAAGTCATTTATTTATGCGTTGTTTGCATGACAACAAAAATGTACATAGTACACGTAATCTGTTCGCAGTGATTCCTTTTAATAGAAATATAATGAAAAGAAAAATATATGAATACCTCAAGCGATTCTTCGTTAAGTAGTGAATTACATTAACAATATAGTGTGGAGTCGATTATGACTGGTAGTCATGCAAAATGACGAGAAGCCCTGAGGGAGCTGTTACGAGTTCAATATGTAGATTCTTGCATGCTTGTATACATATAGAGGATTGCTATAATAATTCGAAACATTGAGTGGTGGAATTTATATTAAAATGTGTCTCAACAATTGAATTGTTTCGCCGTTAAAAGTCATCCATTTGTTATGTTAGATTGAATTAAAAATTATAATGCAGAGAAAAGGAAGCGTTTTTAATGTATATAGGTACCTATGAAATAGGAACCTCTGATCCAAGCAATATTATTAGGGTGAAAGGCGTATAATATTGTATAGAAGTGGTAAAAGTTGTAAGTCGGTCTTTTATGCAACAATGGAAGTCACCGAAACTTTTAAGACTCCTTACTATTTATTAGTCCAAAAAACAGGACCAAATCATCTACGAAAGAAGAACTTAAAACGTGATAAAATGTGGCGTACCGTTTCCCAAATTTCTTGTGCTCGAAATCGAGATGGAGGGCCCTCACGTCCAATTTTTTTCACCTTTTTAACCTAGAAGTAACGAAAAGTTCCGAATTTGTTTTTAATTTTTTGAGAACTAATTATCATACGGGAAATCTTCCAAAATCCAAGAGAAGCGGCGAAAAGGCACCACCTATAGTGGTGGCTCGTAGCAGCCATTGATCATAGACTAGATCTGAGGATCACAACCGCTAACTCCCTTGTATAGTTTTGATGATAATGACCAAGTTAAACGACTATAAGCATGTCCATGCCCTAGGCGAACTAAATCGACTGAAATGGTAGAACTCCTCTAAAGACAAATGTTTGATGTCATGTAGCGCAAATGGCGGATGTAGGTATTATCTGGATTGACAAGTCTATCGGCTGGCATCTGTCTCTTGATTTCTTGATTTCACGATTTAAATACTCCACCAACTGGATTATGTTGGCACAATTTTACTCAAGAACCTTCAAGAGAAACACTCCTTCCTTAGCAAGTTGAGACTTTAATTCTCTTCAATATTCTCATGAGCCAAGACCCAAGAAATCGATATTGAGACATATCGATACTTAACAAGCTTGGGAGTTGCTTTCTTTGTAATCAGCGTACGCTCTAGTGGGCAAGTCGGGCGGTCGCCCGGGGCGCCAAATATTAGGGGCGGTTTTTTTGGCTAGCAATCGAATAAAAAAAAAGGAAAAATTCAATATCAACTTCGATTTAGCGGAAAGGACACTGACAGTTGAAATAAAAAAGGGCGAAATAAAATTAGGCATAAGGTTGTTTTTCTAAGTAGAGGAGCACATCAATTTCTTAATAAAAAAAAAAGGTATACCATTAGTTCTTCTTTGAAAGTCGTGTTTCGAGGATGCGAAGTCCTTGCATTGAAGAGCCCGCAATTGATACAACGTGCTGAATTTATATCCTAAAATGCTGAGTAAGAGTTAACACCGGAACCCTACTTAAAAAAAAAAGAAAAAGGGATTGGATTCGCTCAGTAAGCGCTAATCAATAAAAGCCAGACCAATAAGACCAACATTTTTCAACATCATTGCCCTAGAACGGAATTTCTTTAGGAGGTCGAGGATATGTAATTAAGGCATATCACAACAAAAAATTTGTTAGAAAGGGGTTAAAGCATTTGAGAAATGCCAATAGAGACCATTGTCCTTTTAACTTTTAAACCTTTCAGGGAAATCCATTAACTTCGCAGATAATACTTATTGTGGCGTATCCTTTAACGGTAAAACATGTCGAACACCAAAAATTATATAAAAGATAAATTTAAGCCTAGGATCATGAAGTGATTAAACACGGAAAATATGGGCTTTCTAGCTGTGTAATATTTTGTTGAATATAGTTTGTGGGCCAACATAATCGCAAACATAGCTGGTTAGGACTCTCGCTTAGGGTAGAGTTTAAGTTTCAATAGTCTACGCTACGCGAATGCCTGAAACTGAAGTCTCAACAGCATTGGGCAGATGACAGACTTTTAAAATCCCTATCTCGGTATAACCGAGACCACCAGACTGAAATCTTTCTAAAATTCCGATTGATACCAGGCACCAACTGAACACCTCCAACACTCAGATTTGTAGCATGACGATTTCATAGGTAGAGAATAAATGTTTTATGGAGTAGTACAACAGAAAGAAAAAAATGTACCGTAGACATGGGGCAGGGACGGGGGGTCACGCGCCAATCCCTGCAACCTCCCGGGTTGCGACCAGGATTTTCAAGATGACGCATTTATGAAACCAAATGCCACGACCGATTAAACCATACTGCTGAAATCCGGCCTCTTGCCCGTTTGGCGTAATTGCTAGAGCGGGCGCTGTTTGTAATTTATGGGTAGTTCAGATTAGTCTTATTGCAGGATTGCAGCTCAAAACTACGTCCAAGTCCACACTCCATACACAATATTGAATGTTTTGTTACTATATAAGATTCTGCAGCTTGCATGTTTTTCTCGCAAAATAATAAAAATGAATGTCTTCAAAAGAACAGTTACGGATGGTTTTATCAAACTAAAATTTCTTTATGTTTTCGGAATAGCCGAACCGTGCTCCGCTGAACATATGGAACACCGTATGTTACGCCACTGGTGATGGCGTTTACTGTGAGTGTCATAAAGAACCTCCTGGTACCTACCTGTCAAACATGCAGCTTTAAAGAAAAAGGTTTAGTTTTAGAAAAAAATCTAAGGTACCTATCCCTAAGTAAAACTGTTTACCTAACAAAAGGTGAAGTTTTTTTTGATAAATCCCTGTGGCAGAAAAAAAAAATTAACAAATTACGACTATGGAAAAAATGAATATTAAAATTTCCAAATACCATTCGACTTAACGCATAGTTAAGTCGTTATTTTCGCTGAAATAACTAGTACCCATCGTATATTTTATTAAATTAATTTAAATTAAATTTTATCTTTTCTTAAAAGTCAGAAAACCAGTCACACTTCTAGTTTCACAACTCTGGTTGTAGAACCATTGTGATTAATCGACACTGGTAATTCTACATTACCACCTTTATAATTTCCAACTACACAAACTATCAGTACCACCTAAAGATCTGAATCCAACCGAACACACTTAACGTCTCAGGTCGAACATACAATTAACATTTCGTCAGCTTCTTCTTCTTCTTCTTCGACTAGGTACTTCTGTGTGTGAATGCCGAACGACAGATGTTCCATTAATTCAAGCTGAAAAGTAATTATGCGTGATCGCACATAGTGGCCTTCTAATGTATTCATGTACAAGCATTCCACACTACCTGGCTTAGTCTTCTATGGTCTACGAGGGTCTAGGCTAGGCTCTTCTAGGTTTTGTCCGCTCCTCTATTCTATTCTATTTGAATATCGGGCGGCATGATATCATGGATTATAGTGATGGATGCTAACGATTAGAAAATCTTCTACGCTCGACAACAAACGTACTTGCTACGCTTACAGTAGGTGTGAATGTGACTTTAATTGAATTCTTCGACGCACCTTTAACTTTTTCAATTCACTTCTTTCTCTATAGGCGCAGAGCGCGAGTTCACCGCATAGTGGGCATCTAATATTTCCAGATCACGAACTTCATAAAGTGGATAATAAACGTTTAATGAAGATATATACATAACAAAATTTTGGGCGTACCTATATTGCTTGTTCGGATCTTCGTTTGAATTAGACACGTATAGTTCTGGCGAATTTTCGAAAGTCTTTAACAAAAAGAGTTGATCTTCAATTGTTACTATTAGCACAATACTGGTAGGATGAACTGATTTTAAATTGCGATGATTTATGTTTAGTACAATAAAAAAATAGGAGCCACATTAAGTAGCCTAACCGAAAACTAGTTACGCTCCTCGAACGCCAGGTTGAGACCCCGTAACCTGTATAGGTACCTTCATTTAAATCGTCACTTATGCAACTTGAGATACTCGCATGCTCATACGGCCTGCATAAATTCGTATCGTTCCGGTCCCCAGCCCGGCTGCACTGACATACATTATTACGTATATGAACGTATGCAAGAAGCGGATACTTAGCCGCGGCGGTGAGTGTTTTATAATGTTAGTTTTAGTACTTCTTAAGATTATTATCTGGACGCATGGGACAGATTATTCGAATATCGTTTTACATTTCTCGATGGACATTAAAATTATGTTTAACCGTGCACCCAAATAAGTTATACTACGCTCAAGATAATATGCAGATTGTTACTACACATATATGCAGCATGCACACATCGTGCCGGTATATCTTACCTGCGCGGATACTGTCGTAGAGGAGGAGGCTCTGTTCTGTAGGTGTATGGTACGTGCAAGCCGTACGTTGGATGTCAAAGCCCAGAGGAGAGAATTAAGCCGCGGGAACGTAATGAATTCTTTTTAAAAATTATTTTCCAAATAGGATCCAACTGACTAATAGGACTGGTAATGAAGGCAATTAATTTTCTTTCACTTTTGCCTTTTATGGTGCGCTGGGTCTTATCATTTTGAATATCTATCGTTGCTGCGGCAGTATGTACATATTCTGTTTGAATGTTGAATTAAGAACAATTTTAAGCCAAATTATTTATTTTTGGTAAGAAAAAACACTATCTGTCTCTAAAGAAAACAATCAGTTTTTTTAAACACTTCATTTTTAGAAATATTTGGGTACTTTTAAGATTTTACCAACAGGTGTAGAATGGGTGATTCGTTGTCACGTTACACTCATCAAGAGCTACTCTGGCAGCTATGTCACCAGAGCTAGAGGGCCTTAAGTTAGTAAATCAAGTAGTACCTATACCTACAGACAAATTAAAAATGCGCTTCGGGATATGGATGATATAGTATACGTTGTCTTACTTCGTATGGTAGACACACCTTAACGCTCAGGTTAAAGGTTGATTAGGAATTTTGTTACTGAAGAACCAAATGATCGATTCGGTTCGGTCTCATTTCATAAAATGTTCATCACGATCGTTCAGTAACAACGAGTATCCATAAATGTTGTTTTAGGGAAACAGCTATAGGCACCGACTTCAATATGCTAGAACCGCGAAACTACACTGTAAAAACAAGGTTGAATTTTACATCGAAAATTCGTTGAATTTTACACCTTTTTTCTCGCAAAATTACAGTAAACGTTTATTTTTCAACCAAATTTCTAGTAAACCCACAAAATAGTTTAATATTACACAGATTTTTTAATATTTCTCTATTTTGGTGTAATTTTACACCACATTTGGTGTGAAGATGTGCCATTACTTTATTTTTGTGTAATTTTCATGTAATATTGCGATTTTGGTGTGAAAATTACACCTACATTTGTGTAAAACTGAGTGTGCTACAATACTTTTGTGAATTATTGCATTTTCCTGTATCTGTCAAGTGGCTTGTTCTGTGTGCACATAGTCTGTTCCGTCTGAAGTGCTTTCGTGTGAGCATCATATTATTGTTGTTGTTATAGCGTTTTTTGATGTTGAACCGAAGGGGGTGTGCCAGCTCTTGGCCGTTGGAATAACGACTAGCTCCAAGACGATTAAAATCGAAGAACCGGCTGCCGTAAATATTATTAATTAATTACATAAACCCAGATGTAAATTTACATTTTCGCCGGTGTAAATTTACAGTTGTTCCAGTGCAAATTTGCATATTTCTGATTTAAATTTACATAATTCTAAGAGTAAGTTTACTTATTTATGTAAGTAATTTTGTAGTAAATATTTACACCGTAAAGTGTAAAATTACTCTCGCTCATATCATGGTGTAAATTTACTACTATAATAGAAGGAAAAAAAGTTTCCTCCTATTATTGGAGTAAATTTTTTTACAGTGTATACCAATTTATCGATTTTGTGATAATGCGTTTTTTAGCCTGCATATACAATAAGAAATTCCAAAGTAAGCCAACAAAAAATAAAACCGATTCCTCCATGCAAAAAATAGAAACATGTTTTTGCAAATGTGAAAAAAAAAGAACAGTACACCCAGCAAAAAACGTGTATTAAAACCAATGAAATTTTTACTTTACCTACTTCTAGTAGTAGTCTGGCTGGTCTAGCGGTTAGTGCGCGTACCTTCGGTGCACAGGCTCATGAGTTCGAATCTCACCGTGTTCCATGGTGTTTTTCGAACTCACGAGCTTGTGACGGACTATGATCTCACTCAGATGTTAAACGAGTACCCATTTATGGGTACAAAACCATATTTATTCTCTCCGATAGTCAAGCTGCTATAAAAGCAATTGCAAATCCCAAAACAACCTCTAAATTGGTTTGGGAATGTCAACAAAATCTCAAAAACCTAGCTACCCGAAACAAAGTAACTCTAAAATGGGTGAAGGGACATAAGGGGATCGAAGGAAATGAGAAAGCGGACGCCCTTGCAAGAGAGGGTTCCGAACTACCCTTAACTGGTCCTGAACCTGCAATCGGAATCAGTAAATCTACTGCCAGAACCGTTGCTAGACGATGGACCGAGGATAAATTCCAAAATCGATGGAGACTAGCTGAAGGGCTCAGGCACAGCAAGCGTTTGCTGGAATCTAACTGGCAAACCAACTGCACCGAAGCCCTCAGTCTAAGTAAAACGAACCTCAGGGCAGTGACAGGCCTTATAACCGGTCATTGTACCCTACGAAAACATCTGCATACAATGGGGATCTACTCACAAGACCCATTATGCCGCCTCTGCAACGAAGACGAGGAATCAGCCTCGCACGTTATCTTCGAATGCCCCGCTCTTATGAGCTGGAGACAAAATTTCTTTGGGGCTCAAACTACCACAATGGGTGCACCCAAAGTAAACCTGGTTAGCTTTCTTCTAAGCCTTATACGAAGGACAGAGCTCTTAACCTGAAACGTTATCGCTTAGATGGGATATACAATAAGCCAGCAGGCTGCAGTATTGGGCGCAACCAGCCCAACCTATCTCAGCGCCATATCCATCCATCCATCCATCCATCCACCCATTTATGGGGATAAAAAACACTGCTGAGCGTGATGCTGATCTCATTACCTCAACAAAAAGCAGATAAGATCTTGGAAATAGGATGTCACTAACACATCCTGCGGCCTTAGTCCATGGATGGATTGTCGCGCCTGTTATTTATTTTATTTTTTACTTCTAGTAAACAGAGAATTTCTTTAAACGTATGAAGTTTGGATATAATTAATTGAAAATGCCATTGGGTCAAATACACTTTCATAGAATTTATGATTTCAGTAGTAATAGAATTCTAACATGCCCATATACAACTAATGCAACAAATTACTTAGAATGAAGTACATAAATAAAATTCTTGGGAACTATCAGGGACGTAGCCAGGAATTTGTTTCGGGAGGGGTCCAAATTTCGATTTCAGAAATTTAATTTTAAATCAATTTTTTTTTTGGTAGTGAAGAACTGTTTTACTGTGTTTTTGATGATACAGAAAAAATACATTACATACTAAAAAAATTTGTTGACATTCATGCCTTTTTATTCGATGTATACCGATTGATTTCATCCGCTTGAAAACAAAAGTGGATCAACGTATGATCCCTGAGGAATGCCTGATGTTGGTGGAAATTGATTTGAATTAGTTAAAGTTATGGTTACAATCACGGAATGGTATTGCCTGGTTATCCACCGAAGTGAACGTTTTTTAGTTTAACTATAGTAAAAGGTTAGCCTTAAATTTATGAATCGGTTTGGAAAAGTGGGACCAATTTTTGAGAGACTTTAAGGTGTAATTTTAATATGAGATTTGTAGTAGTAGATTTACCTCTGAAAAACCAAAATTATTAGTGGTCGAACTAGAGGCGTAAAGGATGTAACCCTGGTCATCCTCCAGTTCAAATAATTGAAGGATTGTTAGTTCGTAGATAATTTTCAGTTTCAGCTTTGTCGCCATTTTTAAGTGTTGGCACGAGGCAAGACAGCTTAAATTCCAGTGTTGAGAAAAGAGTGATTGGTTAAATAAGCAATGAAAGTGGATACCTTTTTTTTCTGCGCAAATTTCTTTAAACAAATCGGAGAAAAATCATCTGGGATGGTGTCATTAAAGATGTCAAATTAATTTATATGTTTTTTTAGAATCTTGGTCTTTTTTAAAATTAATCAGAGGGGAAAAACTTGGAGACTTGAGAACTAAACAAATTGGAGGAAAATTAACATACATAACGGTTTCACTTCAGTTGGTTAGAAAGAACAGCGGTTGATCAAACACCTTGAGTGATAAAATATGAAGCTGTTCTTCAAAACCAATACTTTCAGCAAAATCGGATTCAATGCAGGTTTTCTCGGTTTTGTGCTCCGGGCATTGTAGAAATTTAACAAAATTTATCACTGACAAAGGAACAACTTTAGCAAAATTAAATTAAATTAGCTGTGAGAGAACTGAGAGAAGAGGTTACTTTTTCAAAACGGGGTAATTTATTGATAGAGCCAATTAGGACAAGAAAATCTAATGTTAAATGCGCGGTGACTCAAATAAACTCATTGCTAATTTCTTACACACGTTGACTTCTTTGCAACTATCGCTTCTAACGTGATTCATAGCCAATATCCCTTAGAAAAAGTATTTCCAGCTACACGAACGTTTTGACATGTTCATTATAACAGTTTTTATGTTATCATCACTAAAATTTCAAAGCCCATTGAAAACATTTCGGGAGGGGTCCCGACCCCATGGACCCCTCCCCTGGCTACGTCCCTGGGAACTATGATTATTTTGCATAGCCTCTATGTATAAACATTTTAAGTTTGTATTGCACCGCGTATCAAGTAGTTACGATTTTACACTGAACCAAATCGCCTGCTAAAGTAAAGAAAATATGGCTCAAATCAAGAAAAAAAGACAATAAAAAACAGCCAAGAAATATTTCTCTTCATTTGAGAATTAGTCACACTGATCCAAGTGAAATGCCATTACCAGCGCTTTAAGAAAAAGTAACTTTGAATCAAGCTAACTTTTCTTATGAAAAAGACAAGAGAATCTAAACAAAAATAAAAAAAAGAAACTTGCATCCAACCAACATCGAACACATAACGCCATTCTTCCCAGTCAAACGCGCTACCCACTGAACCATAGACACTTCTGACTAATCTACTACAACGCTCCAATATAAGGTAAAGCTAAAATAAAGCTTTTCCACGAGCTTTGCATGGAAAATGTCAAAAAAATTTATTATCAAGCATTTGTTTGCTTGAATTGACAACAATGGTTTAGGCTTGAATCTACTTCCTATTTCTCAAAAGAAGGTCTTGAAAATAGGATCGATTCAAGAAGATATTGTCACATTTTGAGAAATTTCGTCTAAATTCGGGAATTTTGCAAATGAGAAAAGAGTTTCTTAATTTTAGGTAGCCCAATTTTTTCAGTGTAATCGAACATATAAATTAATTAAAAAACATCATAATTTTTATAGTTTTGAGGAAATACGGAAACTAAACACTTGATTTTGAGCTCTCCTTTCTTACGTAGACCAGTAAAAAAAACAAGAAAAAAAAATCTAGAAAATTTTTTTTTTCTTATAAAAATGCCAATATTTTTTTACCTGTAGATTCAATTATTGTAGAACATTGGTGATTTGAATGCGCTGTGGAGTTGTAAAATATATATTTGTTCTGAGCTTCATTCACTTCCAAAACCCCGAAATATTTTCCTGCGTACGCCCCTTGCCGAAGTCACGAGATTCCAAACAATACAACTCAACAGATGCCAAAGTCTTTTTGGCAGCCAGAGGGAGGATTGATATTCCGGAGCATGATCCAGGTTTTTATTGAAAATCATATTAGAACTCATGAGAAAGTATGTACGTACATATATGCGATAGTTTTCGGATACCTAACTAAATATACCACACTGAAAAAATTCGGCTATCTTAAATTAAGAAACTCGTTTCTCATTTGCAAAATTCCCGAATTTAGGCACAATTTCTCAAAATGTGAAAAATTCTTCTCGAATCGATCCTATTTTCAAGGCCTTCTTTTGAGAAATAGGAAGTAGATTCAAGCCTAAACCATTATTCTCAATTCAAGCAAACAAATGCTTGAGAATAGATTTTTTTGACATTTTCCATGAAAAGCTCGTGGAAAAGCTTTATTTTAGCTTTAGCTTATATTGGAGCGTTGTAGTAGATTAGTCAGAAGTGTCTCTGGCTCAGGGCTCTCGTCCACTGCAAGCGTAAACTTGAGCGGCGCGGCGCTCCAGCGGCAAAGCTTTCACAAAATGTGCGAAAAAAAGCTTTTACTAGTAAAAGGTATAAGCACACACAATATTTAGAAAGCTATTGGTATAACGCTTGGATCAGTGTGACTAATTCCCAAATGAAGAGAAATATTTCTTGGCTGTTTTTTGTTGTCGTTTTTTCTTGATTTGTGCCCTATTTTCTTAACTTTAGCAGGCGATTTGGTTCAGTGCATGAACAGTTTTTTTCCAGTATTCCTAGAACGAAACAGATGCCAGAACAATCGCTATTCTCCAGATATTTTTATAAAAATATGTTAGAATCACGAAAGTCCTCTTAGATCTTTTGTACTTAATGCTTACATAAAGTATTCACCAAAGTAGATACTTGCTAATAAGTATTCAGGAAATAGTGTCACTCCAGATAAAAATTTCTAGACCAAATTAAAACTTCAAAGTGTTTTCTCAATACTGTAAAAATGTAGATTCGCGAGTCTGGCATATATGTGACGATATATCGTCCCCACCCTGTAAATATCAACATTAATACTTCACATTGCTCCTTTACTTCAGTTATGTAGGTATATCTTTTTTCGGATCTGTATTTATTCATTCAATTTCAGATATCTATCGTAGGTATACGATGTCTTATGCTATTATTCTTCTTCACACATCATCTAGTTTGCATATACCGTGTGTTATGATTAATGATTGTACAAGAAAATAAATTAATAATGTAATCAGCTACTTCATACAAGCCTCAACATGAACACCATTATAATAAGCTGCTGCTGTTGATGTTGCTGCCATAGAGATGACTTATCCGGTCATCGTATTCAAGATGTTACACAACCCACAGACAGTCTCTGTGAGTAGTGTTGATCTTCTCTCTGACTTCCATTCATGACTCTTCTGCCTTTGGTTGTCGATTGATTCGATTCTTTTCTAATCGAGTAGCTTCAGCTTCACTATTGTACTCGTATATGTATAGGAAAACGCCTTGAGCATTTGATTTTTAAAAGAAACCGTCCAAGATTAACCTAACTTTCTTGGAGTGTTGGTAAAGGAATGTAAAAGTGTTACGTTATTGGTTATGATGAATAATTAAAATACCCCAAATCAGGAAGCCAAATAGAACAAAATACGGTACGAATTTTTTAGTAACAGAAAGCGAAAGGTCCCAAAAAGCATATCAATTTGCCTTTGATCGGATATGTTGCATTGCCTTAGCTCCTAGAGGAGTATGACATGGTGCGTTGGTACCTGGACACTGTAATTAATTGTACACTCAGAAAAATGCGTCTACTACTTAAAAGTTTTTGTACCATTATCTCAATGGGACGGGAATTTATCAGATTTTTTTCACAAAGTAAACAGATGCAATGATTACAGTGCTTGTCATCAGATTAGCACACCCCTTCGCATGAATAGTTTCGGCTGATTTCCAACCAAACTAAAAGAGCTAGAATTTCAAAATTATAACTGTTAATAGTCTATTCAATTCTGAGTTAATTAACACAAAAAGAATTGTGTTCACATTTTTTAATATTGATTTATAATTGTTTTTCGAAAAAGAACACACAAAATAGCCATTTAGAATTTGTCATCAGGATAGCACATGCAATTTCTTTTTTGTCTATCTTCCACAATTAAAGACGTAGGACCCCCAATTTTTTGTGGTTGTTTCAGTAAGATATTGACTTTAATATGAATAAGGAAAAATCATTATTTGCGGAAGAGGGACCAAAATTTAAGGCATACAAGGAGTCAAGGCGGTCAGAAAGTGAAATTTCGAGAAATAATTAATAAAAGTTGATAAGTTGAATCCGAATTCATGTGTAATAAGTAGCATTAAGATAAAAATAATAAAGGCGATAAGAATTGAGTACATGTCAATCCTTATGAGAGAGTAATTTTGAGAGAAACATCTGGCCCTCGTGACTCGGTCGCAAGGATTAGGGTAAATTTTGACATTAAGGCGAGCCTATCTTTTGTTCAAACAGTGATAATAAAACTCCACATTTCAAGAAACTAAAACTAAAGAATAAACTCCAACTTAACTTTCCCCGAAGGAAAATACGTTAAAATTAATCATGAGAACATTTGATATGGAACAAAGAATGGCGGTATGTTATCTTTTTGGATAAAAAGAAGTTCACTTTAGAAGAGTAACACAGTTATAATGTATACTTCCAGGATCTTTGATAGGAAGGACACCATTAGGATCGCATTCATTGTCGGACAGATTGTGTAATGGTCTCGAGGGCCAAGTGATACTCTGAGATGATACTTCTTTTTATTCGAAAAGAAAACATAGCGCCATTCTTTATTACATGTCAAGTGCTCTCGAGTTTAATTTAAGCGCATTTTCCTTTAGTTTTAGTTTCTTTAGATGTGGAGCATTTTTGTATCACTATTTGAACAATAGACTCGCCTTGATGTGAAAATTTACCCTAAGCCTTGCGACCGAGTCATGAGGGCTTGATGCCTCTCTCAAAATTACTCTTTCATAAGGATTGACAAGTACTCAATTTTTATCGCCTGTATTATTTTTACCTTAACGCTACATATTGCACACGAGTTTGGATTCAACTAAGCGACTTTTATCAATTTTTTCTCGAAATTTAACTTTTTGACCGCCCTGACTCCTTGTAAGCCTTAAATGTTGATCCCTCTTGCGCAGATAATGATTTTCTCTTATTTATATTAAAGTTAATATCTTACTCAAACAACCACAACAAATTAGGGTTCCTACGTCTTTAATTGTGGAAGATAGACAAAAAAGAAATTACATGTGCTATCCTGATGACAAATTTTAAATGGCTATTTTGTGTGTTCTTTTTCGAAAAACAATTATAAAACAATATTAAAAAATGAAAACCCAATACTTTTTGTTTTAATTAATTTAGAATTGAATAGACTATTAACAGTTATAATTTTGAAATTTTAGCTCTTTTAGTTTGGTTGGAAATCAGCCGAAACTATTCATGGGAAGGGGTGTGCTAATCTGATGACGAGCAGTGTATATTATGGGATACCTACATAATCCCGAAAAACCATATCCCGCCCGTTCATAATCCCGCTTTTTCCAAAAAATCCCGCTTTACGTTATCCCGACATTCCAAAGTCCCGCCATTTCAAAACCCCGCCACCTCAAAATCCCGCCATTCCAAAATCCCGCCATTTTAATATCCCGATATTAAAAAATAAAAAAATCCCGTCAAAATACCGCCAATTTTGTTTTTATTGTTAACAAAAAAATATAGATGTGCGTTCAAAAATCCGTTTTTTCATAGTCATCTTTAGTTGAAAGTAACTGCTGACTACATCTAAATACCTTAGTTTGCTTTTGGATGCGACCTTCAGATCGGGACTGCTCCCTCGGATTTAGCTAGGAGCAATTCTTTACCTAGTAATTCCACCAGCCGGTACAGACCGATATGGCTTTTCTTTGTGATAAAGCTTAATCGTCTGTGCCAAGCCTCAACATTATTTTGAGTTCTTGGAAAATTTGCTGCAACTGCGTCAGCAATACTCCAGAACTTAGGAGGGAACCTTGGTTTTCCTGGCTTTCCCGACTTGGTATTTCTCCCATGGATATAATTAATTACAAACCAATCTGCTATTTTTTGGCATCTACATCCTCCAAACTTCGTGTCAATTCGGAAAAATACATAGGTATTTTCACTAATATTGAAATTGAATCTCACCGCCTCACTAATAATTCCAATCTGTATAGCAGTATCAATATTTTAACGACAAATGTCATGTAGTAAGAAGGTATTCTTTTCTGCACCGCTTTTCATTATCCCGTCACAAAAGGTAAGTATTCTTTCATAAATACTTACCTTTTCTGACGGTATATTGAAAAGCGAGATTTTGAATAAGCGGTTTATTGAAATGGCGGGATTTTGGATTAGCGGGATTTTGATTAGACGGGATTTTAAATGAGCGGGATTTTCAATTGGCGGGATTTTGAAATGGCGGGATATTGAATGTAGGGAATTTAAAAAACAGGAATATGATGGATGGGATATCGTACCCAACCCTTATATTATAACTGGACGGATCCTATTGAGATATTTTGTATGGAATAAAATGTATCCCGCAAATTTAATAGGACCTCATTTTAAATTTTAATAAGTTTTTCCCACTAAATTAACAAGATTCAATATGTCTAACTAATATTAGGGGTGGATCTAATTAACGGAAACAAAGAAATAGTCAAATCTTTGGAAAATAAACAAGGTAAATTGTTTTATGGGGCGTCCGATTACTATAATGGGAAAGGCTTCTTAGTTGAAAGGCAGTACAGTAGAACCTCGATTGTCCGAACCTCCATCATCCGAACCCTCTATTATCCGAACTACCAGACTTGGCAATTTTTTCCTAAGTATGTTATCAATCAATTTTCCACCCTACCAATCTCAACTCAACACTCGTTCGCCTCATACGCTCGCGGGTTGCAGCACTGCTATCTTAAAGCTTTATTTTCCTCGGCACGACCCCAGCCGCTCTAGCTACAGCGACTCTCTCATTCAATATAAAAACTCATCTCATTATCATTTAAAAACGAGTTTTTATATGGAATGAGCGAATGTAGCTGCCGAGGAAAATAAACCTTAAAGGCTCATTGCATATAAAAACTCATTTTTTGATGATAATCGCTTAGCATAGGTTCACAATGAAGATTATCGTCGAATGAATCGCGCGACTCATGTTGTAATAAGGTGCTTGTTTGTGGGCTTCGGGCGACGTCTGCTTGGGCTAGGGAATGAGCCTGTATATAGAAAGCAGTCGCGCGGCTCTTGTTGTAAATAATGCCCGCATGAGTGGTGAACGTGGTGCACTCGCTTGTTTGTTGGCTTCGTGCGACGGCTGCTTGAGGTAGGAAAGTTACAGTGTACATAAGCCACGATCACTGCAGCGGCATCAAGGAAAACACCACTAGGTGACTCCAGCTAGAGTCGCTTGAGTCGCTGGGCCGCTGCGTGTCGAGGAAAAGTGTACCTTAATACATGTTCGGAGAGCGATTATACATTCGCCGATATTCCGTCGGCCTTCTTTATAATTAAATATTTACATTAATGCTAGAAAGTTCATTTGGTGTATTCAAATGCGCCATTCTATGCGGCTATAAATTATGTCGACCGGTATTTTCCAGAATTCGCCTTCAAACGAAGGCCTTTGTCTTCCATTTCCAAAAAAATTTCTTAATTTCCTTGAATGTACGTATATACACATTATGTAGATACTATTAAAGAAATACATACATAATGGATAATTATTCTTTTTTTTTAATTTATTCGATGTTTTTTATAAGTGTATTCAACAACCTCGATTGACCGAACTTTTCGATTATCCAAACCACCCCTGGGACCAATTAGTTCGGATAATCGAAGTTCTACTGTACATGCATTTTGCACGACAGCCAAAATAAGCTCCGTAGCCATGACCGTACGATTGCCTCTCTGTGACTGGAAATTCCTTACAATACTACCGAATCAAATATTCAATATTCGCCACCGCCAAAAGTCACGGGATTATGAATAGGCGGGGTTTTGTTTTTCGGGATTATGTTGGTATCCCACAAACTATAAGTATAGACACAAGTCGGCAATGTTTTTTTGTTTTTCCTGAAAACTTGTGTTTTTTTTAGTTACGTACGACGTATTGTCTTTGTAAGTTTTTTTCAACTAGAACCCAGTAATTAACAACTAGATTTTAGCTCCTAGATTTTCTAGTTGTAAATCTAGTGAAAAAAATATTACTGGAAATCTAGCTAAATTTGTTAATAGAAATCTAGTGTGGATAAATAGATATCTAGGACAAATAACTAGAATTCTATTCAAAAGTCAAACTGAATTTCTAGTAAAAAAAAAGTGGTTCCAGTCAGATTTACTAGAACTTCTAGTGAATTGTACTTAAGATAATCTAGTGAATCGTACTAGATTCATTTGAATTTTACTAGACGATCTAGATAAATCTGAAAGCATGTTTTTTATTTTTAGTATTTTCTTCATTTTATCGCGTTTAAAACGATATTTGACGTATAACAACCTGATTCGTCTGAAAATATAATGACAAATAAACATAACTTATTCGGGAAAATCTATTTTATTGTTATCCTTTTTATTGGCTGTTGTACAAAATTAGTTAGGGTCAATAAATATAACTAATTTTATTATGGAGTGCGGCTTAGGTACATCCATGCGATTCTCCGATTTACTGGCACGAGTTGGGGACTTCAGTCTTTGACATTACTCTGCCCTAAAGAGAAAAGAAAATTTGGACAATGCATCTATTAAATTAAGTATAGTTTTAAAAATGAAAAGAATAACATGACGAAAACAATTAAATTAAAATGAAGAGAAATTTAAATTAAATTAAAATGAAGAGAAAAAAGAAAACTTTATTGTACTTACCATTATATTTCTCCAAATGTTGATCACTAGGCGAGACCCACAGTAACTGCAGCCGACTACAACGCCGACACCAAAAATTACATGAAGACTTATAGTCCAATTGGACTGCTTTCGTCGCTGCTATGCTGTTTCCATTCTGTCTGCCGTTTCACTCTTTCGCTGCGTTGTTTTGTTTGTTTATCAAAATATGCAATGATGAAAGAGAGAACAAAATATATACAAACTTATTACTTTGTGTCCCAATTCAGGCAATAACTTTTTTTTACTACTTACCTTAACCTTCGGGCGGGCGCAATGCATCTGACAGATTAAGTGACCAGTTTTTGTTGCGCCAATCAGCGATATGAAAAGGGAGAGATCTGAAACTCACAGTAGCTTAATCTTTATCGATCATCTACCCAAAGCATTTTTCAGTTTCTATCTACCATATGTCTGAGGGGCGGGAGGAGGTGAAATAATCTCTCAGATGTATTGCGCCCGATGGTGTTATTTTTTTCTTTTCTATGAAAATTTCCACTCGTTATACTCTTCACATTGCGTAATAATGTTGTGTTGACTTTTAGGTTCACCAAATCGTTCAATAGTATGTTTTTAGTAAAATAAGATCACATTTTTCAAGCGGTCGAGTTGTTGGAGGTTTTTTAAATATTGAAGCGGTTGAAAGCGGAATTTTCTTAGAAAATTGAAAATGTGAAGGGTATCAAACTTTTTGAGACAGTATTTAATTCTAAAATTTCGTAGAACTGCGTTTAAAAAAGATAATGCAAAAATAAATTAGAGTGTAAAATATACAGAAACTTAGTTTCATCCTATTTTCTGCACTTAATCTGTCAGATGCATTGCGCCCGATCGTGTTAGGATTAGTACTGCGCCCGCCGGAAGGTTAAAAACTCAATTTCGCAAACACTTGGCAATACACTTGTCACAACGCAAAGCACCCGGTTTGTTCAAAGATTAAAGATAAATTGTTGAAACATTAGCTACATAACTAAGACGAGAACGAACTATGCACGTATGCACTTAGAACTACACACTACTTTCTAGTAGATTTTAATAAATTTCCAGTAACAATAACTGATATTCTAGGAATATGTTATGTTTTACTAGAAAACTAGTGAAATGTAACTAGATTTCTAGGGGCCGTATGTACAATCATGGTTTAACTCCCCGTTTAGTTAACTGTAGTTTAATTTTAAACTCCGTTTAACTAACTGGGGAAAAATACACTACGCAATAATTAAAATTCCTGGCTAAGCAGCAACTCGTATTTTTTTAAAATTAGTAGTTTCCATTAGCCCCTGTATATTCCCGGATAATAGCTATTAAAATGTTTGATTTTAAAATGAAATGAGCCAGATGAAAATTCATGGTTTAACTAATGATTGTCAGTTTAACTAAACTCCGTTTAAGGAAATTGACAAACAGTTAAACTGTCGTTTAAACTGCAGTTCAACGTGAAAAATTAAACGGTCGTCGTTGGCCGTTTAACTAATGATTTTTAGCCCAAGAAAAATAAACCGAAATAAGGCCATCGGGCAATAAAGATAATGCATTTCTGAATTTTCGCTGGGGATGGCCCTCTGATTTTAGAAACAAATTCTGACCGGCAGGGGGCCCGCAATATGAGGGGAAAATGTAGAAAGGTGGAATTTTGTCAGTTTTGGATTGTTTCAAAATCGGTAGCTACCGCAAAGTAGTCTGAAAACAAAATAATCTACATAAAACTTTCTTTGCATTGAGATGTATTATATGCTGCACACCTTTTCTTTGAAAGTTAGGTTCCCAGGGGTGTCAAACTTATTTTTACGAGGTTTACACTATTGACAAAACATTCTTCATGCAGGAGAAAACATTAATTGTTTCATGTTTTCATTATTTTCACCGCAAATGAGAAGCATTTTTGACGATGCAAACATTCACTGTTGGACATCATGTAATGGCCCGATCTAGGTACATATCAGTCAATTTTCAATGTCCCTCTCCTTCGTAAATTAAATATTCATTATCGCAAATTTTAAATTATTGACATTTTTAAAAGTCGACAAATTCCAAACTTGACAGGATGTAGTAAAATTTTTATAAGGCTTTCCAATATAACAATTTGCGGCGATATAGTGCGGCGATATAGTAATAAATTAACATTAATATGTTTTTTATATTAACCGCATTACGGGAGCTTATAACTCTATAAGGGGCTGATTCAACCCAAGTTGAATTAGTTTTTTGAATAGAGAAATAGAAAGCAAGAACCCGACCTAATCCATCGCACTTTCTTTAGGTTTATCTGTACAGTTGGTAGTAGCATATCAAAAATCGGCAGAACAACTGGAATCCAGCTTCGATCTATGAGCTTTATTGAACGTTTAACTTTATTCATACAAAACATTTCATAAAAGTTTGTAAAAATTGTTGGTACAGTAAGGCACGGGCAAGCCTGTGCTTGAAAGGGCGCCAATATACTTGCCACCAATATCACCTCAATCAAACTAAGGTACCTTTCATAAAAAATGACGCTCACGACATTATATTCTACAGTACGGGTAGATTAATAAAACGCACTGAAAGAACCTTTGATGGGTCATTTTGTAGAGGGGGCATCCTTATCCATTTTGGTCGAGCCGTCAAATCAAACTCTTTGTCCTAGTTCAAAGAAAAGAAAATGCAGCAGAAAAGTGTGCATAATTCACCAATTTCAATATTATTGGGACCTTGCATGACCAGAAGCGAGTTAATAATTGCTGTCGAAACAAGTCATAATTTAAAAACAAAATCAACCTAAAAACAACTATTTCATACTGAGATTGCTTCTAATTAAAATCCCAAGCAGAAAATATTTGTATTTTGCTCTGCCTATTAATTTGTATTGTTTCGTATACAAGTTTCCATAGGAATATCGGTTGTTTACGATTGAGCGAGCTGATTGTTCAACCAATCAGGAATTACCTCGCTCACCGAAATCGTTAAACTGCGTTTAACTTGTGTGTGCTGACTGCTGATTGGTTAAACAATTTTAAACTGCTGTTAACTTCCATGGTAACCTTTATTGTTTACGATTGAGCGAGTTCTATTTTGAAAATTTCAACGCTTACTGCTATTTAGCTCATGAAATAATAAAAAAGAAGGTAGCGCGGACATTTTTCGATTCGTTTTGTGTACGTGAACTTGTGAAATTGTGACCAAATAATTTCACAAGTGTCTATTTCCATTAATATTTTTAATTTACGTGACGCAGATTTAAAATTTTCATAAGTGATTTTGATGCTGAAGACGTTTCAAATGTCCCCACCTATACACCGCGTTATCATGTTTACGTGATTCGTGGTGTAGCTGACAACCAATTTACGTTACAGTCGAACTTCTCATAGACGAACACCGCATTAGGTGATGGAATGGTAAATTAACTTTGACATGAAGTTTATAACGCATTGAAGGAAGCATCTCACACTATCTAAAATATGTAAAAAAATAAAATATGATCAGTAGACGAGAGGGCTGGAATGGGCGATGTCCGTATGCGACGCTTTTCACTCGTCCAATTTTAGCTATGTAGAAACCAAGTTATATAAGAACAGACGGAAAAGAAAGGAAGAGCTGAAATTGAAACCGCACCAAACCATAAAAATGATGTACAGGAACGGACCAATTTGGAACACAAGCTATAGTGAAGCCAGAAAGAAAGTGAAGTGTATCCAAGTGTGTATGATTCATGCTATGATTATTACATTTTCTTCAATTGACCTTAAAATGTTTTTTTAAGTACATACAATTCTTCAACACCAAATTCTAAAAGTAAGCTTGTTGCCAGCTCGTTTAGTGAGAAAAATGTTGCATTCGTTTTTGGCCATGGGAGTGTCAGGCCCTTAAACTTCGTTTTCCTTGCATGATATGTAAGAAAACGTTGGGGAAAATAAAAATTAGGAGAAATGTTCGGGTGGTAGATGTGTCCGTTTAGGCAAGTTCGACTGTATTCGTACACATGTTTCCATAGAAACCTTAGTTGTTTACAATTGAGAGAAATTTAGTTAAACGACTGTTTTTTTTTAATAAATAGAGACGCACACTGTTTACAAGTTTGATTAAAATCTAAATTTGATTAACAGTTGTCCCATATTGTAATGCAACTTTAATAATTCAAGTGTATTCTAAAATACATTTTGAATTTAGTGACATATGATTCAAACCCATTTACTACGGTTTTTACTGATCTAATTTAGACCAAATATGATATTAATATAGTGTGAACCAGCTATAAGGATAATTCGTAGTTTAAACGGCAGTTTAACTTTTTGTACACATCTTTTAGCCATCGACGGTTTAACTGACAACCATTAGTTAAACCATGATTGTACATCCGGCCCTAGGTTTGTTATGTGATTCAGTTGATTTTACAGCCAATCTAGTAAATATCCTTAGATACTAGTTATACTTTTTCAGATTCGCTAGATTTCTATTAATTTTTTTCACTAGAAGTAGCCTAGTAAAAAATTACTAGAAAAAAGACTTACTGTGGATAGTAACCAGAACCACTAAGATATACATATACCAAAAATCAGTCGGTTCGCAGAGTTTACCGATTTAAATCACAACTCGACTCTACTCTATACTACGATTTGATCAATAATAATTGATCAATGCTAGGCAAGGTTCTTGTATGACGAGGTGCCCTTTCTTCATATGCATTTATTTACCTACCCAAGCATATCAAGCTTTCTCCTAGATAATCAAATGATATATTCAACACACATTTAAGTATGTCTAATCTTCCGACAAAAATACATTAAAATCGATTGAAGCTCAAAAAGATTAATCCAAAAGGGAAACGAAATCGATCGGTATCGCCGACAAACGTCACAAACAATTTCAGTACATTAATGTCCATCCATCTATATTACCAATTGCGGCATCTATTACGCGCCTATCCTACACTGAAAAAATTCGGCTATCTAAAATTAAGAAACTCTTTTCTCATTTGCAAAATTCCCAAATTTAGACAAAATTTCTCAAAATGTGAAAATTTCTTCTCGAATCGATCCCATTTTCAAGACCTTCTTTTGAGAAATAGGAAGTAGATTCAAGCCTAAACCATTATTCTCAATTCAAGCAAACAAATGCTTGATAATAGATTTTTTTGACATTTTCCATGAAAAGCTCGTGGAATAGCTTTATTTTAGCTTTAGCTTATATTGGAGCGTTGTAGTAGATTAGTCAGAAGTGTCTCTGGCTCAGTGGGTAGCACGTTTGACTGGAAAGACTGGGGTTATGGGTTCTATGTTGGTTGGATGCAAGTTTCTTTTTTATTTTTGTTCAGGTTCTATTGTCTTTTTCATGAGAAAAGTTTGCTTGATTCAAGGTTATTTTTCCTTAAAGCGCTGCTATTGGTATTTCACTTGGATCAGTGTCACTAATTCTCAAATGAAGAGAAATATTTCTTGGCTGTTTTTTATTGTCTTTTTTTCTTGATTTGAGCCCTATTTTCTTAACTTTAGTCAGCGATTTGGTTCAGTGTAACAAAGATGCGGCTAAGCCGAAAATCGTTATTGGCCGAATAATCGACATATACGATAACAAGTTACTCAATCAACCTTCTTAGCCTCACCGTCCGAGCGTAGGTCATTTTCGATAAATTAATCATCATCACCTAAGAATTGAAATTTTCATACGTTATAGATCGTAGAATGCATTCATTCATGTAACTTCTTTTTACAAAGTATAGGTACAGATCACTTAACCAGTTAAGTATACTCTTCGCTCTTCGGCCTTGCTATGAATTCTGCTGGTAACTGATACGTACCTCGTCGAGGAAACATATTCTATAGAAGATTACGAAGAAGTTCAACATTTGAACAAAAGTGGTTGTGTCTGGCTGTTTACCACAAGTTTGTGCCACATTAGGGCTTTTTCTCGCTTTAATTTATAACCGATCACTCTGATGATCACTACCATTGGGTATATACAGTTTGTGTCCAAATGAAGGATATTTTTCTTTTTTATCAAATAAAGTTTCAATCATCATTCATCATAGCTCATATTGTGATAATATTACATCTTGGAGGGTTTGTCTTGTAAAAAATCATCGCTGATGAGCTAGCTACGATCTAGAGGCGTTTGAAAGGTGACATCACTTCCTCTATTTGGCTCTACAACCGTCACTAAGCATCATACGGGGAAAATCATTTAAATTTTGATGACCCTTCTTAGGGGACAGCTACGGGTAAGCTACGCAGTAAACAAATAATAGTTTATCGCATAAATGCAAACGGCTTTCGATTCGCAGAAAATTTGGATTACATAATGGTGGTCAACTAGAAAATTGACAATTGAATCCTTTCATAATATGACGGTAAATGCTACTCAGTTCCTCGAAGGTTGTGTAAAAAATGCAATTTTAAAGGAAAATAAATGAATAAAAAATATACAATGGTTTTAAAAGGTCTTGGACGCAGGATTTGACTTGATTGATGATTTGATTTCGCATACTTTTATAGTATAGAAAATATTTGTAAAATTTAGGAAATACATAGTGTCTAATTTTGGAAATTCGAAAATGTGGTGCATTTGGGTATATTTTGATGATTTGTTTGTATTTCGTCTTTTTAAAAGCTGGTTTTCACCCTTTTTATTTTTATTGAAACATACTTGTTGTTTACGGACCTCGAAAAGAATTGATTTTAAAAGCTGCAATATTATAGTAAACATCAGGATCTATTAAACTGGGTATGAAACGCTTGTGGTGTTTGATGCATGTTGGACAAAAAAACATGTTCCAGTAGACAAACGTAATATCCTGTCTCAAGTTCAGGTTGCTTTGCGTTTTTAACGTATTGAAGGAAGGATCTCCGACCATATACGCAGTATGACGAGGGGAGTCGATTAGACATTCCCCGTTTATCTATCTGTCCGTCTGTTGCTAAGCGATTTACTTGGCCAGCCTTAAAGCTATAGCTGAAGTTATTCATACATGCTTATTTTTAGTGCAGGCTGTTTGTATATTTAATAAATAACAGGCGCGACAATCCAACATTGGACTAAGGCCGCAGGATGTGTTAGTGACATCCTATTTCCAAGATCTTATCTGCTTTTTTGATGAGGTAATGAGATCAGCATCGCACGCTCAGCACTGTTATTTATCCCCATAAATGGGTACTCGTTTAACATCTGAGTGAGATCATAGTCTGTCACAAGCTCGTGAGTTCGAAAAACACAATGGAACACGGTGAGATTCGAACTCATGAGCCTGTGCACCGAAGGTGCGCGCACTAACCGCTCGACCAGCCAGACCATATATGTATATTTGAATCGCTGAAATCGGGCCATGGGGTCTTGGGGCTGCCATGCAAACCTAATCTCCAAATTAGACTCTTATACGTATGAAACAGTTTTTTTTTGCACCAATTCGAACCAAAACTTTGTAAATGTGTCTTTGTCGAAACCACAAGAAATATAAATAATATAAGAGGGCAGTTCAAATATGATGGATACAAACGCTGTAGATGACGCGCATGTATGTGTTAAAGGTCGCGGCTTGAGTATATGATAGCTGGGTCCCTTGTGAACAGTGTGGCATTGTTTTCGTCGCAAAGTTTTACGCTCGTGCTACGACCATGAGTGAACATCAAGTGCCGACCGCCATTGCACAACGTATATTGTTTTTTTTTTTAGTGAGGGAAGGCGTTTAAATACGGGAATTTTTCTGCGTTTGCGAAATTAGCTCGGTAGTGAGTGCCTGAGTAGGCCTGCTGTGTTTAAATAGTCCAAAACATTCAAGGATGGTAGCGAAACCGTGAAGAATAAACCGCATGATCTGCGACCACGAACCAGCATCACACCAGACAAAATTCGCCGCGTAGGACAACTCAGGACCGTAGGATAAATTTTCGAGACATTTCGGCTGAACTCGATCAGTATTAGTACTTTTTTTTAGAGTCTCTCATCCACGAACACCTTCAATATCGCAAAATAACGGCGCGATGGGTTCCCAAACGATTGAACTTCGCCAGGATAACGCGCATCCTCATACCGCGCGTCTTACACTCGATACAATATCGAAATTGGGGTGGGAGGTACTGGAACACCCTCTCCCTCCGTTCCCTACAATCCGCATTTATCACCCTGCGACTACCATATGTTTGAAACACTGAAAGAGGTAAAAAATTCCACACCAACGATGAGGTAGAGGCTGTCCGAATTGCCCAAGGATTTTTTCGATACCGGCATCAAAACTCTTCCGGAGAGGCGGAAAAATGTGTAACTAGTAGGGGGGGGGGGGGAGTACCTAGAAAAACAGTAAATTCATGTAATTTTTTTCTATAATAAATAAATGTCAGAGCATTTGTCTCGATCATATTTGAACCGCCCGCGTACAATAAAACAAATCGAACTGGGCCATCCCAAGCAGCATTTTAAGTAGCTACTCTTTTGATACCGCCACTTTTTCAAGTTTCCGTTACGTTTTAGACACCAAAATGCTAACTTCATTGTAACAAATCCTGCAAATTAGTTTTTGGGACGGTCCAGGATGGTGGTAGCTGGAACTTTGTAGTAAACGAAATGTTGCTACTACATATTTGACAAATGCGGGGGAATGGTACGGCTTCGGTACCACACTTTGCTACTATATAGTGAGCAACTCTAAAGTAATATTTTTAAGTGACAAAACCGTAGCCGTGTAACTTCTTTGTACCTTTGGAGGAGTTGCTACTTTATAGTGAAATTTAGAACAATGCAGTGGCTACTGTTACTTCAAAGTCCTATTGGGAACTTTAAAGTACCATTTGCAGCTGTAAAATGCTTGTCGACATATTTTCCAAGGTTTTACAAAATCACTTTTTACACATTTCGAAAGTGCAGCTATTTTTTTAAGAATCCAATTAGAATTAGAACTTTTTTGTTTCAAGTAACTATTTTGGTTTGCTGAATGTTTAGAGTGGTAGAATTAGAAAGTTGAAGAGAAAACTAACTTTAGTTAGGTTATGTTTTGACAATTTATTTAAGAAATCTTTAGAAAAATGAGAGGTTATCACTTTTTTTTTCTTGGTAGAATATCCACTTCTACAGTGAAATTGTCCTGGCACAAAGTTTTCTAGTTCCAAAGAGCTGGCAAATGAAAAAATAATGTAATCACGCAATTAACTCCTTTCAGATTATATTCTTTGATTTATCTGAATAGGCTGAAACACAACTTCAGCAAATGTGTAAAAGCATATAAACTTATGTTTACTAAAATTGTGTCGACTTTTACCTACCCCAATAAAGTCCCAATTGGGTGGTTGGACAAAGAATGCCACTTGGTTGGTGCATTCCAATCACGTTGCCACTTACTGGTGGCAAAGGGGCCTTGGTCACCAAACTTTTCATTCCCCATATTAGGGACTTTTCGGTGACAAAAAGGCCCTTATCACGGAACGATTGGAGGTATTTGCTATACTCCCAATGGCAATATTGGAGTGATATCTACCTTTTCGCTACTAAAAATGCTAGTTGGGATGGGTCTACCATTCAAATCTAAACCCTGTATAAGGTTTTATAAGAGAAACTTTTTTAATTGTCCACTGGTCCCAAACAAAGCTTTCGAAGACTGTTTTATCGACATCATGAATCTTATGTAAAAACGTATGGAGAGGAATGGACGGTAAATGGAGCTGACATAGAAACCACACTCAAAAAGCATGTTACGCGAATTATGTAGGAATGAATGGAACTGGAACACAAATCATGGTGATGAATGTGAAATTAGCCTCGTTCTCTTTTTTTACTAAAAAAGTAATTTAAATAGTTTTTATTTTAATAGTTAATTTATTTTAATCCAAAATATGCTGCCACTTAAATCACGTCAGACCCCCCTTTACATTTAGCCTAGACGCAAAGCGAATGTAATGATCACTAAAGCATAATGTGTCTTTAATTCAATTGATCCGCTCTAAATAATGACTTGATGATGCAACAACAGATACAAATCTTTCTTCAAAACCAATAACATTATTTCCATTATTATTCATAATTCATTATTCATGATTTCTCTACCATTATAGGACGTTTTGTTGCATGTCTTTTTTTCTGGCCATTCTATACCTGGCCGCTCACCTGTATTGAGTCCATATATACCAACAAACGTAAACATTCTTCTAAATCGAATGTAAACAAGAAACACCTTAAGGCTGCTTATTCAACATTCATATCACATTTTGGATCTATTATTTTTGCATTTAATAGTATTTAGAAGATATAATAGAGCCCATAGAGAATGGACCTCTATATGCATGATCGGCGCACAAAGAAACGCACATTACAGATACATTGGTTATGTATGGAGAAAAGGTGAAAAACAAAGACCCAGGCAGGCACGACGATGAAAATATGAATATAAGAAGGAATCACCATTTTAAGTGATGTAAAACATCGAATATGGTCGTCGATAGAGCGAGAAGTGAACATGGTTCAAAAAACCATCTGATTAAACACTCGAAAATGTACTCAGGCGATGCTAACGTGCGGTTTTCCATTCTCAAATGTTATATGGGTATAATGTTTATCTTTTGGGCAAATGTGCTCATACCTAGATATTTATGTATATTTGCTCATTTTCTAGTCGATTTCAAATAGGCATTCTCCCTTTAGTGATCTATACCCATCTTCGGATGAGTGGTTTTGCTTTGACACACAATTTAGGCTTCGATCTCGAACGCGGCTGAACCCTCGTCATATCGTCGACCCTGTTTTCGTGTTAAACAAAGCATGAACTAATATTGGCTTTCTATGTATATGGTACATAGTTCTTCTGATTCGTAAGTGTAATGGATGCGATCACAGCACGGTGAACTTAAAAGCGCTCGAGGACTTTGGTTGGTTATGTTATGACAAAAGGATCATAATGGTTATCAACGATAAAACACGATTTCTCGGGAATTGTGTTTGGACTTATGGTTATGGAGACTTCTATGGAAATTGATTGCAATAATCTTATAGCTGATTAGTGTCGCGAATTTATATGTATTACTACTAATGGGAACTGTCCGCTATTACTCTTAGCATTCCAATCCTAACAACCAACAAGCTTCACCAGCCAGCCTTAGTTGCTTATATTTCGTACAAAAAAATTCCAATGTCATTTCCCAGCATCTGCGTTGAACATTGAAACAAAGCCCACAAAGACGCCGCAACATTGATTATCCTATGATCGCACATGGAGTCCCATATAGGTACAACTACACCGATCAAGTTTGTTTGCTATTGACCGTTTGTCACTATAACTAGAGTTTGTTGTCAACAAAATGTTCAACATCTTATACATTTCAAGTATGTACCTTCTCGGTTTTCCTTATACTTTTTTGATCCGCGCACATTACCGCCGCGCGATAATGTTGTGTTACAAAAATGCCGAATAAATAATCCGTTAAATGCATGTATGTACAAATCAAACAAGAAAATGTAAAGATGACAGAAATAGGATTTGCAAATAAATTTCAACAGAAATATGCCGAAAATCTTGAGGGGATCAGCGCAATAGGTAAACATAGGTCACAGTCGAGTTATCAATAGACACCTTCGAATGACATGTGAAGGGCTTTCGTAAACATGTGTACCGCTCAGCTGAAAGTGATTAAATAAATCCATAAAAAGAGAAACTACTCGTATCAGCAGAAAATGGCTCGTTTCAAGCGTAATGAAAATAGCATTGGAAACTTCTTACAATAAATTGACGAAAAAGTGTAACTGAATACCTCAATGTGGATTGGAACATATATGAGTAAGAAATCATTTTTTTTTCAAGAAAACGATTTAGCGTGTAGCATTGGTGGGATGACTGATTTAATTATTATTCTACCAAAAAAAGTGCATCAGCTTTCTTTGATCTTCATATTATGTTCAGAATGCTGGGGAATTCCATAAGCTATCCGAAAACAGTTCCATAATTTTTCTCGGCCTTTTTATGTATTTTTTTCCGATTCCCCGGTTATTTCATCGTGAAATGTCAAATGACCGGGAAATCGAAAAATAATACATAAAATGGCCGAGGAGAATTCTGGAATCGGTCTCGGATTGTGGCTTATGTAATTCCCCACCGTTTGTGACATATTCCACGACAGTAAGTATGCATTTTAATTGATAAAATCGCGGCGGGAAAAAAATCACTCTCGATCTTAATTCAGCCCTTCCTATCCAATTCTGATTAAACGCAGAATGCAACTAGCAGAAGCAGCCATAGCCAAGTAAAAATTACTACGGTTGAAAATTAATGCCGTCGATAGCATCATATCAATAATAATGCATACATATAAGCGAAATTTGTAATTTATAATTTGATTTCTTTTCTGAAAAAAAAAAGAGTTAAGTTGTCTGTTTTTTTATAGGAATTAAGTATTTTATTTATTGTTAAAATTAAAGTTGAAACTTTTATTTACATCAACAAATTAGAGGCCTGCCGGTCCCTTCTAGCTTGCTCGCTCTGTTTAAAAAAATGAACGAAAACCGGCAAGACGGATTATCTAAGGAAATGCTCATTTCTGATTGATTTGAAAATATATTTCAGACAAATTTATAATATGGTCAGAATTCACGAAAACATGTGATTTGCCAACTTTTATGTTCGGCTGAAAACAGCCTCAAATCATTTCTATTTCAATATACAAATTCAACACTCATTTTGCGTTTTTTATATGAAACGAAGCCCGTAATTTTGTCATCAAGATTTTCTTAGGAGTTTAAATCGTTGGTCGTCCAAATATTATTAGGCAAAATTTAGAGTAGCCTGGCTGGTGCAATGGTTAGTGCGCGCATCTTCGGTGCAGAGGGTCATGGATTCGAGACTCACCGCGAACAAATTCAGTTTATGGTGTTTTTCGAACTCGCTTCCCTTGTGCCGACCTATAATCTCACTCAGATGTCAAACGAGTACCCATTTATGGCTGCTGATTGTGCTGTTGATCTCAACACCTCAACAAAAAAGCAGTTAGGATCTTAAACACATCTGCGGCCTTAGTACAATGTTCGACTGTCGCGCCTGTTTTTTTTAGAGCTAAATTTTAGGAAAGGACAGTCGAAAATTATTTTCTGCACCATTTATCGAAAAATGAACGTGTTTAGACTTTTACTGGTGATTTTGATTACATTCAACTGTCCTCCGATTCTGCACCGTTTAACGAAAAATGGCCCCTGAACGTGTTTAGACTTTTACTGGTGATTTTGATTCCATTCAATTGTCCTCCGATTCTGTTTTTCAGACCGTAGCTCGTCTATATTCAGTGCTATTTTTGGCTTTTGGACTGCATATTCCACTTGCCAGATCAATGTCCGTTTTAAATTCTGGCTTTGCTTGGTTCGAGGGGTCGCATCGCCTGCCGAAACATACCGAGAAGCCTCCTATCTCACATCCACAGCATCCATAGAAAGAAACATTATCCGACAGTCAGCTGGAGACATTTAGGGATATATGCTTTTCCTCTTCTTTAAAATAGGAGCCCAAGCTCTTAAGCTGTTTTTTCTCTTCCAAATAGGAGCCCAAGCGCTTCAGATGCTCCTCTATCCTCTTCATTCAACTGAGAGTCTGATCTCGTTAGCTATGCTCAACCCAGCTGCTCCTCTACGCTTCTGCAATAACATCGGAAGTCCTATAGGTAACCCTCCCCAGAACGAAAACTCACAGTAAAGTTTATAACGAAGTTGGCCAGGATTGCATCCTATTTCCGATGGTAGTATTTTGCTCATTGGACTTTATTTGCCGGGACGCCGTAGAACTTGTAATGATGAAGCTTCGGCATTTAAGTAGTCTCGCGCAAAATCAACAATCTGAGCGTTATAGACCTGGATCTCGAGAAGGAGTTAAATGCAGTCGGGTTAAAGAAAAAATTAAACGAAACCAAAGTGTCTGAATAGAAATTCAACTCCCCCATTAATATTAAATTTATCTATTTAGACAATATTGTTGTCGTTGAAGGCGGCATCAAGAGCATTCCACAGCCAAGTGCTTTCGGTGGGTTGTCCAAAATTTTGCAAACCAGATTGTAAAACCAAAGGTGTTGTAAGGAAGCAGTACTTGGAAGGCTGTAACTATAGAAAACAGAAACAATCGTCAAGACTTAAGATCTTAGCTAAGCTATAGCGAATTAAATCGCAATCGAAAGTGACAGTGGATCATTCAATTCAATTCAATCTTTATTCAATATAATCTTATGACTAACATATAGCTTAACATTAGATACCGGCTTAAGGCTTAACTCTAAAGTACATATAATATTAATTGTAATTTGGTAGTTTAATTTATAACTGGTGGAGGTAGCCGAGGAAAAAATGTTTCAAAACAAAACCTCATGAAGAAACAAAAAAAAAGAAAGAAAAGGGTTTTTTTCTTTTTTCGTTAAAAATAGAGACTACATCTAGAGTAACTAAAGCTAATTATATCAATGGTGAGGCTTCTTATTATGCTGTTGTCAATGTTTTGGCAGTTAGCCCGAAATTTCAAAAGGTTTTTATTAGCCAATCTGTCCAAAGTTAAAATGTTGGTCTCTTGGTGCAACTTTACGGTTGAGTAGAAAAACGGTTTGTTAGTTAGATGTTTTAGAATTTTATTTTGTGTTATTTGTATTTTGTTTTTCCTAGTTTTGGAATAGAGACCCCATATTGGCGAGCCGTACGCAGCAATGGGTTGGATAACCATTTTGTAAATTAAGAGCTTGTTATCTGTGGACAGCTTGGATTTTTTATTAAGTATGGGGTATAAGGCGCAAAATGATTTTAGCATTTTTTATGAAGTTATTTCCATATGTGATTGCCCTGTTAGTTTTTTGTCGAAGCTTAAACCATATACAAATAAGACATATATGTCCAAATTGGTACAAAATGTTGTTCCTATGAAAATTTATCTGAAATTTCCTAGAGCTTTCAAGCGAATCGCATGAGCCTGTGTGCGTGTCAATTTGAGAGAACGTTTTCCAGTTCAAGAGAGTCAAGAGACTCTTTTTATAGTATCTTTTAAGAATCACTCATCGCTTGCCATTGCCTGCGACTTCCGTCGTGTGTGATGGAGATGGATATCTCCGTACTCCGTGACGCATGACAAGTGGACCGAGTGGGTCCGAGGAAGAGAGCAATTTGCCGTTGCGGACAATATGTTATGTTATGAACACAGAAATGATTATGAAATTCATTCACTGCCACGTCCCGCCCGCTTCTTGTGTGGTGTGCGATGTATGGCACCGCGGCGCGGCGCGAAGGAAACGACACGAGTGCATGCGCCTACGAAATTTATAATTCGTCTGTGGCGTGTGTATCTATATTTTGAGGTTCAGATTATCTGAGCCGATATTTAAATATGATATTTGAGAGTCAATTCCAAGCAACCCAAGCGATGCGACAAGTCTAAGAAAAATGGCATATTTGGTCGGCAAAAATCCTAGATGGAATTTTTTTTGAATTATGGTTGGAGAGGGTCCCCAGATTATGGCAATAAAAGTCCCAACCGATTAGTGATCCGCAACCTTAAAAAAAGGGGGAAAGGGGGACTCTTTTCGTTTTTTTGCGATTATTTAAAAAAAGGTAAGAGATACAGAAAAATGGTCTGCCTTCTCCTCTTTTTATACACTGCGTGAGGAGAAGTCTATTCTTAAATTTACCTTATTTTAGTGAAATATGCATTAATTATTACATTTAACTTTGTTCAATAAACTATTAAAATAAAAAGTAAATAATCAGAAATTACAAAAATATTAGCACATACATATCAATATTTTTTATATAATCAGAAAAGGGAGATATTTAGCAGGCTATGAAGGCTTTGGTGTCAAAAAGAAAAGTCTCTAATGGAGACGATAATAATTAATATAAATGTAGGTATGAGTTTTAGGGTCATAGACATGGAGTTTCTGAAAAAATACCTTCTTTGTTATTCCGTTCGGGCATTTTACTCACTCCATAACTTCTGACAGAATAAAGGAAGTTAAAATTTTGCACATATGATTTTTGTAAGAAGCTCTTCCTGCATGCTGCGACCAATTTATTCAATACTTTCTCTAAATTTGCATTTATGCATTCCCGTCTAGACAGCTGTAGATTTTTTAATTTATAGTATACATAGTATTGTTTCTTGACCGGCCGTGGCAACAATCATAGCAAAAATTAGCCAAAACTAACGCCCGTATTTTTAAACATACCTTACCTTTAAATATAAATGCCATTTCCAGTAGTTTTTCATTGAAATAATTTAATTTCTCGAGTCAATGCATCCTTGACTTAAGGCGATTTCAAGGAAACCTTGAAATTTTGCAATAGTCCACCTCACTTAAAGTCAATGTAGCTAGTTAACTAACTACCTTGAGTTATTATTATATTACAATTGTGTTAACAGCTTAAGGTCTCCTTGAGTTTCGCCTTAAATGACTTAATTGACTTGTAATATAAACTACTGGAAATGACATCTATTTTTTTGAATTTCGGTATACTTGACTAAAGGTCGCCTTGAGTTAAGCTATGTTTATAAATACGGGCCTAAAAGTATAAATTTCGGTATCAAAACCAATTTTCCGAAAGTTTTTTTTTCATTAGTCGTAAGTTAGGAAAATATACTGCCGCATAAACGCATCGGATTGTGATTCCTCATTGATTTTCAGTAAAAAAGTTGTATCGAACATACCCCCTTAGCTTAACCCTTTAGCTGCCACAGGCATTTGAAAATTAAAAAAAAAAATTATTTTCTTTGACGACTAAAACGTCATTATCTCAAAAGCTATACTAGCTAGAATAGCAAAATAAAATGATTATTAAAGCCAACAAATTTATCCCAAAAATAAAATTAACCGCACTAAAATCGGATAAGAGGTTTGGTTTTTACAGAACTTCAAAGTCAAATTTTTGTGATTTGACCCAAAAACAAAATATTTTTCCATCTCAATTTTCTGCAACTTATGCCAAGGTGAGGTGTTCATACGATTCTTTACAAAATTGGCGCATAGTCCAAAGATCATTTCTTTCTTACATCCTTTTATTCTATCTTCCGTATTTCTAACAGTTTTAATGCCTTAAGTACAGAAAACTGTGGTTAATTTTAGCTCTATTTCAATTCAATTCAACTAAAACTGCCCCTAAAGATCTTCAATTTGGTAAAATTTATTCAAATTATATCAAAATCGATCCAAAATTTAAACTCATATATTCGTTGCTCTCTAATAGAGACTTTTGCGTTTTGAGACTTCTGATACAAATTTCGTTAACCAACTTTCATACAAAAGTGGGCATTCTCATTTGTTTCAAACAATTAAATCAATATGATTTTATTATAGCCGAAGAAAAAAAATATGGTCATCGAACGACAAAAATCTTACATCGATGGATTTTTGCAGGATTTTTGGGGATGGCCTTCTGATTATGGGAAAAAGTCCCAATAGATTAGAGGTTTGCAGCCTTGAAAAGGGAGGAGGGGTACTTGCGTTTTCAGAGCTATGGAGGTTTTTAAACGAGTCTAAAATGAAAATATTCTAATTTTTTTTTAGTCTAGCGCCAAATTTTTCACTAAAATCCTAATGTATTATATACAATATACAATTATAAGGGTAATTTTATGTATTTTTTTTCGTTCTCAGACCATTTTTCTGTATATTTGGTCGGTTTTGAAATGTTTGCTAAAAAGTAAAAAAATACTCCCTTATCCCCTTTTTTCAAGGTTGCCCTCCAATCGTTGGGGACTTTTTTTCCATAATCAGGACGCCATCAGCATCACCTACCATCCTGCAAAAATCCAGCGATATACGATTTTTGCCGATCAAATATCATATTTTTATTTGATCAATACTCAACTCATTCTCGTTCTCATATCCCTCTAATTGAATCGAGTACAGAACTAGACAGAACAACCTGCATACAAATTTTCAGTTGATGTTCTGTATAGAAATATAACTCTTTTCAAATGTGTATGGAAGTTGTGTTGCCTTCTCCTGCACTAAATCCACTCACTCTACCGCATGCTACCACCACATTGCATTAACAGCGCGGCATGCAACTTACGAAATGCACTAATGAGGTCAATGAACGCATGGCTACCTGTTCCGCAACCTCAAGAAATGCATTGTCATCAAATCATCTTTCATGTTTTTTCAATACGCAGTTTTCGCAGGCGCAGATACTTTTGCGTAAGCCACTCCGACCCATGGCATGGGACAGTGGAAGAAGATACACGCATGAAGTCGACAAATGCACGAAAACCTGCTCTGGCAGAGTATCTAAACTCTCTTCATCATGAACTGTGTAGCAAAAGAGCAAATAGCTTTAATAGCCTGTATACGTGTATCTGTATGGTCGTATTTGTGACATTGGGTGCAGATCAGACTACATGGCCAAAAAAATGTGTACCCGATTTTGAGTGAGCTTTGGACATATATGTATTATTTGTATATGCTTAAACCCAAGTAATTTAGTTCATTGCTCCATGCAATGTGATCGCCTAGAAAATTCAGTGGAGAGCATGGTAGGTTATTTCGTTTCCTTTTTTTAGTGGAGACATGTGGCTTGTGTTTTAGTGGTGTTCAGCTTAATTTTCCAGCGAAAATAATATTGGTATAGGCATTCAAGTTGATGTTCCAGCTTAGAAGATATCTGATTTGGGTCTTTGTGGTCGTAATAAATGCAAACATCATCTGCAAAACAGGCAGTCACTAGTTTTAGGAATGTCAGCGGTAAAAATGTTGAAGAGTATCGGGCTGAGGCATGAACCCTGAGGGACTCCCGCAGGTATGCTCATAGTGCTAGAGTGAGATTCTCCCACCTGCACACAGAAGCTTCTATTTACTAAGAAGGATTGGAAAAATTTAGTCAGGTACACCGGTATATTGAACTTAATTAATTTGTACAATAATCCATCGTGCCAGACGGAATCGAAAGCTTTTTCGATATCTAGTGCAACCACTCCCACAGATTCTTTATTCGCGAACGAATTCTTTATATACCTGTGAAGTCTGTAGATTTGGTGGACCATTCATTACGCACCTACATTAAACATTACTGGTCGATGCAAACACGCTTCAGAGTAGTCTGGGCTCACATAAAATGGTGCACCTTTACGTTTGGCGTAGTTCATGTTAACGCGAGTCTACTGTATAGACATTACTTTGTAAGGTAAAAGAACGGCTTGTAATAAATTGATATCGAAATGTTACTTTATGGTTTTAAGAACATGTAAACTGCAAACAAAAATGCGAAAAAGTGAATCGGAAAAAATATATCTATAATATATTTTTTTCTTTCTTTCAAGTGGAAACTATAGGAAACAAAAAATTTCTCCTCATGAGAACGAAAAGTAACACTGCAGTGCAGATGCTCTTCAATAATTCACTATAATCAGGCGGCATCCAAATACGTTGGAAATACTCACATTTCACACTAGTGGCAATAAAAGATTAGTGGAAAAACAAGAATTATCGCGGCATTACAATTCCCTAAACTTTTCGAAAAATTAGTGTAGAACAAACTTATTTTTATTCCCTTCTGCCCCTTGCCTTGTAACTTATTAACTTATAATTCTGTATGGAACAAAAACTGTATTTTATAGATGTAACATTATTCTCTCTGGTTCTCGATGTTAAAGAAAGGAGAACAGTCTCCAACTAAGCGTTCGTATGGAAAACGATTTTCGACAATTAAGACTATATAGTACTGACATCGAGAGTGAAATTTTTGTCCGCTGTGTAGGGTCAGAAGTGTTTGAACCCAGCGCAATCAAGTTATCTCAAGATTGATCAAGACTATAAACTTGATTGTAGCTCACTGATAGACTATGACTTTTTCTTCAGTTGTGAATGATTTGCGAGATGACTTGAAAAGTGTATGTACTCGTATTAACACTTTTCCTTTACAATTCCGATTCCCATATAGTGGACGCCCTTTGTTGACTTCCAAACTAGGCAATACCCTTTTGCCATGAGTTTCCTTATTCACCATTTTATGGTCGGAATACCTTCCAACTTTGAGCTTATCCTGCGCCTCCTAAGGGGCGCTTCCTATCGGTTAAGAATCACTGATCTACAATATTAAATTCATGCGTGTATGGCAGTATGCCTTTGATATGCAAATCGCTGTGAGAATACGCGACGTAGATGACTTCTTAAGTTGCAATACGAATTTACAAAAGCTGCTGCGAATTTGGTGCCAATAACATTTGAAATTGAAATGTTAGTAAATGTAAAGTAATTAGCGTGTATAAATTGAAAACTCTGCACTAAAAGGATTTCTGAAATTGAAAAACATTTTTAAACGCTGACCTGTTTTGCTGTAATATGTATTGTGTGAACTAAATAACTTTCAAGACATAAATATCCCTCACAATTTACGGTGGAAGAACTTTCATGTTCACAGTAAAGTATGGGCTTAAAAAATGTATAACAAGGTCAATAACAGTGCGAGTGCCCCCTTCGCCCCCCTCTTCGCACGGCCCTGTTTGTACAGTAAAACTACGTTGCAAAACGTCATAGCCTCCCAAAACCAGAAGAAAAAGAACTTCATTCATTATTAGGAACCAATAATCTGTATTGAATATGAGTAAATTCACATTTGAGTAATGTCACATATAGGTACTACACTTTAATTCCCGTGTAGGTTTGTGTAACGAAACTCCATATAAAAAAATGCCGGCTGATCCACCTGCCATTTTTTTATATGAAGTTTCGTTACCCAAACCTACACGGGATAACCATAAAAACGAACCTAATGTAAACCAAAAATTTTATGTTGTAACGATTTTGTAATTTTACCCGATAGCCTTCACTTGGAGGAAAGAAAGAAATTATATTTTTTTCGTGAATTTATGTATATATTACACAAATTTTTATTCTATTTTAATAGGTAAAAGGAATGCAAACTAAACTCAAGATTTCTTAAGGATTTTTTTTTTATTTTTATGTTGGAACATATTGCCGAAAAATTTAAAAGTTTAAGGCTTCGTTCGGAATATTATTTCATTGAGGTGACGTCCGGTATACTTGCTTCGCAAAGTTGAGCCCATTCTAGCGTATATGCGTATATATAGCGTATGCTCCATTACTTTTCCTATCTCTGGCTGTATAGCCATGATTTCCGATCGGATATTTTCTTTTAGTGCCGCAGTGTTCTATGGGCTTATTAGCATAAAGTACCAAAAAACAATTGGCAGGTGTTAAATGTGGACATCGTGCAGGTTAGATAGATATAGATATTTATTGATGCTCTTCTTGAAAAAAATCTTGTCCCGAACAGTTCAGATAAAATATCCATTGTGGCTTGAGCTGTATCGCAAGGTGATCCGTCTTGCTGAAACCACAGGTGTGTTCGCCTTTTTCGATATCGCTCTCCATTAACTGTCAGTGCTTCGCCACTCACAAAAAAAAAATGGTCCAAGTATCTCCTCTCTTATTATTTGATTCAGCATCAAACAGTGAATTTTTCCGAATGTAAACCTCTCTGCAATTATCTGTATGCTAATATCTCTCCAATATATTTTGTTAAAAAAAAGTATGTCTGTATAGCGTCTCTCCAAATTACAGCAAGCAAATAGAAATTTAAACTATGTATTAAATTTCCCAAATTTAAAATTTTTTCAATTCAGAAAACTGTGTCAAGTAGAATAAAATAAATCTATCGTTTAGAACATCATTACAATAATCGATAAATTCAGATGAGTGCCGACTATTAACAGACACTCGCGCAGATTTTATAACAACAATTCAACAGACTCCACAATATTTTTTTAATTATTAATGATTTCCGGAGTAATCGCTTGCTATATGTAAACGGAATGCCCCTTCAATAATAGGATAAAACTTTACACTTTTTTTCTAATCAGTATTAATAGGAAAACTTATCAGATTTCATATCATTTTGCATGGATGGTAGTTTAAAATTTTAGTGGGTATAATAAAATGATCATGCCAATATTTGAAAGAAATAAATATCATGTGTGGAGTGAAATAAATTTGTTTTCTCCAAAAGCAAATACGAAATTTTGGCAAAATAGCAAAGAAACAAATAATAAATCTAAATGAATTGAAACTGGTCCGTGACCATAAATCTCTAATTGACATCGTTCTGAAACAGCGAGTACAACAAACAACGACATTAATTTTTCATCTTCCCATAGACCCGACTCTTATTATAAATATTTGCACAAACTCAATCCATTTATCCATTACGGGCCATAAACAATTGTCATGCAGGACAATATCAAAACCGAAACCAAACAAATCTTTTTCACACACACAAAACTCTTCGCATTTATATCAGAGCTCTCTGTCTCTGTACTAGGTATCTATCTAAATTGTAATAATCGTATTTGCAAACGACTTTATGCCGTTTATTCTATTGCGGTTTCATGCGTGAATCCTAAGGGATTCAATCGAGCGAGATACCGCACAGGGTGCTCTACACTCGGTTTGGGAACTATATCGTGATGCATTGTTAACACCCGTCCGTATACTTTTCCCCGAATGGCAGACGAGCAACGAATATACAAACGGACGAATCGAATGAATTTCGAATATAATGTATACAACGATGGCCTATATGGTATGGTATTTATCTATTATCCTGTGTGTCCTTTTAAATAATAGGCGCACCGGAAGTAAAAATGCAAGGATGAGTATGCACATTTCAACGTGCGCTCTGCGCTCTGTATACAGTATGTTTCAATGCAATATCCTTCTGTCAAAATAGAACGTGATTATCGATAATTTATGATGTCATGGATTTGTATCCTTTTTCGTATATCTATCTACCCGTTGTTGGTGGGCTCCCATTCAATTTAATATGTGTGTGACGGTTGTGGATTTTATTAAGAGGTTCTCTGTTTACATACTGTTGAGATTGGCATACAGCTTTAAAAAGGACGCGCGGCATGACGCGATATTGTGTTTCGATTTCTGTTAACAGCTGTTCTGTTTTATTGTATTAATATAGGGTGTGCGATGTGCGTACAGTTGTCGGGAGAAATATTGTGTCAGACAGCCAGATAATAACCATATTTATGAATTTTATATGTTAATAAATACAAAACATTACGATTTGATCTAATGGATCCTTAAAATTCAGATTCCGTAGACATTCGTTTGCAAAATCAATATGCATAGTGTCTAAAAAATATTATTTTACAGTGTATTCTTTTTCTCTATTCGATTGACAACAAGGGGTTAAATGTATAACACGGTGATTTGATTTCATATAGTTTTATAGCAGTGCAGGCTTCGCTAATGCGTTATGAAAATAAGGGTGCAAAGCCATCTTGTTGTTTGACAGCCTTCAAAAAGGCGGTCTTATCACTATTGCTAAATTAGGGCAAAAAGACATCCAGAAAAAAGTAAAAAAAAAATAATGGGAAACAAGAGGGATTTATATGAACAAATTGAAAACAGCGAATCATCGTTATGAATGAATTATATTTTTTTAAAGCGACCTTGATCATGTAAAAAATGGTGATATTTTCAGAATTTTTTTATACGTTAGAATCAGTTTAACTTTTATAGATGAATGAAAAATTACACTAGAAGTAAGTAATAAGATCATTACCACTAAATTGATGGTGACGTTGATACAACACGAGCCATATAAATTGGAAAGGCTAAGAAATTATATTAAAAATACTTTCGATAATCATTTTTTATATTAAGGATTACGTCAATGTATTTTTTTATAAATATAAGTACCAACACTAACGCAGGGACGTTACCTTTTTTTTATTTAACGATTTAATTATTTATTATTCATTCACACGAACCGCCTTATCTGCTTCGCTGACGATAAATGATACAAACCATGGAAATCGCGTTAAATTTTCATTAAATGTACACGCCTTCTCACCAATTATTTCCACGATAATGGTTCGTCCATTAAAAAGCCATCTTCGCGTTTATTCCTAACGATCCTCCATACGCCCGAAGCCGCAGTGTTAAAGATCAATTTCTAATTAACGCGCTCCAACTGACCAATCAATTATTTCAGAACGATGTCTGGATTAGCTTTCTTGTTATACGCGGTGCCCACATTCCAGACGAACAGATATTTTCGGATAAATGTTGATATCGACCTCAATCTTGATTATGGTCTATTTGATTTCAGTTTAACTTTTATTGATGCTCTTAAAATTGCTTCAAGTCTACAGTATAAAATTCAAGTATCGCCATAATGTGTAGGTATGTAAGTGAAGATACATAAGTATCCGCGATCGGATGCGATCAGAATCATCCAATAGTGTAAGATTTTGTATATGGTAAGTAGGTATAAGCATAAAATGAAGCGGGCGCGATCACACAAGGGATCGATCCTCCAGATTATCCATTTCTTTCTTTAATAACCGCATGTACTAATCAGTTAAGACAGATTTTATGAGTCCAGATCAAAATAAGATGCCGCCATTATAAGCAAGCCCATATGAATACCGCGGCATCGTCCACCATATAATACCGTCCTGTCGTCAATAAAAACTACATCGCCAACCTACGCAAAAATATCTTAATACCATTCTGATCTATATATTTTAGATAAAACACTAAAGTAACGAACAGAGCATACTTTTTTTTAATGATCGATAAAATAGCTTCTGTGTTTCGTTTTGCCGCCCTGAGATTTAATATTATTATTAGTGATGATGTGAGGATTAGCGTTGTCGTTTGAAAGCGTATATCTTTCGGTTGCTTTCTTTGTTTCCTAACTAACTAGTGTATTGAAAGATTGGGCGCTGATCGTTTCGTTTTTGGATCTGCAGGCAATATGGAGTTTTAAAACTGGTTCAAGTCAGAGTCATTCTACATTGATCCATGTAACTGTTTCAACATTTTCAGGCCATTTTTCGAAATCACATTGTATATTTTGTTATAGCCGAAAAGGTTGATCAAAGCGCGGCATCATGGCATCGATGAAAATCTGAAAAGATCCGATTACAGAATTAAGGCAAATAAGAGCCTAACAACGAAGAGTATGTACCGAAATGAAATGTCCATCTACAACACAAACACACCTTCCTGTTTTTGGGGATGTACAGTGCATGTTTTGAAATAGGCACCGTATACTGGACTTTTCTGTTGTAGAGGTAGTAGGTACTTAGCTTTCCCTGAAAAATATACAATCCCGAAAAAAAAGGTTCACCTACATTTTATATTTTTAAGGATTTAATTCATTCCGTCCGTTAACATATAATTTATTGACCTTTTAGCAGCAAAAAAAAAATGCGCAGAATCAAAATTTAGGAATAATGGTAGAAATAGAATGCCTGCAGCAGCTGCGCGAAATATCAAGCAGAATGAATTTTAAATTGCTGACAGCATTTTTACTGCGTTACATATATCGTTGTTTGAGATAATTTGATTTGAATCGTATCCAGTGGCGTATCGTACTGTGTTTCATGTGTTCAACGGAACACGGGCCCCCAAGCCAACGGGCCCGCAAAGCCGAAAACACTAAGTAAAGAATTTTGGTTTCTTCAATGTATCCTTGGGTAGCTGTTGTTTTAACTCTTCGTTAGGCGTGCACCTATTTGTTACGTGATTAGGCGCGCGGGCTACAATTGTAACCAAAGCCGTCTATATTTCAAAGCCCGGAACCAGAACCCGCTCATATACTTTTGCGGCAGATCATAGGCTCGATTAGTTGGAAAATTTACATTTACGCGGCAAACTTTACACGAAAAGTATTAGTTCCCGGTCGATTTTCGTCGCGAAAAGTGCAATGTGTCGTGAATTGAAGTGTCTATAATGCAGTCAAAGAAAAAAATCCCGATAAAAAGTGAGTTTTCCACGTGTTTTCGCGGTTTTTATCAGAGCAGACACGGTTTTTTTACATGCTTGGTGCTTGTGTTAGTGCATCGTGCAACGTATATACGACATATTCATAGGCTCGCTTTGTGTGCATGTACACAGCAAAAAATCCGGTGTGAATTTAACTCCGAAAATTGTCGAATAAGGTCCCTCCGTTTGGATAAAATATTGTTTTATCCAAATGGATGAACACAAAAGAGTACTTCCAATTACACCAAAAGGAGTAATTCTCGATATTTTTAGGATAAAAATAAAACACAATTTTCACAGAACATTTAACTCATAAATGAGTTTTGTATAACTAGCATTTATTTATAGGTGTTGGCGACATTTCATTTACCTCTTTACGCTCTAAAAATGCATAATAAATTACCTGCCTACAGTGGGATTCGATCCCGAGACTCTATGATTTGAAGACTAACGCCCTACCTACTACACCACACAGACTATACGGGACAACGTTCGTAATTTGCCCCATATATTACCTGTCATATTGTGCGGAGTTAACTCCATTTTAAGTAAATTTTAACACCATATAAACAAAAACTGATAAAATTTCGGATAAAACTTATTATTTATCCAAATGAATTTTATTTTGAGTGTTTTATCCTAATGGATAAAAGAAAAATTTTATACTTGTGGGCAGAGTAAAATAAGTGTAGTTAACCCGATATATATAAAAAAATAACCCCATTTGGATAAATTTTGATTCACACCGCCTGATTTTTTAGTGTGTATGGTCCTACAAACTTCAAAAATATTTGTGGTAAACATTATTACCATTCTATGCAATTCCACCAAATTTCATGTACATTGTTTCAACAAGTTAAAGGATATGCATTGAAGAAATGCTTAAGAGGCTTCCCTTGTATTGTGAAAGGCCCTTACTAAATACTTAATTGGCTATATTTCCGGTTTGGATACAGTTATTCAAATGAAAATTCGTAGACATATTCCCTGTGTAATTTTCTAAAAACCCTTAGCAGAATTTTCATATTTGGAAACCTAAGAGGGGCTACACACGAACAAATTTAAATTTAACAAATTTACTGTTATTTACTTTTCCTTAGCAAAAGTCAACAGTCTTAGTATTTAAAGTATATAAGGCTATACTGACCAATCTTTGTGTAAAGTTTCATATCGATCCTTATAACGGTTTAGAAAAACGGAGCTCGAAAAGGAAGTTTAACTTTAAACGCCAATAACTTTTTTACCGTTACTCGAAACTGGAAAATTTTAACTGATATGAGATGTACTCGTCTAGATCTTTGATTTAAATACCCATACGTTAATCTCCGATAAAAACTAAAAAAGTCTACTTTTTTCAAACGTTCGGGACACCCTGTTATCTTCTTTCTACCAACTTCTAAGGTATTTGTGTCAAAGACTGTAACCATTCTACACATTCATACCGAATTTCATGACAATCGGTTTAGCCGTTCGCGAGTTATTTAGTGAACAGACGGACGGACGGACGGACAGACGGACGGACAAAATCGATTTCATAAGGGTTTTTTGAAAAAATTCTAAAAAACCCTAAAAAGGGCAACTAGCCTAGTCTTATTTTTAGTGTTTCCTTGTGTTGTCGGCTCCTTTGCATCGACCAAGTTCAGTTTTAAGTTGAAAGACTTGTATTTTCTTTTTGTCGATGAAGATGATTTATTTTCCAAATACGTATTTCGGCAGCTATTTGCTGCCATTTTCAGTGGATTAAATACGAAATACGTATTTGGAAAATAAATTATCTTCATCGACAATAAGGAAATACAAGTCTTTCAACTTAAAACTGAACCTTTTTTTAGTTTTTTTCTCACATTAACCATCTAAGTGACAAAATAGTTACCTTTCGAAATGAAAAGCACAAAAAAGTTTATATTTCAGAAATCGACAAAAAGTCTTCAAAATGGAAAATGCACAGTTTGTGGAATTCCCAACTAAGCCCATTTTTGGGTAACAAAGATTCGCATTTTTTACACTGGGAGTACAGTTTCTTGCTAGAAAGCTAAATAGTGAGTCAAATTGATTGATTTTTTACTCACAATATTCAGATTAACGGTTTTCGCAATAATTACGCTAGAATTGATAAAATTTCATCCAGAAACTAAGTTATGTTAGCAACAGATAACATATGCACGCTGTAAGAAATTTTTATTTCGACTCCAGGTTTTTCGTTAAAATCTTAATCTAATTTTTGTACATTTATCTTGAAACCACTTTTATTGTCAAATATTTTACTGTCGCTATTTTTCACAATTATTTATAATAAAATTTTTATTCTAATGGATATCTATTATGAGTACCAAACAAGTTACATGATCGGGCGCGGGCGGGCTACACTTGTAGCCCAGTGGACTTTGATCGCAAAAGAATATAGTTAGCTCTAAAAATATTGCAAATATTCTTATTCAATTAAGAAGCAACACCTTAACAGGTACTGAGCAGTTCGAATGAATTCCGTGCATATCCTGAAAATGATCGACATTTAAAAAAGTGTGTGCTACAATCGTAGCCCACGCGCCTAACGAAGGGCTAAAGACATTGATCCAGTCTAAAACGCAGAAATTGAATGTCTAAACACGTGCAGGGTCATTTTCATTTTTTTCGCTCCGCTCCGACCAATTTGAAACCGCTCCGCTCCAGTGTTCCGACTATAAATTTTTCGCTCCGCTCCGCTCCATTACAAAAATACAACAAAACTTCATTGTTCTTAGTCAATATTTATTATTTTCCGCGAATTCATCAATTCAACTTATATCTACTCACGTTATTATAGAATATGACTTAACAGGTGCGTTTTATTCGATCAAGTACAGAACAGGATAGCACCAATTTCGTACAAATTTGAACATAAAATTGAGTTATTCTAGATAGGGTGTCCGTGTCCGGAAACTAAACTATCGCATAAGCGCACCGAAATATGACTATTTATGTCATTTCCAGCAAAATAGGTGTACCGGGAATATCTCGATTTAAATTAACTCCTAAGCTATCAAAAGCATTTAAAGATTTTAACAAAAATGCTACCACTAAGACCTCCGTCGGAAAAAAATTATATGAAGTTGGATCACAAAATTTTGTCTTTGAAGCATTTTTACAGCTTAAACTGCTTATTCGATTTTTTGCTGGAAATATCTCGAGGAATCATATTTGGGTGCCTTTATGCGATAGTTTCCGGACATCCCGTGTATAACATATATAGAGATCTGTAAAAATGTAATAACTAATTTAAATTAAAAAGGGCGTTTCATTCATCGAGTACAGGACAGGACTTTTCTGTCATGGATATATAATCATGATTTTTTTAATAATGAAGAGTGATGATTATGACTAAACGCAAAACCTCTTTTATCACAATGAATTTCACAATAATTCGAAATTTTGCAAGTCTCTCAAAGAATTCTTCGATTTAAAGAGTCATCGAAAATTATCAAATTGTGCCGTGAAAAATTTGGTCGAATCAATACATTTTTTATTCGGAAATTTTTGGATTTTTTGCTTTGGAGCGGAGCGACTTTCAAAGCAAAAATCGCTGCACTCCAGCCTGCCAAAAACCGCTCCACGCTCCATTCTTTCGCTCCGCTCCACTACAAATCCCTGGTAGAAAGTCAATCTCGACAGTCCTTTCTTAAAATTTGGCTTTAAAATTAAAAAAAATAACAGGCATGACCAAGGTCACAGATGTGTCAGTGACATCAAATTTCCAAGATCTTAACTGCTTTTTTGTTGAGGTATTGAGATCAACAGCACGTTCCGCAATGTTATATCATAGAGATCATAGTCTGTGACATGGGTCGTGACCCTTGTGCACCGACTACTCTAAAATTTGCCTAACAATATTTTTGTTGTCGACAATTTCAACTTCTAAGAAAATCGTAATGTTGAAAAAAATTCGGGCTGACAAAAATTAAAGCGCGAGGGTCCCCCTTTCGATTTTGGAAATTTGGAAAACGTTACGCTCCTGATCTTATCGCTCTATCATAAAACCTTTATTTAACAGCAAAATTATTTTATAAAATGCTGAAAAAGTTAATAACATTTCAGGGTATTGATGTTCCCTCCGACACCGATTAATTAATGAAATGGTCACGCCACCGATTGAGGGCTAAGGTCGTCTTGACTAAAGGCTCACTTAAGGTACGTTCCTCGAAAAATTCTTCAGTCAACATCTTCAGCCAATTCAATTCTTGATTGAATTTTCCATGATTATTTTTTAAAGTTAACATTTACGGATGAGACATAAAATACATTTCGTATGTTTTATGTTGTCTCCACATTTTTACTTCAGAGATACAATTTTCTTCCGAGCTATTTAACATTGTCTGTAGAGTTTGTGTATTTTTTTGTTACGTAAAGGTTTCTGTTCATAGAGACGACTGATTTGATGATCGCTCAGCGATCGGAGTTCAACCACCGATTTTGCACCTGCGCCGGGAATTATACCTGTATTGCTCCGGGAATTTCATCGCGGTTCGCTTGTTCTGAAAAAAGCCGTTTGCTTCCAAACGAAAATCTGGATTATTTTAGTTGTTGAAGCTTGTTTTTCCCATCCACAATTAACCAGAGGTTGTGTAACCTACCCATTGAACATATGTGAATGAACATGATGGAGTTGAAGCTCGAAGTTCCGGTGCAAATGAAGTGAATCTTTAAAGGACGCCTGACTCTCCTCTTCTTGAAGTAAATGTAATTGTTATAAGAGCCCAAGACAGCCATAGTAAGAAATAAGTATGTCGCGTCTTTCGCGATGGTGTTAGCTCAAATGGGGTCACCATCGGCGTCATCATCCGCGAAACTCCGACGATAATATGACGCTTCTGAAATTTACTTTGAACACTAAACATGTCCTTTCTATCTGTTGATGGAAAACTCTTCTTCTGCCATCTTGGTATTTATTATTCAATTCAATTCAATTCAATTCAGTTTTATTGCAAACAAATTCATATACAGCATAATATCTTATATTACAGAGATTTAATTTTGCATTTCTTCACTAAAGCTTTGAGCTTGTGCGAGAAGAAAATTTATATTAAGTAATAAAAATATTCCTAAGTGATAACTTTAAAAGATGATTGAAAAGACAATATCACAGCGCTGGAAGACCGAGAAATTCTAAGTACGATCAAAACTCGTAAGAGTCGTAATCACTCAACTCTATAAATAGCCTTTTTCTGACAATATGTTACGGTGTCATTATGAAGAAAAGGCGCATTGCAGGGTAAGGGGCTCATTCGAAATTACCATTTCCCAAAATACCGAAACAGCTCTTTCTGGCATTTTTTATCTCAAATTAAAGTTTATTAAGTTGCTGATAAATCTATACCACAGATTTAATTGTAGAGTGCGTCATTACGGCGATACTTAATTTGTTCCACAACAAAAAGTTAAAATTCACAATTTTTGTTAAAAGAGCCCGATTTTTTTAGAGATATATCTAAGTAATTATTTCACCGATAATATTGGCTAAATGTTGGAAATGTTACTTACTTTACAAGTGTCGCACACTATTTTCCTTCAAGACAACCAGTTTAGAAAATACTTTTGAAAATGGAAAAAGGGCGAACAGCTGACCCTTTTCGCTCGCCAAAAAGTTAGCATAGGGTCCTCAGAGTTTCCAATCTGGATTTATATGGCCAGTAAATTGATCTAAAAGAGATAAGAACAAGAATAGTAGTAATCCATTTATTCCGAGGTTAATGTCGAGTTGTGTTGGCCTATTTGAAGACATGAAAGAAATAATTTAATATAAAAATACATTAGTTATGACTCGATGTTTGTAGCCTTCTGATTGAAAATCTTAAAACTCTAATTTCGACACAATTAACAAATTGAAATATTAGCCATCACTATCGATAGTCACATCTCGCTGTAACCTAACTACTTCCCGATCATCTATACAGTTTCCCTAATAGATTTCAAAACTATAAATTTCCAATTATCTCAAATAAGTGCATAACTATCATACATTGTTATGCTCCAGTTCGGGGAACGTGACAAGCTCGGGTTCTAAATCATCGACCAATAAGCGAATCATTTAATTACACACACCTCGGGTATGCATATATGCTCCGCAGGCTAAATGCTATCAGTCCTGTCATCATTAATTTCAAATGATTGTCTGATCATGATCATCATTAATTCCAGCAAAGTCCCATATAGGGGAGAGTCGGTGAAATCGTACCACCGTTTAAATCGTACCACCTCCAAATTTCCGACTAAATGGTCAATTATTTACACACTGGTAACACCAAACCATGTCACAACGCCATCTTTGAAGAATCGGCTGGTTGCCAGTGGTATCTGTCAAAATATGTGTATGTGAGCCAAAAAAATATGTTTTGTGACTTTTTCTTGTTATTTTGCGTGTCAGTTGCTAAGGGAATAACTCATGAGGAAGGTAAGCTAAAAGCGCACAGTTTGCTTTATTTGATTACAAATTTAAGCTAAATTATTGATGATTTGGGTGCCCGTGTTCAAGTTTTGCAGTTATGACGAGATAGTTCATCTTTCGAAAAATTGCAGGGTACGTTAAATCGTACCGCTATGAGTTTGGTAGGTGGTACTGGTACGATTTAGTTGCTTGGTATAAACACGATTAGGCGAAATGTTGCAAATCATCTATTTTTGCTAAGGATATATTTATAATTGTTTTTTCTTTTACTCCTAAGTGCCCCAAATAAAATTTCTTTAAAAAATTTAATGGTTTTTATTCAGTGGTACGATTTAAATACTGGTGGTACGATTAAGACGACTCGTTCGCTAAATCGTACTGATGGCAGTCCTCCACGAAAAGCAATTATTAAAATCGTTAAACTACAGCTATAGAACTGATTTCCATACATCTGGTAGTCAAAGCCCTACCGTATATTTTACACATTTATTCATTATTGCAAGTGCCGTCATAAACTAAATATCCAGGTAAAAGTAAAAAGTGGTACGATATAACCGACTCTCCCCTATGTATTCAAACCAGCATATAATATGCTCTCATCGTGCTGTATAAAGCGCGTGAATATGGTGTTCAACCTTGTGACCTATTAAGTAGCCCGCGCATGTGTCTCAATATAAGGAACACACGATTCTAATATGTAACTATGTGGAACATGCATGCGTTCAGCACGCTTCTTTCATCAAATCGTGATGACTTGATTTTTGATTCGTATATTGATAAATGTATGAGAATTGGCTGAAAGCCATTTTGTGCATATTTATTGGAGTTATCATCTTAATTGATTCGAGAATAAAGTGCTATGGCATGGGCCAACTAACCAGCATCAGGCATCACCATCAGCCATGACATTGACGCAATGATATGTCTTATGGTTCTGATAAGCGTTTATGTCATCTTTTCATTTTCAAAAACGAATTAATTGTAAAGATGGCTTATAGGTTTTAGTGTGATATCCATAATGTTTGTCTGCGGGTTTGAAGTGTTTGAAGTGTTTGAACGTTGGCCAATTAAAATCCATGATATGGTTCAGAGTTTTGTGCAGTGCAGTCTTAATATTGAAGATACAATGGGTTTTGAGTCTTGAAAAGCAAACGATCGTTTTGTAATGATTGCTATGCAATTGCGAGTCGCCGGGCTATATTTTTTGAAAAAACTTGATTTGATGACGACGTGAAGATGACTTATCGCGGCAAAGATAAGCCAACTCAAGATCCCAGCAACAATGTCTCGGGAGAAAGAAAACAGGTTGCCGTCGTCTCACCTGAGATTTTTGGATAAGCGATGTCGTGGGAGAAATTCGGGGAGTCGGAATCAAGTAGTCTTCGAGGCAACACCTGCCCACCGCGGCAATTTAAAACGAAACCAAAAAGTAACGGTTCCCGGGCCACATGTGGCAAAAGTGAAGATTCGCGCGCGCGGAATTTTGAAGTAAAAGGGATATGTGTAAAGTGTTTCAGCCCAAGGAAGAAAAATCGCGTTACCGATGTTGAAGCCTCAAATAAGGATAAGTACCGCCTGTGTGAAAGTGTCCATTATGCATTTTGAAGTGTGAGGTGTGAATGTGTCCCCCTAATCCCCGTTCCGTCTATCTTTCCGGGATAATGTGACGTGGGTCTCATCCCGAGGCGCGCAAAAGGGCGGTTCCGCAAAATCTTGAATTCCATCTAGTTAGGCCTTGGAAACCGCATGGTCGGGTTTGAGGTTATAAAGGGTGAAGATGGCCTGGGTCCACCACCATCAGGACCCGAAGCATAATAAAAGATGTTGTTTGAGTTGACCGACGCCAGCCTACTTATTAACCTTTTTTTTCCTTTTTTTATTACTCGCGTTTTTGTGATGTGAGCTCCCGAAGGCACGTGGTTTTTGTGAGTGTAGTGGAATAAGGGGGCTACGAGCGGCGACCACCCCGCCCGCATCTCTACTAGGCTGAGCATACAAGCACGTGCCGCTGCCTGCTCGTAGTGGAGCATTTTCGATCCTTGGGATCAGTTCCGTCCCCCGGTCGCCTGGTGCGACCACCATATTACATTCTGGCGCCCAACATAGAGGCCCATTTGGTCCGGTACAGGTCAAAGGAGTCATCCCTTGTCCTTATACCAATTTGAGGTCTTTCAAAAGCTTTCTGTTCTAGAATAATAGTTTTAGCCTTGCTACTGCACGTATATCCCCTTCAGAATGCTTCTTCCTATCCTGTAGAGTTTCCCATTCCCTCCCCCGTAACGTAGTTTTTCCTAGTTAGCTTCCGCAGACAAGGCGTTCCTTTCCATGTGTTGTTGTTTTATTGGTGGCTTTTGCCACGTGCATAAGGCCTTTAACGAATCTGGAGAACTATAAGACTTCTGAGTAGCTCGGATATCTTATCCCAGATTCCTTAAAGTCACCTTGGCACCTTTTTGTCGGAAAGGATCGTCCTTTTTATCCTTTTAGGTCCTTATTTTCAACATTCATGTTCATTCATCTACCAGGGGATCATGATGAGAAACACGAATTTGCATTTGCATTTCTGTTGCACCTTTTCGTCTTATCATGATTCTCTGCGAGAAAGTGCATATCAATGATGAAAACTACTTTTTTTTTGCTTTGCTATTTTTATCACTTGGTTGCCGGTCAACTCAAGTGCATCTTACAATAATTCTTATCACTATGTATTTATGCTCCATACTATGCGTATTCGGAACGGGGACGGGGACATTCTTATGAGAAGAAAGTACAAGTTTGTGCATTAGAGAAAAAAAAATAGAAATTGAATTCTTCTACCTGTTAGTTGATTCCGACTTACATATTTATTATTGTTTTTGTTGTTTTGTGCTATTAGTGACCTGCACAATAATATTTTGAATTTCGGGTACATACACAATTTTCTAGTATCCTATACTTGCTGATAAATAGTTTGCTTTGCCTTGCTGTTGCCCTCAGCTGTATTGGCTTATCAGTGGGTTACATAAAAGGTAGTATTGCGTAACTCAGATTTTACATAAGCCTGGTATTTGTTTACATTTTAAGGGCTTCTAACAGGCAGGTTCTACCTGAATACTGTCGAAAATCACGTAATATTTTACAAAAGTAAATTAGTCGTGGATTCTCGGGCAGCTACATTCGGTAGTATCAATACACGCATTTACAAAATATTGGACTATATTAGCTACCCACATTTCGTACTACGTACCCGTAGCTTTGATTAGTCCTCAATTAATTTAAGTTGGCTTCGCTAATTTAGTTAAATCGCGTTAGTGATAGTGATCATATTCATAGTTTGTATACTGCAGGTAAGTTTAAGTTTGTTATTTAATTTATTTATAAAAAGTGTTATTGGTGTTTCGGTGCATGTAATAATAATACTCTAATAATCAAATTTATAGTGAATAAAATTTAGTTAAAAAAAATATATCTTTTGAATTTTCGAGTTCGAGTTGTTTTCACGATCGTATTAATTTTCGGGTTTGTGATTCACTATTAGTTTATACATATATTTACCTAGTTAGCTATTGAATTGTACATATGTATCTATTTACAATAAAGAATAAGTATTATACTAAGTTGTCTAATTAATTTATATTCATTTCATTTATAGTATCTAATAGTTGAATATTTTACCAATTTCGCATGCTTACTGTTCCCTAGTTGCGTTTAGCTACTAGTTATTGTCTTTATTACATTTTGTCTCTTTCTGTCACACATAAGAGCAAATTCTTAAAAATAAAATAAAAATGCCAATTGAGCATACTCCAGTTTCAGCTAGAGGTCGTGGCCGTAGTGCTGTGCCAAAGCAAACCATGAGGACACGTAGTCAGCCTTTATCTGACTCAACACCTACGCCTCCAAATACGCCCATTGGCTACGAAAATAATTGTCCAAACAATTTGCCGAATCCAACGTCACAGCAATTTGAAGATATGGAGGGAGCACAGGGACTGCCATTACCTAAAAACAATCAGCAAGGAGTGGGAGGTTTCTATTTTCCACTTAATAACCCGGTTCCTCCATCCGTTAGTGATATCCAGCGCGATCTATTCGAGTCAATGAGATCGTACATTGATCAGCTATTCCACGAACGTATGCAAGCACCCCGTTCGACACCTTTTCATTCTGATGACCCACCTCTAAGAACTTCTGCAGCCGCCTCTGCTAATAGACAGTCCCAACCAGCTGTAGCTCCAAGCGGAAAAGTTTTCCGTACAATAAATGATTGGGGGCTTCGTTTTAATGGAGAAGGCGTTGATGAGTTCATCCGCCAAATAGAACTTTATACGGAGCGAACATTAGGAGGTGATTTCGATCAGTTTTGTTTGGGAGCACATCTTGTTTTTGACAAAGATACAGCTGTCTGGTTCCGCCGATTTACTGGCGATTGCAATAACCGATATACGTGGGAATCTCTGAAAAGAGCTCTTACAAATGAGTTTAGTCATCAATACGATGACGATGATCTTATTGATGAGATGAGAGGTCGTCGTCAGAAGAAAGGTGAAACCTTCAAGGCTTTTGTGGAAAACATCCGGCGGATTAATGACCGTATGACTGACAAACTCTCCGATAGAGAGTTGACGCGCATTGTACGGAAAAATTTACGCCCTTACTTGACTGAACATTTGGCTCTTAAAACCATTAGTTCACTGAGTGACCTTCGTAGAAATGTTGATAAATTAGAACGCGCTGAGAAACGGTCAGAGCAATGGCATTCCGTACAGGGACAACATTCTCGTCGAAAAATTGACGAATTAGAACCCGCTGAGTCTTCTTCTTCGGAGGAAGAGCCAAGTTTAGATGTAGAAGAGTTGAAACATCCTTCCACTTGTTGGAATTGCCACAAATCTGGCCATATGTATGCTAATTGTGAGGCAGAACAGACACTGTTTTGTTTCGGATGTGGAGCTCCTGGGGTCTATAAACCGCGGTGCACTCGTTGTGCAAAAAACGCGGATCTTCGGAGATCTCACCAGCACCAGAGTTCTCCCAAAGGAGTGCAGAGTGTTCTGCCTCCGAAGAAACCCAACGAATAAGTCGCAAGTTTGTTGATGCCGGAAGTTCTGAATCAGAACAGAATAGATTACCTTCTTTTGATCAACCTGAAATTCCATCATCGTCCCAACTACCTGATATGTCTCCCCCTGTCTTGCCTATTCAAAAAAAATTGACTAATACCCCGAACTTGACTGTCCTACCTCGGGAGCCACCCCTATTCGATGGGAATGGCCCATTGTCCACTCAGTCGAGTACCGTCACTGTTGTGAATTCTTCTCCTTTTACATGTACCACACCACTGGCCCCTGAATCGAAATCAGTTCCCCTTCACTACAGTCTTAAACCTTTACATGAGCGTGTTAAAGAATATAAATCCGCTCGTCGTCGAATTTTTGCTTCTGAGGAGCTAAGGACGGGTCGTCCAAAAAGATCAACACTACGGCTCCGTCAATTTTGGCGCAATGTCATGGCCAATCGGAGACGTTGTTCCGGAATTCTTTCACATCGCTCATATAAAGATATCAGGCCATATGCGGAAGTTTTTATGCTAAATACTTCCTTAAATGGTCTAGTTGACACGGGAGCATCGTGTAGTATAATTGCATCGGATTTTGCGAAGAAATTCCTGGCAGCTTCCAGCCACCCCTGGCAGAGATTCCGGATGGGGATTTCCACTGCGGATGGCACGCGCCACTTTGCCATTGGCAAATTCTTCACCAGTGTCACCTTTCGAGGTCGCACAGAAACGATCGAATTCTTAATAATGCCCACCCTCAGCCAGAATCTCTACCTGGGTGTGGATTTCGTGCGCCGTTTTGAACTTGCTCCTGCTCTTTTCGCCGAATCCTTATATTCTTCAGCCTTATCCTTAGAAACCCTTGAATATGAACATAACCAGCATGCTTTGACTGATTCCGAACATGCTCTCCTCAAGGCAGCCATTGCGAGATTCCCATCATTTAGTAGTGAAGGCTTAGGACGAACGCATTTAATATCTCACGTCATCGACGTCGGTAATAGTAAACCGATAAAGCAGAGGTACTATTCGATCTCTCCAGCTGTCGAGAAAATGCTTCACGCCGAAATAGATCGGATGCTCGCAATGGGTGTCATTGAGGAGTCCCAAAGCGCGTGGTCATCACCGGTCACCCTAGTTGTCAAACCTTCTAAGGTTCGCTTGTGCCTGGATGCTCGCAAGGTCAACGCGGTAACTTTGAAGGACGCTTATCCTTTGCCGCTTATTGAGGGGATTCTGAGCCGCCTCCCAAAGGCGAAATATATCTCGAGCTTAGATTTGAAGGACGCATTTTGGCAGATTCCCCTCGATGAAGCGTCAAAGGATAAGACAGCCTTCACGGTACCCGGCAGGCCGTTGTACCAATTTGTTACAATGCCTTTTGGGCTTTGTAACGCCCCGCAGACAATGCAACGGCTTATGGACCGCGTCATCCCAGCGCACTTGCGTCACCAAGTGTTTGTCTACTTGGATGATCTGTTGGTGATTACAGCGTCGTTCGAAGAACATCTTAAACTTTTGCAAGAGGTAGCCCTCTGCATGCGGAAGGCGGGGCTGACACTCAATGTCGGCAAGAGCAAGTTCGTCATGAAAGAAGTTTCATACCTCGGTCACGTTATCGGTCATGGAACTATCAGGACCGACTCCGACAAAATCCGAGCAATTAATGACTTTCCCAAACCCAAGACTGCTAAACAATTACGTCGATTCTTGGGTATGTGTGGGTGGTACCACCGTTTCGTTCCTAACTACGCCGGAATTTCAACCCCGTTAACTGATATGCTCAAAAAGAGCCGTGGCTTCGTTTGGACAGAAGAAGGTTCTTCGGCATTTAGTGCTCTTAAAAATAGCCTTACGAAGGCTCCAGTGTTGCACAGTCCGGATTTTTCGCGTCCGTTCGCGATACATTGTGACGCAAGCCAAGACGGTATTGGGGCTGTGCTCACGCAAACTACTACCGACGGCGCTGAAGTGCCAATTGCCTTTATGTCGAAGAAACTTAATTCTGCCCAACGAAATTATACAGTCACAGAGCAAGAATGTTTAGCGGCGGTTCACGCCATTAAGAAATTCCGTGCGTATGTAGAAGGGCAGGAGTTCACAATTGTGACGGATCATGCCTCGTTAAAATGGCTAATGGGTCAGGCCGATCTAAGTGGTCGATTGGCTCGATGGGCCTTGAAATTACAGGGGTTCAAGTTTGCAATTGTCCACCGGAAGGGAACTATGAACGTGGTGCCTGATGCATTATCCCGTGTTTACTGTGCGGAATCCCTGGATTTGAATAATAAATTTGATGACTCTATCGAGATTAACTTAGACTCGCCACACTTTAAATCCCCGAAATATCTGGATCTTATTGACCATATTACAGCCAACCAGCATCGACTTCCAGACTTGAAAGTATCCGACAGATTCGTATACAAACGAACAGAATATGCGACCGGAGATGAACTGCAAGAGCGACACTCCTGGAAGTTATGGGTTCCGGAGGAGCTGAAATTAGACTTGCTTAAAAGAGCGCATGATCACCCCCTCAGTGCTCATGGTGGCATCAACAAAACACTCAAACGCCTTCGAGCCTTGTTCTTTTGGCCTAAAATGGCGCAAGAAGTCAAGGATTATGTTTTATCTTGTGATATATGCAAGTCTACTAAAGCTCCTAATTACTGCCTACGTCCACCCATGGAGGGTCAGTTCATCTCCGAACGCGTCTTTCAACGGTTGTATATGGATCTGTTGGGTCCTTTTCCTAGGTCTAGGTCCGGAAATATTGGTACCATAGTTCTGGTGGACCACCTGTCCAAGTTTTCATTTGTGGAACCCATCAAGAATTTTAAAGCTGCAACTCTGACCAGTTGGCTAGAGAAGCACATTTTCCACATTTTTGGCGTCCCTGAGACAATGGTGACGGATAATGGTGTGCAATTTAAGTCTCTCGTCTTCAATTCCTTGCTGGATCGATATGGTGTTAACCATCTTTATACCGCATTATATTCGCCGCAGGCGAATGCATCGGAGCGTGTTAACAGATCAATTGTAGCGGCAATACGCGCTTATATCGATCCAGACCAGAAGAATTGGGACGAGAAACTATCCGCTATAAACTGTGCTTTGCGATCCGCACATCATGCAGCCATTAATTCGTCACCATATCTCGTTGCCTTTGGACAATCAATGGTCACGAATGGCAAAACGTATGGGTTATTGAGAAGGTTAAGTCTTCTAGGGGATGAAACAGACACTACCGACCGTGGCGATAAGTTTGCGATTCTCCGACACCAGGTCCAAGAGAACCTGCGAGTTGCTCATACTAGGAATGCAGCTCATTACAATACGCGCTCTCGTATAGTTGAATTCAAGCCTGGAGATGAAGTGTTCCGCCGAAGCTTTACCCAGAGTGATGCGGCGGCCCACTACAACTCCAAGCTTGACTTCAAATTTATTAAGAGTCGCGTTGTCAAAAAAGTTGGCAACAATCGATACCTTCTGTCTGATCTGCAGGGCAGGTCCGTAGGTGTTTATCATCCCAAGGATATCCGGCGTTAGTCCTCAGCTCCTTTTCCTTTGAAGCCGCTGAAAATAAGCTGCCCTGTAATGATTGCTATGCAATTGCGAGTCGCCGGGCTATATTTTTTGAAAAAACTTGATTTGATGACGACGTGAAGATGACTTATCGCGGCAAAGATAAGCCAACTCAAGATCCCAGCAACAATGTCTCGGGAGAAAGAAAACAGGTTGCCGTCGTCTCACCTGAGATTTTTGGATAAGCGATGTCGTGGGAGAAATTCGGGGAGTCGGAATCAAGTAGTCTTCGAGGCAACACCTGCCCACCGCGGCAATTTAAAACGAAACCAAAAAGTAACGGTTCCCGGGCCACATGTGGCAAAAGTGAAGATTCGCGCGCGCGGAATTTAGAAGTAAAAGGGATATGTGTAAAGTGTTTCAGCCCAAGGAAGAAAAATCGCGTTACCGATGTTGAAGCCTCAAATAAGGATAAGTACCGCCTGTGTGAAAGTGTCCATTATGCATTTTGAAGTGTGAGGTGTGAATGTGTCCCCCTAATCCCCGTTCCGTCTATCTTTCCGGGATAATGTGACGTGGGTCTCATCCCGAGGCGCGCAAAAGGGCGGTTCCGCAAAATCTTGAATTCCATCTAGTTATAGGCCTTGGAAACCGCATGGTCGGGTTTGAGGTTATAAAGGGTGAAGATGGCCTGGGTCCACCACCATCAGGACCCGAAGCATAATAAAAGATGTTGTTTGAGTTGACCGACGCCAGCCTACTTATTAACATTTTTTTTCCTTTTTTTATTACTCGCGTTTTTGTGATGTGAGCTCCCGAAGGCACGTGGTTTTTGTGAGTGTAGTGGAATAAGGGGGCTACGAGCGGCGACCACCCCGCCCGCATCTCTACTAGGCTGAGCATACAAGCACGTGCCGCTGCCTGCTCGTAGTGGAGCATTTTCGATCCTTGGGATCAGTTCCGTCCCCCGGTCGCCTGGTGCGACCACCATATTACAGTTTGTATTAAACAAACCTAAAAAATTACTATACCTACTACAATTTCAAGCCATTAAAAATAATTTCATTAAAATATAAATCACTTCAATTTATTACAACCAATTTGGCGATTATCCGCTGCGTTTACGCCCAACTTCAATTTTCATTTAATAAAATTGATTCACCCGATTAAGATAAACCGCACTGCTTCACGATGAAGGGCAATGTAATCATCTTATTATGCAAATCCTGCGGATAGTTTAACCGTAACCGTTTGGTCGATAAATCTTTTCTCATGTGCTTTTCCTTTAATCGAAATTTCGCACTTACGTTCGTGAATCGACGTCGAAAAACCAGTCGGTGTGTGGTGTGACAACATCATACTCCTCCAGTGTTGAGTGCCGAATGTTTATATGCCTTTCTTTAATGAAATTCACAGATTGACTTTTTGTCTTCTTCTATAGCACCGAACCGACGACGAGAACTTATCCAAACGATGCGTGCATTGTATGTTTTATCATTTTTATCGTCACCGATAAACATCACCTGGCGCGCCATAAAAGCTAATCGAATAAGTGAAAAAGAAATTGAAGGTACATACTAGTGTGCTACTATTATATGCTACTCCAAAGACCGTCAAAAGTTTCGGGTTCATGTCGGAGTCGTCGTCGTTGAAGTCTGGACCCCTGCCGCGACGAAAGGGTGTGCCCAGGAACGACTTTACTTGTAATCATTTACCTAACAATCTATTGTGTGTGCCTAGGACGCATAATGATTTCGGGCACGCTATAAACTATCGCAGGAAATTGTAGTTATTGTAGAACTCAAGTAGGTACACAATGGTTACAACACACACACATAGGGAGTGGATGAGAATTCTTATGTACAGTGGGTAATGTCGATTGTGTGTCAAGGAAATTGCTCCATTGATGACTGTGAGGCATTGTCAACTGCCAGAAATTTGACAAACCAATAAAAAGGAAAGTGTATTGTCAGAGTTTATATGCAGGTTGTTACGAAAGTTTGTTGGTGCTGGAATAAACACATGCTTTAAACAATATAAACTGTCTACGCCTATAAACGAATACAACTGAACTCTCATAATCGCCTCATCCTTTATTTTAGTTAAACCAACTATATCTGCTCAGCATGACATGAGTTTCCGGTCCAATGCCACTGGTCCTTATTTCGACTGGGTCTGCTTAAGTTTTGTTAATACGAAATTATAAAACGACAGCCCTTAACTTAACTGAGCCTTTTTCAATAATCGAACGACTATAATAACATTGCTAAGTCGAACCGGACCTGTCAACACGTTTCTCGTATCAAAATTTCGTCAACTTTATACTTGCATATCCAGGATCGTCTGTTTTTCGCTAAATCCAAACCCGGCCAACGAACACACATAAAATTGTACTCATTGGGCTCTGTCTTCGGTGTCCATGTCCAGACATCTTGTCTGCATGACTGGTGAGCTGCAATGAGCATTTGTACGATGTTTGGAAACAACCCATGTATGAATGAAATCTTTATTGGAAGCGCTCTAATCCTATTATGCGAATAATGCAATAATAACAACACATGTCAACCCAGAGACGTACCAGCAAAAATCCTGTCTTCGCATATACTCCACTGAGCGATATTTAAACATTTGAAATGTGTTTTGTGTGTTGTCCGCTTTTCTGTTCGTTTTTTTTGTGTGTGATGGCCGCCAGAGTTTTGTTATTACTGCCCTTGGACGACTTTTAAATGCATCGGGGTCTTTTCGGCACGATTGAGGGATTTGGCTACAATTGTCATCATGTGTCCAAGTGAAATGTCAACGGACCATTGCGCTTGAATATTTCCTACATTAGCCTTTTTTGGTAGATTTGCACCTTTTTCGAGTTTAGAGAGTTGTATGTGGATTGAGTGTGTTTTAAACAGGGTGTCCCGCATATTCATCATTATCATAGTGGCGCACGATTGCCCGTCGTCGGGGTTTGGCCGCCTGAATCGTTGACCTCCAATTGTTGAGTTACGTTACCTAGTTCTCCAGTTTTGGCAGCCCAGCAGTTGGTGAACGTCTTCACCTACAGCAACGGTTCTTAACCGGTGGTCCGCGGACCACGGGTGGTCCCTGAGGCAACCCTAGGTGGTCCACGAAGCCTTTGATGCGGTTCCCTCATAATCCGATATTCTCGAATTTCACGCAGCTCAATCTTAACTTTCTAATAGAAACTTGAAGGTTGAAAGTGGATGGGAGTCCGTTTTGATTGAGCAGGATAGACTGTTTTCATTGAGATTTTGACCGTTACGATGAAATATCGTCAACATTTGTTTTAAATGCTTCATTTTTAGGTGACGAACGCAAAATGATTGCGATGTGCAAACATCGAGGACGGCCGAGAGCTTGATAGGTATGAATGTTCACTTTATGTGGAGTAGCTACGTGACTTGAGGGTTGTCATAATTGTAGGTAATCAGTTCAGGTATTTAAAGTCATGAATATTCTTTTCCGGCCAGACCATAATGGTAATTTACATTGCTGAATAAAGATAATTAAGCTATTATTGATCTTCTGTGGTACTTCTAAATAGGGTTCCGACAGGTTTCTTATGTAAAAATTGTTGTTCTTCCAGTAAGAACTGTAAGGAAGGGCTTTATAATCTGATAAACAAAACTGGATTTCAATATTATATGCGCCATCTCTGGATGAAACAAACCGAAATATTGGGCAACACCCCTTACGCAAATTAATGAGGGTTTTGAAACTCGTTCAGACTTAGCAAAATCACACCCAGAGTCCTTTGCAAGACGATCTCTGTCAGTCAACTTTTTCTAGATGATGGTCTTAAAAGCAGCAATATCCGTTTGGCGTTATTTCCACATTTTTCTAATCGAAAACCTCTACTGACAAGACAGCAATAAGTTGTGTTCCAAAGGTAGATCGGTACAAGATTTCTTGATTTGAATCGTTCTTATCACAATTGCAATTTGGTGGTCCGAAACAACTAACGAGTTTGATCAAGTGGTCCCTCATGTGCAAAAGGTTAAGAACCACTGACCCAGGCACGTAGCCAGGGGAGGTTTAAGGGAGGTTTTCTTTTCAAAACTAGATAAATCCGAATATCAATGCACACTTCTCTGAACACAACCCTTCAAAATAAATTGCGCGGAATCTATGCAAAAAATGTCTGTTGTCGAAAATTATTATTCACTCTGATTTTATTTATTGGACGTATGGACGTGTTTTCATGCGAGCTTGGAACTTTAAACTTTCCGCTGCGCAGGTTCTGAGCATTGCTACAAAAATAGAGAATGCGATAAAATAGTCTTTAAACAGAGCTTTTTTTTTCAAGGAAACAATTTCTTTGAAAATGTTGACTAATATCAATGGTGAAGGTACGTGATGACTTTTGTTTTTTTTTTAAACAAAAATAATTACGTGCGATTATCGGCCCTTTGGGTCGAGTGAAAGATAAGCTCCCAAATATTTTGCACATGGCGATTGTTGGACTAAACGGAAACTTAGCTCTGGCTCGCCTAAGCTAATCGCGGAGATATAAAGGTACATGAAGCCCGTAGACAAAGAATGAAGTGAGAGTTTGCATCTGTTACTTTTATTGAAAAACGGAATATATACGCCTGCTTTAATAGTCTGTGCAAGTAATAGTTATGTAGTTAAGCCTTTTTTATGACCAAACGCTCAAGTTTTAGCGAAGCAAAACAATTTTAAAGATACAAATGGTAAAAATTAGTTTTTCTAATTAGTCTCCCCTACACCATGTATGCATTTTCGCCACCTCCCGGCAAGGTTTTGGATATATTTTTCGTAAAAATCTCGCGGATTTTCACGGACCCATTCTCGTACAAACAATTTTACTTCTTCATAGCTTTTGAAACTTTTAATGGAACTTTCTCAATTCGTTCAATGCTGTAGAAGATGTGTACAAACTTCCGAGCGCCAGAATTTATACTTAATATTCAGAGGTTTTAGCACTCATCTGCCTGAGATTTTCGGTAGACTAGCCGCTCACGAATATTTTCCCAATATGTACTACTTACGTTTATGCCCAACGCTACATGACTGGGGAGTCATGTAGCGTATGTACACTACTTCGTCGGTTTTCCACAATGAGTTTTTCAACGGTAGCGGCGCTTACGTTTTCATCGGTGACACTAGGTGGCGTGCATGTGGCAGCTTTCCCTCAACTTTTCGGCCTTTTCAAAACATTCATACACATGTGTTTTAGAGAGGCACTCATTCTGGAACTTCGCGGAAACTGCAAGAGGCACTGGACACTGGTACATCCTTTTCACTCATGATGGTTATAATTACACTAAAAAGTCATTTTACGCGGTTCCAGCTATTCTCAACGTTTCATAACATACCAGTCTAATATTTAGTGTATCCACTTTTTCAACAATAAATTTGTCGAGCGTCTGAAAATTCCGTTCCCCCCCGAAACAAAATCCTGGCTACGTCCCTGCACTGACCTACAGGGTTCCACACAACCTCGCCTATTGGTTGGCCAATTCAGTATGAGTAACAATGCCATCTATAGAATTAGTGAAAATTTTACCGTTATCGTGTTTTTTTTTTTTTTGTGGAAGTCAACGAAAATTAAGGCTTGTCCCGTTGTATTAAGATTTACATCAATTTGAAAAATTTTACTTCTGTTTCTGAAACAACGTAACATTTCACATTAAACGGACAATTTAGCGTTCCTGCCAAAATACAAACGGTACGCTAAATCCCCTAGTTTCAAATAGCCAAATATTATTTTCCACGAGCGGTAATTTCCTAGGCGATAAAACGTAATTAAGTTTGGGGATGTCATGTCATGGCATCATTGGTGGCAAGACATTAATAAAAAATTTTTTTAGACAAACGGAATAAAATTTGAAATTTTATGAAAAAAATTCGTTTTATTCTCGCCTTAATTAATCTGCGCTTGTGCAAAATGATTGATTTCATGTTAATGGAAGGGTCCTAATTCTAAAATTGTGTACCATTTTTCCTCAGCTCAGCCTCATTTGCCCGTGGGGACGGGCAACCCGTGCCTAACTAGTGAAAATGCTATCATATTCGGACTCAGAGACGTTCCCTTAACAATAAAACGTAAAATAAAAATTCACACAAAAGCAGATTACTAAAAAAAAATGTAAATCTTTTAAAATAAATAAAAATTCACACAAAAGCAGATTATTAAAAAAATATAAATGTGAAAGTTTTTTTCACTCATCTAAGAAATATTTTGTGAATAAGTTCCGCAATCAAATACGACATTTGATCGGCTCGTAATGGGCAAAGGGCACCTCGTAGAAAAAATGGACGATTTTGGATTCAGGGCCTCCTTATTTTATTTATCAATTTCCATGCTGAAATTCAAAAAAAAATGTCTTGGCGGGGAATGGGTTAATTTATGCCAGAGATGAAATTTGAATACTCAAGGAGCGAGAGATAATTAGAATAGATCCATAGAGATCCATATGGTCGCACCATACGTTTTTTCAATATTTGAAAAACAAAAAGAACTACGATATTTCCTTCAATGTATAGTTTTATTGTACTACAAAATATTTATTACTATAGTAAAAAAAATAATAAATTTAAATCTTTTTAATGTTTTTTTTCATTTTTGTTTAAATAGGGTAAATATAGGGCGCACTGAACATAAAAACGACTTTTCATTAACAATTATCAAGAAAGTAGTTCAGAAAAATATACATTAGTATTTTGTAGCACACTGAAAAAATTCAGCGATCTAAAATTAAGAAACTCTTTTCTCATTTGCAAAATTCCCGAATTTCGACAAAATTTCTCAAAATGTGAAAATTTCTTCTTGAATCGATCCTATTTTCAAGACCTTTTGAGAAATAGGAAGTAGATTCAAGCATAAACCATTATTCTCAATTCAAGCAAACAAATGCTTGGTAATAGATTTTTTTTTACATTTTCCATGTAAAGCTCGTGGAAAAGCTTTATTTTAGCTTTAGCTTTATATTGGAGCGTTGTAGTAGATTAGTCAGAAGTGTCTCCGGTTCAGTGGGTAGCGCAATTGACTGGGATGAATGGGGTGATGGGTTCAATGTTGGTTGGATGCAAGTTTTTTTTTAATTTTGTTCAGATTCTCTTGTCTTTTTCATAAGAAAAGTTTGCTTGATTTAAGGTTACTTTTCCTTAAAGCGCTGCTATTGGCATTTCACTTGGATCAGTGTGACTAATTCTCAAATGAAGACAAATATTTCTTGGCTGTTTTTTGTTGTCTTTTTTTTCTTAATTTGAGCCACATTTTCTAAACTTTAGCAGGCAATTTGGTTCAGTGCACCTTCGCTCTTCAGTGTTACTTGAAACAACTTTCTGCGCATTGATCTGACCAGTGGCGTAACTAGGTGGGGGGGGGGGGGGGTTTGGGTGTTCAGAAGGTTAAAATTAGTGAGTGTTTCTCTATAATGCTAAAATAGTTGATAAGGTTAACAAGGCAGGAGCCTTTACAGACCTTGCTGGTGAGACAACCGACAGAAGTGGTGTTGAGCAGCGCTTTAAGGAAAAGTAACCTTGAAGCAAGCAAACTTTTCTTATGAAAAAGACAAGAGATTCTGAACAAAAATAAAAAAAGAAACTTGCGTCCAACCAACATCGAACTCATAACCCCATTCTTCCCAGTCAAACGCGCTACGCACTGAACCAGACAAACTTCTGACTAATGTACTACAACGCTCCAATATAAGGTAAAGCTAACATAAAGTTTTTCCAGGAGCTTCACATGGGAAATGTCAAAAAAATCTATTATCAAGCATTTGTTTGCTTGAATTGAGAATAATGGTTTAGGCTTGATTCTACTTCCTATTTCTCAGAAGAAGGCCTTGAAAATAGGATCGATTCAAGAAGAAATTTTCACATTTTGAGAAATTTTGTCTAAATTCGGGAATTTTGCAAATGAGAAAAGAGTTTCTTAATTTTAGATAGCCCAATTTTTTCCAGTGTACATATTATGTTTTTGAAAATACTTTGCATGAAGAATTTTTAGCGTTTATTAATGTTAAGGAATGCCTTGGTGCTGCAATTGTTAAGGGTCTCAGGGATTAAGGTATAGAAACTCGAAATATGTGCGGGCAAGGTTATGATGGTGAGAGTAATATGAAAGGAAAATTCAGGGGCGCACAGTCATTCTTCAAGCAACTTGCAGAAGCCCCTGTAGCTCTATACTTACTTACATTGTGAGTCTCATAGTGTTAATTTAGCAGAATCCAGTGCATGTGACATCAGGGAAATCAGCCATTGCTTTGCAATTGTTAATTCTATTCAAAACTTCTTGAAGACCCCGAAACGAAAAAAACCCCTCGAAAAACTAATGACGAAGCTACTGCTGGCGAATATGGGATAAGTCGTCGAATTCGAATCCCATAAAATTTATTGAAAGGCACACGTCAATTACGCGTTTCCGGGACCAGTTCGGCCTCCACCTTGACCTCTCTGTCGGTGATAAGGGAATGGGATAATTCGGAAACTGCTGCCGATGCCAACTTCAAATATATTTTTTCTCCCCTTTTCTCGTTGCGTTCCGGTGTACCGTTTCCATTTTCGCTGTATCTTAGGGGATCTGTTTGTACACTGAAAAAAAATCCCATTAAACCAATAGGAATTGGCCATTTTATCCCATTAGATTTAGTCAATGGGAAAATCCCATTATTGGGTTAATAGGATACCATTAATTCAATGGGATGGAACATCATTAAAATAATTAGATGGAACTATTAAATCAATGTGATATTATACTATTAATGTTATACGATATCCTATTAATGCAATCATGTTATCCTATTGCCTCAATAAAAGGACATCCCATTAAATTATTATTTTCCCATTGAAATTATAGTTTATCCTATATTAATAATAGGGCATCCTATTAAAACAATAATTTTTTCTTATTGGGACAATAGTTATTTCCTATAAATTTTATAGGATGTCCCTTTGAAAATACCGTTACCTCAATAACAGGACATATTTTTTTCCATCACTGTACATATAAAATTGTATATAAATACACGGGAGTATGAATATGAAAATCATAATTAAGTCCCGAATTCGTACCTATTTCAAATTTACGAAATAGTTGCGAATTTCAGCGAAAATTGCTGTTTTAAAAAATAAATGCGAAATCCAACCATTTGTACTTTTTCCACGAAAAACTTAATTTTCTTTCAAAAAATCAGTTAAGACTGATAAGAGAAAATAAATTCCATCTCAGATTGATTTTTGCATTTGAATTGAATTTTTGCAAAATTTCCAATATTCAGAATTTTTTTATGAGAAATTTCATTTTTTTGCGAATTATCCGTACCTCTAATCATAATGCATAAGCATACGTTTTAAAATATTGGCAACTAACAATGTAAATCTGAATCAATCTTATTAGATAATTCCATTAGTCTAAAATGTACGTCCTATAGAAATTCAATGGGTTATAATCTCATTAAACTAATAGGATAAAACTATTAACTTGTTTAAAATAGCCGAGGCGAAAAGTTAATAGGAGTCCCATTAACAGGTTATGGGATGTTTTTCTCTGGGTGTAGGGAGAAGTTTCTGATCCGTAACGGCCGGTTGATTTGAAATTAAAGGTAACGTTGCGCGAACGTTGTGTTTTATATGTCAACCTATAACTCGGAGCTGCAATCGAAAACTTTTGATCTCAGCAAGTTCCTGCTGATTGTAGAAGGTGCCGTAAAACCCTTACAGAGAATGCGAGCCAATGCGATCACAAGCTTCAGCCAAATTTTCAATGAAGCTCAATCTCTCTGCGCCACATATGGCTTAGAAATTACATGCCACGAATGACCGGTCGTTAGAAGCACAGAAACAAAGTCCCAGCTGATAACGCTGAAGATTTTTACAGACGATCAGTGTATTTGCCATTTCTGTCTTTAGTAATAGTTGAAATTCAAGAACGGCTCATTCCCCATCGCACTGTATTGTCATGCTTTTCTTCAATTCTCCAGGGAGAAGGGCTTGTTACAGATGACAAACAATTATCGGAGCAGTGCCTAAAAGAGGGTAAAGTTTTGTTTGAAACCTACCAATCTGCAGGTTTCTTGAAACTTAACTCTACTCATCTAGGAAAATAACGACAAATTTCGCAGGAATTAGATAGTTTAACATAAAAACAATTAAGCCTTATCATACCACTGCCCTCTTAGGCATTCCTTCCAACATGTATACCCAGGCGCGCACAGAGGGTGGGGCAAAAGGGGCAATTTGCCCCGGGCCCCGCGTTGGAGAGGGCCCCGCAGGGACAGTGGTCTCGTAGTGCGCATACGTCTGCAAAATTATTACACGAATTGATGTCAGATAAATTTTCTTTAATTCTCTATTTATCTTGTTTTGCGTTATTCAAAGCATTTCTAGGACCTTATAGGATTTCCCTTCACCTACTTTTTTCAATTAAAATTGCTAAATCTAAAATTGGCACTGATCTTGATATATTTTAGGTGTTGAAATCAACAGCACACTCTGCCGCAATTTATCTAATTAATCTGTATGCTCTTAAAATCCGAGTGTCCTCGAATTATGTGTGTTTTATAGAGAAAGTGCTAACCAAGAAACTGAAAACGAAAATTGCTACAAAGGCGTTTTACGTCCTAAATCATCTTAAAATAACTAAAAAAAATAATTTCCCCCTTGTCCGTATGCATTTTCAACGTGAAAATGAGTCGACTCTGTAGCATATTCTCCGTCGGGCGTGGTGAGTTTTGCAAACGTCAAACCGATTCACTGTCCACGACGAGTTCATCGTGGAAATTATCTAATGACCGGGAAATCGAAAAATAACACATAAAATGGCAGAGACAAATTGTGAAACCATTCTCGGATTTTAGTTTATGGAATTCCCCAGCATTTACCACATACATACCACGACAGTATGTATGCATTTTCATTGAGAAAATCGCAGCGGACTAAAATTTCATTCTCATTCCGCCCGAGGTCTATCCAGGCCTTTAGTAACGTTTCTGAAGAGACAAGAATTTCGATTTTTGCAATGCCATCAGCGGTGACGGAACAACTTCACTCTGGGCCCTGCCGCCAACTTCTTGAGTGGGCGCCCTACACTGAGAAAAAAAGTAGAGTGAATAAATCGAAAACACTCTTGAAGGTCGATCCACACTTTTCAGTCATCAGTCACAGTCACTTCAAGTTAATTGATTGACTGACAATCTGTCAATTTGAATGAGAAATTACTGTGACTGCGACTGATGACTAAAAAGTGTGGATCGATCTTAAACCAAGTATTTTGAAACATGATTTTGACGTTACAGTTTTTCTACTAAAATTAAGAACATCGTTCTTAAAATAACTTTGCTAAGAGCTACTTTGACTCTTTGCATTCTTACATTGAGAATAGCGTTCTTGTGTAACGTTTATTAAATTAATGATTTCATCAATTGTTTTTTTTTTTTATAAAAATGCTCACGCAGCGCAGCATAGGTGTTAGTGATGTTAAAGCATAGAAAATTACCTGCGCCTACAATGAGATTCGATCCCGCGAACATATGATTCGAAGACGAGCGCCCTATCTATCTACCCTAATGCCGCATTCTCAGGTACCAGCAACCTGGCATCCTGTAGTAGGAACAACATTTATAGAGTTTCCAAGGACAAATGTTCTTTTTCACAAAGGGGCCACTTTTATTTATATGCCCCGGGCCCCGTAAATCCTCTGTGCGCGCCTGTGTATACCAATTGACCAAAAAACCTCCCCTTCCCCTTCCCCACAAATTTTCCATTGGGATTACTCGGGGCTAAAGCTACCCAGTCCAATAGAGGTTCGCCTTTTTCGATAAACCAGGCTCTACTTTCCCTAGAAACAAGGATATGAGAAGGGTTTTCCTGTTGAAAAGTCCAATTCTGCTCATCATTTTCTTCCAGGAATGGGATCCAAACCACTTCCAACAGCTCAGTATAATTACTAGATCTCATTGGCGTTGTGACCGTTCATGACGGTAGCTTATCACGGCAAGTACAAGCCCTTCAAACCATACTACACTGGCACCACTAAAATTTCTTTTAGAGTGTGTGACTTCTTGTTAATTTAAATTAAAACAACTGTAACAGTCAGGCCTGTCTAAGTTGAATTATTTTCCATCCGAAAAAACTATTTGCTTCCATTCTTGCGCCCATGAAAAATATTTTTCGGCAATTTGTAAACTGTCTTGTTTGTATACTTTCGGTTAGTTTGGGTTTCGACTTAATTTTCCAGTAACGGATGTTCGGGTTGTGCATTGAACGCGGGCAATATGCTGGTGCGTCACGGAGCGGCCAAATTTTTAATTTATTTCTCTAGTATTAAGTCGATTTTCCGTGGCTTCACGAAGAATTTTGTTTTTGTCCCTTCTTGATTGCTGAATTCTTCCTTTAATAGTGTTTTGATGGCAAACTGCTCTCCTTCAGATAGTCGCGTTTCACTCGGCATAATCTAATTTTAATCGAAATTGTACGTTCAATGTTTAGCGATTTACGTTTGAAAATATTATTTTAACGTACCTACTAAACCCCCAAAAAGTTTTTAAATCTTTCTTAAACGTTGATTCCACACCACACGCATTCCAACGTTGCGCCAATACGTATATTTATAGGAAAATAACCAAAATGCAATTAAAATGTCAAAAGTCCCGTCAGAAATTATGAAACTTAAAACTAATTGTAAATGAAGCTTTTCCCCATGTATTAACTTTGCTGCACGGAACAGGAAAGTAAAGCAAATACATTTTGAAGTGTAATTTAGTGAAAAGTGCATAAATGTACCACTGTATGCCTCTACCTAAATTAAATGTAAGATATGTTTTGAACACAGAAGTACTTGGCCTTAACCTCCTGATCTCCAGACTACAAACCTCAAAAAATTCGACATATTAGAAAAAAAAAATGTTTTTGGTCATAACGATTCTCCGGAGAGTGTAAATTCCTCCTCTGCTCTGATATTCCTATTGATTCCCTGAAAGAACTGAAAATCATTTCGACTCAAATTTTTGATAGGATCCAAATTATTATTATTACCGAAACGTCGTACCCAATCATACCTACCCAATCAACCATTGCCAAGGTATGCTATACAAATTTTATTTTTTGGAAGATTTCACTATCATTTCACTAAACTTGCTTTCGTACACTAAACGCGTCTCTGGGTTTAGATTGATCGACGAATTGGCATTGCTGGCAAAAGCAAGGACACATTTCCCCGTGCTCTATTATTTGTTTAATTTTTCCCTTTACTGGGAATACAGCAGCCAAGATTCGGTTTAGGGATGGGTTAAACTCTTAACATATTAGAAATGCTGCATTGGCTACCAATTCTTTTAGTAACATGTTTCCATCGTGAGAATAGGTGTAAATGCATTTTTGAACATTTTTACTTTTGAATTGTCGAAATAATTTTTTTTGTTTAGAAAAAAAAAACAGTTTTTAGCTGCCTAATGAATTCTGCTGAATAACATCAACAGCGCTATTTTCTAGTTTTATTTTTACCGAAAACAAAAAAAAATATCGAAATCGGACCGCTGGTTAATTACACTGGACTACTCGAGGGCCCCAGAATTAGGTCAAAATGTTTTTTTTTTCAAAATCCACCTTCAGCTTTCGTAATACATATTAGTATTGGAGGACAGGATTTTTGTTATCGGTATGACGCGACGGTTCAAATGATACCAATAGCAAATTTTCTATACTTACAACCTTAATTAGTGGCGAAGAGCGGCAATTTGGCTATTGTCCAGGGGTTCATAGAGCCTAATCCGGCCCTGAAGACAGAATTTAGAATCAGTACAAATATAATATTTTGTTAAAGAAATTTGGAAATTACGATGATGCAACGTTGAAAACCCAAAAAATAGTTTTAATTCAGTTAAAAAGCATTTCTTGTTTTTTTTTTTTCAAATCTATTCTCCAGAACTTTTAGATCTAAAGGTCAAAAGTAAAATAGCGTAAGAAAGCCAACAACCAACCAATTCTATATATTTATGGCGTTGTTACTCAAAACAGAATTTCCATTTCTAACCTTACAGCAATGACCACCCAATGCGGGACACTCTGTAAAATTGTAAAAACGTTAAAGGAATTATCATCAACTAATTCATATGATTTTTTTTCTTATTCGCGTTTGTATTTGTAAGTATTTTCTTATTTTGACTTCTTTCTTCTTCCTTGCCTCGTTCTTTATACCGCTCCATGGTTTCGCGTTGCTCGACCTAGCGGTGTAGGCATAGGTATAGGTATTTTGAATTGCGTAGTTTTTATAAGATCTACAAAGGATCAAATAATGAGCAAATGAAGGTTGATGAAGAACATATGAACAAAAGCTCGTTTACACAAAATCTGACCAGGAGGCTGATATTTTGTTTCCTGGTTTTACTAAGCCAGTGGCGTGATAGATTCTTTCTGATTGAGAGGCGGTGAAATTTCGAAATGCATTAATTCGCAGTTTATCATATTTTGAACATAATCAGTGTTTCCTATGTTGGTATTACCGCCAAAACGGGTGATGTCAGTGGCGGATCCAGGATTTTGTCAAGGGGGGGGTTCGCATTTAAAATCTCATGATCGATGGTAGAACGAAATTTGTTTACTTTTCGTCACTATACTACTGACACCACTTATATGTGGAATGCTTGCTTTCTAAGCTGATATCTTGCTCTTTTTTACTGTTTGATTGTTTGTAATCCAATTTTTGTCCATATAGAAACATGTTACCTTATAAAAATAATAACAGGCGGGAAATGTTACCTTTTACTTTGTGACAAAAAAAAATAAATAAATAAGTGTATAAAAGTTTATTCATTCGGTATTTGGCAGAAATTAAATAAAAAAGAAAACAAAATCTCACAAAAACAACTCTGTTGTAAAAAGTTTCCGCCAAAGAATAAGTTGTCAGCCGCAAAAAGGATTTATATAATACAATCTCACCAAAATGCTCGCAAGGATATGCATTCAAAAGTGATTGAATTAGTTAATAGTTTCCACCAAAACAGCGTGGTGCGGTATGCGTCAGAATTTGTGAAATAATTTCCGCCGCGATAGACCACGCTGAATTTGCCAATTCGTGTGGATTCTGTGTTGTGTGTACCGCATAACGCACCCGCGCTGGTTTGGTGGAAGCTAATTTCTTTCAACGCTTATTGGCGGGGAGCTGACGAGGGTGCTATTTGCTGCTATGCTCTTTTCATGATCAGATTTAATCTCGAATCTTCCAGCCTTGTAAATAAAATGTGTTTTACAAACTTTTTTTGCTTCCTTCGTATAAACGACTTTTCCCTTTTTTATACAGTAAAGTTCTTTCGTAATTTTCATAAGATTGGTGTTATCCTGCAATTACCCCTATGAAAGCTCCCCGCCAAACAGCATTGCAAGAAATTAGCTTCCACCAAACCAGCGCGGGTTGTCGTGCTCTGTGGCCGTGATGGTTCGGTCGCCACTCTGTGAAAAAGACACTCATAGAGAAACGAGTTTCCAAACTCGGCACGACTCGTCGTCTCAAATTTTATTATTCAGAAGAAGATGATAAGAAATATTCTTATCGTAGAATAATAAACTAGCAATGCGACTAGGAAGTGGTATGGCTGACAACCGTATCACACTCCGAATTAAAATTGTCTTTGTAACGTTGATGACTACACTCGGTAGTCATCAACGCACCATGCTCCACTAGGAGTTACGGTAATCAAGAGAGAGAAACCAGCGCGGGTGCGTTACGCGGTACACACAACACAGAATCCACACGAATTGGCAAATTCAGCGTGGTCTATCGCGACGAAAATTATTTCACAAATTCTGACGCATACCGCGCCACGCTGTTTTGGTGGAAACTATTAACTAATTCAATCACTTTTGAATGCATATCCTTGCGAGCATTTTGGCGAAATTGTATTATATCAATCCTTTTTGCGGCTGACAACTTTTTCTTTGGCGGAAACTTTTTACAACAGAGTTGTGTTTGTGAGATATCATATTTTTTTGCAGTTTTCAATTGACAAAATCAACTTAACATAACAATAAATGAATGCGTTTATTTTCTTGAAATGAAGACGATATTCACTGCCCTTTTATCACGACCATGTTTGAGAACATAATAACAATAATAACCCTCTTGGTAACCTTTGTAACCTTAGCGTCCTTCGTAACCTGAGGTGTATGTGTTTTGCGAACCTCTACCGTTTGCTGGAAGCTTTAGGATCATCGGGATGTTATTTGTTCATCCAATATTATAGTAATATGTACGTACTCGTATAAGAGACGAACCAAATCTGGAACTTTGAGCCCTTGCCGCCGCTCTTGCAGACGCTTTACAACTGAACACTTTAGAGAACATATACAAGGGATTGTTCGAAACAGTCCTGCCAAATCACAAAACTATACGATTCTTTTCTAGGCATTTTTCGGGCCTATCCCCGACTTTTGCAAAATGCTTCCCTTAAAACATATAAAAAGATTTAAGCGAGAAACTCTATGTATTTTTTCACATTTTCCGCTGTATCTTTTTTTCTACTCCACGGATCGGAGCAAACGATAGCCTATGCACACCTTCACGACAGACTCTATCAATGGGAAAAGAGACCAAATCCCGAGATGCCCTCTGAAATGCTGTAGCCCTGTCAATGAACGACAAGAACAACGAGAACAAGATTTTCGAAAAAATGCGATTTTCAAACTCTTATATCTCCAGTGTTTTTCATCGTATCTTCTTGAAATTTTCTACACTTCGTAAGACGGCGCGAACGACAACCTTTACCGAATTTGAACACTCAGGACCAACCAGGGTCCGAGCTACAGAGGTCCGAAAACCCGTACTTGTTCCGTCGTGTAAACATAGTCTTAGTCGCTTTCACTTTTGATTTGTTCAAATTTATTCGTTTTTTTTTGGCGGGTGAAGGTTACTTCACAATATACAATATATATACATTATAAATAAAAGGCACTTTAAATATGAGGAGGAAATGGATATGTAACCTATTCATATATAAATATACGCAATAAATGGTTGCACTAATTTGCACCATGGGTTAAGGGGAGGAGGTGGCAAAGGGGTGAAAATTCAGTTTTTTTTTAAATATCTGGAAAATTATAAGTCTGATCGCAAATTAATTGTAATCTTCTGAATACTGAATGTATATTCAAAAGTTTAAGTTTATAAATACGCAAACTTTGTAGTTTAGAAAAATTTTCCGACATATCGTATGGGGGGGGTTCTGACCCCTAAAACCCCCCCCCCCGTGGATCCGCCAGTGGGTGATGTGCCTACATCGCAGGCTGAGCGATCCTATTAAGCGATATAAATAGCCAGGCAAGGAAGAAAAGGAAGTTTTGTTAATGGATATTTAGTATAGAAAAACGGACATATTTTTTAACGGCTAAAAACCGTCAGCCGCATGACCTCAGTCCGATCTTATCATTTTCCAGATAATGATGATGACTAATAAGAAAATACATACTACAACTGCAAATGTACTATATTATCATCTTTAATGCGTATTTGAAATTTCAATACTGTCGAAATATGATTGGGCAATATTTAATCTGTTTTTCTATCAAACAATGGCGTGTTCGATTCCTAATAGACAATTGTTTGATTACCCCAAAAATGTGGAACAAAGAAAAAACATACCATAATGTTGTGCATTGTTTACCCTGATGAACATGGTAGTAATTTAAAGGAACATGAAAAATTAAATTAATATTCCGCAACTGTACTTAAAATTTCAAACGAATTTTCAATTAAGGACTTTTGTTTGGAGGACAACATTTTATTCTATTTTGTAAACAAAAAAAAAAAAAAACAAAAAATTTGGTGATTGTAACATTATTATTACAAAATTCTTATATTAGGGAAAATGTTAGATTTAATTTATAAAAAAGCAAGTCAAAGAGTTTTCGTTTAAGCAGGTCGCTGATTTTCGTTGACCTCTTCATGTGCAGCACATGCGCATTAAATTCGATGTCATACAAATAAATTGTTCAACGTTATAACTCCAATGGGAAAAAATTAAAGAAAATATTATTTAGTACGTAACGCCCATAGATATTATACTAATCGTATTTATCAACTATTATCCCTCAAATACATATACATATTGTGAAAACGATTTAACAATGCGGAAAATTTACAATAAGAGAACTACAAACTAGACAAACGATTATAACAAAGAAATTAAAATTGAAGTTCACTTCCGTTTTCCATAATCTGTGAAATTCGCATTCACACTATCCTAAATATGTCATAGTGAATCACCAAAAATTACATTTTTTACGCCTCCTAATCATTCTCTCGGGTCAGTGCTTCCGACCTACAGAAGATCCGCCGAAAAAAAAATCAAACGAAAAACGATGAAAAGTGAACAATCTTTCATTGCGTCCTTTTCCATGCCCAAGCAAATTGAAATAATCGGATAAACTAGCTCAACACCTAATCCCAATTAATTTCGTACGTTTCAACAAAAGACATTTCTGTTTACTTTCTCCATTCAGCGTGAAAGTTTGCCCATGACGACCATTCATGTTTCGAAAATCCGAAAATTCCTAACTCTTGAAATCTGATTGACAGGCGAGTTGTTCTTTTGTGCGTGGATGGAACGTGAACGTATAGTGTGAAAAGCAATGAATAAATCCTTGAGGTGTATGCGGTGTGAAAATTGTCATATTTGCGAGCAGCGAGGAAAAACAGAGGAAAATTGAGATGTTTTGGGCGAAAAACGAGCAAATGCCCCGACATTTTTTTGGCACTATACATATAGGACTAGCGCTGGTGATCGGACTTTGTATGTACGTCTGTTTAGGTGGAAGGACGATTGAGTCCTGGTGGCACTTATCGTTTTCATGTCAAAGCGGGAATTGAAATGGAAAGGACAACGTTTATACAAAATGTGTTCCATTGTGGTTATTTGTTCAGCATGTAATGAGTTTTTCAGGATTTTCTATTATGTTCACGCTACAAATGTTTTCCGTTTCAAATAGAGTGTTTTGTTTGATTCAGACCATGTCAAGTTATTGCATATGGTCACATGTGTGAATATTGTGTTTAGGGTTAAGTATACAGCGAAATGAGAGTTTGTAGTGAAAGATTCAATTATCAAAGTTTCATATTGTGGGTGATATAGTTGAACAAATCATTTATTTGACACTTTGACCCCATTCGCATGTATGGTGTACTTACCAGCTGCATTAATATTAAGCATATCAATTTAACTTGTAGTTAGGGTATGGAGCTTAGGCAGTATAGGTTTATTTAACCGTTCCAATGATTTAATTTGATTAAGACCATCTATACTAATTCGGCTGATGATGTAAGATAATAATATGTTCAGAGTGACTGAAATCATATAATTTGAGGAAATTTTTATGTTTCCGTATGAAAATAGCCCCAAAACACTAAAATTCATATAATTTGAATTCTAAATTTGAACACTAAATTCCCGGACTCAGCACATTTCGGCTCACTCCGATATTTTAACTGACATCCGAACAAATTGTTCAGTTTCGTGTGTTTGACAATGTTCTTAATTTCTCCATGATAAGAGAATGGGCGTTCAACTTCAAACTTGAAGTGACGAAATTTGTTGCAAATGACTATCGATGACTGCACCAGAACATTTTTATAGTTAGAACGATTTATAGGCAAAATAATATTGTCGGTTGTCATATAAAACTACAAATAGTGCACTGAACACTTTTCGGTGATTTCTGAAAACGTACGGCGAAATCAATCCGTTTTCGTCCACTCTGAATAATAATATAAGTCGAATTTTTAGCACAAAACGAAATCATCGCAAATTTATACCTGGAAGAAAAAAATGAAATGCCTTAAAAAACTTTATATGCATGAAATTCTCCTGATTCTCTCTCAATAGTGCCGAGATTACAAAGCCTAAAGTTTTTGCCTAAAATATCTGTACCAGGAGGGTTTTCAGAAAGCCAATTGCTAATTACCCGATACCGCGATACACGTATAGCCTAGGTACAATTTGTTTTAATTTTAAAAATCATGTTTTGAAGATCTTCCCATTTTCAAAATAATCTGGAAAAATTCCTTAATTACCAATTTGGTTTTCGTATAGTAAACACATTACGTCCCGCACTTAATTTCTTGAATAAAGAAAATAGTGCAAGACAATTTTGAGTCAAAACGCTTGACGACTGCGATTGCGTCTGGCGCAATGGTCTTATAGCTAAAATGCACAACCAAGGTTTTCCTCTACTTAACGAATTTTATAAAAAAATTTCTAAAAGACCGTTCGTTTAGCGTCAATATGAATGCATTAATTCAACACCCTTCTCTCTGCCAGCCGGTGTTCCTCACCAAATTTCGAATTGTGCCTTTTCGCAGATGATACTGCCTTGCTTTGAAGTGTTGATTTCCCTGCTACAATTGTGTACTCTATCCCCGATAGATTTTCTATTCTAGATGGTTACTTTCAGAAATATAAAATTAAAATTAACAGGAATAAAACTCACGAACTTTTTTCCCGGGAAAACGTAAGCCCAGCGAAATACCAAATCAGTCGTTGAAATTGGGAACAAATACTATCAGATGGAATCCGGAACACAATACTTATTGTGTTAAATGCCATCAGTGGCGCAACCAGGATCTGATCCTGGAGGGGGCTGAGGCCATCTAATTATTGGGCATTTGAGTTTGCCTCCGGAAGTTGGAAGATTTTGTTATTTTCCTGTAATACGCTGATGTTTAAAGCCTCGATTGCATTTTTCGATCAATTTTATTTATAGCTCAGCGTCGTGACAACGCAAGTATAACGAAAACCCAATAAATCGTGAATCGAAACATAAGGTCAATTACATTTGTTCAAATAGGACTTTCCTATAGACGATAATGTGATGTCCCTGTTACTAACGGACTTTGAGGCCCTAGTAAATATTAAAACAAAAATGCGCGGATGCGGATAGAAAGTACGCCAGTCACTATACGCTGCAAGCGATTCTATAACAGAATGGGTAGAAACCGCCCCATGGATTTATTATGTGGCTTTGTGGATTCTCGTCGTTATCACCCGTTCAGGAGTCCAAATATAGAGGTAGGGTCATCGCACGACATTTTCCGAATAAGGTCGAGATGCAGCTAAGCACAAAATGGCCCACCGAAATTAGAGCATAATTTATTATAGTCTGCGTTACTGCACGTGAAAAATAGCAATTTTGGGCATGAACAAAGATCGGACCGAAGTTGGGCTAATGTCATTCAACAGCTCCACAAACAGGACTCTCTCGCTAAGAACCGATAGATTTTGGATGTGAATTAATACGATGGCCACTCCGTATATTACGATATAACATCCACAGATACATCCATGCCCTGTGGCATGGGTCGCGAATAATGCCACCGCCTTTCCCGGCGTGTCGTAGAAGGCGACTAAAAAGGGACCTAATCCAAGGTGGATCAGCATGCGCCGAGGGATGCATGGTCAAGAGGGTGCTTGGCCGCTAGTATGCGAAGGTCGCAGGCAACCATGACATCTGAAGCCTGAGGCACGTTTTAACATCAACAAGACCTCCCATAGGTTAGTGTGTGTGTGTATGGGTTGCCGCGTCTGGAGATAGCCGGCGGACGTAAAAGGAAAGTCCATAAATTTACTTATTTCCACACACTAGTGCCAAAAACACAACCTTTCTCCAAAAGGTGTAAAAGAATGGAAGGCCTTATGGAAATTGACGCAGATACAAGCACTACCCCGCTGGGCACTACTTCTGCTATGCGGTTGAGTGATCCCGGGGCGAACCTAGTTCGCGCCAGAGCTCGACGGTTTCCGGGGGCGAGCAATATAAGGCAGTCCAATTACATTGTGGAGAAGCTGAGGGTTGCAAGCTGGAATGTCGGTTCCATGACGTCAAAGAGCGATGAGATTGAGGATATCATGAAGCGGAGAGGGATAGACATTATGTGCGTGCAAGAGACAAAGTGGCGAAATACCCATATCGACAGAGCCCGGTTTCTTACGAATTCCATGAAGTACAAATTGTACTACTATGGAATTACAAACCAAAGAAACGGAGTTGGCATTATTCTGGCGTCGTCTTTACTTGGCAGTATAATAAGTGTCGCGAAGAGAAGTGACCGCTTGATCAGCATCAAATTGGTTATCTGCGGAAAGGTGTGGAACGTAATAAGTGCCTACGCTCCCCAAGTGGGACTGCCACCAGAAGCATTTTGGAACGACGTTGACACCCTAATTCAGACCATTCCAGATACCGAATTGGTGTTCTTGGGAGGAGATTTAAATGGCCATGTGGGTGAATCAAATTATGATTACGAGGATTGCCATGGTGGAAACGGTAGCCCTTCAACGGTCAGAAATGACGAAGGTGAAGCTATCCTGACCATGTGCAGATCGCATGGTTTGGTCATCCTAAATACATGGTTTGTGAAAAACGAGAGACACCTAATCACCTACAGTAGTGGACACGGAGATAGGAAACACGAAACGCAGATCGATTACCACCTCTGTTTCGATTTTATGAGAAGGTGGGTAAGAGACTGCAAGGTGATCTTAGGTGAATCTGTCGTCAGCCAACATCGTTTGCTCCTGTCAGAATTTATTTTGAAAGCAGGAGGAGCAAGAAATAGAAGAACTCCCAAGCCTGTCGAAAAAATCAAGTGGCACAATCTCACAAACGACAACTTTGACCCTGTAGTAACTCCATTCATTGATAAAATGACGCAGTGGTTTCAAAACAACATAAACTGCACCGAGCACAGTCCAACACAAATGTGGAATAGTTTCGCTGAAATGTCAGTAGGTGAGGCGGAAAAGGCACTTGGAGTTTCGAAAGGTCCACTCCACACGAAGAAAGAAACATGGTGGTGGAACACCGAAACTAAGGAAGCAGTGCAAGCCAAATCGAACGCATTTAAGGCATGGACGAAATGTGAGTCAAGCAGTGAAGCCGAACGGGTTCAACTTCGCGAAAATTATATGCAATGGAAGAAAGTAAAGCGCTTGGTAGCTCAAGCAAAGGCGAAGGCAGCTGAGAAATTCTACCAAGAATTAGAAACTCAGACTGCGACCGAAGGACCGTCTTTGCGCGAGAGACCTAAGCACGACGCCAGGATATTTAGGGTCGCAGCCCAAAGGAGAAGGAGCGCTCGGGAAATACAGGCGCCAAAGTACGTGGAGTGCGAGTCCTCCACGTACTTTGTATGTTGCTGATTGACGTTGCTGATTGACGATACGGCAATTTGTAGCAGGATGCGAGAGTATTTTGACGAACTTCTAAATGAAGAATTTCCTCGAGCAGCTTTTCAAGATGTTGAGCCGAATACCACAAATATTGAAGATATCTCAGAGGAAGAGGTGATGGAGGCAATGCATGAGATGAAACGCGGAAAGGCAGTCGGCCCGGACAAAATCCCCGCGGAATTTTGGTTGAAAATGGAAAATGTCGGGCTTAGTTGGCTCACAGTTCTCTTCAACAAAATCAAAGGTGGGCAACCGATGCCTGATGCTTTCAGGGAAAGTTTTCTTCTTCCTTTCTATAAGAACAAGGGAGACTCACGCAAACTCAACAACTATAGGGCTATAAAGTTAACACCTCATACACTAAAGATCTACGAGCGAGTTGTCTGCAACCGATTGAGAAAGATTGTGCCGTTGAATGACAATCAATGCGGCTTTGTTGAAGGTCGATCTACAGTCGATGCGATTCAGTGCATTCGTATTGCGATGGAAAAGTATAGAGCAGCACGAAAGGACTTGTACTTTGTGTTCATCGATTTGGAGAAGGGATTCGATAGAGTACCTCGTGATCTGATATGGTTGGCCTTGAGAGCACTTAATGTCCCCGAGGCATACGTCAGGATGATACGAGACATGTATGATGGAGCTACGACTAAGGTTAGATGCACAGCCGGTGAATCAGAAGAAATTCCGGTGAATGTCGGAGTACACCAGGGCAGTGTATTGAGTCCGTTGCTCTTCAACATCATCATGTGCTACTTATTAACACGTGTCTCCAACGGCCTAGAAATATCTCTTCTTTTTGCTGATGATATAGTCCTCAGTAGCCCAAACATCGTTGCCTTGCAAGCTGCGCTTACAAAATGGTGTGACATTCTGGAGGAGCATGGACTGAGTAAGTATAACAAAGACTGAGTTCTTATGCTGCCAATTCTCAGACCCAAATGCACCGATACCTGAAATGTACGTCAAAGGAGAGCAGCTTAAGTCTTGTACCAAGTTCAAGTACCTTGGCTCGATGGTGAACAGCGGAGCTACATGCGATGATGACATCAAACATCGCACAAAGGTTGGGTGGATGAGGTGGCGAGAAAACTCTGGAGTTTTCTGCGATAAGAAAATGCCACTGAAGCTAAAGGGCAAGTTGTACAAAACGGTTGTACGTCCCGCACTCATGTATGGATCAGAATGCTGGACCATGTATGAAGGTTACGCGAAAGAAATGACAGCGACTGAAATGAAAATGTTACGCATGTCAGTTGGTGTAACCAAAAGGGACCACATCAAGAGTAGCTACATCCGAGGCAGCTTGTCTATAGACCAACCAATCACCGAAAAGCTCGAAGACCGACGAATGGATTGGTATTGCCATGTTCAAAGGCGTCCGCCTTAGAACCCCGCAAAGAGAGCGATATCAATGGAAGTTCCACTTGATGGACCCAAGGCCAGAGGCAGACCGAAGAACACCTGGATGTGTCAAATGAAAAAGCAACAACAACGCATTGGTCTCGGCGATGACACGATCCAAGATAGAGCTGCCTGTAGAAATATGCTGAGAAATTATCGCCAAAACGGGCGATGTGCCTACACCGCAGGTCGAGCAACGCGGAACCATGGAGCGGTATAAAGAACGAGGCAAGGAAGAAGAATCCACAGATACAACAAAAATCTCCTCAGAATAGCCCATTTTTATTTTATTATTTTTGCGCAAAGATTTTTCTAAAATTCTGGGAAGGATGTTGCAACTTGTTCAGACAATCGAGCCTGGTTCACAAATTATGCTCAAAAAGAACAATAATTCAAATTTTATAAAATCTTCAACAAAGTACATTGCTTCATATTTCATTTTGATTTTTTTGATTTCCCAATTTTTTTGGGTCTGGGAGGGGCTTTAGCCACCTTAGCCCCTCCCGTGGTTGCGCCACTGAATGCCATTCTTGATAAATAATTAACACTTAGAGCTAACATTGAAAAAAGTCTGAGAAGATGATTAAATCATTTTATTCTCTAGCAAACTTTTAATTTTTAAATGCTTCTTCCAGCAAATTTTATTTTGTGTGGCTGCTGCATGCAGATCTTGTGCGCCATCCCACATTAAAAATATGCAAATGGAACAAAATAAGATTTTGAAGTTAATAATAAACTTGCGGCGCTACTATCGCACCTCACTACTTCCTATTTATATTAAAAAATACCGGCGTACAGAGGGCTGCGCCCGCAATACGAGGATTTTTTTTTAGATTTCGGAAACATACATAGTGAAGAATTTTGCACGTATATTTTATAGGTAATAAATAAGAATTATGATGATGATGAAATATTAATGAAATGCTGCTTGTAAATCTATTTTGGATTGGTCTAAATAAACGCGTTTCAGAATGAAAGGCGTTAACTAGACGAACCCAAAAATAGATTTACTACACATATTAACTGAATTTATTAGCTGTAACTCCGTTACCATTACTCCAAACTGGAAAAAAGCAACTGATATGAAATGTATCCATATTGAGTTCTTTGATTTGAGTATCCATACGTCCATGTCCGATAAAAACTAAAATAGTCGACTTTTTCAAATCTCCGGGACACCCTGTTAGCTTTGTCCTACCAACGTCTAAGTATTTCGTGCCAAAGACTGTTACCATTCTACACATTCCTACCAAATTTCATGACGCTCAGTTAAGCCGTTTGCGAGTGCGAGAGTGAACAGAAGGACGGACAGACGGACAGACAGACAGACGGACGGACAAAATCGATTTCATAAGAGTTTTTTTTAAATCTAAAAAACCCTAAAAAAAGACGCGTACCTATACTAGCTTCACTCGATATACCATGTTACGAGTATTGCATAGCTAACGATGGTCGATGATTATGGTAAACAAAATGTTTACCGATGTAGTAAAAAAAATCGCTGCACTTTACAATGCTTGAAGGCGTAAAATGCGAGTTTGATTCCAAAATTTACTGCTTCTGAGACTGTAGTCTGGAAAACTAAAATATTTGTAGTTTTCTGGTCCTTGATATCCGGAACTGAAAAACCTACGTGTGAGCATCATGAATCGATAACATAATTAGATCAGGAAATCTTTACCTTAGGGACAAAGGGATTTTAGTGACAAATGCCAAATTTACAGCTTTGCCAGTTAGGGATCTTGTAAAGAACGAGTCTCATATTTTCGTGTCTTTCAAGTTGTTTTATCAAGATTCATTTTGTAGCTGAATCATACCAGCAATAAAATTTAGACACTGTTAATATTCTGTTAAATTTGGAGGAAATCTTATCGAAACCGTAAAACGCATTTCTATAAAAAAGTTTTATAAAATTTTGTTTAGAAAGAAAAACAGTGACAGACAACACAAACTGATCTTTTGGTATATTTCTTTTAAATCGGAAATAGAAAATGCAGTCCGAGAAACAAAAATAGCACTGAGTATAAACGAGCTACGGTTTAAAAAGTTGAAATGGCCAGTTGAATGTAATCAGGATCACCAGTAAAAGTCTAAACACGTGCAGGGGTCATTATACCCGTCACTATGTGAAAGGCTATATTAACTGAAGTTTGCAACGCACAGAAGGAAGCACCTCCGACTATGAAAAGTATAGATATTATTGATCAGTGTGACGAAAGAAATCGATTGAGCGATGTCCGTCTGTCCGTCCGTCTGTCTGTCTGTCTGTCTGTCCGTCTGTTTCAATACAAACTAGTTCCTCAGTTTTGAAGCTATGGGTCTAAATTTTTTTTATAAAAGTTTCTTTTTTTTTGTACCCTGTATATATGTCGGAACGAATGGAATCGGACCACGGCGTCATGGGGGTGCCATATAAACCCAAAATCTAGAATTAGGTTCTTCTAAGAAAAAAATTTTTTTTTGAACCAATCTTAACCAAATTTCATCCAAGTGTGTTCCCCGTCAAGCCTCATAACATATCTCGGAACACTACGTTATAGGGCTGTCATACAAACCACCCACCAAATATTAGGTTCTTCTAAGAAACACTTTTTTCTTTTTAAACCAATCTTAACCAAACTTCATCCAAATGTGTTCCTATAGTATAGCCTCAAAACATATCTAGGAACGGATGAAATCGAAACGCTTCGTCATAGAGCTGTATACAAACCAACCACCAAAATTTAGCTTATAGTAAACATTTTTTTTTTCTTTCTTTCCAATATTAACAAAATTTCATCCAAGTGTGTTCCTAGTAAATCCTCAAAACATATCCAGGAATGGATGGAATCGGAGCACTGCGTCATAGCGCTGTGTAACAAACCAACCCCTGAAAATTGGGATCTTCTAAAAAAAAATTTCTTTTAACCAAACTTCACCTAGTGTGTTCCTAATAAAGCTTCAAAACATATCTAGGAACGGATGAAATCGGAGCACTACGTCATAGGACTGTCATACAAACCAACTCCCCCGAAAATTAAATTCGGAAGGGGTACTAAAAGTCGACTTTTAAAATCTCGACAACCCAAGTTGATTTTTTCTTTTCTTAAAAATATTTCAAAATCTCAATATTGGAAAATCTCCACTTTGAAAAGTCTCGACAGTTGACAATTTTGATTTGCTTTTTTTAGTTAGTTAAATTTAAAAATTGTTTCTTCAACATAGGTCTTATTTTTATTTTAGTGAATTCCAGTCAATGAAAAACTACAATAAAATCATTTACAAGTAAAATTAAATTTTTGATACAACAACAAAGGCTGACAAAAAACTTATTTACATTAATGCAAACAAATCTCAAAATTATCGCGCACTTAAAAAAATGCAAATGGATTTTTCCAGAAAAAAATCGAAAGCAAAGTAAAGCAGGTGTTGCTTATTATTATTAGAATCGTTATTCGCCCCTAAAAGGAATTAAAATACCATACAAAAATCAGATATGATTTTCATATCCGACGCGGCACATTCTGTATGTCCTTTTTATTGTATAAATGTAATGTAATTTGGAGTGAATTTTCGAACCAAGTATTGGTTAGCAAGAAAAATTTCCTAAAACATGTTGAGAGAAGGAAGAATAAATTCAACCGACAAAACAACACTAAGCTTGCTTCTAATACCGTTATATATATATTTGTCAACGCGGTTAATCGGTGCAGTATTCAGCACTCAGCAGTCACAAAAAAAACCGGCAAACAGTCGGAGTGCGTTCCATAATTCACTCGTATTTCTAGTTGTAGTCATGGCTGACTACCGTCAGAGTTGTGAGCAATGTGAGAGAGGGAGACGGAAAGTGAATGTGAGTAACTATTTTTACTCAGATCGTATAAATGGAACGCTCTCCCGGTTTTCATCGGGTGCTAAGAAATAGTTTTGAAAAAAGCGTCGTAGGAATGCTTGTCGCTTCGAAGAAAACTCAAAATCCGTTCTGACGTGTACAACGGTGGAACAATCCATCTCTATTAACTTCAAAAGCCTCGAATTTATTCAACAAATTATACTTTAAAAGTCGGCGGCCGACTTTGAAAATATAATTGGTTGAATAAATGTCGAGTTCTTCAAAATCGAGATTTTCACTAATCGAGATTGGGATGCAGTCGATATATTTAAAGTCGGGAATTAGTAGTCGAGATTTTGATAATCGAGATTCAACTAGTCGAGTTATAGTACCCAACCCTTAAATTCTTGTAAGAAAAACTTTTTTTTCTTTCAAACCAATCTTAACCAAAATTCACCCAAGTAGTAAAGCCTCAAAATATATCCATAGGAACAGATGGAATCGGAACACGTCATAGGGTTGTGGTAGAAATTATAAAGACAAAAGAATATTAAGTTTCAATCATGTATGACGGGTATTCAAATTTCGGCCGCACACGAAATTAGCCTCGGTCTCGTTTTTCGTTAAATCGTGCAGAAAATCATTCTCGACTGTCCTGTCTTAAAATTTGGCTCTAAAATTTGTCTAACAATATTTTCGCGACGGACAATTTCAACTGCTGTTGTTTTTTACAGTGTGGCGCATACGGTTCCCGTTACAGTTTTTTTTTGTAATTTCAAAGAAACGAAAATACTCACCCTGTCTGTACGCAAATTTTAGTACATATTTCTCAAATCTTAATGTTAAAATGACAACCAAGTTCTCTATTTGATAATAGAGTTTCACTCAAAAACTAACTGTTTCGTTTCTAAATCATGAGGTCCAACTCAAAATTTTCGAATTTAAGTTCAAATAACAATCCGGGTTCTTCTGGCGAACTCACCAATTAAATCCACACTCTAAAAAGTGAATTTAAATTTCCGCTGAAAATGCGGTAATTTTACACTTTTTCCCGCTTATAATCACATACACAGTGCATTTTTCAACAATTTCTGTGTAAAATAAAAAAATTGCACCAAATTCGGTGTGAAATGTATTTTTACGCTACACTTCTGTATAATTCAGATTTTCTGGTGCATTTTTACAACGTTTATGTGTATAATTCGGATTTGTGGTGTATTTTTACAACGTGCGGTTGAAGTTTTACTCATTTTTTGTAGCGTGCTCTCCAGTTGTCATACTTCAATCGGCTGTACTTAGCACAGTGTACCACATTTTTCCAAAAATTCTCTGCATTTATAACTCATGTGTACACGCTCTGTGGCTCACTTGCTTGAGTCGCACTCTACGATGCTAGTAATCTAGAGGTCCCGAGATCGAATCTCGGCGTGGTCCAAAATTTCCGTACATGTGCGGATAGGAAATATTTAGTGCTTGCAACATTGCACTCCGAAATGATGTGCAATGTAACGTTGACTCGAAATTGCCTATAAACGGCTGAGTTAAGGTACTGAGAAGAAGAACAAGTGTACAGATCGCAAAAAAAAAGAACAATTTGCAACCTCCCATGTATACGAAAAATTGATCAGCAAAACTCGACCGATACTTGTTTATATTTTATATATCCTTAAATAGTTTTATTGATAACTATATTATTTGTAAAGGTTCGCCACTTAAATCTTTACAACGAAAAAAGAGTGAAATCGCATTATATTCCTATTATTACGGAGTGTTTTTACACATAGCACGGTGTAAATTTGCTAATATATTAGAGTACTTTTTTACACATTTTTTATGTAAAATTACACTTGATTTGCAAATTTAGATTGCAGAGTAATTTCACTATTATAATAGAAGGAAACAAAGTTTCCTTCTATTATAAGAGTAACAATTTAATAGAGTGCATGCTTCCTGGCAGTCTTTTGAGTTGTGACAATTATGGTTAATTTAGAAGTAAGCATATGCCCGTCTTGCACTGAAAAGTCAAAAAAAAATATTTGTCAAAAAACTACTAGAAATGTGTTTGAACATTCTTATTCGTGTATGTTTCACTAAAATGTAGATGATATATAATCCAATAAACAACAACAATCAAATAATTTTGGAGTCCCAGCCATCCCTTTTAAAATTTAGACCGGTCACTTCTCTGTATTATTGGCCTTTTATTAGCCATAATTGAATCAGTGGCGTAACGTATGGCGTTCTATGCGTTCGGTGGAACACAGGACCGACCGCCGTAAAACGTTGAAATAAAAAATCCTGTTGAAGTCAAAAGCTCGGTACTCCACTATAGTAAAACTATTTATAGAAGCACACACACCAGTCGAATCCATTTTATCCAAACTTATCGAGTGTTATGACGAGGAGTCGACAATTTTGGACTATGGAAAATACCCTTTTTTGGAATCATTGGATTTTTTTTAATGGTAACTTAGATGAATATTATCTTGTATATTTGAATGATTGTTACATAGTAAACAATCATTTTTCAAAAAATTATGAAAAAATATTCACAAGGGTAAAAATAATAAAAAAAAATAGAACTAATCAGGCAAATGGTTCAAAATGGGCACTTTGAGCTATGTATTAAGAATTACACGATTTTATAATAAACTCAAGAAACCCGACCAAAATATAGCGCTACACGGTTAAAAAAAATGGTATAAACTTTATAAATTTTGGTATACATATAGTTCCATAGACTTTTCTGTATAAAAATTATACCAAGCTTCTTTATTAATCGAAGTTATCAGTTGAAGCTATACAGTTCATGCTAATTGCGTATAAAATATTTTTATAAGCTAACAAGATAAAAATAATCCGAATAAGGTGTGAATAGTATTTATCCAGATATATGATAAAAACTATACAATTTGTTTATTCAAAATTTAAAAAAAACGACATTCATTTAGATCTGAAGGATAATGTATGCCTGCAGAAAACCCCTTCTGGGACATACTGTTGCAGGCACTATACTCGTATATTTCCTATCCGCACATACAGAAATTTTTGACCACGCCGAGATTCGATCTCCGCACCTCTAGATTACTAGCATACACTCTCAACCAGGTGTGCCACAGCGACGCACGAAGTCCACCTTCCCAAATGCGAATGCAATGATTTTTTTCAGAAATGTACAATTTAGGATAAACTTTACCTCACTTTGGTATACAATTTTTCTATCAGTTCAATATTATTAAACGAATTCTCGATTGGTATGCAAGTTATAATTTATAGTATAAAATCAATAACAATAAGTTTTGATAAAAGATTCATATAAATGCTGCATAATTTTTAATAGTATTTTTGGATTAATTTTGTAACAGCTTCGTATAATTTTTATACGAACATCTCGAGTTCAATATTTTAATACAAGCTTTGGATAAATTTTATAAAAATTAATATAAACAAAATTTATACATCGCTGTTTATTAAAATTTATACCAAAAAATGTATGAATGAGCTTTATACCATCAGTTGGTATAAAAAATACACCAGAATTTTTAACCGTGTAGGTTTGGAGGAACTACATAATTATTGTATAACTTACTAAAATACAATTGGCAAAATGTTTGAAAACCAGTGTGGCAACCCTAAACTGATCATTGTGCCTTTTGCTTGTAAAATAGCTTCTAATTAAATCCAGTTTGCATTTATTAAGATTTGAATACATTCAGAGAAAAATCCTTGTAAAATCAACAAAATATGGAACGAATCAAAATTTTCAAAAATTATTTGGCGGCGCTACATTATTTTTCAATTCAAAATTGATCACTTCTATTGAATTGAATCAAAATAAACAAGTTTACCCTATTTTTAAAATTGATGCATGTCATGTCAGATTTTACTCTGTTTAATATTTTTTTGGGCTGTTTTTTATTGTATTTTTTCTTGTTTTTAGCAAATGATTTTTTTCAGTGTAAGTGTAATTTTTTATCTCGTTTTATGATTCATTATTGATAGTGCACCGAAAAAATATATGAAGCTATTCTGACCATGTGCAGATCGCATGGTTTGGTCATCCTAAATACATGGTTTGTGAAAAACGAGAGACACCTAATCACCTACAGTAGTGGACACGGAGATAGGAAACACGAAACGCAGATCGATTACCACCTCTGTTTCGATTTTATGAGAAGGTGGGTAAGAGACTGCAAGGTGATCTTGGGTGAATCTGTCGTCAGCCAACATCGTTTGCTCCTGTCAGAATTTATTTTGAAAGCAAGAAGAGCAAGAAGTAGAAGAACTCCCAAGCCTGTCGAAAAAATCAAGTGGCACAATCTCACAAACGACAACTTTGAACCTGTAGTAACTCCATTCATTGATAAAATGACGGAGTGGTTTCAAAACAACATAAACTGCACCGAGCACAGTCCAACACAAATGTGGAATAGTTTCGCTGAAATGTCAGTAGGTGAGGCGGAAAAGGCACTTGGAGTTTCGAAAGGTCCACTCCACACGAAGAAAGAAACATGGTGGTGGAACACCGAAACTAAGGAAGCAGTGCAAGCCAAATCGAACGCATTTAAGGCATGGACGAAATGTGAGTCAAGCAGTGAAGCCGAACGGGTTCAACTTCGCGAAAATTATATGCAATGCCGGAAGAAAGTAAAGCGCTTGGTAGCTCAAGCAAAGGCGAAGGCAGCTGAGAAATTCTACCAAGAATTAGAAACTCAGACTGCGACCGAAGGACCGTCTTTGCGCGAGAGACCTAAGCACGACGCCAGGATATTTAGGGTCGCAGCCCAAAGGAGAAGGAACGCTCGGGAAATACAGGCGCCAAAGTACGTGGAGGACTCGCAAGGAATGTTGCTGATTGACGATACGGCAATTTGTAGCAGGATGCGAGAGTACTTTGACGAACTTCTAAATGAAGAATTTCCTCGAGCAGCTTTTCAAGATGCTGAGCCGAATACCACAAATATTGAAGATATCTCAGAGGAAGAGGTGATGGAGGCAATGCATCAGATGAAACGCGGAAAGGCAGTCGGACCGGACAAAATCCCCGCGGAATTTTGGTTGAAAATGGAAAATGTCGGGCTTAGTTGGCTCACAGTTCTCTTCAACAAAATCAAAGGTGGGCAACCGATGCCTGATGCTTTCAGGGAAAGTTTTCTTCTTCCTTTCTATAAGAACAAGGGAGACTCACGCAAACTCAACAACTATAGGGCTATAAAGTTAACACCTCATACACTAAAGATCTACGAGCGAGTTGTCTGCAACCGATTGAGAAAGATTGTGCGGTTGAATGACAATCAATGCGGCTTTGTTGAAGGTCGATCTACGGTCGATGCGATTCAGTGCATTCGTATTGCGATGGAAAAGTATAGAGCAGCACGAAAGGACTTGTACTTTGTGTTCATCGATTTGGAGAAGGCATTCGATAGAGTACCTCGTGATCTAATATGGTTGGCCTTGAGAGCACTTAATGTCCCTGAGGCATACGTCAGGATGATACGAGACATGTATGATGGAGCTACGACTAAGGTTAGATGCACAGCCGGTGAATCAGAAGAATTTCCGGTGAATGTCGGAGTACACCAGGGCAGTGTATTGAGTCCGTTGCTCTTCAACATCATCATGTGCTACTTATTAACACGTGTCTCCGACGGCCTAGAAATATCTCTTCTTTTTGCTGATGATATAGTCCTCAGTAGCCCAAACATCGTTGCCTTGCAAGCTGCGCTTACAAAATGGTGTGACATTCTGGAGGAGCATGGACTGAGGGTAAGTATAACAAAGACTGAGTTCTTATGCTGCCAATTCTCAGACCCAAATGCACCGATACCAGAAATGTACGTCAAAGGAGAGCAGCTTAAGTCTTGTACCAAGTTCAAGTACCTTGGCTCGATGGTGAACAGCGGAGCTACATGCGATGATGACATCAAACATCGCACAAAGGTTGGGTGGATGAGGTGGCGAGAAAACTCTGGAGTTTTCTGCGATAAGAAAATGCCACTGAAGCTAAAGGGCAAGTTGTACAAAACGGTTGTACGTCCCGCACTCATGTATGGATCAGAATGCTGGACCATGTATGAAGGTTACGCGAAAGAAATGACAGCGACTGAAATGAAAATGTTACGCATGTCAGTTGGTGTAACCAAAAGGGACCACATCAAGAGTAGCTACATCCGAGGCAGCTTGTCCATAGACCAACCAATCACCGAAAAGCTCGAAGACCGACGAATGGATTGGTATTGCCATGTTCAAAGGCGTCCGCCTGAGAACCCCGCAAAGAGAGCGATATCAATGGAAGTTCCACTTGATGGACCCAAGGCCAGAGGCAGACCGAAGAACAACTGGATGTGTCAAATGAAAAAGCAACAACAACGCATTGGTCTCGGCGATGACACGATCCAAGATAGAGCTGCCTGTAGAAATATGCTGAGAAATTATCGCCAAAACGGGCGATGTGCCTACACCGCAGGTCGAGCAACGCGGAACCATGGAGCGGTATAAAGAACGAGGCAAGGAAGAAGAAGTGCACCGAAAAAATCATTTGCTAAAAACAAGAAAAAACAGCCAAGGAAAATTTTTCCTGATTTAATATGTATTTTCTTGCTCCAAGAAAAGTCTTTGCTTAAAATAAATAAATAAGCATTATTTTAAGCAAAAAATTGTCTTAGAAAAAGAAAATACATCTTAAATCAGAAAAACTTTTCTTGAAAGAAGAAAATACATCTTAAATCAGGAAAAATTATTCCTTGGCTGTTTTTTATTGTATTTTTTCTTGTTTTAAGCAAATGATTCTTTTCAGTGTTAGCATTTTAAATTTTACGTAGCCACCTATATGATTTTATATTTTTTTTGTTTAATTTTTGCTCTGTAGTTTTTACTTTAATTTTTTTTCAAAAAGGATAACTAAAACGGAAATAAACATTGAAGAGAAAATAGGATATCGTCATAGGTATAGTTGAAAAGATATAATTTTACTGGTGATTTTCTTTTTTATATACGTATCATGAAGCCTTTTCGCATAACCGATCGTCTAATAATTTTCTTCCACGAACTGACATTCCAGAATCATGACTGACGTAGAGTGTTAATTGTTAAAGATTAATGGTTAAATATTTATCAAATAATGTAGGAAAGATGGCCAACCGCATTGACAGGACGGGCAAACGAGCTGATGGCGACTTGTGCGAAAGTACATTTCAGGATAATTTATGGAAAATTCAGGATATTTTACTTAAGATTTATTTAAACCTCAATTTTTGTTTAAATTTTTCACAGTGTAGGTATAGTACCTAACTTTTTCGGCCAAAAATAGTAGTTTCATGAATCTTGATATTTATAGCGTATGGCCCCATTTTAATTTCGAGCACAAGATATTTTAGAAACGTTACGCTATACTGAATTTCTTTTCCTATAAATTTGTATTACAGTGCTTTAGGGTCAATAGAAAGAATAGTTCCGAAAAAAAAACTATTGCATTAAAAATGCAATTTATGCTTCAATTTTGCCTACCTCCAATACGAAAAAATGCTATACCTATCCGACATAAGTATAGCATTCTTATGTCGGGTTATTAAATTAAATTCCTGAAATTCTCGCCGGAAAAGAAAATACCAGTTGTAATCACACATAAATGAATACCTTTTTCTGTAACATATTTCAAACATACTGAACATTCTTCTTCCTCTGAAAATTAAAATTATCTAAATTTGAATGTAAAACTTTCCCTACAGCATACGCAACAATTTTCCCTCACTTCCGACAAACGGAAAATGTATGTAAATTAAAATGTATAAAGAACACATTCGTAAAAAAAAACAACAAACTAGTGCAAACGAATATGGCTTTTCAACAAACAAAAAAATTGAATGAGAAAAATGGCCGACCGTATAGCTCGCGACAATGTTAAATGCTAATCAGCTTTCGGGAAAAGTGGGCTTGTAAAAAGGCGCTTCATATCCAAGTTCACACACATGTTCCTCGCCACGACGATATACGGCGGCACATCGTCATGAAACAAAAAAGGAAATAATGTCCGCGCGCGTATTACAAAAGAGGCGACAACGTATATACCGAACAAATACAATTTATGTCGGTTAGGAATAATAAAATTATAAAAAAAACAACAGCAACAACAAGAATGCTGAGATAAAACTCGCGTACCCGGGAAGAGAGCCGAAAACAGCCGCCGCGCTTTTAGGTACAGTGTAACGTACATGATACGATAGGGGGGAAAGGTGCAAGAAATTCCCATAATTTTACAAAATAGGACAACCTTTTAAAACGCACCTCGTCGAGCGTTGTGTCGCTTGTTTTCGATTTGTTGTTCAGAGTTTCGGGTTATTTTTTCATTTTCTAATCCGATTACGTGTTATCCTGGGACCCCGAACGAATGTGCCGGATCGCGCTAATTCTGCATACTCTTTTTTTCATTTCACTATATCGCAATTCATCCAACCGTCGTAAAAATAACAGCAACAACAACAACATCAAACCGACACGACGTCGACAAATCTATACTCGGCATATGTAAGATCTTTCTCATAGTCGGTGAAAAATCCCTCTCCTCCGTCGCCATTCGTCCTATGCTAACACAACACGTACAAAACAAGCTACGTAAGTACATACGTATCAAATCGTAAAAAGGCAATAGGATTCTAATCACTCCTCGCGTGTATGTTCTACAACGCGTATGTGCAATCCCTTAAACCTGAATTGTGTTCGACGACGACGACTCGTCGTTTTTTCTTCTTCCTTTTTCATCTTTTCTTTATACATTTTCATCCCCTATCCGCGCGAAACATTTGTCCAGGACTTGTGTAAACACACAATACACATCTCTCTATATAAATGTATGAAATATAAGCAAAGCATTCACGATGTATACGTTATACAGGAACATCCCACCCTCGGGGGCATTTTGTTTCGCTTTCTTGTCAGAACCCACCCTTTGCCTGTCCGGGGCATTACTTCATGATATCCTTGATGAGGATTTTTCGTGTTGACGATGTTCTAACAGACCGTAAATTTCCCTTTCGGTATCCTGGTCTCGTGTATGGTGCGGTTGTATGTACATACATCTGTAGAGCACAATATTCGTGTCGCATCTTCATCCTACCGTTGTAAATGCCGCGTGGATCTGCCTGCGCTGTATAGTATTTCCGTACACCCCTCTCGGACGAAGGATCATCGTATAGACTTGAAAGAATCACACTCGCCACCGGATTCGACTGCGAATGGACTTCAGCAGTCCTCTCCGTATATGAACGCGTGGAGAGAGTTGTTATTGTGTTAAGGAGAACAGAAATGGGAATGAGGCGAAAAAATACGATGAGTTGATTCTTTTTCTTTATCGGGTGCCTATTTTTACATGTCCTTTCTCGTGTGTATATATACGAACAATATCAGGAAATAGAGGGAAAACACTCAAAGCCACGCCCTTTTCGTATTTTTATCATAGATTTTTCCTTTTGTTCTGAGTTTTTCTTTTTCACTGTTTGTTGATTTTTTCCCGCTTCGTGTTCGTTGGAAATTAGTGTGGTTGCAATATTGTCTGGCGGCGTCTCAGTATACGCGGCCTGGGGGTGTAAAACCCAACATAACCCATTCGGAGATGAGTTGTTGTCTTGTTTCTGCGAGACATCCCCGCAGATAGCGTTGGGTGGATCTGGATGGTGTGGGACTGGGCACAACTCGCGGACGATAAAATGCCACTTCTAATTCCTCTTTTTGTCGGTTTTGTTATCAACAATAGATGTTGTAGGACAACAACAAATTTCGTTTTAAAAGTTCGGCGGGGTGCAATGGCGGGTGACAATGTGTGGATATCCGCAGGGCCGGATTTAGCCTCTATGTCGTCCCTGGGCAGTAGCCAAATTGCCAGCCTCCGTCGCTGATTAAGCTTAGAAGTAGAACAATCGCATGCAGGCACAATCATGTTCTTTTTAACACATTTAAAATTTTATTTATTCTTAACATGCCCAATTTTTACGTTATTTGCTAAAAAAACTGAAACATATTAAGTTTCCTTTCGCGATTTTGACTTTGTTCCGCTAATAAATTTTGTTGGGAAGCTCTGGATTCATGCTCAGCACCCCAAAATATAAAAACCAAAAAACAAACTCTCCACCACATTTTGCAATCTCAAATCACCTAATAACTAGACTGGATAATTAGAAAATTTCACGAAAAAGATGCGCCCATCTTTGTCCAGAATCAGGTTTGGCAATTTTTTAATCGATCTAAGCCGGGAAGATTCGTTTAGTTCGAAAATTCCAAAAAAATAAACTATTCAGGGTATAAAATATACAGGATATCGCGAATTGTGGTCAATGCTGAAAGGATTGATTGATACCTATAAGGATATACAATTTTTAGAGAAATGTAAAAATTGAGAAATTCAAACAATAATTTTATAACGGTACTTTGAACTGTAAAATTGCTTCAACGTGTTGGCTTTTTAACGCTATATCACTTTTGGCATTTAATTAGAAAGTTACAATTATTACAAGATTAAAGGACAAAGGACGCGAGTTTCATTAGAAGCCGAATGTCCTCCAATTCGTTGATATCTCCATTTTGGCATTCGCTACCTATACCTTCACGTTACTTATGAATCGATGCCATGCTACTTGGCCTCGTTAGAAAAATCCGTGCAGATCGTTATGTTCCAACCCCAAAAGTAGGACTGAGTGCAATACCTAAGTATTTATAGGTCTCAAAACGACCCAATGGAACTCGTACTTTTCAATTTTAATGAAAAAGAAAAAAAAATTGTTTCTGATATTTTCATCCTTCTGCACCACTTGATTTCAAATTTTAAATTTCTAGTTTAATCAAAATTGATTTGATTTTAAAAATTATGATATTGCAATTTTGCTATAAATTCAAAAATTATTTTAAATCTGTTTTATGCACATGCATTTTTCTCTTTTTTTGCTATGAAAGTGTGTGTGGGTGTTTTTTTTAATTTTTTAACATATTACCTTTAACCGTTAGAGGACACGTTGAAGCAACTTTTACACTTTCAACTTTGCCGATTTGATAGATCACAGTTTTAAAAAATTTTATGTTTAATTTTTTCAGCTGAAGTTTTTCTGAGTGAACAAAGCATACATTCCCAAAAGTCGAAAGATTAGAGACGTAACCAGACTTTCGTTTCGGGTGGGGTCACAATTTTGCATGATTCAATTCAAGTTCGCAAAGTCAATTTAATAAGGCTGGATACTTCATGATTCATAATTCTCCTTGCTAATTTGTATTTTTATATTTTAGTATAGTACATGTTCGAATGTTTAGCGGGCATAGAAATGACGCGGACATTCTGCACTGCAAAATAAACTTCATATTCTTGCATAACTTGGCACAAGGAGGTTTTACTTTTCAAGATATGTGTATTCAAACTTCGAGATTTTATATGAGCCTTAATGTCTTGTTCTATATTTTTAATTCCATTTCGCAATAATTCTATAGCGCAACGCTTAAGTCCGTGCAGCATAGAAAGTTCAAAGTTCCAAGCTCACATGAATCCCCTTACGAGGTGAAAATTGCAAAATATTTCCAATAAATAACAAAATGAATTGCGCTCTCTAGCCTAGGCAACTTAGGTAAAGCAAAACCGGAAAAAAATCGTCTATCTCCGAAGAATGCAGAATTGTTGGGAATAAAAAGTTCAATTGGGATACGGAAGTTATGGAAAAACTGTAAATTCAATTACATATTTACTATTGTATTGCCGCGCGCGCCGGGTTCCAAGCAAACATTACGATCCGTAAACGGTCCAACTTTACCAACTTTTTGTAATAAGTAAAGCTGATTTCCTATACATATTTAACAATTTCAACCAAAATCCCACAACAATCCTTATACCATCCATCTAAGTGTTTGTTTTTTATGAAAAAATTGTGCATTACTTGGAAATTATTGAGCGGAGTTTTGAAATTTGTCGGACTTGTAGAGCACTGTCCATATTTGGTCAACAAAAAGTTTCAGGCGTCGAAAAATGCAATTTTAATTTATTTTTCCTATCGCAACCTCTATACGAAAATGCATACTAAAGAAAGGACACTTCCACCGCTCTGTAGGTTCTCCTCAAACTCCACTCCATAGTAGAGATGAGCATCGAAAGAAAAACATGGATGGTTACCATCGAAAAAACATCGAGACGAAACCATCGATGGTAAGAAAACATCGAACCAAAAATATCGATGTTTTGGGTTTTTTGAGTACTCAAAAAAAATAATCACTTTAATATCAATAATTAAGCTGATTATGGTTTCGTACCCAGAACCCACCGCATAGAGCAGACATATCAAACTCGCGGCCCGCAGCCAAGTCGAAGAACTTAATTTACAAAATGTGTGGCAGCACAAATTCGAGCTATTGAACTCATTTCAACAATTTACTAAACTCGTCAAGAAGTCGGTGGCTTATGCACGCTTAAAAAAATCGCCGACGATTATTTGAGTTACATTTGCTTAAGGCATCCTCTTTTGTGGAAGAAAACGTAAAGCCTTTTCGTGAAATTGTTTTGTTCCGAAATTCGGTCCATTTTTTTTAGTATTAGCCGAAGTTGCTAGCAATCTGATGGCACGTTGCGCTATAACTCGCGTTCGCATCCTTCAGGTTATTGGCCAAAAACATCTTGGGCTGATATTTATTTGAGGGACGAAGTTCTAAAGCCTCGAAATCGTATATTTGATGAGGAAATCACATGAACGTGAAATGTTGTAAATATGGCCATTTCAGCCCAAGTACACAATTTTCCCTTTTAGCTTATTAAGCTTTGCTGGTACATGCGTTTGTTTCACACCTCATCACGGAACCAATTTTTGTCTATTTTGAGCCTTTCTTTTCTGACCGGACTTGATGTAACTCAGTCTAAGAACTTTCGCTCCCAAGGTTGTTTTGGGCTTCCTCTGGATGTTTATGACCGGTTCCACAATGTTCGGATCAGCTGTCCAAAATTTGACGGAAATTAATTCACAAATGTTGGCGTTTTAACTTCTTATCTAAGGTTCTCGATTTATTTGAAGAGCATCTTCAAAAGATGTCATTTCTATTGGACGTAATCCCTAGGAAGCTACTGACTTAAGCCGGCCCCACACCGACCAGAGTGTGGCAAACACCGCACAAAAGATTGATACGAAAAATCGTGCAGCAGCAGTGCAGCAGTGTGGTTGGGAGACTCCAAGGTATCATTCTTGAACCGGTCTTTTGTGCGGTGTTTGCCACACTCCGGTCGGTGTGGGGCCGGCTTTAGATTAATAGTCACATTTTAAATGAAACATTCTGAGATTAAATTACAAAAATACATAGGTTTCAATACGCGTATTCAATTTTTTTATTCTGCGGCCCGCTTAAACCTTAGGACACTGATATTTGGCCCAGACCAAAGGTTGAAACTATTCATTCCAGGGCGAAACCACATTTGGAAATTGTGCCCTACCGGGCGTATAAAGAAAGACACTCCTTTTTGTGTATACAGTGTTCACGATAGATGGATTGCATGTTGTATGTTACGATGGATTCACATTTTTTTCTGATTGGGCTGTTTGAAGGTATTTGCATACACTTATAAAGACAAAGTTGAGTTGTAAAAAAAAATATGTTGAGGAAAAAAACATCGATAGTTGAAAACCATCGATGGTGAAAACCATCGACCATCGAAACGTAAACCATCGATGGTGAAAAACATCGACGCAAAACCATCGATGGTAAGAACATCGACCATCGGACCAAAAACATCGATGTTTTCGAAACATCGATGTTCGATGCTCATCCCTACTCCATAGCTACATTGAAAATGTGCCTGGAAAGCCACTACCAGAAGAATTCTCTGTCCAATGAGGTACCAGTTTATCTATTGCAATAAACAAAGCGAAGCTTTTAAATAAGTAGGTTGCGGGGTCACATCTGACTCATAAATGTATGGATTTTCAGATGCCAGACTTAGTGGTAATGTGGGTGAACACCGGTCAGACAGTGAACGTGTTATTCGAAGTCGGACTAACGACTCCTGAATGATACTCGGGAGCTTAATCCCGTCAGGCGACAACGCATCTTAGGAAGAACTGAGAAGTTTATAGAATCACCTCAAAATTATAAGTAGGCAGAATACGCTCTACACATGGAAAGTTTGATCCTAGAAGGTTGTGCTTTGAACTTAAAATTGAAGGTTCGTCTGCAATACCGAGTGCAAATGTTAAGAATCCTTCCCGCAAAAATAGGCCTCAGTGACAGTGAGTGGTTTGTCTGCAGCATACAATAATGGAGGAAGCAGGACGTAAAAACGTTGAGACCGCTCCTGTGATGTAATACCAAAAAATGGTCCGGCGAATGAGTGAACGAGATGGTTGTGATTTTATTCGGAAAAATCCTACATAACTGTATACCGGGTAGCATAATGCAGTATTGGTGAAGCAAGTTAGTCCATCATGTGTTGTAATGCCGCTCAATTGTATCACTTGTGGGATAGTGATACTGATTTTCGCTATAATGCAAAATTATCTTAGTAAATTCCACCTGATCTGTTCTTGTAGCTGTCGTACTATCTGAAAAACAACACTTGAAAGAAATCCAAATCTCATGTACGCCAGTATACGCTAGGAATTGTCAAAATTCTAGCTAAGGCAGTAAAAATTATGCAAATGGGTTTATTCCGAAATTCTCCTGTGGATGGCCTATTGGTAGATAAGTATTGTTACGAAATTTTTCTAATTAATAGCAAAGAAAGAACTAAATTAATAAATTATAATTTAGTATAAAAAAGTATGTATGACCAGGGGGATCAATCCCCTTTATCTACGCCACTGAGGAGAATATTGAGAACTTTAGGGCTTCCTGTTTAGTATCCACATAACCTTGCCTTCCCAAGGTTCACGATATGTTTTCGAGAATATCGGCTACTATTCTTCTTAATTATATTTACGAAGACATCACTTATGAAAGGAAGAATAATATGAGTTTATCTTATGGCATGCACAATGGTGGTAGCCTCGTGTTTCTCCAATTCGGCGTGAAAAACGAATTCCGCAAGTATGTGTACAGTATTGGGTCTTCGGAAGTCTGGTCACCTTACTCTACCATGAATTTTAGCTTAGTCCATTTAGTTTTACGTAGACATGCATGTGATCCACAGAAATAGGGTAATCAGTTTTAGACTAGGATCAACGACTTTTACGAGATAGGTACCTATGTAAGAGCACTTCTCAAAGTGGTCTTTTCGCCGCGTCACTTCGATTTTGTGATATGTACCTATATATAGCATTTTCAGGTCAAGTAAATAACTTTCCGAGTCAAATAGATAAATGTCCGAAGCAAATAGGTAAATTTCCGAATCAACAAAACACGTTTGCAGATCAAATAGATAAATGTCCGGAACAAAAAAATGAATTCCTAAATGAAAAAAATTAATAAACAAACCATAAAAATAAATTTCCAAATCAAAAAAATAAATGTTCAAATCAGGAAAGTAAATGTACAATTCAAATAAAAAATTGTCCAAAACAGAAAAATAAATTCACAAATCAAAAAAATGATTTTTTCCATCAAAAAACTTATTTCACAAATCAAATAAACAATGCTTCGTATGAAGGACACGATTTAAAAAGATAGTACTTTAATATAGTAAATAATGTGGTTTTATATGAATTTCATTGAGCATTGGAAAAAAAATTATTTAATTATTTCAATCTGAATGAGATTTTGTTTATTCAAAATGACGTATATAATTGTCAATTGTACTACACACGCTTGGAATAGGACGATATAAATTGTTTTCTTAGACGTTATTTGCCTAAATCTAGTGTCTAAACTAGAGATGTAACGGATCTTGTTTAGCGGATGAGGATGCGGATGCGGATGCAAAATAGTATAACATTGAGGATGCGGTTGCGGATGCGGATATTAATGGAGAAATTTTTGAGGATGCGGATGAGGGTGCGGATGAGGATATGATCGAATATGTAGACAAAAATTTAGGTTCCACACTTTGAAGATGAAAAAAAGTTGAAATTCCTCTGATTAGTGTGGTTAAAAATTAAAAAGTTGCATACTTCCTTACTTTGCTTCACCTTAAAAAATGCACTTCACCCTCCTCAGTACAATTCATTTAAAACAAAACCACTCAAACACTAGTCACAAAAATGCGAACCGGATTGCGTTCCTTAATTCACTCGTAGTCTAGCTGTAGTCATCGCTGACTACTCAGATCATATAAATGGAACGCGCTCCTGCTGTGCTGACCGACAAACTTAAGCTCAGTTGTGTACAGTCAAACTTCCCATAAGCGGACACCATTGGGGATTGAGACTTTGTCCGCTTATTGGAAGTGTCCGCTTATTGGAAATGTCCGCTTATGAGAATATTTCACAAAGGTATAACATTTTATAAAACTAATTTAGGTAGCGCTGCGAATCCATTGAAAACCACGATGTCTCATTTGAACCGTGTTTTTCCAATACAATTTTTTTTCGAAATCGAGAACACTATTTTTTCGTGAATTCCAAAATGACTTGTTCTTACACTTTTTCTTCAAAAGGCAATTTTTTTTTATTTTTTTTTTCATATTTTAAAAGAATAGAAAACTGCACGATTAAATGCCGCGACATAAATTGAAGTCCTGAATCTCTAAGAAATTCCACCTACACGGAGAGATAAACAAGATTTGTACACCGATTTCCGGAAAGTGAATTTTGCTTTACGCAAAAGACCGATTTTCCGGTACTTTCGAAACTTCTTTGCTCGAAATTCAATTCTGTAAGGCAAGAATTTCGAATTTTATTTGTGGAACTGTATGTTTATTAGAGACTTGCTTGTTCAGAAAGGGTATAAACGTACTGTCCGTGTCCGGTTATGAGAGTGTCCGGCTATTGGAAGTTATTTTTCTAGTAAAATATAAGGAAAAACGTTGGGGAAAATAAAAGTGTCCGTTTATGAGCAATGTCCGGTTATTAGAAATGTCCGTTTAGGGAAGTTCGACTGTATACGATACAGAATACAATTTGTCTCAATGCATTTCTTTATAGTTACAAAGTAGCACGTGGGTCGCATATATCCGCTAATTGTCTGCATACAAAAATGAGGATTGCGGATGAGGATGCGGATGTAAATATTTATAAGATGAGGATGAGAATGCGGATGCGGAGTTTAATTTTTATGCGGATAATCCGCGATTGCGGATGCGGATGCGGACATCCGTTACATCTCTAGTCTAAACTACCATAACTTTCTCAAAACTCAAGTCACACCAGCTGAACTTTCTTAAAATTTTTATTTTAGATTAGAATCGATGATAGAGGTGACCTCAGAATGATGGAGGTTGGGGAACACAACGGAACCTATACTACATTGACAGTGTCTTCGAGTCTGTAAGACCCAGTGTCGGTACTTAAAAGTTAAAATTATTAGGTCTCGATTGAATTTGAATAAAAGCTCCAAATTAAAGGTGTTTTTTTTTTTTTTACAAGAGAACGTTTAGCTTTTTATTGTCATGATCAATTCGATTCCGTTTCTTAGAAAATATTTCTATCGCAATTGGTGAAGAATACCAAGGAGGAGGGAGGGTGGTATTCCAGGGGAAAAAATCCGAGCAAAAAATCAGGGGAAAATGTGGGAGAGTCTGCACCCTATGCAGAAACATTGACACCATAGCTTTTAGTAACGGTGACCTTATTCAGACAGGATTCTGTTGAATTATACGAATTGTAGTGTTTAGCTGATGTCGTGTACCTTTACTATATAGAGTTTTAGCATGTCGTACTATCGTACACATTTCAACTTTAATCGACAGTGTCCATTGTTAAACGTACGTAAAAAAAAACTTACGCCTACTTGGGACAATCAAAATTGTTTTATACTGTTTTTTTTTTGCGCGCTACACAAATTTTCCTTTAAAATCTCATAGACTTTTAACATCCAACCGCCCGTTAATATATCTTGGGGTGTCATAAATTTAATATAATTTAATTTTTCTTATTAGACGAATATTATTAACCTTTGAAAATTTATATATTTGATTTGGAAATGTATTTATTTGATTTACTTTTTTGGCATGTAAATATATTTATTCGATTTGGAAATTTATTTATTTGATTTGTAAATTTATTTTCCTGATTTGGACATTTATTTTTTTAATTTGGAAATTTATTTTTTTGTTTTGGTTATTTATTTTTTTCATTTAGAAGTTCATTTATTTCGTCCGGAAATTTATTTATTTGATCCGGAATCGTGTTTTGTTGATTCGGAAGTTTATTTTTTTGATCCGGAAATGTATTTTGTTGCTTAGGAAATTTATCTATTTGTCTCGGAGAGTTATTTACTTGACCTGGAAATGCTATAGATGATCTTATATTCCCGAATAATTATTCAAACTTCAATTTGTCTCAAAATTAAAAAAAAAAATTATAAAATGTGTTTGTTGATTTTGCTTTTAATGTTGACTACTTAGATAAATGTGGGTTTTGTTCCGTCAATTTTTCTTGGTGGACAAAAAATCAAACGTGAAGGGTCCCCATTTTGATTTCCAACACAAGAAAAATGAGAAACGTTACGCCACTGGTTAGGTGTGTGAAAGAGACTTGCGGAACAATGACTTGAACAACATTTCCAAAATGGATTAGGTGTATTTTAGCTCAACATCATCTGGAATTTTTAACAGCTGATGCCTGTTGATGCATGCGCCGACACAGATGATCGTAAACCTAAAATATGCTATTAGTCCAGTACAATTGGTTCAAAATAGCCCCAAACCTAAACATCCAAAAAGAAAAGAAATTTTTGATGCCAAATTGTTGAATACACTGCCTAATATACGCAGTAAAAAGTTACACTAATTTGCGCCATGGGTTAAGGGGGGAGGGGGTGGCAAAGGGGTGAAAATTCAGTTTCTTGCAAATATCTGGAAAACTATGAGTTTGACCTTAAAATGTGCTGAGGACAAAACAAACTAAATAAAATTACCTTTGTAATGATATGTAACACTTTAGATATTTTCCCAGAAAATTATACCCTAGACCCAAAAGTATTATAGTGAATTAACATTTTTTGAGTTTTACATTTCGCACAGTAACTCTTGATAGAATAGCCCTAACGTCATAAGATCTTGTCCATATATTGATAACAAAATTTTTTTGATTTGTATCAAAAACTGGAGTGTTCCGACTATTGACGCCCCCCTCACTCCTCCTAACATTTTTCAAAAAAGCATGCCTGTAGCTTCTTTTTAAATTGAGCCAGGCAGATCAAATTTGGTGGGCTGCCTAGGCTAAACTCCATTATGCTCCCCACCAAAAATTATTACCATCCGATCAAAACTAAGGGTACCCCCCATACAAAGTGACCCAAATTTCTAACAAATTTCACATTTTTTCACTTCTAAATTCAATCTAAAATAGAAAAAAAAAATTATCTCTTAGAACGTCCCTATAACAGTTAACTGTAGTCTTCTGAATGTATATCCAAAAGTTTGTACCAGAGCGTGCCTTAAAAGTACGAAAAACCGGGTTTGAAGATTGCTAGTACACGTTACTTGAAATATTCGCAAAGAGCCTTAGAACTGGTATCACTGACTTTCAAACCCAATTTTTTGATACTTGTAGCGTACGCCTTGGTACAACCTTTTGAACATACATTCAAAAGACTACAATTAACTGTTATAATGACGTTCGAAGAGATAGCATTTTTTTTCTATTTTACATAGAATTTAGAAGTGAATAAATGTGAAATTTGTTTGAATTTTCGTACACTTTGTATGGGGGGTACCCTTAGTTTTTATCAAATGGTAACCATTTTTGGTGGGAAGCATAATGGAGCATAGACTACACTCTAAGACAATTTAGTTGAATTTTACACGCAAAATACTAGGAAACTAGTTTCCTATTTTTATAACCGTAAATTTACACAAAAGTCGGAACGCAGTATTTTACACATTTTGGTCGTAAGAAAATACGCATAGGAATTGTCTAATTTTAAGCAACAGTTTGTTTAAATTTGGCATTGTTTTGATGTGGTTTCTAATGAATGGTGTGTTTTTAGACATTTTGGACGAATTAATGCGTCTTTGGATGAGGTATCTATAGAGTAATTCTGTCGTTAATATACTACATTGAAGTGTGTAATTTTCAACTAGAATATGTATTATTCAATCTTTCATTTCCATAACCACAGGAAAGATGTAGATAAGTTCGAAAAAAATAACTTTTCAGGGCGGCTATTTTGAGGCTTACTTTCCACAAAATTGTGTATTACACTTTTAGACGCAAACTACGAATGCACGTTTTCTATATTCCTCAAAGTGGTTGGCCTGAAAAATTATCATTTTCGACTTACCTACTTTTCCTGTGGTCACCAATTTACTCCTGAAAAGTGTGAGAAACAAAAAATTTTCAATTATCAATCTATTCCATGCAAATCTGAAAAGGAAAATGATAAGATATCTGAAAATTTATTTATTGAATAAAACGAAGCGATGTCCATTTTCAATATATTTTTATTGTATCGCTATTTTTTGTTAAGAGTACTTATGCTAAATACATAATATATTATTACAACTAAACTTAACTCTACACTTTCTTCACCAATCACCAACTGAACTGTATCACTTCACACTCAAAATGGAAATATGATACAATAGAAATTATTGCAAGTCTGAATAAATCAAGTAAAATATTACACACAAAATGCCTATAAAACCCTTAATTACACTATTCCTGCGTAAATTGAGTAAAAACCGACATCACTGTTAAAATTTACACACTTAGCATCTAAAAGTAATCATTATATAGGCATTTTGGGCAAATTTCTGTGTATTTTTACGTAGAAAGGTGAAAAATATTAGGTTGCGCCATTTGAAAGGGTGTAAATACGCCACCAAAATAATTCCACGTCGAAAATTGTGTATTTGTAAAATATTAGTAAGTGTAAAATGGGTTTAAATTTACAATGCTGTTTTAGAGTGTAGGCATCCCACCAAATTTGATCTGCCTGGCTCAATTTGAAAAGAAGCTACAGGCATGCCTTTTTGAAAAATGTTAGGAGGAGTGAGGGGGGCGTCAATAGTCGGAGCACTCCACTTTTTCATACAAATCAAACAAAGTTTGTTGTCAATATATGGACAAGATCTTATAACGGTAGGTATATTCTATCAAGAGTTACAGTGCGAAATGTAAAACTCGAAAAATCCAAATTCACTATAATACTTTTGGGTCTAGGGTATAATTTTCTGAGAAAAAGTCTAGAGTGTTACATATCATTACAAAGGTAATTTTATGTAGTTTGTTTGGTCCTCAGGACATTTCAAGCTCGGACTAATAGTTTTCCAGATATTTGCAAGAAACTGAATTTTCACCCCTTTGCCACCCCCTCCCCCTTAACCCATGGCGCAAATTGGTGTAACTTTTTACTGCGTATATTAGGCAGTGTATTCAACAATTTGGCATCAAAAATTCCTTTTATTTTTGGATGTTTGGGTTTTGAGCTATCTGTAGGTACTAGACTATATACCCTAACTAAGGCTAAAGCATCTTCTCAATTTCTACAAATTTGAAAATTTAGTTCTTGTCGGTTCCTGGTCATTATAGAATAGTCAAGCTAACGCTAAGTATAGAGAGCACTTGAACAATTTAGGCTGCTGATTTTGGATGTTTTTTTTTATGGAAAGAATAAAACTATGGAGGCTATAGACTTTATGACACCTCATAATGATGATTTGGTGTTTCTTTCGTTCGTAATTTTCTTGTGTTTAAAATATTGAAAAAAAAAAAACAAAACTGAAGACTAAATTAATACAGGAGTGAGGGAGGGGCCTCCATTTGAATTTCGAACACAAGAAATTTGGGAAACTTAACGCCACTGCATGTACCTACATCACATTTGGATAGGTGCTTCGACTTCACTGTCTCAGGCGAATACACACTGCTGCCGCTGTTTTTAAAATCCATCTTTCACAGAATTTAAAGTACCTAATAGAAAGTTTCTGCGCCCCTATGGTTGATCATTATAGAAAATCCGGCCCTGGATATCCTTCATCCTCCGTCGCTGTGTGAAGACGTTGTGTAAAAACCTTAAATGTGGTGATTGATGAAAAAAATCAGGAGGTTTGGGTTGCGATGCGGGAACTATCAGGAATAATCTTATTTTCTTTTCTTGAAGTCATTTAACCTTCTAAATGCTGTTTTCGACACGCTTAGTGTGCTGTAAAGGATTTCGTAAAGTTGTTAAGTACGTCTGGAGTTTTGGTGTAAATGAAATTACTAACAGCACTTGGTATAAATTAAATTCAGTAAAACAACTAGTTTCCCGTCATTTTATCATTTTTCAAACAATTGTTGGAACCTCTTTGATTTTTTTTTATAATACACACTTGGCACTTGCAAAAAAATAATTTAAATGTCTTTTCCTACGAACGTATGATGAAAAGAAACAAGAGGTGTTCCAGCAACCGTTTGAAAATTTATATATTGACCAGTAGCCACCCGCCACTTATCGGTTCATTGCCAAGACGACCGCACTACAAAAAAAAAAAGCACAGAAACCGATTGGGACGGGGTATATCTACCAAACTTGTGTCAAACAGATATCACAACCAGCAGCTCACCCGATATAATTGAGAACGAGACAGCAAATGATAAACACGCAAAAAAAGCAATGAAGGCGACAACCTCGTAACTAATACAAACAATCGTCATCGTGTCGTGTATCGGGTTTTGGCCGCACGCGGCGGGGCGACAAATGAGAACGAATGAACGTTACAGCTGTTCAGGTATTAAATGCTTGTGTAGGACAAGGCTAAAAACATGATTTCATCATGCATCTCACTTGCGCACACTGCACTTAAGCATTCGCTTCGCTTCCACACTGGCATGGCATGCCAATGGGGCGGGGGATTGATGGTTTGTGTGCCGAGCCGACTGGTTTTCTGGGCTGATTTTTATCGTTTTGCTATCACACACACACACACATACTTCATCCTCAGTCGTGTAACCGATTCGGGGGGTGGGCCATCGCATCATCAACCAGCAGCTCTATTAATGGTTGCAAGTTGCTCGCTGCCACCGCGTACCGAGCTTTTGTACAAGCGAGTACAAGCTGATTGCTCTGTTCTTCGTGTGCACCCTTTTCTTTTATTTTTACACGTACAGTCTCTCTTTTTTGGATGCACTCACTAAGCTATCGTTATGCATCGTATGCCATCTCGCTCACACCACGGGCATCAAAGGGCAAGTGATGTAGCCGGTTCTTCTTCTTCTAGTGGGACAAGACCGCCCCTGTCCCGTCCTTTTGATCGGGTTGTGCCATTTTTTTCCGGTTACTTTGTTGTTGGAACATACATTTCTGATGTTTTGTCGTGTGTTGTATTTTATAGACCAAGCGAGTTATGGGATGTTCTGCGAGGGGGATGGTGCAGAGATCCGTTATTGTTTGTATGGCTGTGTGCGTGTGTATTTCTCTCGCTGACCGGTTGGGCTGCGTATACTCTTGTGCGGTGTGTTCGAACAATACACGATCTGACAATCGCGGCACAAGAATTTGTCAGCCACCGTTTTCTGCTACGCTTCGGCTAATAGTTGACTTTTGGCTGTTGTGCCGTTTGTATCGTATCGTCGTATCGTGTGTGGTGATTTTGTTCGCTTGCGGTGTGTGCGAGAGAGTGTAAATCGCTCGTTAGTCGCGTTTTCAGGATTTTTAGAGATCCGTCGTATATTATTGTTGTGCAACATTTAGGAGCGATAGATACAAAATTCAAATTTTTTTTATTCGGTCTGTTCGATATCTGGATTGATTTTGTTTTCATCTGGTGGATTTTTGCGTATTGACATTTTGATCATACAGAAGGAAATAGATATTTTTATATGACAATCGGATTAAGCTGTGTTAATTGCAGTGATTTTTTGTGCTAATAAGAAATTGAAAAAAAAAAAATACTGAAAAAAATATTTTCGTGCAATATTAGTGGCAGAGATTTATGGAATTCAATCCGTGACGGAGTGACCCCTTATTGTTCTATAAGATCTGATATTCGAGACGAAAGAAAAAATTGTATTCATAAATACTCCAGTGACCCATTGACAAGTGAATTACTGTTTGGTTTGTGGTGAATTTCGAAATTTCGGTACAAGCATAGTGATTATGTCCCTTGGTGCCTTTTGATTATGAACGCGATTGAATGTGGAGCACGTGGTTCGCTATTTTTATTGTGCTTTTAGGATAATATTTTACGCGTGTGTATGGTAATTATAAAAAAAAAACTTATTAAATTTGTTTATAAATTAAGATATTTTCTTCACTTCGGTGTTTTGATGTTGCGCAGATTTTAGTGTATATCTTACGGAAACTATTGAAATAAGTTAATAAAAAATTATTGCGGGTACAGATTACAACCCGGCTTCAATATGTCCACCTAGATATAGGTGTTGTTCAGAATTTATGACTCCAACTTGTTTTCGATAGTTCGCAGCCGCCTTTCCTTTTCAAAGAAGTGAAGAATCACTCTTTAAAAATTAAAGGTTGCTTTAAATCAACAAATTCACCCCGATCTTAGTGCCCTGATGGATCATTTATTATATTCAACATTTTTTCGCTGAAATATCAATGTAGGAACCTACTTCCTAATGTTTTGGCCAATTGTGGAGAATTCCTCAAACAACTGTTAAAAACAAAAGTTATTAACTTGTTGTTTGACTTCTAATTTCGGAATCATTTTATCCATGCGTTGTTGTTTTTTGCAATACTCGTTGTTGTTTTTTTTGCAGTGCCCAGTGTTTCTAAATTTGCATATTTTTTTTTTTAAATCTGCCCAATTTCAATTTTCCAAACAAAGTCCAATAAGGCGAGTAGCATTAGTAGATATGGCTAACGATTTTCCCATCAAATTACTGAATTTGGATGTTTAAGTGTCCACTATTGATTGAAAAGTTTTAGAAATATTTGCATTAGCACAGTTTGTTCGTTGTTGCCTTACATTGCAAGGCTTACAATTATACAGCAGAGCCACAAAGTCGTAACCAAACACGATCAGTTTTTGTTGCATTAAAATCAGTGCCGGATTTACCAGAAGGCAAGGGCGGAAGGTTTTCGGGGGCGTTGAATTCGAGGCAAATATTTTGCTGTCACCATTACTCTAGCCTCAGCTTCGATCACTATGGGAATAAGTTTGTGAAGACCAATCAGTAAATTCGTATCCTATACACTGAAAAGAATGGTTTAGACTTTTTATCTAATGTGAAGTAGTTGACTTAAATTTAGATAGTTTTACCAAAGAAATAGCTGATTTCTCTCATCTTCGTAGCTGAAAATACTATTAAATTCGTTCATTTAACCACGCAAGATTAGAAGAAAAAGATTAGTCAATTCTTCCACAAAAGTTGTTGATTGTACTATTCAAATATAAAATTTAACTACAAACAATCGTTCTTTTTTCTTCAACACAATTTAGCTATCCAACATTTAACAATTTATAGATAATGAATAGCTGTCTTTACAAATGAATTAATTGAATTTGCAAATATAGTAGATGTTTCAACTAATGACGAATAGAAAAATTATCCATATCTTCGTAACTGTTTCAACTACATAGAATCATAAGCTGAAAATCAACGCGAACTTTAGATGAATTCGACTATTTCTTTAGATAACCATTCTAATTTTTTTTCTCTGTGTAGTTACTTACAAAGAAAATAAATCCCTTAGGTATAGGTACGTTAAATGGGACGGTCGATTTTAATGGAGGTTCTAACCACGAAAAAGAGTATCTATTCTGCTGAAATTTGTATACATAAGATATGGCCAAAGTTATAACATGTCGTTAGAAATCCAAAACACAAGAACACCTTTTGTAAACTCTTCCAGTTCAAAGTACCGTTATTCAATCATTATTTGAGATGTAAAAAAAAATAATTGTGAAAGTGTTGATATCTGTATTCCAGAATAATACAAATTCGATTGGTTGTGTTTAAGCTTTAAAAATATACTATCGAACCTACCATACCAGTTACCATAAAGAGAAGACAAATCAAGTTGTTCACCACGTTCTTCATATTATCGATTTGATAGAACATACCTCTGCAAACCGGCTCTACAACCAAAGAGTTCTTATTTCATTCAAAAATCTCTCGAGTAAAATAATTTATGAACACTCAGGATCTACGAAGCGGAAAGCTTGAAACTTACATGTTTTAAAACGATTAACGCGTTAGCTCCGGCATGCGGGGACGGGGCGGCAATTGTGTAAATCCCCCGCTGATTACAACACACAACGTTAACTGAAAATGTTAATGTCAGTCGGTTCTAATGGCTTCAGTTTTTTTTCACAGTAAAGATTTCTTGATTTTTTACACTGAACAAAAACTGGATGTTGCACAATCTGACTCCTGAAAATGAAAGCCCGTCATTGGCAATTCATATAATTCAAGCCAAAACTGAGCCATTAGACAAATCCCAAGCAACATTTTTAGTAGCAAGAACTAATGCTTTTGGTTCCGCCACTTTATTAAGTTTCAGTTACGTTTTTGACACCCAAATATTAACTTCATCGTAACAAATCCTGTAAAGTACTTTTTGGGACGTTTTAGGATGGTAGTAGTTGGAACTTTGTAGTGAACGAAATATTGCTACTACATATTCGACAAGTACAGGGGAATGGTACAGTTTTGGTAACCCACTTTGCTACTACATAGTGAGCAACTCTAAAGTAATATTTTTAAGTGGCCAAACCGTAGCAGTATAATTTATTTGTATCTTCGAATACTTTCTACTTTATAGTCAAATTAGGAACTAGTTGCTAGTGTTACTATACAAAGTCCGATTGGGGACTTTAAAGTACCATTTGGAGCTGTCGAATACTTGTCGCCAAATTTTCCAAAGGTTTCGCAAAATCATTTTCTACCCATTACGAAAAAGTAGCTATATTTCTGATGAAACAATTTAGAACTTCTTTGTTTTAGGTAACTATTTGGTTTGCTGAATATTTAGACCTATTAAAATAAAAAAGTGGATGAACAAATTAACTTTAGTTGGGGTTTGTTTCGAGAATTTATTCATGAAATCATTAGAAAATGAGAGGGAATCACTTTTTTATATAGGTAGAATATTCACTTCCACAGTGAAATTGGCTTGGCACGAGGGTTTTTTGATCAAATGAGCTTGGAAATGATAACATATGTCATTACTCAATTAATTTCTTTATTCTTCGGTTGTCTGAATAAGCTAAAAAAACACAACTTTAGCAAATGTGTGTACATGTAAATCCATTCAATTATGTTTACTCAAATTTGGTCGATTTTTACCTACACATTTTCACAGACTTCCAATCACGTTGCAACTTACTGGTGGCAAAGGGGCCCTAGTCACTAAACTTCTCATTCCCCATATTAGTGACTTTTCGGTGACAAAAAGGTCCTTGTCACTGAACGATTGAAAGTATTTGCTACTCTCAAAGGCAATATTGGAGTGGTGTATACGTTATCGCTACTAAAAATGCTATAGTTGGGATTGAATTCATCTTGTACCTAGCTTTCATATCTGGGTAATTCTGGATCTTACTGCTGTGTGGGTCACGAGCGTTCTTCAAACACAGAACAATTCAATATATTTCCTTGTTTGGAGTGGAGCGTTTGTTTGTATTGTGAAGCTGTTGATAGTTCAAACAATAATTTCAAAACGATACTTTAAATTAGTTACTTGATCGAAATCCTTTAGTGTGTTGCTTTGCTGGCTTTCCAATTGGATATATGTAATTATATTTTGGATAATCGATTTCAAAAATTCCCTCTTCTTCCTTGCCTCATCGTTTTACAGATCCATGTCGTCGCGACGCTAGGCTATAGATTTTTTAAAACAAAACGAAATAAAAGCAATTCACTGCAACTAGTACCATTACAAGGTACAGTTATTTTCAAGGATTTTACTAAAAAATTTTCAGTTATTTCTTGGCTCTTACACATGGCCTGATTTGTTTGCTGTGTTCGTTGGTCTTCCAGTTAGTTTACATGATTAGGTCAGCACTGAAGAAGGTAGTAGGTATGTTGCTTCCGAAATGGACGTAGGCCCTAAAAATAAAAAACCTCAAGTATAAGCCTAGTTTAATTATCAGAATTTAAATTTCTTATTTAACCAAAATAAAAAATTTAAATCTTCAAAACAACCGGTCCGTTCAACAATTGTGATTGTTTAAATAAATTGATTTTGCTTTTTGGATGAAAGATCATCGAAGTTTCAGATTTATTTAACATTTTAGCTTGTCGGATTGCTAACATTAATGCCTGAGTTGTGTCTGATAAAAAGCCGAATATTTCTTGAAGAAACAAGCTTCTGTGCAAAAATTAAGCAGTTGGTGTTGTTTATTTAAAGAGTGGCTGGAACACATAAAAGGTGTTAGGTTTTGAATTTCAACCCGTAAAACAATTAACTACACCCGAAAATTTAACTAATTAATGTTTTCCCAGTAGGTATTTGAAGCTACGTGATAAGGTTGACAAGACTTTTCCTTTTTTATTGTCGTACTAGGGGGAAAACAGGCTTCACTTGTTTCTAAAATTTATCTAATGACATTCTTTATCATTATCAAAGTGTGAATAAACATCGAAAAATTATCTTCTGCCTTAAGCTCCACCATACTTATTCTACTATGGTAAATCCGACACTGCTCTTCATTTTGACAAAGTATAGCCTTAATTTTCAAGAAAGTAGAAAGGTTCAAAATTTCACATAAACTATAATTTCAAATATTCATTCATCGAACTTCTAACTTGCTCGATTTTTGGCAAGCAATCGTGCTCGTGGTTCTGCGAACTCCCTGCACTTACAAATGTCTCTATTCGCAATAACGGAAACTTCGGAACTTAATTTCGCATCTATTCGCAAATCGTCAGGGGTGTCAAACTCAAAACCAAGCTGGGCGAAATATCACTGTCTTCGGGTTTGAGCGGGCCGCAGGATTAACATTTCGAAAACCCCTATTTTCGAAATCTAATCACATAGTCTTACTTTTAAAATATGACTATAAATCTGAGTCATTGGCGACCTGAAAAACACCAGAGACATCCAGGCTAACCCAAGACAACTTTGAGAGCCAAAATTGTTAGGTTGAAATAAATTAAGCTCGGACAGAATGGTGGGTAATAATATACAAATTTGATGTGTTGTAAATTGAGCAAATGCACCAGTAAAAAAGCGAATAAGCGAATAATCGGCTGAAATTGTTACGTTTACAAAATTTCACATCCGAGTGATTTCCTCACCAAATACAAGATTTCGAGGTTTTTAAAGCTTGGGCTTTTTTCCACTTGAGTTTCAATCGATGCTCTTGTCCATAACCTATTCGCGAAAGCGTATATCATAATGCAACCGTATGACAGATAGCTAACAAAAACTTTTTGCTGAACCTAATTTTGGAACAAATCAATTTCTCGGGGCTTAATATTTCCCTACTCAAAACAATAGCCTTCAACAAACCTCAAATACTCGTCAGCACATTGGTTGTAGAACATAAAGCAATATTTATGAAATACATAGTTTAGGTTTGTATTAGTCACAGATTAGTTTTAGTAAGTTTCTTAGACTTGAACAATCCCTATTTTTTTACGCTCTTATGTACTTATACACATTGTGTTTCTTCGACCTTACCGCGGGCCGCAAAAAACAGGAACGTGGGCCGCTTGGGCCATAAAACTTGAACAGATTCGCCACGAAAATTTCATAAATTACCGTTACATTTGCATGTACCTTCACTGGATATTCTTTGCAACATTAACAGAAGAAATTCAAATATAAGTTTTCCAATATAACTATATTTTAGAAATTAATTGGTGCTTATCGTATATTTATTAAAAGTTAATTACAAACCATTATATGCTTTAAATCCAAAAAATTGAAAATGTCCTTACTTATTCAAAGATATTTGCGCGACGTTTTGAAATTTGTCATTTTTTTCCTTAATTGAGAAACAGTATAAGTGTTTTGAAATTTAGCTGAAATAACTCATCAAACAAAATTTTAATTGCTGTTGTATATAATTCCCCCATCGACGACACAATTGTTTAGACATATACTGAAATATAAATTTACATACATAAAAAAATCTAAAATGTATACATTTCCCAAAATCTCCAATTAAACTGTAAATCAAATCCATATTATACAGGGTGTCCGGAAACTGCCGCCTAAACGCACCGGATTGTGATTCCTCATGTGATTTCCAGCAAAAAAGTTGTATCGAACATACCCCCTTAGCTTAACTCTTTAGCTGCCACAGGCATTTGAAGATTTAAGAAAAAATCATTTTATTGTACGACTAAAACTTCAATATCTCAAAAGCTAGACCAGCCAGAATAGCAAGATAAAATGATTACTACGCCAACAAATTTCCCTAAAAAATAAAACTAACGGCACTAAAATCGGATAAGAGGTTTGGTTTTTACAGAACTTCAAAGTCAAATTTTTGTGATTTGACCCAAAAACAATCTATTTTTTCATCTCAATTTTCTCCAACTTCTACAAAGGTGAGGTGCTTGTATGATTCTTTTAAAAATTGGCGCATAATCTTACGATCGTATCTTTCTTACATAATTTTATTCTAGCTCCATTATTTCCAACAGTTTTTATACGTTAAGTGTAGAAAACTTGGGTTAATTTTAGCTCGAATTCAATACAATTCAATTCACAGTGCTCCTAAAGATCTGCAATTGGTAAAATCTATTCAAAGTATGTTGAAATCGAGCCAAAATTAACCCCTGGTTTTTCGTACTTAAGACATTAAAACTGTTAGAAATAACGAAGCTAGAATAAAATGATGTTTTTTTTTAAAGAATCGCACAAGCACCTCTTTGGCAGAAGTTTGAGAAAATTGAGATGAAAAAATAGATTGTTTTTGGGTCAAATCACAAAAATTTGACTTTGAAGTTCTGTAAAAACCAAACCTCTTATCCGATTTTAGTGCCGTTAGTTTTTTTTTAGGTAAATTTGTTGACTGTAATAATCATCTTTTTTTGCTATTCTGGCTGGTCTAGCTTTTGAGATATTGAAGTTTTAGTCGTACAAGAAAATGATTTTTTCAAAAATCTTCATAATGCCTGTGGCAGCTAAAGGGTTAAGCTAAGGGGCTAGGTTCCGTACAACTATTTTACAGGAAATCACATGAGGAATCCACCATCCGGTGCGTTTATGCGGCAGTTTCTGGACACCCCCCAAGTAGCACAAACGAGTTGTAAAACGGTTATATAACCGAAATACAACCATGGTTATATGACAATATTGTTAGGAAAATCGTTGTAAAAACGTTTTAAAAACGTTTACTAAACCGTAAAAACGAGGTTTTTGCCTGGCTTCAAACGTGACATTATTGTTGTAATGTCGTTGTCCTTCAGACATTATTGTTGTAAAATCGTTGTGAATATAACTTCAATTTCGTATGCTAAAAACTTAAAAATTTATTTTTTTTTCTTTTTCAGAATTGACAATAATTTATCTTAGACACTTTTTATCTGAGACATATTATAATATTTTTTTTTATACCTTTTTATCCAAGAAAATTACCTTTTTATCCATTTGCCTCAAAGCTGGAATCGAACCTGGTCCTCTTGCGTGCTAGTCTGTCACCATTGCCATTGCGCCAGAAGGGAAATACTTCTCACGTTCTCTAAATCTGAAGTACTTCATGCGCAATGCATGGTGGTCGCAAGATTGATTCTCGATCATGCTATGTTTTATTTCTCTTTTTTTCATATGCCAAAAATTCTATTAAAATAATCCCTTTATGATATTTGTTTCCGTTTAGCGCTGGGAAGCTTTGTACCCAATATAATTGCAAATATTAAAAAGATACTTTCGGTTCAAATTCTAACAATTGTGTTATATATTAAACCATGTTGTATTTGTAACAATTACGTCATTTTATAACAAAATTGTCCAAAGAACAACAATTGAGTCAAATTTTAAACAATAATATTACGAAGACAACATTAAGGTTTTCAGGAGAACAAATTGTCCCAAATGAAACCATCTAGTTAATTTTGCAGCAAATTTTTAAGTTCAGACTCCAACAAAATGCTCACTTTTGTAACTATAACCCATATTGTTGATTATTTAACTAAAATATAACCAAAAATCGGGTTGTATATCTAACCGAGGTTATTTTGTGCTGCTTGGGCCTGTACATAAATCTGCAAAATAAATAATAATTTTTGACACAATACGAAGAGAAAGAAAAGATTAGTTTTTTTTGATAAATTGACAGTCACAGGAAGCTATAAAGCAATTTACCTATATTTTGCCCAACGCTTATTATGGTAAACTACTTAGATATTAGAAAATTATTAAAAAAAAATCTGGGAGCTACTTCCATATATGGAATGGCATAATGTAGGTACAATAGGCAATTATGTGTGAATACATTGATATATTACTTATAGAGAGCAAACATTAAACGTTTAACGACCATTTTGATTCGAATATATTTTCAACGATGATATACAATGATAGAGCGGCGTGCAAAATCGGACAATGAACGTGAGTAGATTTGACCCAGAAAAAAATCACATATAGTGAAGGTTTGAGTTTATTATTGCCTATAAGAGTGTGGATAATTGGATATGGGGGTATGGTCAATTTTATATAACAATTTTAGATAAAATAGTGTTAAATGTCCATTGTTGAGTTTATTTCGGCACAATGCCCCTTACAAAAAAAATAGGTTAGGGAATGGAAGTTTCAAGCGTAACCATATAGTCGCCATAGTGTTAATAACAGAGTATATTATTGAAAAAGGATTACTCGATTATTTTCCATAGTACCTATAACAATTTTTGCAGGACTATACGTAAATATTGGAATATTGTTCAGAGTTAGGCTTACAGGTTCCCAACCTTTTTGGCACCGCGACCCCCTAAGTTTCAAAAAAAAAGTAAAAAGTGGCTCGCGAACCCCTACGTGTTTATGTAATTTCGCAGAACTTCCCCGCAAATTAAATTATCCTTCGTTAATTTGTTTAAACTGGCTGTAAACGGGTAATCAAATGTGACTGTCCAAATTCAGTTGGAGTTTCTTTAATCGGTCAAATGTAAAATTTCGAAAACTATGTTTTGTTGCCACTTCTTTCTACGTCGTACTCCAGCCAGTCCGAATTTCGGAATTACTTCACAGAAGTGGGCTCTGTTCATTTCTCGGATGCTACAAAAATGATTCTGTGATATTGACTATACTTCTGAGACGCAACGATAAATGGAAAGCGTAAGTGAATCATGATGGTGATAACTTAACCAACCATTTATAACCATTTTAGAAACGTGCTATAAATTAGCTGGCTGGTTTGATAAATCAGATTGCTCCTAGAAGTCGATGATTCCAGGAGCACAATCTGATTTTTCTAATCAGCCAGCAAATTTGGCACGTTTCCCAAATGGTTATAATTGGTCGGTTAATATGGCAACATCATGAATCACTTATGCTTTCCATTTACTGTTTTTGGGTTATCGCAAGTTCATACATCCGCATTCACCGGGACTCGATGCGTTAAGCAGTTTTGGGTCAGGCTTTATAAAATCACACTTCAAAGACAATAATATAAATTTCAAATGGGAGTTTGAACTAGGCCTTTAGTGACAAGCCACGAAAAGGACGAATGTAAAATCAAGCAGTTTTCGCGATCTCCATAATTCAGTGTCAACATGGTTCTAGGAATTCGTCATGTACCTACTTCAGTACGAATTCTAAGCAATTAGAGCAAGATTTTTCATCATGTAGAATTTCAACAATTTTTAAATTTCATAGGTACACTATGACTACAGTCACTAATTTTAGGACATTTAGTAGCAACCCATTATACCCCCGGGAGGTCGCAATCCGCGCCGGTTGGGAACCAATGCTCAAGACTATAGGCGAATGAAAATAGAAAAAAAAAATCTGTGAAAAACCAGTCTGCACAGCAAAGTGTTTTAACTTTTCATATTATAATTAGCACTAATCATTCTCGACAATAATACAAGCTAATCGAAACATGCAATAATTCACTTAAAACATGGATCCAACAATATCCGCAAATTTTCATTCAACATATCATTGCCATTGAATACACCTTTTCCATAATTTCTATACTTAAATGAACATCTCATCTTGTAATTTATTCCTTTTTCGAAGGAGGTTTTATCTAAACATAAGCATACGAGCATTTTTGTATTACCTATGTTCTATGTACGTACATATATGTTTTCTTGTTGATGTGAAGAAACTAGTTGGGCGCCATATTTTTTGCTGTTTTTTCTTCGTTTTTTTGTACAATTTTTTTTCGAAGGAATCAACCAAATCAATTTGATATTAAATTGAAATTTCGAACAAGGCTGCGGACAACATATTAAGCGTGTAGTCATTTAAATATTAGCGATTTACTCATTATAGTGCAGTCAAAATATCGCAATTCAGGCCTCCAAATAGAAAAAAATAGAGTAAGGCTAATTTTTGTTGTTTTTGAATCAGTGGGCTTCCAGGAATCTGCAACTGGTTTTGCTAAAAAAAATTTTGATCGGAAAGGTCCCAAAAAGGACAAAAAAGGACACTCTTTAATCCTTGACCGGAGGTCGGCATGCGGGGTATCATATCAAAGGGGACGTCGAGTACATTACATATCTCGTGTTTGTTTCCTGTTTCAAGGTCCCTCAAAGGAATAAATCTAGCTTGAATTAAAAATTTTTGAGTTTCCCGTGTATCTTTCCAAAGCCATAACTACGAGAATAATTCAAGTTGTCCCTACTTTTATCCCTTTTTAGAATCTATAATAGCTGGAGATTCAACCATTCAATTTGCTAAGAAAACAGTTGATCGGAAAGCTCTGAAAAAGGACATAAAAGGAAACTAATTTCACACCTTGATCGAACGTAGGCATGTGGGGTGTCATATCAAAGAGGACCTCGAGTGCATTGCATATCCGGTGCTTGTTTCCTGTCTCAAGGACACCAAATGGAATAAGTTGGGCTTAAATTGAAAATTACGGCTTTAGAAAGATAGAGAACGGGAAACACAAAAATTTTTAAGTTGAGCCCAATTTTCTCCTTTGAGGGTTCTTGAAACAAGTAACAAATGGCGGATATGGTATGTACTTGACATCCTCTTTGATATGACACCCCACACGCCCACGTTCGACTAAGGTGTGCAATTAGCGTCCTTTTATGTCCTTTTTCAGACCTTTCCGATCAACTTTTTTCTTAGCAAATTTAATGGTAGAATCTTGAGCTATTATAGATTCTGGAAAGTGATAACAGTAGTGACAACTTGATTTATTCTCGTAGTTATGGCTTTGGAAAGATACACGGGAAACGCGAAAATTTTCCATTTAAGCTCGATTTATTCCATTGAGGGTATTTGAAACAGGAAAAAAACACCGGATATGTAATGTACTCGACGTTCCTTTTGATATGATACCCCGCATGCCTACCTCCGGTCAAGGATTAAAGAGTATCCTTTTTTGTCCTTTTTGGGACCTTTCCGATCAAAATTTTTTTTAGCAATATCAGTTGTAGATTCCTGGGAGCCTACTGATTTAAAAACAACAAAAATTAGCCTTACTCTATTTTTTTCTATTTGAAATGCTAATATGACTGCACTATTAGTGTGCGGTTGGATATTTATTTATTTATTCATTTCTTTTCTATTTAGTCAAAAGATCACTTTATCTTGTATCTTTTTGTTTTAAAAGTGTGGATTTGCGGTTTAAATCTTTCCGCTTTGGTGTATTTTTCGGGCTAAAATGTAAATGGACATGTTGTTAATGCTATTAGTAGCTCTTAGACATTATTCAAATCTGCAAAAATATACATATGTATGGATGTAATTTATTCAAATTCAAATCATATACGAGTCATGACAAAGACAAAAACTAATTTCAAATTAGGAAGTTTTTATGTTTTTGGATAAATTTATTGGAAATTCCTTTGTGTTTTATAGTAATAAACAAAAACAAAGGAGACAATTAATGATTTTTTTGGGGGAAAACAAAATATGGCGATGTATTAAATTTTTTTTTTCTAGAAATTTTGTCTAATTAGTCAAGTTTCATTTTTGTTTCTCTATATAACAAAACAACATTTCTACATATTCCGCCCTGTGATAAGAGCGCACGGTTCTATACAAAATTACATGTTCGTGTTGTGTTTTGTCGCAACAACATTCACACGACACCCATATATGTATATATTCGCGACGCGCAAATCGATAAACTTGATTCAATAATGTCATTTTACATATGTTACATACATAGACATGCAGACATATATTTCCCGGTGCGTTATCAAACTCTGAAATAATCATCATTATCATCATGTGATAGTATGTACCTCTGTGTATGTCTATCGACACATCATATATTAATACGCAAAAATATATCAAATAATGTACTTATTGTAACAAATGTTCGGGATCATGTTGCACGGGGAGCTGTGCGCTTGTACGAACAACATCTTATGGCATATCGTGTTGTTGTCGTGTAACACCACAATTATCATTAACTTCCGCCAATTAAAAGTCGAAAATCGAGAAAGTGTCATATCATTATAGTAACATCGATAGGAGACAACATTTTTTGATTTGTTTCTCTGGTTTTGATTGTAATTGTGTTTGCTGATGCGCGCCGTTCAAATTGAGGCAAAACAAGCCTACACGACAAGTGTAAATTTCGAAACAAGAGAGGATGACATTATTGTGTTCTTTTTAACAAGACTGATAAAACTCATGTAAAATGTGCAAAAAAAAAACATATTATGGAAAATTGTGTATAACCAAATTGTCTGTGAGAAGGACAACTATTTGGTAGATATTTTGAACCAAATAAAAAATTACAATTACTCGTAGTATCTATTTTTTGGTGTGTTATCGCTCTTTCTCTGGTGCAGTAATTAGCTGATGTTGCGTTCCACATGAGTCGTAAGAACGAGTCATATACGCAGTTTGAGCGATGCAAAACAACATTTTAGCGTCGCGACTCAAAAGCACTCCTCTTCTTTTTCTCTGTACCGTAACCCCTTGTGGGGCATGGTGCGTTCACTCAGCCGTTTATAGGCTACTTCGAGTCAACGTTACATTAGCATATAAAGTTTCGGAGTGTATATAATGTTGCAAGCACTATATATTTCCTGGACCACGCCGAGATTCGATCTCCGGACCTCTAGAATACTAGCTTCGTAGAGGGCAACTCAACCAGGTGAGCCACAGAGCATACTGGACTACAAAAAAATTACGACGTGGTTGTCATAAAAATCATCATGGTCAATAGGGCTTCCTCTCTTCAAACCAGTAGTGGACTTACACATTTACCGCCAGTAGGCTATGTATATTTTGCCGTAAACTGGTGAAGAAACGCATTCTAGAGCTAAGGCGTTAAGCTTTTCGTAGAGCTTATTTACGAGTACTCAAAGCTAGTTTTGAATATTTACATCCAATAATATTTCACTTCGTACATTAATTTGTACCCATGAGCTTTTCGCTTCGTGGGTCCTGAGTGCTTTGCATCTTGATCGCAAAGTAGGAGTATTTTTTCGATTAATCTGTTTTATCTACAACTGTGTGCATGTGCAATTCGTTTGTGCATAGAGGTAATCATCACATTCACTAGAATTGGTATAATTTTGTCCATTGTCCGGCTATAGCATTTTTATTAAAATTATTGCAAAAACCCAACTCTTGTGACCTTCCTATTGAATTCATTCAATGGCTTAACTTAACGAAACTTCACGGTTTATTTCTTTCTTCGACTTTAAATAGCAAAGTGGCTTCTAAAATATTTTAATTGATGAATTATTTTTTTTTATAACGGTACTTTGAACTGGTAAATCTATAAAGTTGAGAAAAGTTATTTATATACTTTCTACCGGTATGTTATTGTATGTTTTTTATAATAAAAGGTTGAAGAAAAATCTGAATTATTAAAATAAAAAAAAAATATTTTTCTCTTTCCTCGGACATACGCAGCTAAAGATTTTCCCTTTTTTGTGCTTGAAAATTTTCTTGAAACTCAACGGTTTCAATTTTAAAATTTAAGGGATACTTCTGCATTGATTGATTTCAATTTTTGATTTATTCAGAATTCGAAAAAAAATTTTAATTTAAGGTAATTAATTTTTAATTAGGTAATATAATTTGAGCTTGATTTTTAGCTGTATAATATTTTAGATTCATTTTTTTTATGTTTTTTTTATTCTGGACATCAAACTGTAACTTTTATCCGCGCTGTATTTAACTGTCAATAAACCCGAAGAGTCCTAAAAACAACAAGTTTCTGTGTAAGATTTAGCTGCTGGTATATTGTCTATATTTAACCTCCAAAAATATTTGCCAAAAATTTGCCGAAAACAGTATAGGTACATTTCTGAGAAAATCAATCCAGGAGCTCACATGTAACGGGTGGGCCAGTTACAAGTTCGTTTTTAGGGTTTTTTAGATTTTACAAAAAACCCTTATGAAATCGATTTTGTCCGTCCGTCTGTCCGTCCGTCTGTCCGTCCGTCTGTTCACTAAATAACTCGCGAACGGCTTAACCGATCTTTATGAAATTTGGTAGGAATGTGAAATACTTAGAAGTTGGTAGGACAAAAATAACAGGGTGTCCCGGACATTTTAAAATTTGTTCACTAAATAACTCGCGAGCGGCTTAACGGATCGTCTTGAAATTTAGTAGGAATGTGTAGAATGGTAGCAGTCTTTGGCACGAAATACTTAAAAGTTGGTAGGACAAAAATAACAGGGTGTCCCGGACATTTGAAAATTTGTTCACTAAATAACTCGCGAGCGGCTTAACGGATCGTCTTGAAATTTGGTAGGAATGTGTAGAATGGTAACAGTCTTTGGCACGAAATACTTAAAAGTTGGTAGGACAAAAATAACAGGGTGTCCCGGACATTTGAAAATTTGTTCACTAAATAACTCGCGAACGGCTTAACGGATCGTCTTGAAATTTGGTAGGAATGTGTAGAATGGTAACAGTCTTTGGCACGAAATACTTAAAAGTTGGTAGGACAAAAATAACAGGGTGTCCCGAACATTTGAAAATTTGTTCACTAAATAACTCGCGAACGGCTTAACGGATCGTCTTGAAATTTGGTAGGAATGTGTAGAATGGTAACAGTCTTTGGCATGAAATACCTGAAAATTGGTATGGCCAAGATAAAAGGGTGTCCCGGACATTTACAAATTCGTTCACTAACCGATCGTTATGAAATTTGGTAGGAATGTGTAGAATCGTAACAGTCTTTAGCACGAAATACTTAGACGTTGGTAGGACAAAGCAAACAGGGTGTCCCGGAGATTTGAAAAAGTCGACTTTTTTAGTTTTTATCAAATCAAAGAACTCGATGGGTACATTTCATATCAATCGCTTTTTCCCAGTTTGGAGTCATGGTAGCGGCGTTACAGCTAATAAATCCAGTTAATATGTGGAGCCATCATACATAGTAAATCTAATCTAACGCCTTTCATTCTGTAACACTTTTTAGTTAGACCAATCCAAAAATAGATTTACGAGAAGCATTTCATTAACATTGTGAATAATTCTTATTTATTACCTATAAAATATATGTGCAAAATTATTCACTATGTATGTATCCAAAATCTAAAAAACGCTCGTATTGCGGACGCAGCCCTCTGTACGCCGGTATTTTTAAATCATAGGTTAGTTTGACAATGACAGCTGTTTTTCGGTCGAAATCTTGATAGAACTTCAGTATCATACCTCCGCGGAACGAAATGAGTCGTTTTACGCTTGAACAACGTTGGGAAATATTGAAAACTTATTTTCAAAGTGAGTGCTGTCTAGCCCAGAGCCAGTTACAGAGCCATGTTATCCAATTTTTTTTACTGAAATTGAAGACATGGATTTGGACGACTTCTGGTTCATGCAGGTGGCGCGCACCAAATTCCCAAATCGTGTTATCAGCCGTTTTGGCGACGTCAATTGGCCGCCTCGGAGCTGCGATTTGACCCCTTTGGACTTTTTTTTTGTGGGGAACCGTGAAGGACCGATGTTATGCCAACAATCCAGAAACGATTCAAGCACTTAAGGCCAATATCATCCAAACAATCCGTCAGCTACAGCCCGAAACCGTCAACAGGGCCTTGGGAAATTGGTGTGACAGAATGCGCTACTGCGACGCCAGCCAATTGAATGAAATTGTATTCCATCATTAATGAGAGCTTACTTACTTTCTAATAAAGTCATAATACATGGAAAACAATTTAATTTTGTTCATTTTATTGCATTTTTAAAAACTATCTTGTAATTGGCCTACCCTGTACTTCAGCGGAAACATTTTTGTTTCAAAATGCGCTTTAGCGTTATCACTAAAGTCAATAATAAACAACATTTTTGCAATTTCGACACTGGCGCAGCGTTTAAAAATTTAATAAAACAATATAAAAAAAACAGTCAAAACATGGTCATAATCGAAGTTTTATGTTTTAAAGCAATTTCGACACTGGCGCAGCGTTTAAAAATTTTGCCATCCCTGAAATCTGGAAAACAGGACGGATTGTCCCCTGTCTCAAACCGGGTAAAAGCGCTGGTCTCGGTGAATCCTACCGACCCATAACAATACTTTCACCTGTCGCAAAGACGCTAGAGGCCCTTATTCACCCCACTCTTGTTAAGCATGCTAAGCTAGAACCTCACCAGCACGGCTTCAGGAAAATGCATAGTACCACCACAGCCCTCGATGCGATCACTACACGCATCCGTAATGGGCTAAACCACAGACGTCCTTGCCACAGAACGATTCTTGTGGCAATTGACCTAACGAGTGCTTTTGACAATGTCAATCACTCGATGCTTCTCGCTAACTTACTGAATATGCATATCCCTGCTCAAGAGATCCGTTGGATTGCAAACTATCTAGCTGGTCGGCATTCCTTCACTGAGTTTCGTGGCAAACGTTCTAAGCTTAGGAAAATCAAATTAGGTGTTCCACAGGGAGGGGTACTCTCCCCCACTCTGTTCAACATCTACATGTCCGGCCTTCCTACACCACCGGAAGGAATCGAGGTGATTTCCTACGCAGACGATTGCACCGTACTCGCCACCGGGGAGGATAAGGATGAAATGCGCCTCCAAATTAATCGCTATCTCGGACGATTACAGGCTTTCTTCCAAAGCCGAAACCTCACCATCTCCGCGTCTAAATCTTCTGCGACATTTCTTACCACCTGGTCGGTGGATTGTCGGTGGGAGGTTGATGTACGTATTGGCAACAATCCAATTCCTACTGTTGCAAATCCTAAAATTCTCGGGCTCCATTTAGAGAACATGATGACGTCAGCTCATCACGCAGCATCCGTTTGTGAAAAGATGCGCAGTAGGAATAAAATCCTAAAAGCACTAGCTGGTAGCACCTGGGGCAAGGATAAAGAAACCATGCTAGTCGCATACAAAGCGGTGGGTCGAGCAGTTGCTGATTATGCAGCCCCAGTTTGGTCACATAGTTTATGTGAAACAAACTGGACCAAAATTCAGGTCTGCCAAAATGCTGCTCTACGCACAGCCACAGGTTGCCTCTTGATGTCTGCCCAGGATCACTTACATCAAGAGACAAAATTGATGCCAATACGTGACCACAATCTCCTACTGTCCAAACAATATCTTGTTGGTTGCTACCGTGAGAATCATCCCAACAACAGTCTCATGGACCGAATTCCTCCACCACGACATGTCAGGCGTGATTTGCGAGACCTAGAGAGAGAGGTCCAGGGATACAAGAGGGACCCTTACGACGATGATGCATACCGAGCTGCCATCGCTGAGATTCACACTGCAGAAGTGAGTCGGTCTATTGCGAGATTAGGTGCGAACAGAGTCCTCTCAGTGCGCCCTCCACCCATTTCGCCTGAGGAGATTAGGCTCCCGAGAGCCACCAGAGTGACATTAGCTCAACTTCGGTCGGGCTTTTGTTCACGCCTCAATTCGTACCTTTCTCGCATTAACCCGGACATTCAAAACATCTGTCCAAACTGCGCTGGCGCTCCACACGATGTGGGTCACTTGTTTCAATGCCCAGCTGCGCCCACTGACTTAACCCCTATCTCACTGTGGGAAAACCCTATCGCAGCAGCTATGTTTTTGTCCCTTGACATAACGGACGAAAGCATCGACGAACCATAACCCGAATCCACATAGATGCACAGCGGTTGCACACCTTTCTGCACCGCTAAAAGAAGAAGAAGAAGAAGTTTTATGTCGCGTTTTTAAACAAACATTTCCCAAAAAATAAATTAAAAACCAAAAACCTCTCATCAATTACAAAAATCAATTTTTATCATTCAATACTTCAACCACAAATTGATTTTTATTATTTTCCTTTGTGTACACCCAAATCAGTTACTAGACTATCCGATTCCATACCACAAAACTCAATATACAAAACAGGACTCGATTGTCTCGTATATATATTGTGGACATCTTATTTTTGCCACTGTCTATTGTTTGCCAAACTAACGAAGTGATTTTGATTTTTTTGGTACTTGTCTGCGTGTTCATCACAACTCATCGTTATAGGTTACCACAAACATAACATACATTTCAGCACTCATTGCGTGCGCAATCAACTTGTAAACAATTGCTGAAGGTGTCAATTAGGTTGTCAAAATGTGGTAAGCTGGGCGAGAATATTGCAGATTATGGTACGAGAGTTCCATTACATTACATTTACCAACAAAAATTTAAATCATCACACTCCAGAGCTATTAGTAAGGTTTTTTTCTCGTACAGTGAATAACCTGTGCGGATTGCAGTGGCGCAGATAAAGGGATGAATGCCACTCCCATGTTTTTCATAACGAAATTAAAGAAACGTAGTAAATTGCAATTTAATTATGGTTACATTTTGTAAGAATATCCGCCAGAACGCCGTTCCCCAGGAGTTGATCTTATCAAAATTGAATTTATTATCTGAGGTACAAAACTATGCAGAGTTCCCCAAAAAGCCATCGGGGTGCTTCGTAAGTATATTTTTCCGTGTACCAATATCAGAAGGGTCATTCATTACCAAAATTTAATGCATTCTTTCTGTGCTGAAAAAATAAATTGCTCTGAATAATGTTCTACTCCCCATCTGAAACGCTATATACGCCACTGGATGATGGTGTTGCACTATTTATGAAAAGACATTTCGCCACTTAGTTTTTTGTAGTGTATGATGTCCCTTTCTGCACTCCGGCGCACCCGATATACCTAGCGTCATCACGTCAAATATAATACTTTCCAGAAGTATGAAATAAAATTCATTATTATCGCCTCGTATTATATTCGCTCAACCGCAAATTGTCATGTAGCAACAGCGCTGATATCGATGCGTGAGATGTATTTGTTGGTATCGCGTATATGCCCTACAAAAAACACTCATACAAAAGGTATTACGATGATAAAAAGAATTAAAATCCAACCTACCATGTTCAAAATACGATTAAAATCATTCGTTATATGGATAATCTGCGTGTTTTGTATACCTTTCAACAGTGCTCTATATTGACTCGTAAACACATTCGCCATTTTGTTTTTTTTTTTTTTACGGTATAAAACACGCAGTGACGATGATAATATAATAGTAATTCGCTTTAGCTGATAAAACATACATACTATCTAGTAAATGTCTAGTGAGTGGGACGAGTTGAAAAGGCACCGCCAAAATCGATAAAGATCTATCGAACAATCTCTATCTATGGTTTGAAAATAAAAAAAGCGCTGAGTTAACGTCGAAGTAATTATTAAACATGTATCTACGGTGTCGATAAAATCCATGTAGGCATATACAGTTTATTCTTCATTATTTACCATGCAAACAATAGCCCTCATGTTTCTGTCAAGTTCCATTTTTTTTTTGAAGAGCAGGCTCTGAACAGCCCGCTCTTAGGTAGGTAGTTATATCAGATATAGGAGGCTATATCAGCGCGCAGCCACTCCCAAACTCATGCCCATATAAAATACTCTACAAACAACTATAACGCGATCTATTTCTAATTTAAGTCCCGCATTATTTTATCGCATTTTGTCGAGCAAATGTTTTTGTTGTTGTTGTTAGTAGGCATATGATTTTTCGCCGAACCTCTTTAATGCATTCTGTTGTTCGCTGGCGCAAACAAATGGCCGATGTGATTCAACGGCTCGATATATTGATGTTTCTCCTTGTGTCTATCTCGTATACACAAAGATACCGCCCATTATACATAGAAAATGTTATAAAATTACCGATGTAATAAACCCAGGTTGTGTAGGACAACAACAACTAATGTACAACACTACAAGGAGCGCATTACCCTCTTGCGTTTTTCATAATACAAAAAAAAACGCCCATACAGCCACGCGGAGAGTTGCAACATGCATTTTCAATATAAAAACAGCATAGGATCGAGATACGAACCCTTCGGAACATTATACATACACTTTGTTTTACTCATTCACAGGTTGTAGAGTACGCGGAAAAGTTTGGTATGTACATATATTGTATGTATTTCTTTTGCGGAATGATGAGAACTCTGCCATGATCTCGTATACGTATAGCACATGTGTTTGTTGTAGTATAATAGTTACTGGTCGACCTTAATTGACAACAGTTGTTTTCCAAACTAGCCAATAAGTTGCGACTAAAGCCCCGGATAGAGTTCGAGCGGAATGAAAATGAAACGGTAATGAACCGGCATAAAAACCGTGGTGACGGTAATGAACCGGCATAAAAACCGTGGTGAATTTAAAATTTTAGCTTCGAAAATTGATACAAAGGCGTTTTACGTCCTAAATAATCTTAAAAATAACTAAAAAAAATAATTTCCCCATTGTCCGAATGCATTTTCAACGTGAAAATGAGTCGACTCTGTAGCATATTCTCCGTCGGGCGTGGTGAGTTTTGCAAACGTCAAACCGATTCACTGTCCACGACGAGTTCATCGCGGAAATTATCTAATGACCGGGGAATCGAAAAATAACACATAAAATGGCAGAGACAAATTGTGAAACCATTCTCGGATTTTAGTTTATGGAATACCCCATCATTTACCACATATTCCACGACAGTAAGTATGCATTTTCATTGAGAAAATCGCCGCGGACAAAAATTTCATTTTCATTCCGCCCGATCTCTATTCAGGCCTTAACTTAGCTCGTCGCGGCCGCGTTCGTATGTTACTGAGACGAATACACAAGTTCAATGCGGTAAAATATCCGTGTATATTAGTCGTCTACATCACATCACCATCATCATTAACATTAAAATACGAAAATCGAACAGGAACTCTATAGGAGCGCGCAAGGTAGTTCGCCTCTTTGTATGTTTACTTCGAAGACATCGACAATCGAACCTATCGCAAAGTATTACAATAACATTTTGTTTGTGCGGTTACCTTTTTAGTTTGATGATAATACTACATATGTGTATCTGCGGCCTCTTAGGTCGTTGGGCATGTATAGTTTTGTATATACCTATCGACTGGAAATCTAACGATTTCTTTAGTTACTATTTATTTTAAATTGATTTGGAATTTATTTAAAAATCATGTAAGTTGATGACTTTGAGTTAGTTATGATATTTTTGGATCTGATACGAAATCCGTCCGTTAAAATCCCATTGCTGAAAATCTAGTAAAATAATCCAGACTGCAGAAATCCACCCATTTACAATTTAATTTTGCTGTTTTTTTATTAACCTAATTTTGAAAAGAAAATCTTACTTGTGAATGGGTGGATTTTTACCGAAGGGATTTTAGCTTGGGCGGATTTTGAACAAGCCACAAATTAGCAAAATTTTATGCGAAAAGAAATTTGGTACAAAAAATTTGAAAGTATGCTCTGGAATTTTTGGATCTGGTTAAAAATCCACCCAAATTTAAATCCCTTCGATGAAAATCTAGTAAATAAAAATTACATTCGGTAAAAATCCACCCATTTTCTATCTTGTTTTATTATAATAACTAAAATTAAATGGGTGGATTTTTTACTAGATTTTCACCGATCGGATTTTTATTTGAACGGATGATGATTTTTCATACTTGTTTAACGTAAGACTTTATTAAAGAAAATATGATTTCTAAAAAAAAACTGGAAATGGGTGAATCTTTTTAACTGGATTTTGACCGAATGGATTTTGATTAAATAAAATTGCGAATGTCAATTGAACAAGCTGCGCTTAAGCAACTTGGAAATGGAACTCGAATCCTTGCGTTAGTGAAAAGTCTATATCTCTCTCAACTGGTGCACCAATCGTTGCCATTCAAAGTTAATTTTCCAAGTTAGAAATAAATGTCCTGTTTTTATGGCGCACTGAAAATAATTAGAATTAGTTTTGAATGAATAAAATATTAAATTTATGTAAATAATAACATAAATCTAACCACCTATATTTTCCCCATTTTCTTTTGCAGAACACCGTTTCATCTAGTCCCCCCTCACCGCCCACGTCGTCGTCGATCGTGCCAGTTACAATGGCTGTTACATCGACCGTACCACCGGGTGCTCGTAGTGCATCACCATGCACGGCCCCATACGGTCAGCCGAATTCGCGTTGTTGTGATAATGGTCGGACAATATTTACAGATCCCGTCACAGGACAAACATTGTGTTCGTGTCAGTATGATTTATTGAATTATCCACGATTGGCCGGTGCCGGTATTGTGACAGCCGGACCGGGTGGCGTACCGTTAGGTGTCTATTCGGAAAGTATGGCCGCGTATTTATCGGGAATGAGTGCCGAACAGCCACCGTTCTATCCAAATGCGGTAAGTAAACTTTTTTTGTTGTTTGGAGTTCAATTGTTTTTGTTGTACTTTTGATATCAAAATAAGATTTTTGTAAACCGAAATTTTACATTTTTCCAATTCGGGTGAACACTTATCCAATCCAATTTATCAATTTTCAACATAAACTTTGATTTTTTTAATTTCACTTAGAAAAGTGTTAATATTAATCTGCAAAATGTTAATTTGATTTTTTTTAAAGATAAGTTGGTCCAGAAAGTTGGTTATTTAATGTGTCAACACAGCGCTTGTAGTAGGATTGAAATTCGCCCGAAGGAAAATTGAAAAGTCGAATTAACAAGATGCAATAAGGCTACGGGATTTCTATAGAGTTCTAAATTTTGAAAATCTCGTCCTTTCAAACCCCAATGTCCAAATTTCTATACATATCTTGATATGATGTATTTTCAGCAAAAGTTATTGAATGACATTTTTCTGGGCTATAGTTTCGAATGAAGTCGAGCATTTTCGCACTCTGTATACGCAGAGTACGTTATGTCATCGTTTCCAAACTGGTGGATCACTACACCCTAGGAGCTTGCTGTGACTTTTTAAGGGGTTTGCAAAATACCTCTCTTTTACCGATTACTCAAAAATGAGAATTCAGACAAAACATGCCTCATCGGTCCTATGACGAATTTCTAGATCAATATGTTAAAAATGGTTAAATCAATTTACGAGACGACCAATGTTTTGTATTTGCCAGAATAGATCGCAATGAGGGCAAGGGGCAACACAGCACATTCAAAAGGGTACTTGACCCATGTTAACAGTGAATTTAAGAGATCGTAGGATTTACTTGATTTTTTATTATTCCTTTTCGTAGCTCGTAGCTATAGGACTACATAGTAAATCACGGTGGTCACGCCTAGATCCTAGAAATTTGTATGCAAGGCTTGCTAGTCGGTCATTTTTTCTCTGGGAAGTAACTCAAATCACAGAATTCAAGAAAAATTAATCTGGATTCCCTGCAGAATAGAGCGATAGACAAATCGACTCGCATGAGAGACATTTCCAAAATGTAGTGCTGCTGCTACTCTTAAGGTCTCGATCCCTTAATGTGGGTACCTCCAGCGATAGCCACTTGGGAATTTTTTCCTCTTCAATTTTTTGAATGAAAATGCATAGGTACTTACTGTTGTGGGAATTACATAAACTACCGTCTAAAATGGTTCCACAATTTTTTTCTGTCATTTTGTCATGAGACCAGGAGAGAAAATGAGTACATTAAATCCAGCCTTTTAGTAGCAAAAATATCTGCCGTAAGTTGAATTTTTTCGCAAAGACATAATCTCTTGATAAAAGTGGCAGAAACGGCACTTGAACACTTGGATTTCATTTTTTCCCTGTTAACAGCCATTTTACAAGAGGAACGGAGAAGTAGTAAATTGTAATTGTAATAGCTTACTTTTAACAAAGGACCTTAAAGGTGCTTTGCACGTTACGCAGGAATGGGGCACTGTAAATGAACTGCTGATCAATCCAACTAAAATCGTTGTTATGTCATTCAGTAGAAAAGGGATTTGTTCCAAATGTCCTTTTGTACTGAATGACTTAACAACGATTTTAGTTGGATTTATCAGCAGTTTATTTACAGTGTTCCATTCCCGTCCAATGTGCAAAGCAAAGCAACGTATACATATTTAACTCATTGCCGGACACAACGCCAAAATTTGACACGATTTGTATGTCAAATGCTCAAAATTGGACGTATATAGACGTTCTGTCCGAGAAAGGGTTAAATCAAATGGCTAAAATCGTTGATGGTATAGTACCTATGCGTAATACGTACACTGAAAATATCATTTTCTACAAACAAGTAAAAAATACAACAAAAAACAGCCAAGGAATAATTTTTCCTGATTTAAATGTATTTTCTTGTTTCAAGAAAGTTTGCTTAAAATAAATAGATAAGCATTATTTTAAGCAAAGACTTTTTTGGAATAAGAAAATACATCTTAAAACAGGAAAAATTATTCCTTGGCTATGTTTTTCAATTGTATTGTTTTCTTGTTTTTAGCAAATGATTTTTTCAGTGTGTAAATGCGGCATTTTGGGAGTGGAGGATATTTAAAAGCTCCGATTTTATTAAAAATTGGATTACAAATGGTTGGGATATTTCTTGAAATTATGTATGTATACCAAATTTACAACGAAAAAATTGGCAACAAGATATTTTTGATACAATGTATGAGACATGTTGCGCCAGCACTTCAACTTTCCACAACATCAACTCCGTACAACCTTCACTGCGTGATTACTATCTATATCCTTCCTCACAACAACTGCTGCGTTCTGGTCTGATATCTCGCTCGTATGTCATTTTTTGATTTGTATCCGCAATTCTTTCAAACTTTGTACAGATACAAAACTTCAACATTTCAGCACTATCATTCATTTTCCTCGCATAGCAATAACATCAGAAGCAAAACTACTGCTTGTTGTATGCAATGTTCTACTAAAACCCAATACAATAAATATAAAATTTAACCAATTCGATTCTCCGATTGGATTGTATGTATATCTTACTGTAGTAACGCATTCGCGTTCACGCTAAAAAGCGCTAAATGGTTTGAATTTTAAAGTTTATGCGCACATGATCGATCGAACAACAACTACAACACAAAAACCTCTTCCATCTAACACCTATCGTATAGTTATTTCTCATTTTACACTTTTTGTATTATATGTTAGAAGGTTGTATGAGTATATTGATGTAGAGTGAGTACATGTTGTATTTATAAGTGCCCCGACATGCCAACCATTCGAGCCGGTGGTGATTATTGCCTCAAAAACGACATAACATTCAGCAAAACTCTTTTTTTTTTGTTTAATTTTTTAACCACCTTCGCGCCTGTTCGTAGCCTGTTTTTACGGCTTTTTATTGTAAATACAAAGTTATGGCTTAGACTGTAACTGCATTGGTACCAAGTGCTCTTAGCCTACAGAGTGTTGATGATACATGATTCGGCTTATCTTTAGCAATGGTTTCGCATTGTAGCTAGAAGCTAGGTTTCACCAGTTGTTGGTGGGTTTGGTACACTACCTATAGTGTGACTTCGAATTGTATATGTAAGACAATTTCGCTATTTTATGTTGTTTCGCTCCTGTTTTCATGTTTGAACGATTGTCTATCTATCTATCAATTCTGTATGTTCATTGGGTTCGATCTGTTTCTGTTCGGGTTTCGATCATTTATTTGTTGCCTCTGCATGAAAATTGTTGATACTCGTACAAAATACGATCAGCGTCTGTAGAGTAGGGTGTTTCTTTTTTCATGTTTTTTTCCTCGAAACAGTTTTTTATTGGAAAGCTTGGATTTAATTTATGTAATTTATTTAGTTTCTTTAGAATGGGATGATGGAGAATAATGTAAAAGGAAAGCTAAACATTTTCAGAAATTGCATTTTCCATGACTTTTGCTGATTGTGGGAATTTTAAAGTGTATTATACCCTATACCCATAAGATGGTATAGGGTATATTGTTTTTGTTACGACGATTTATGTAACGCCTCAAAGGAGCCACCGGAGGTATGGCAAAGTATATATATAAATGGTCAGGGTCGGTCCCTGATTCGAATAAGCCATGTCCGTCTGTCTGTCTGTCTGTCTGTCCGTCCGTGTGTCTGTCAGTTCGCACGATAACTCCCGAAATAATGGAGCTAGCGTTTTGAAATTTCGGTCAGATGATTGCTTTGATAAAAGCTTGGATGGTATTGAAAATGGGCCAAATCGGACCAAGGGTTCCCCTACCTCCCATACAAATGACCCCTCCGTGATAATTTTGTAATTCGGCCATATTTTTCGACAGAATGTCGCTAGGGACCTGAAATTTTCATCAATGCCTAATTGTGACATATGCTTGAAGTTAGTGGAAAGTGGAGAAGGTCTGACTTCCCCGACCCCTACATCCCCTACAAAGCAATATTCCGCCATATCCTTTGATAGAATGTCCCGAAAAACTTGAAATTTATCGCAAATGATAGCTGCTGGATGCCGTTAAAGGATATTAAAGATGTGTGAGATTGAGCCCACCTACCCCTTCCCCCTTAAAAAAAATTAAATTGAATATTTTCGGTTTTACGCGCATTCTAGGTCTGTAGATGGGTATAGGGTATACACTCATCGTGCTATTCGCACGATTAGAACTCGGTCTCGTTTTTAGTTTCATATGGATTTATGTAGGTACCTACTTAAAAAATGTAAAAAAAAATAAAAATATTTTTTTTTTAATAGAATTGTTCTCAATTAAAATTTTGTAATCCCGTAAAATTGTCAACTTTCCGTTATTCTTCAAAATTTTGTCAATTTAGTAGAGATAATTATTATTAGGAGATTGTCAGCGTATTTAGAGAGAGAAAGAGAGAAACAATAATATTACATACAGTAAAAAAAAATTGTGCTTGCTTCTATTTTGTCATTTTTTTAATTTTCCCAATGATTTAATCACGAATTAGGGCAAAGCATTCATTATCAAAAGCACTCTAAATTTTAAGTTCAAGGGCTTAATTATAGCGGGTTTCGTGACTCGTAAATTCATTTATTTATATTAGACTAAACATTAATTCAGCAGTAGTAAAAATTCAGTATTAAACTCATTAGGTTTCTGTTTAAATACTTGATAAATCGTAGCGTTTTTTCGTTTGTATTTGGATTTCCAAATCAACGTCGGCATTTATCATTTCGAACGCAATAAGTATGCATAACGTTTTTCCACATTTTCCCGTGTTGCATTCTGCTTAAACAAATATAAATAGTAATTTGACATCGTACAACCTTATTAAAGCACGTCTGTCCAAATAAAACTTCCAATATGAAAATGTAAACACGCGCTGAGATATCTACACAATTTTTCTGAATTTGATTAAGATATGAAAAGAAAACAAAAAGGCTATGCTCTATACCTACATATTTATATCAATTCTGAACGTATGTACGAGTACTTGCTTGAGATTTCTTTTCTGTGTGTTAAACTTTTTTAGAGCGCGCGGCTAATGTCATATACATACATATACAACAAAAATCCATGTCGCACATACCTATAGGCACAACTGTACTGTACAAAATTAATATATTTAATCAAATTTCATTGCCTTATCGGCTCTGTTCAACCGAAATTGAATTGAACAACAAAAAACACTATAATCAAACATCCAAACAAACAGAAGAAAATTGACGAAGACACTCTATTAAGTGTCTCGGCTGTCAATCAAGATTTTTCTGTGATCATACCGAATTTTCGACGCTTATATTAATGCATGAAATGAAATCTATCAGCGTGATCGCGATCGGATTTGGTTGCGCGGAAAGATTTTCATCATCTGTCAGGATAAAAAAAAACTGAAAAGAGAAAACACGTGAATTTGAGCAATGTACGATAAGTCACCAATATAGACGGAGGTGTTTGATAGATGGCTTGTTCGAAACAAGAGTTAAGTTTATTTTGTATGTATCCATTAGATGTGAATGAATCGAATTTATGAATTTGTGTTTACAGTTCTATATGTATATAAAATCATGAGGTGAATCTTAACAGTGGCGTAGATAGCTTGTTGAACAGAAAGGGTATCTGTAAAGTGTAAAGAGGACTTTCGTAGAAGATATTTTTTTCTTATTGTAATTCAATAGGTACGTCTCTGGCTGAGACAGGAGGGCCACAGACTAGGAAACTAAAGACCTCTGAGATGGTCTTCAGCGTAGTAAAATTTTCGCAACAACAAATTAGTGCACTAGCAAAACTATTTATTCGCAATGCGACGTCGAATCGATGTGTCCGTATAAATGACTCTGTTGGTGCAGCATGCGCCACAGTTACAGCCACTCAGATCCCAGACAGCGATGCATAGAAAAACAAAGGTTCGAGAGTGATGAAATGATTTCGAGAATTTCTTTTAAAATTACAAGCTCAATTAATTAGTCTCTGTAAATTTGCTCGAATTTTTTTTTTTTAGAAATTCATAAATGCTTCCGCCCAGGGGCGTAGGCAGAAAAATATGCCGGAAGGAGTTTTTGATAATAATTTGCCAAGTCAATTTAGGGAATATGATGGTGGGAAGATCATGCAATTTCTAAACGTGTCGAGACGGTTTCCCGAAAAGTTTCTGTTATGTTTTAAAAATCCTGCATTCATTTTTTAAATAATTTCCTTTTTTTGTGTCAGTGTATACGAATTGAGTTGCAACATTCCCATAGGAAATTATAGCTGAGGTCTTAGTACACAAATTGCATTGTCATCGAATCAATTTGAATAAACGTTTTAAACAATATATGGCACACTGTTTCTGGAACGTTTAAATAACGAAATTTCTTATAAAAGTGACATCTGACTAAGCTGAGTAAGTTGCATTTTTTATGTATGAAGTTTTGTTACCCAAAATTATACACGGGAGGATAATAGAAACTGTTGAATTAGACGCTGGAACGAAAGTTGCCGAGAGAAATGATAATGATAACTCGACCGAGTGAGATCAACAACTGAACTGGTTTATTCATTCATCATGTCTACAAACATAACATAACATACATGACACAAACCCTTGAAATTAAATTAAGTGTATTTTCACCGCCATGGGAATTTTATTCCCCCTCTCTTTACCTACTCCACCGATTCTTGATAATTCGAATCTTCTCAATTTCCAATTTTTGCCTCAATGCTTTCTTCCAAATTTAAATTTGTTTGTTATCTCACCCGCTCTAGCACTTACGCCGCTCCGAGCAAGAGGACAATTTCCCGCCTCTTAGGTACTCATGAGATTTTTTCTCTTGAATCGAGTGATTTTATCAGCTCTTGGTATGGATGTAAGAACGAATAGCTCTGAAATAATTTGCATCGTGGATCCGACTGCCGTAGGCACATTTTTATAAAGACATCCCGAAAATATATGATCACAGCAGGATTTGAACCAACGCTGCAGTAATTCAAAGGATGGATGGTGCAGTAATTCAAAGGATGGTATCTTTGGATTTCCAAAATAAAAGCTTAGCACAGAATTTAAAAAAAAAAGCAATTAGATATGGCGGTTTTAAATCTGACGTATGAAATCGACAATTAATTTTTTTTTTCCTAACATATTGTAAAGAACTCCTAGTTTTCGATAATTTCCTTACACTCTACTCTGCGCAGCATATAAACTTTAATTAGTCGGATTTCTTTGCGGACTGTTTTTTCTACGGGATTGTGACTTTTGTGGCTTATTTTCATCACCTTCGTCACCTCGAGAATTCCTAAAGAATGAAGTCAGTACCTACTATTGAAATCAGGGGAACCAAATTCCGATATTGGCGCATGTCCGGAAACAAATTAGGGAGGACCTGCTTTTATGGCGATTTGAATTTGAATTGCCGTGAAATGAATGCGGATGATAAAAGTTATCGAAAACCACTCCAAAATATTAGCGAAGGAAATTGTGCCTTTGGACATTAAATTATCAACAGGAGAGGTTTTTTAAACGCCTTATCTTCGGAAGTCAAATTAAATGCAATAAAATGCATAAGATGCATACAATTTAATTACAATTACCTTTTATAATTTCGTCTTTTATTGAAAATTAGGTAGCTCTTTCTTTTATCAAGAATTATGGGTTTTGAAAGCTGGTCCAATCGATATGCTTAATCCTGGTTCGAATAAGAGGAAATAAATGTTCAGTTCCTTTTTATAAGGAAGAACTTAATTGGTATAATTAAATGAGCGAATTTTCCCACTTAGCTTTTCGGAAGTGGGCGGTTGCTAGCATCACACACGTCAAATTTAGCAACTTACACTAAGCATTTTGGGACTATAAATAATTGTGGGATTTTCCAAGCCTCGCAAGACTTTGCATCTTTAAAACACACAAAAGAGAAACTAATGATACAAATGATAAAAACATTCAGTTTGCTTCCTGCCGTATGGAATTTTCTTTCATCCCTTCTTATTTCGTCTGTGTTTCCTTTCGGCTTTTATAATTTTTTTTATTCGAGTGCTAGCTAAAAGGCCACCCTGGGTGACCGTCCGGCTTGCCCCCACCCAATTAAAGGGCGCTGTATCTCACAAACATGAAAAATATGACAAAATAAAATTTTCGCTCTAACCGATAAAAAAGGGGAACATGTTTTTTTTTTAAAGAACATCTGTGCACATAGGTACTAGGGGGAGGGTACATGGATGATTTGGTTTATTTATCTTAAAAAAAATTATTATACACAGAGCCCTTAAAATCAATTTTATTTTTGGTGCATTATCGCGCTGGAGTTGCCTGCCAATTTTATTTGAAATCGCTCCCGAACAATTTTTCTGGGTACGCCCCTGAAACGAGCCCTTGACACTGACAGTACCAGTACTTCTTTATCACTGTTTCAGAATAAAAAATTAAATTGTTTTCCTAATCTTCATTTTTGTCCTGTCTGGCAGAATAAAATACGAGAGCGACCATCTTCGTACACCCGAACAAGAGGCTTACGCAATTGGAGCACCCCAACGAAAATGAAATGATGTGCTTCTTGCTTCGATACAGTAAAATCCTTTTACACACAAATTCGTTTTTCGCTATATTAATGTATTGCTCACTTGTCATTTTGCTCTACACAACATCAACCATTTAAAATTGTTGCTGAACGGCTTGTCAAACAGAGTTGACTTGTCATCGACATGTCTGCCTACTGCCGTTTCACAACATTCATAATACAACATATTCGAGGCTAATTGAACAACATTGAGAACATAGCCGTGAAAAGGCACAGAAGAGATCCTAGCATCGGCAGGCAGCCAGCAGTCTGTGTATATGCCTTGTCTTCACGCAGAAATGACCTGACTACGCGCAACTTGACATATCTGGGGAGTCATTTTCACATCACAACATCATACAATCACGAGTCGTTTGTTCGTTGTCGTTGTGAATTGGTATGGAATGGTGTTTTGCCCTTCGGTGCAAAACACACTCCTTGCTTGACTCGCATCTTTAAATTTTGCTAAAACTTACTTTGTATGTATTTACAACACAGAAACATTATAAAATTTGTATCAGAGGATTTTCAATTTTGTATAGGTATATAGCAAATGCAAAATGCTTACAGATGAAAAATTTGTCGTTGTCGTCGTCTCGCGAGTACATGTGACGTTAATTAATTTTCTAGGCGTTAATTAATCATTTCAAATGGCTGATAAGAGAGATACATACACACAACCAAGACGACGACGACGAACTTTTGACATCTTTTTTTCTCGTTTTGCTTGCTTGTGCTTTGAGTCGCGAGCTGAGAGGTTTTTTTTTGTCTTATCGCTGTGCATTCGAGGGGCTATTTAAATGGCTAGTCTGGGATTAAATGATTCGCGTATATTGAATTGAATATTTATCTCACCCTCAAGTTAAAACTGGCTTTAAGTCGATGATTATGAAAGAGGCATGTTTTAAGTTGTTAAATTCAGTTTTTTATTGAAATGTGCTGAGATATTTTCGTGGGCACCTACACTAGACAATGAAAATATAATAAAGGCGTTCGCGTTTTGATGTTCCTTCAACATCCATAAACATTCCAAACGAATTGAGTTACGAAACAGACATCAAGATGAGAACTGATATTAGTTCTGCCTGTCAAGAGCATGTCTCATTTGTCATTCCGCCCTCCGTCGCGGGACAGATGCTATGGTACTTCTTGGGGCATAGAGCACGAGTGACGCAAAATAATCGTATCTTAATTGTATAAGTAATGAAGCCGCCACACTGTGGCATTGTCGAAATATTTTTGACACGTTCACCGAAAAATTAGTAAAATTTTTGAAAAATATTATCGCGCTGGCGATAAAGACATGGACACGTCATTATATTGGCTCTACGGTCCAGTAAAATCTAACAACATTGCAGCCATCAATTTTGAACTCTATATCGGACCCCACAAATTGAAATCAATTTTGTTGTATTTTATTTGTTATTTCGCGCGAACATGATGAAGACCACCCATCTAGAGCAAAAACTGATTATTATTAGACGCGATCTGAAAATTGTCTATACAGTCCGTATCAAAACAATGGTCAAGACAAGAAGTTGTAGCGATTGATTAATAATTTGAACCGACGACAACACAGCAACAATATTACAATTTGAACGGAAAGCAACAAATCATTTTAACGTCAAAACAAACACTATACCAAAAGAAGACGCGACCTCCTCGTCGCATTATAATGCTAAGTCGTCGTTACGACTTATTAATATAATTAATGATTCGATTTAAATAGGAAATTATATTTAAGTCATTTAGATTGTCATATATTCGAAAGATGATTATTATCACAGACCAACATTTGCACTCTCTGATGGTGTCTGTGTGTAAGACACTGCGTGGAAAGGAAAGGGCAAATTATTTTGTACTTATGATTGGAATTTTCTTTATCAGCGAGTAGTATGGAGCCTATTTTATTCATGTCGCGCGTTTCTTTATAAAGCTATGCTAGAGACTAGTTGCTGTCGCTACTAGTTATGGTGTTCCGTAGAAAACTGTGTAATTTAAATTGATTTCGATGTAGAGCAATGGCTATTAGAGATGCTGTCTGGCGAGTGTTAATTGCGGTCAGAATGTCTTATGGCAAGCGAAAGAATTCGATTCGATTATCGGAGTTTGTTTCAACGCCAACAAGTTATATGGAATATTTTTTTTCTTTGATTTCAACGAATTGGACAAATTATAAATTGTTAGTTTATTATAGTATCCGTAAAATGATTTTGAGGTTTTAATGCAGGTGAAAGTAAAACTCTCATTTAAAACTCAAGTGTGATTTATTTTAAGCCTTTTTTTAATGATGAGAATAATTCCAAAATTTAACTTATTCAATTTTTTTATTTTACACTTGGGAGCAAAAAAAATCTACTCATCCAAAATGCTTCCGTTCTAAACACGATTACTCAAAAAATAATATTGGTAAATAAAAACCGTTATATTCATATCAAAAAACAGCTGGCTGAGTTATAATTTTATTGTAGGAGGTTTCGTTACCCAATTCTTGAATTTTAACTATTTAATTAAATGTGTGGCAAGTACGAAATCCCCCTTCAACATCTTTAACACTCATTGAAAATCCGTCTTTGACTTTGACATAATGCGGCAATTCTTTTACCACGATTTCAAAGCTTATTTTCGATTTAATGTCGATCTACACTTTTCAGTCATCAGTCACAGTCATTTTTAATACAAGTTGGCAGAATGTCAGTTAATTCAGTTGTATGGAAAATGACTGTGACTGATGGCTGAAAAGTGTGGATCGACCTTTATATGGTTGCCATGAAAAAAGTTTCTAATTTAAAAACACCGATCAAAATTCATCTCAGCGACTGGATTTCGAACAGGTGGATTTTCATCCGTTGAAGAAGAAGATTTGGGTTTTTTCTGTATTCGTTATTTTTGCTTTCAGCTGCTTAAAGCATAAAATAAACCTAATTTCACCTAACAGATTGACTGATTGCTTTACACTAAAAATTTAATAGATATATGATATATCCCCAATCCATAGTCAATTTTTACCGATTCACTGTCGTGGTTGTGGCAAATCATACCATATCGCTCCAACTCTCGCTTTGGTATTTTTAATAAGCATTATTATTTTTATTTTATGTTTTAAACATGTTTCGCTGATAAGCAATGTTTTTTTTAACATGGCATTTTCTTGTTCACTTTATAAAATAATTTCAGATATTTTTTTTATATATATACGTATATATTCTGTCGATGCCAGCACAAGACCCCATAACTGCGGCATAAGTGTATACAGAGTTAAAAACAACATTGTGACAAGTATAATATGTGCGGGATGCGTACGTGATATTTTCAGATGTTTGTCATGTGAAATTGCGCAACAAAGGTCAAACGATTAACATACATTTCTCAGAGCTAATTGAAATTAAAATTAATTAATTTTTCTCTACAACTGATTTTGATTCTTTTTTTTTGTTTCTGTAATACATTAAACTGATTTTATTTTGGCCGTGAAGCTGGCAAGCAAATTTGTGTCAATTACTTGGTTCGGAATATTTTCAATACCACCGAAGTATCACTTAAAGTATATGCATGATAATACTGTTCATCTGTACAATCTCTGTGAATTCTTTTTTACAAAATAATATCTTCAATCTGTTCAGTTACAAATTACATCTAATAACACATTATCTACGAGTTCTATAGCCGGGCACTTGTATATTGTCAATTGTGAATGGCTTGCCACACGGTTCTATAGTCGGGCCTATTGTGTTTACTGGACACAAGATTCACTTTGCTTGTTGGTAGATGTTCATTTTTGACCACCCACAAGAGTAAGGAATCGAAATGTGTTGTGTGCTTAATGTACTTGCTACAACCGTTCATTTGTCCATAGTCCATATAAAATATGACATCAAAATGCTAGAGTGCAGATTTTTTGTTGTCCTGTTTCTGCTGATGCAGTCTCATCGTCGTATGGATGATCTTGTTGTCCCTTCGGTCCTTTCTTTTACCCGTGATTCGTGTCCGGCTTTTAAGACATATAGAATTGACTGCATTGTACATATACTCGTACATGTCCCTATACAAGATAGATATAGGCATTATACTCACTTGATACAATATCCCGCCCGCCTGCCGTGCGACGTTATAGTATTACTGTTGTACACAAGATATTATTTATTTCCGTTTGTCTCAATTTCTATCTTTTGTTAAAGATTAAAAAGTCGTGTTGTATTTATTACGGCCAAGAAACATTTAGTGTCCTGTTTTTTTTTTAGTTTTTTGCTCTCCTGTTGATTCTCTACGACGGAGTCTTGTTGTAACTCATTCTTGTGCGTATTTTTTTTTTGTGTTTGGCATCATTTTGCCATGTTCTTGTCTACTTTATGTGTGCGTACAAGTTTTTAAGAGCGAGCAAAAATAAAATCTAGGCGAACAGTGCAGGATCCTGTCGTGCTGTGGCTATACGATGGTGTCCCATAAGGTTCGGCCTTTTGTCCGACTCTCTATTTAATGTCACCAAGCTGAGGTTGTCCACTCTGTTCTATATGTGTTTCTGTACATTTTTATTGTGCAAACAGAGACCTCACATGCGCGATAGATTCAATAGCACTGCGTGTGTTGCGGACTGATGATCATTTCATGACTCGATTTATCTGTCCAGTTTTTTTTTTTGTTCCGGAAAAATAAATTCTTTGTGCGAAAATGCTGTTAAGATGCGTGTGATTTCGTATTGTGAAGAATGGATGGATGAACCACGCACGACTAGCTATGCAGAGGACATGAGATGAGGCATTTGTTGTAGAGGAAAATAGATTGAGGCATAATGTTTTAATGGTCACTAAATGGTTGGATTATGGATTGTGAGCACGATTGTCATACAATTGTAGAGATATTAGCTTTAAAACGGCTACGGCATGTATTTTGAATAGGATGGAACTCGAGGATAAATCGATGTCATTTAGTCAGCACTGGTGGTCACATTTACAAGAAATCGTGGATCTTATCGCAATTGTAAGATTCTCACTGAATAGGTGAAATAAAGTGGAAATTTTCAAGTCGTGTTTTGATATTAATACCTGGCAGGCGCCATAGAATGGTAATTGAGTTCTTTGCGGTCATTTGTTAGGATCTTTCTGACAGTGGACTTGCAGTGCAGTGAATTTACTAGATTAACATTGCATTGTTCTTACTGAAAATATGTTTTTCCAATTCCCTCTTCATCCATTAAATAATAATTACAATCTTTTGAGAATACATATCAAAACCGGAGGACCCAATGGGCCATTTCAGACTGTACGAAAACGACCGTACGATCAAGCTTTTACAAAAACAAACAGCGTACGTACAATTGTTTTTTGGTCATATGACGGGTATATACATACGATTATCAATGCTGTTTATTTTTTGTAAAAGCTAGATCGTGTCCTGTCTTCACATATGGGCAAGAGAAGTACCTACATATTTTGCTACAAGCCCGCCGTATACCTAAAAAAATTCAATTCAACAATAAAATCACCTTTTAAACATTACGAATCCACTTGAATGCTTAAATGATACAACCTGTGTAAACTTAAAGTCTTAATCCCTCTACGAGCTACTCTACTTACGCATCCAATATTCGTATTAGTATCTACATTCATATTTTTTTAATTCTTTAATTCCCCAGAAAAAGGCTGAATATTTGAACACAAAACAAAGTGTTGAACATTTTATGCCGTATAAATTGAGCTCAACCCCGAATCAAATCAATTGTATTGTGTGATCCATAAAAAAAATCTAAATACCCTGAAAAATGGAAACATTAATCAGAAAAACTTTTTTATATACGGATTACGTCTTATATTATTGTTACGTGTACTCTAAATAATTCTTGAGGAATTGATATGGTCAATAACAAACAGTAACAATAAAACATGCCTCAGAGTCTCTTATTTTTGGTTTTCAAGCTTATGATTAACTGTGTTCCGAATCCTGTCGGATGTATTAAAAAAGTCTTTGAGCCTCCCCGAATAACAATACAGATGAAGTTTTCACGATCAGACGAATTAGATGAATACAAATAAGAAATAAATAAAAGAATCTTCGATTTAGTTTTTATGAGGTTTAATACGCGATAATCCTGCGAGCTATAGAGTAATCTCTCTCGTTTTCAGCTAGAGGTGGGTAAAGGTTGTATGGATATATACGTTGAACACTATAAGTTTGAGTAAGATCATGTGTAGACAGATAAAATATAACAGAGTACTCACATGTGAGTATCTGAATGAAAATTTAAATTAGTTTGCTTCTTCGAGGTCGAAGCAAAAAAAAAATAGGTATAACAAGATCAATGACAAACTTCATTAGAAGCGGCATTCAAAACACAAGTATTATAAGCCGATTATTATTAATTTGATTTTGGTTAGGATTGTTAATTGTAAAAATAATAAAAGCAGATAATATTGTAGTGGATAGCGTATGGATAGTTTTGTTTTTGTCAGATACATATTACATGAAATAATTCAAAATGAAAAGTGAAAATTAAAAAAAAAAAAACGAAAAAAACGGAAACAGAAAAACATGCCAAAGAAGGTGATGAAAGCAGAACGAATTGACGGAGCGAGGTTGCGTGGACGACCGAGAGCTCGCTGGAAGAACTTAGTAAGTGAAGACGCTAACCAGCTACTGGGCATCCGAAACTGGAGGACAAGGTGACGCAACCACAACAATTAGAGGTCAATGATTCAGGCGTCCAAAGCCCGACGTCGGGCTATCGTGCCACTTTGATGATGAAATGAACAATGAATAATGGGGGATATTTGTCTATGCGCATATTGTGAATTTTGTGCATGTTTCAGTATTTAATCTGATAATCAACCTAAGATCATGGAAATCGCTTCAGTCGGTCTTGAGTTATAAACGGTTTAATTAACACCAATTTCATTAATAATATCACAAAAATTCACAATGAGCGACATTTTAGAGGCAGATATTTTTTCATTATGTATTTGTCTCGATTTTTTAACCGGATAAGCTGATTTTCGGAAACGTACCCTACCGATTTGGTGTCTGCAGAACAGCAGAATAACTATTGGAAAATGTTAAAAATTCACAATAAGCAAAATTTTGAAAGCCTCTATTTTCCCCATCTTTCTCCTTGAGGAAGTTTTGAGAGATTAGCGGACTTTCGGAAATTTATTCCGCTGTTTTGATCTCGACTTCGAATTTCACAATGAGTCACAATATTAAGGCACTTATTATTCTTATCCTTTTGCTACTTTTCGAAATTAGTTTCTACTCCGCATAGCTGAACAGCTATTGCAACATGGCTGAAATTCACAATGAGCAAAATTTTAAATACAGTTATTTCTCTCATCCTTTGTCCTTTGACATCTTTCTTAACGGAAATTTGCAACAGCGGATTGTTCTCTATTCCAAATAGCAGAATAACTATTGAAATAAGATGAAATTCACAATAACGATAATCATGAAAATATTTCCATCCTACTGCAAACTGGCCGTTGCATAAAGTCAAACCAATATCCTGAAACTAAAATTTTCACAACAATTCTATGCAAATGTTCAACCGAAAATAATGTCTACCAACCCTGTTAATACAAAATTGTCGGACATAACCTCAAAACAAAATAGGAAACATGCAGAAATACATTCAAGCAAATTGTAAAACAAACAACAAGAACAGTAGATACAAATAAAAGTGATTTCATGCCATGGCACATGACAATATTGAATACGCTGGAAAACAGGGGCAAATTTTCCTGTATATTCCATAGAGGATGTAGCGACTATTTGGTATCCATATCTATACAAAATTCCAAAGGATATCATATACGAATCCGACGAATGTGTGACGTGGTATCGTTGTACCACAAATTCGTTAGTTGCTACTCGTATATTGAATCACTGTATGTTATGGCCAGTGTGTACAAATGAAACATTTTATGCGATCCTTTGTGTTGTATAGCTACGTGGAATTTCTATATGATGGTCGCTTGTTCAACAACAACCCCTGAGCTGAAGAAGTCATATAGAGCAGCAGACGCGAGTACCTACTCTATAGTCTCTAGTACAGTATCAGTTAAAGTACATATACGATAACCACATTTGATCCCTCCCGGCCAAATATACAAGCGTATACGTACCGCGCTGAATCTAGATGTAAGAGCAGTGGCGGCTCGCCCATATGTGCACATGTGCACGTGCACCCCCTGATAAAACAATCATATCAACAAATAATTTTCTAAATATCTTCGCAAAATCAAACACTTCATAAAACAGAACCAACAGCCGACGCAACATACTATAAGTCTGAGTATACCCAAGCCATTGAATCTATGTCGCGAACAACGACCAACATCTAGCACCCAAGGTGGTGATGCATAGTCATTCATTATGAATTGGTGCACTTGCTCCAAAATCAGATATGTGACGGGTTCCCGGGGCGAGGGGATAGTGCAAAATTTACACTAGAATTTGTGCACAAATAGGTCGTGCACAGCCTGCACAGCACACCACTTAGGATGAACCGAATTGAGATGAATTTAGGGTGAGTATTTTCAATGAAAGAATATAAAAATGAGTCGAGATTTTACGGTTTACTTAAGAATTTTTTTGACCAGAACTTTTCTGAGGACAAAAACTTAAAGCTAAAAATTCAAGGAGGTTGCCTTTTTTTAACTTTATGATGGAAAAGCATTTTGTAAAGAAATTCATTGCCAAGTGAATGATAAAAAATAACTTTGGGGGTGCTGCTGATTCGTAAAATGCAGTGATTCTTTAGTTATAAGATCTAGATTTATGTTAGCGCAGTTACAACGTGATGCAGGAAAACAGGATGGAAACAGGTATGAGGAAGTGGTTATTTTCGCAAAATCTTATGTATGTACTATACTTTGACAATAAAATAAAATAATTTAATAGGTAGTCTTAGGTATTCGTTAAAATACATTTTGAGGGGTTGATGTCTTATTGATGTTTTCTTTTTTGTGAACCCCCAGTATTATTGTATACGAGCCGCCACTGTGTAAGAGCCTCGTTTTATAGTCATTTTCTGCAACATAGCAAATATATACATTTGTTCCTCTCTATATGTTTTGTTTGTGCGATATTTAGAGAGAGCATCCCATGTGGCATGTTTTCTACATATTCTACAGAAGAAGATTTTCCCATTCAAAAAGTCACCGCATATACAGAACAGAAGGATCTAACCTCGGTCGATACTATACAAATCCGATATGTTGTGTGCTGGTTTGTTTCGCTGTTGTTCATGTATGTTTTGCAAGAGCCCATATCTACCGAACATGACATTGTTGCGTACACACAGCACAGCGTGCTACACATTCCATATCCATGAGATATGCCCTGTGTGTCGTGTATCCTCTTCGATACAAACATTAAAACATACAACTTCAGAACAGATATTGCAAAATGTATGTTCTAATAGTGCTTGACACAGCACAATCTCCCCGAAGCCATTTAGTCGTTCCTATGCTACATACGTTTCGATTCGAAATCATATTATTGTCGTCCGGTATACCTACTCATACAAACCGGGAGGAAAATTTCATTCGTCAGTTTCCTTTTTAGAGGAAAATCCTTCAGCTCCAGGTTTACTGAATCCTATACGTTTCGTTCCGGACCAATTCGGATTCAATGTATTGCGGTTTGGTTAGAATTTGTGATTGTGCACCCCCAAAACATTATTGTATAGAGACATTTTCGAAAACTAACCTGAACATGTGTATGGGGAAAATGTATGTATGTACGATAGATATGTTTGTCCCGCATTAAGGATTTCATTTGAAAGTCTAGAACGGGCTGCAAGGATTTGCAGAACTTGAGTTGAATGTAGAGTGTACAAATAGTTAAAATTCATCCAAGGAGGTGTAGGTATGCCTAATCTGATAGTCATGCAATAATTTCATTTGACGGGCAAGATTGTAGGGAAGGAAGCTTTTAAACTTTGCATAAAATGTGAATGAAATTTTCATAAGGTTGTTAGACAGACATGAATGCTAAAATAACATGGCCGTTCAAATCGAAATTTTCAAAAATTTCGCATTTTAATAATTCTAAATAGAAATTTTCGAAAATTGGTATAGTGCTTATTCAGGGGCTCATTTCTCTTTAAAGTTGAGAGTCTTAGCTATCACTGCTTGGAAGTTAGAGTCGTCCCAACATCCCGCGAAAATTTTGTGGGCTGTGCAAATTTTGACCCAATTTTGACAATTTTGTTTTCAAATCGAAATTTTCTAAAATTTCGCATTTTTATGCATTTAAATGGAAGCTTTGCACTTTAATGTTTTCAAATCGAAATTTGAGAAAAATTTCAAATTTTTATGTTTTTGAGTCGATATTTTTGAAAATTTCCCTTTTAACGCCTAGAATTCTGAAAAAATCATATTTAAAGAAGTCGAAGCAAGAAAGGTGTTTATTAAATATTAATTATGCAAATAACAAATCTATCTTCTTTAATACATTTTCTATATATCCGGTCAATTCTTAGAATCCTCTTGTTGGACCAAAACATCTAAACCAAATGACCAAAATTTTCAAGTTGTGGTTTCAAGGATATACGTAAAACACTACAATGCTAACTACTGTATAATTTGTGTACGAGTATAGCTTTGCATAACACACAGAATCCTCTCTCTACACAGATACGGTGTGATGTCATGTTTAGTTTCGGTCACCCTTGAAACATGTTTTAAGAGGTGACATTGGTTTGTGTAAAACATACGGCACCCGTGTCCATGGAGTGGCCTGCCTGTGTTGTTCATGTCATTATTATAGTTGCACACATATTCCAACAGGCACCCCATAGTATGGGCCAAAGTTACAAATAGCTTTTGCCATGTAGTCCATATAGTCCTGAAGGCTTGTTGCAAAACCGAGCAGCAAGCAGCGCATATATAGACAAGTATTAACGGTGTTCCCTCGTCCCCTCTTTCGGCAAAAAGGTATGTTTCGCTACGGTACCGGATTGTATTGTGATTTTATCTGAGTTTCGGAAAATTTTCCGAAAGCTAACGGTATAACGGTATATCTTTTAGGAGATTTCCGTAAAAAGGACTCATTGTATGCGCATCATTCAAGGTAAATTTGTTATGTGGTTTCGGAGTTGAAGAATTTGAACAGAGCACAAATTTGGTTTAAACATACTATTATTGTGAAGTAGGTACAAGTTTGTGTGTTATGCGGTGTTCAGATGAAAATTGGACATAATCGAAAGGGGGCGAGAAAATTCTTATATATTTTTAGGGGTGAATGAGCCATAATCATAAAAATTCATTTACAGCTTCTCTTTGCAATATCCTATCCTATCCGCCATTAAGGGATGATTTCAGTGGTGAATTATTACACATATAAATTGAAATCTTCATAAAAATATGCATAACCATTAATAAAGGCGTATTATATGCGGATGTTATGTGTGAAGTTGTTTGCTACAAAAGTCGCTTATAAGTATGTCATAAAACATTTATATGTAGCAAGGATAGCGCAAATTTTAGTAAAATACGCCATCAGCCATTAGGTATACAACACTCATATTCTATTTATGCCTCCGGCGAGAATCAACAAGAAAACATCATGTCCGAAAAGAAGTTTATTGCGAAATTGTTATTATTAATGTTTACTTTCCTGGGTTTTTTTTATAGTATAGCCATACAGCTACTTAGGCAAGAAGACTATGAACATTTTGATGGATGTCATTTGAGATGTGTTGTGTGCGGTTGAGCGGTTTATGAGCGAAAAACCTTTTTTTAGTTGCGCGGAGCGGAAGTACTTAAATATGGCGACCGCTGTAGTAGTAATAATATATTTAAGTTACATTCAGGCACCTGCCCATTATTTAATTAGCGTATTTGGCTAATGTGTTTTAAGTTTTACGGACAAGATTTAAGTTTAATTACTGCATATTGTCGCGAATGTGCGGCCATGATAAGAAGTCTTCAAACTAAAATGAATAGAAATGTATACAAATTTTCCAAAGTACACTGAGAGAAAAAAATGAGAACGATTATCTAAAAAGGAGTCAATATCAGCTAAAGTTCGTCTTATTGTGTATAAATTCACCAATGTTAAATAGTTGAATTGCTTTCAAGAAACGTTTTCTTACTTCACGAAAATATCAAAAAAATGTTGTTGTAAAATTTTATCTTTAAATAATACACTCAGCCACTTAATTAGAAGAATTGACTAAACTTTTTTTTTCTAATCTTGCGTGGTTAAATGAACGAGTTGAATAGTATATTCAGCTGCGAAGATTATAGAGAATGACTATTTCTTTAGTAGAATTATCTAAAATTAAATTAACTATACTTCTCTTTTAGTCTTATCTAAATTACTTTTTCTCAGTGTACCTAGTCTCTAGCCTGGAAAGACTTCATTCCTTCCCCATATCAACATCATATAATCCAACCGCATTTAATTGAACGCTATTTTCGGTTATCAATTTGTAGTATATACACAACAAGACATCACAATTTGACCATTAAAAATAATTAACATCTTGTTTAACACTGGTAAATGTAAAACATGTTGTGAAAAGATGGCAAAAAAATATGTCCATTTATAAACATTTTTTTTTTTCGTAGATTATTTGCTCAAATGATGCGCGCGGTCGAAATTAATAATAATAAAAAATACTTCGGGAGTAAAACAAAACAGAAAAAACATTCTATAATTATTTTAAATATCAGTTTTTTTTGCTACTTTCGGCGCATTAAGAAAAAAAAATTCACTTATCAGTTACAAATAAAAAGAAAACACAACAAAATGTCTTTTGAAACAAGTAGAGCGAATTCTTTCTTTTTTTTCCTCATTGATTAACTATTTTTGTCTTTTTGGAAAGATGTTACCGATGATTTTAATCAGTTTTAGCCTACGATATTTTTATAACTTGTTGTTTTCTTCAATTTCAGGCTGCCTTAGATTTGAAAGACAATTTAGTCGGTGGACCGGCGCCCTGGCCGTATCCATCTGTCTACCATCCGTATGATGCAGCATTCGCTGGATATCCTTTCAATAGGTAAGTTGAAATTTATTTTTTTTTGCAAATTTTTTTCTGGTATCTAAGATTTGAAAAAGAACTTGAAACTATATGCATGTAGATTTCGTAACAAAGCGTTTTAATTTAACACGATAGAGAAAAGAGAAAAAATATACATTTTCGTTTGGGCGAATATTTGACTTCTGGAAACTTGTCTCAGTAATTTCTGGACTTTCTGGATTGTTTCGATCGTAATGTATTCTTTGGGCAGCTGCAGAGAAATAGAGTCAAATATGCATAAAAATCCGAGCACGGACAAATGGGCATGGAAACAAATCTTTGTATAGGTACTATAGTGATGGGAACTTAGACTTTTTCCACTGAGTTGACTCATATGCTCTGACTTATTTTACTGAGTGGTACAAAATGATTCATTTTTTGCTTAATTTTTTAAATAAGTGTTTCTGACACGCCGATTGGAAGAGTATTTTTCCGAGAAAACTGGGGTAAAGTTCTGAGGCGGGCAATTCCAATTTTTTTTCTAGTGAAATTCGGAATCAGCGACCTAAAATTTAAAACTACCTTAGTGTTGGCGGTCTTCAGTGCACTGGGTCATGGGTTCGAGACTCACTGTTAAGATTTTGGAAATTGGATGTCACTAACACATCTGTGGCCTTAGTTCAATGTTGGGCTGTCGCGCCTGTTTTATTTTTTATTTTTAGTGTTAGTGCCATATGCTAATTGAACGAGTATTTTTTACGAGAAAACAGGGGTACCATTCTGGGGCGGACAATCCCATTTTTTTGTCGTTTTTTTACCCATTCAAATTATTTAAGTGTTTCTGCCACGCCGATTGGACGAGTATTTCCCCTAAAAAAAACAGGAATAGATTCCATTCATCATTCATCATCGGAATCAGCGACCACTCGCCGATTTAACGAGTATTTTCCCAGAAAACCGTAGTAGACTATAGTTTGAATACTAAAAATATTTTTTAAACATCGCACTCCATGTGTACGTAGCCTAAGATAGTTCATTCGTTGCCATCCGTTTTTACCTTATCTGTTGACGCATCATGTAATCAGCACAGTTGACAAAAGCAAAAAAAAAACACGAGTTACGCAGGTGGTCGTAAAATTCACAGTATAATTTTTTTAGTTCAGCCGTTCTAGACAAAAATCGGTAAAGCTCAATGCTACTCATTTCGATCGACACGAATCACACAATTTTTCTTCGATCAAAATGAATTACTCGCGTGCTACACATCCCCACTACATTGTACTAAAATGGAGAGTCTCATTAATCGCTTGAATCTGTCAGCCCAAAAAAAATTGTTTTTTTGTTTAGAATTCCTGCATCCTTACGGATTGACTATTTTGATTTGTGCTATTAAATTTGATTTAAGGGAAGCTGTCTATGTAAGGACTACTATTCCATATCCTATAGCCTTAAGACCTCGCGTCGCGTGTCGGTTTATTTGTGTTGCTCGAAGCGACTGATGCGATGATCGCTCAGCGACTATTGTCTCTTTTACATGTCCTAGACCACTATTTACGTATTCTATGTATGGTGCTACATACTTTAAAATTTTACCCGATATTGGGAATACAGTTCCAAATAGTATTTCACGAAAAAAAATCATAGCGATTATCTTGTGGGTCGCCTGAGCGAATATTGACTTGTACTGACCATTATGTGCATGTATTTTTATAGAACAGTGTTGCGCTTAAAATTCTATCCGAATCTAGGAGCCAGCTTTACCTATACAACAAGTAAACAACGTTCCAATATGCTTAAGGAGCAATAATCGCTTAGAGATAATTGCGTGAGTCGCTTTAAATTTTTTTTCATGGGCGTGATGTTTCGCTTTTCTTAACTAGTCACTTCAGTTTTTTTTTTTCTTTTTACGAGACCGCTTCAAATTCTATCTGAATCTATAGGAACCAGCTTTACCTATACAACATGCATGCCAATAACGTTCGAAGACGCTTTAGAAGCAATAATCGCTTAGCGATCATCACGTGAGTCGCCATAATTTTTTTTGACGGGCGTGAAGTTTTCTTAACAAGTCGCTTTTGTTTGTTTTTTTTTCACAATAACATGTCTCTTGATCTTATCCTTATTGATGGCGTGACTCCTCTATCTACCAATACCATTCAAAACTACAGAAAGGCCGCAAAATGATAATAAATCTTTCAATCAGGTGTGAGACTTTTCAACTAGTACAATACACACCATGTTCACCATATTCACATTTCCTGTCACTGAATTTTTTGGATTCCCAAAAGAATGCCGCGCATCCAAACCAACATTATATTTCCTCTTTATCCCGTACAATCGTGCACGATTGTCGGCATCGTTTAAAACTCATTAAAAACTCAAAATTACACGACATATCAATATCTTCTCATCAATATAATGTTAATGACTGACTGATTCATCATCATATTGCTAACCTTAACGCATAAAGCAATATTATGTGTAGTGTATGCGCGACGACGCGAAGACTTCAAATTCAACACCCGAATTTAATTTCAATATTGACCACCCAAAGTTGTGTAAGTCATATACGTAGGTATGCCTCAAAAAATTCTAATGTGATATCCAGATTTGGATAAAAGACAACAAAACAAATGTCTTTACAGCACCGTAATAGCACTTCAAAAATAGACCCCCAAAATATTGAGTCAAAAAAAGCACTGCGTGCCATATCAATTTCAATGCTAAATCAAAAGCCCGAGAAGGTATCTATAGAAGATAATCTTGAAACAACATCGCATTGAACGATACATTAACATAACAGACAATTCCATAGCTACCTTTTAGCTTACTTGTTCTTGACTCAGAAGGTGTACTGTACATATTACTTGGAGACGTATATTTGTGTTGTTCAGAACTCGCTGGACATCATTCTTGTCCCGAAACAAAAATCATATGATGTGTGTAATACGAAAAAAAAATGAAAATCAATAAAGAAGCGTGACAGGAAGCATTAATTGGCATTGTCTTCTTGAATCGAACGACAATATAATAAACCTCGACGCTCGACAGTACGGCGAGGAGGTGCGGGGGCGAAACAACAGAGTTTTGGCATGTAATTTACTTGATGGAATCTCGACAGAGCGCTCACGTATCAGACGTCATAAATATGTCATTCGACGCCAAAAATTGTCTTTAGAATGCTCGGAACATGAATCTGATCCATTGTTTATGCAAAACTACCAATACGATTTTTTTTTTTGCAAAAATACATCGATGCCAAAATATATATGTTAGGAAATTAAATTTATCAGCTAATGGCGATCACACCATATCAGGACGACAAGAGACAATGACACGTCGCGCGATCGACGCGACCGTCTAAGGTCTAAAATTTGAAGGCGAGTGGTGAAATCAACACGCCAGCCAGCCGCCACGTACGAAGCAGTGAAAAAATGAAATAATGACAGTTGGGCATCAATTATTCAAAATCCTGACAAATGAGAAAACAAAGGAAATATTTAATAATTGCAACGTGCACCAGTCGCAGTTGTTGTATGGCTAATTCAAAGTGGAAACGCATAATGCCTGAGTATGTCGCGATAAGCCAAACGACACAAGCGCGCATTATAATTGGCATCGTGATGCCAACATTTTTTTTCGACAAGCTTTACTGTAATTTGAACTCTGGACTTCCGACGTTGATCAGATTTAAAAAGAAATTATATTAACTGATAAATGAGCCTTTATCAAAAAAAAATCTAATTAATACTCAAAATACAACGAACTCCCCATGGTCGTGCAATCAACACCATATCATCACGCACGCTTACACAGCTACTTTGAATTTTACACTGCGTACATTTTTCTACAACACCTTCTTTATAACGTTCTTTTCCTAATTGAATGAACTTTCTTGTCAAAATTCAAAAATTTAAATTCTTATCGCTCATCATTGAACATCGATTTGGCGATTTATTGAATTTAAAATAAATCAGACACAGAAGAATCTTTTATCTGAATGAGCAATCAATAGTAGCATCTCGTTACAGCATATACAATACATTCTTTGAAACGCGTTAGAATTTCTAGATACATATCTAACTACTTCTCTCTGTGATGAAATCACATCAACCTCGCGCGGTATTGTCTGTCTTTCCAATTATGTATGTCGTGTGGAGATGCTGACAAATTTCATATAATGCTCCACAAGAGCAAAAAACACGGCCACAAATTGTCATCAATATATAAAAAAAAATCCTTTTCTCTCGAAGAAACCTATCAATATCTTGTTATATATGAAGATCATTAAAATGATGTCTAATAAATTTTCAAAAGAGTTGAGAGTTTTTTTTACGTGTGTTGTGCTGTGTGCGGTTTCTTTCCACTTAGGCGAGCCGAAAGACACGAAATCAATAAAATAAAACACAAAATGGAAACGGTCTAAGATCGTTATAGACTCTATCTGCTCGTGTATCTAATTTGTGGAGGAAAAAGATAAGTCTCATATACTCATAGTATAGACATTTTACGATTCGAATGCATTATTTGTGATAGATTCGCGTCTTATCTGTGAAAGGATCACAATTCTGCCCATCTTTAAGTGATTTTAAATGACTTGTAACACATTTAATTATGGATAATAAAATTTATAAAAATTAATTCGACCAAACCGGATAAAATATACAAGAAAAATAGGAAGATTTGTGTTTTGATTAAAACTATTTAAACATCATTCTACTCTTTTTTAAATACAAAAATTTAACAAAGAAAATTTAAATTTTCTAAATTGCTAAAATCTTATAAAATTATAAAACTTTTTCTCAATACAATTAATAGGTACCTAATCTAAACAAAACTACTTCTTAAAAAAAAAACAATATGGATTTGGTTTTACGATCGAATTTTATAGTTTTGATAAGAAAGATCCATTTCTCCCAAGTGTTTTGCTGCTTTTTTACGAGGATTTATCGACAAACAAAAAAAAAACTGTAATTAGAACACTGCAACAAACCCGTGTGCGCGTATATGCTAACGTCAACCAAAAATGTTTTGAGTACTTGACGTCCATATTGTAAGAGAAAAAAAAACGGCTTGGAAACAAAAACAACATTAAATAAACTTCGCCTCATCATACATGGTCCATTGAGTAAAATATAATTTGATTGATCGTAAATGTCAATTGAGGGGTCTCTTAAAACGAAATTTATGGAATTTTTCTGTTTCTTTTTTTCATATTGATTCGAGTTGAACAAATTAAAGCAGCCGCGATTGGATGATGATGGGAAATGTATAAAATTTCTGAACGTTCTTTTTCTTTGTGTTTACATATTATGTAAAAATTTCTTGGACGAATCTGGATATTTTAAATTTTATTGTGGATTATGCAAAAAAAGTATAATAGGTACTTCGAATAATAATGTGAAAGAAATTTACGGGCAGTTTTATACGCGATGTAGTCGATATAAATTGATGATCCTCGATAAGATGGCTATCATTATAAGCTTGAAATAACTTCAATGGCATTTAATATTAAGGTTTTTCAACAAAATGGCATAAAACGCTTTTTTGATGAAATTCGGCACAAAAATATAAATGAAAAACATAAAACAAAAATTCAATATTAATATGGGTTTTAATAATTCAGGTGTTTACAAATATATTTTTACGCGATAGAAGGACACCATATATTTGATTTGGTAGACAAAAATCGTTTTAAGTAAGTCAACAATAAAAAAAAAATTAAGTTCCATTGATTTGCACCCCCACCTCCTTGACTTAAGGGGCTCGTGTTCCATATTGAACAGCATACGCTACGCCACCGATTTAACTTTTAAAATTAATTGTGAAAGAACAACCCTAGACCTCAAATTGTTTTTTTTTCACGACAATAAAAATTTTTTTTTATCTCTGCGGTACAGTGCATCTATATTCGTGTTAATTTTATGCCTTTGGGACTAGTTTGGCAGAACAATGTATCCACCGATTTTTTTCCTAAATCTGGTGTGCCTCAGGGGTCTATTTTAGGACCGATTTTGTTTACTTTTTTTATTAATGACCTTCCAAATATCCTTAATTGTCGTACTCTGCTCTATGCGGATGACTGCAAAATTTTCGCTGCCGTATCCTCTATATATGATTGTTTAGCGTTACAATCTGACCTTGATATGTTATCGTCCTGGTGTCTAGAAAATGATTTATCACTTAACGTTACCAAATGTTCTGTCCTAATATTCTCCTTAAAACCAGATCCCATTTCATTTACCTATATCACGAACTTTACTAATTTAAAAAACGTTTGTACTATTGAGGATCTTGGCGTTACTTTCGACTCTAAACTCAAATTCACTGATCACTACTCTGGCATCATAACCAGGGCATCTCGGCTTTCTGGGTTCGTATTACGCTGCTCTCATGATTTTAAATCTATTTCGACATCGGTTAATTTATTCATTTCTCTGGTCCGGAGTATCTTGGAATATGCGTCAATAGTATGGTCCCCGTACTCTAATAATCATATAATCGCACTAGAGGCTGTTCAGCGTAACTTTACTCGCAATCTTTTTTATAAATTCAATCTTCCATCCTCATCATATCTAGAACGCCTAAATTTTCTCAAATTGATGAGCTTGGAAAAAAGAAGAGTCTACCTTGATGAATGTTTTCTATTTAAGCTATGCTTCGGCTACATTCGGTCAGCTCTTTCAGCGGATATAGTCTTCAGGCAGCGTTCATATAATACGCGGTCGATTCTTATTTTTGATCCTCCTACAGCGGAGCTTGAAGTATATTTTTACTCACCTATTATAAGGATGATGCGAAAATACGATTCTCTTGAGCTAGGTAATTTATCGCCATCATTTTATTATTTTAAGCGCGAACTTATTCGTAAAATTCCTGAATTTAATTTAAACATTTAATTTCTTCATATTCTTTATTATAACATAATACTTATGTTTTACTTGTAATTACCTGGATCCTATTATCTCTTAAATTTTTGTTCTATCTTGGTTTGTACTACTGTAATTATAGGACTAGCTCCTGCTCAGTGGAATATTTGAAATAAATAAATTTAAGACTTGCAAATTCGATTGTTTTAATTCAATTCAAAACTCATCTATAATATTATTAATGGTAATATTTATATTTGTTTATCTAACTACCAACCTGTGTCCAAATTTGTGGCAATAAGGAACACACACAACATTCTAATATAGCGTCAAATCACCCAATATTAGCATATTAATTTTGTTTTGTATACATACACGAAACATTGTTCTGACCATTACTATTCTCCGAATTGACAACCGCACATAAACAATATTCAACACGACAAATAATAATTAACTTTGTCACTTAATGTTTCCTCAACAACATTATACATATTTTCAATTCATTTCTTGTTGCAACTTTGGCAAACAATAGGTTCGTAAAAAAATTGTAATTTGTCCGCAAAAGGCAATCCAATTATGATGTTGTTGAATGAGTAATATCAAATGTTTTACTATAAACAATTTCTAAATGATCTTTACATGCATCTAATGGGCGTACATAAAAATTCCTCAAAGGAACACACTGAATGTGTATGACTCGCAATGTCGATGTGATTTGTGTGTTCAATTGCTAATTAAATGAGCAAATGTTATGTTTTGTTGTATCCGTGCTTTTGCAGCCGCGCCGAACAAATAAACGGCTTGCCGCTAAACGTAAAATCAGCTATTGCCTTTACTGGTACGCGTGCGGAGTACTTGTACCGTATGCGCTTGACCAAGTCAGGATTATGTGTAATAGAAAATTTGTAATTAAAATTACATATTTAAATTTTAAGACACACAGGTGTTTTATCGCTTTGTTGTTGATATGATTCGATATGGAGACGCTCAGGTGTACACACTGAAGTCATCATTCAATTTGCTTAGCATTTGATCAGATGGCTTAACAAAATGTTAATAATATTTTTACAAAACCTAAATTTGGTTTCGAACCTTCTCTGCACAACAGAAATGACAATGCAGTCACACGAACTAATCTAAAAATGGTTAATAGGGCAATTTAGAATTGGCAAAAACAATACCGTTATCATATCCTCTATTGTTTTTTTGTGGAAGTTATCCAAAATCCACTTGTCAATTATAGAAAGACGGTATTTCAGTTTTGAAAAAAATACATAAAATTTCGAATAAACTGTCGCGGTTTCAAAAACTTATACAACACTGCCAAAATACATTTATTTAACTTTCGCCAGGCACATCCCGCGGTCAACGCGAACGGGCACGTGGGGTCTTTTCAGACCCAGTGGCGGCTCGTGACCTTTGAGACTGGGGGTTCACTACTCACATAAAACAAACAAAAGCAACCAATTCTTCAAAAATATGTAAATAGAGGCTTAAGTGTTTAGATTCAAATATCATTTTTGGCTTCATTAGCCTTTCGCAGTGGCGATGACGTATGGTCATGTGTTCGGTGGAACACGGGTCCAAACCGCCACAAAACACCTATGCAGCAAGATCCCTGTTTTCGTCTCTAAAATTTTTAAACGTACTGTAATAATTGGGCTTTAGAGTAGATTTAATTGGAAGCATTATGGCTATGATGTACTCACATTCACTTAAAAAAATTTTATTCAATCTCGCCGAGCGAAGTGACCATTTTTGGTCTGTGAACGCAAATAATGTTTTTTTTTTCTGAGATTATTGGAATATAGGAATATTGAAGCTAGATATATTTAAAAATGTTGGACAAGTGCGAAACGTTTGCAAATAAATATTTGCAATAAAAAACGTAAATTCTATATAGGCGTTGAAACTCTAACCACACTAAAAATGAAGATCCTTTTGCGGAACTATTGCCTCGGAAAAAAAATCAGAAGCAATGCAAAAGCTTTCACCCATTATCAAACAGAGAGAGCAAGTTTTTAACTTTTTAGGAGGATTTTATCCTCACTCAAAAGAAAACACTCACCCAGTGAATATTTAACTTTTGATTATGTGGATTTCTAACAGGACCCTAAAAGACCTTTAACGATTTAAAATAGCCAATCAAATCTTAATACGTAATTAAGTCCCAAATTCATTCACACAACACAAAAAAATGTTCATTTACATACTTCGTACTAAATTTCCACAAAAAAATGCCTTTCTATCCAATTCATTCCATATACATATTTAGTTTTAACATTTAATTCCTTAGTATAGTTCTTAAAAAAAAATCCTAAGGTGAATCGAAAAATCTCTACTCACTCTTATATTCTTTCAACGGAAATTCTAACGCTAAATTCATCATCATTAATTCAGTTCATCACCAAGTGGTGTGCACAGCCTATCCGTGCATAAACTCTAGTGTAAATGTTGCACTATCCCCTTGCCCCGGGAACCCTTCACATATCCGATTATGGAGCAAGTGCGCATGCGTCGGTGATTTGTTATATTTTGTGAAGTGTTTCATTTTGCGAAGATATTTAGCAATGATGAGTTGATATGGTTGTTTTTACTGGGGGTGCACATGCACATGTGCACATATGGGCGAGCCGCCACTGTTCAGACCCCAAAATTTAATGAACTTATCCTTGAACATGTATCAAATTGTAAAAAAAAAAACAAATTATAAGTACTGTGTTATGTTTGGAACATGTTTAAGACAATTATATACAAAATTTGTTGTACATATTGTAAGCTGTACACATTTAAAGCGCCTATGGCGATCAACGTTTTTACTGCTTTGTCCCTCTGGACTCAAGGAAAACTACTGTTTTTAGAGTAGTGAGGCTAACTTTTAGAACAAATTTCAAAAATATGAAATAGCCACTGCCTGTAAACTTGTTTTCAGCTTTTTCTATGTGCTCCTGCGGCTTTATTTGACATAAAATAACCTGTGGTAAGAATTAGGGGAGGCAAAATTATGATATCAGTTTTTCAGATTTGCTACAGTCAAAGAGTGTTTTCCGTCCTATATCAAAAGAAGAAGTTATCGCAGCAATTGAAGAATAAATCTAGCAGCTATTTTCGTGAATTTCTTAAGCCAGGATAATTTCTGACCAGTTGATCCATGGTATAATCTCTTCCTTTACTTTCATTGCACCCAAGAATTATATGAGGCTTACCTCGGCCTACAGCTCAGTGTGAAAAGACGCAATGAAAGGACCGGGGAAGAATAGTAAAGATATCGAAACAGTCAAGATAAAAAGGTGTCAACATAAAGTATGGCTCCGAGTTTCCTTTCCGGGATATTCAGGACAATTGAACCCTTGGTACTCTTGGGGTCTTTGAGGACTCCACGTGCCCGTTCCTGCAAATTTGTACTTTTGGCTATCAAAATATTTTTTCTGAAAACAATTGGGATTTTTTTAAATCATATTTCTGAGCAGAATTTTGGTGGCTTAGATGTCCTACAAGTTGATCTGAATGGGCTAAACCGTTCAAAAGTATTATATTAAAAAGAGGGTATCTGTGGTCCCAAAAGACCCCACGTGCTCGGTGAAGGGTTAAAGTTCAGATAATTTTCAGAATTGAGTTTTCATTGAAATTTCCAAAAAAAAAATCATAACGGTGTTTTGAATTGTCAAATCTGCAAAGCTGACAAAAGGCAAACACGTTGAAGCTACTTCACAGCATATCTGAACTGGAACGAACGATCTTTTTTTTTTAATGATTTTTGCCAATTTCGAAATGCATATCTACAATGGACCATGTTTTCTAGCTTCTAGGTCCCTTTGCTTGCCTGTGAGAAGACGAGGAAGAAATTGCGCTGCATGATTTCTAATGTGAAAGTCTTGTGATAAATTGTGATCTCAGCTCTTTGATATTTCGGACATCGTTAACGGTGTAGCAACGCAACGCCCTACACGAACGGCTGCATTGATTTTGTTGACAACGTCTGACGGGCGTCCTGAACGGGTTCGGTATTGTTTTAACATTTCACCACCATTAAAACATGAAAGCCACTCGTACACTCTGCTCTAACTTAAAGACAGCGTTAACCATTGCAATGGTTTCCCGGTTAAATTCCCTAACAGAAAAACCAAATTTCACAGCCACGCGTTTCTTTCGAAAATCGACCACCACGAAATCGGAAAAGTTGTTTCACTAAATAAAACCTTAGGAAACCTGTCCCTATAACAGATATCCCTCCCCAGCCAATCGCATCAAAAAAGTCTATTGTGTTTTCGGTCTGTTGTCCAAAATCCTGCAAACCTGGGCGGTTCGACTCCCTATTTCGGTCAGCTTGTATGAGGGTAGCACTTGGAAAGTTGCCTTCACTGAAAAGCAGCAAATCCTCAATTTCTGTTACTATCGAATTTCAAGCCGATAAAATTTGAAATATAGATCTCAAATGTCTATTGGCGAATTGAATCGCAAGCGAATGTGGCAGTTGATTAGCGATTTCTTACGTATGTACCTAGATACTTTGCTAGTCGCGTTGGAACCCCTTTTCCCAAAGAGGCCGAAAAAGGAGTCACCCTAAAAAAAAGACTTAATAAAAAACTGTGTCAATTAAGAGACTTTGAAAGAAACCATATGTTATGACAAGTAAGTGCAGTAGACGCACAATATGGGATTAAGCCAATCTATAATAGATAATAAATCAGTTATTTTTTCCAAATATTTAAGTGTTGAAGTTTCAGGGCTTCAGGACTTGCTCACGTTTCAGAGTAGTTTGGGTGAACATAAAATTGTTCACATAAGCGGGTGTTCACGTTTTACGCAGTTCACGTTAACGCGAGTCTACTGTAGCATATTTCGGTAAAAGACAAATTTCAATAAAAGTTTACTTTACTTAAGGGATGTGTCGCATCCATATGACATCTGTGGACCATACGCCACTCTCTCTATGACTATGAGAATTGCTTATTTTTTTCTATGAATTTATATTAGCTTGCATATTGAAATTGAACTACAAACAGTTTAATGTGTTAATTGCAATTACCATTGTGTGTCAATCGCCTATTTGCTATGTTTTATGCATTTATTGAAAAATGCAATATGCATGACCATCCTATATATTCAATTCATTGCAATAATGTTCTACGATGTGTGTAGCGCGATATACACATGGCAATAATAATAATTTTAATTGTCCGGCAATTGTAAACTACACACTTGTTAACGGAACAGCGTTGAACATGAAGTAATTAGCAATATGTAGGTGAGATCAATAGGTGAGATGTTAGGGCGGTCGTAGCTGCGATTTGTTAAGGTTAAAATTTTAATTGAATTTGTTTTTATTGCATGCAGTGACTATACCTATAACAAATTGATGTATTATGGATTCATGATATTCTCAAGGTAAGATTTTCATTGAATAGTAGGTATAGGTACTGCAAAACGAACAAACGAAATACGACAGCGAGCTTATTACTCATTTTCTTCTTCTTTGCAAGTGCACAAAATATTTCTGCATACAATATTGATGATGAATTGTATGCTAAAATATGCAATTCTGCATTATACGCGTATGTATACAAGTATGCCACTATACGTGAGTTTTGTTATACGCATTTTTTCGTGACTTCAATATTAATTTCAACACCCAATCTGCACACCTATACTAGATACTTAAAAGACACATTATTACAAGCATTCAGCGTGCGTTTTGGCTAAAATTATATTATACGACCACGTATACCTATACCTAAAAAATACAATACGCCTTATTCGATATGCATCTGTGCGCAAATTGCGCAATTCCTATCCCAATCGAGTTGCAATTATTATATTGTTCCATTTCTTGGCCATACTTATCTTTTTTTTTGTATAGTGTTTTTCATCAAGCCAATCCGAACAAATTACCAACAAGTAAAAATTAAAATTTATTGATTGTATTCAAATTTGATTTCTGAAAAATGCATGCATGGTTTTTAGACGTCTGTAATTGAATTATTGTATATGGACATTGGACAAACATGTGTGCAAAATGACGAGGTGCACATGCGTGTATGAACTTTGTTAAGTTCAACCGGCTACACTCGAGCAAAACAAGGTCTTCTCCTTATAAATTGTTCCTATATGATATATGATGACGGTAGCGAAGAGGCTAACGAAAAATCCGCAGAATACCTAATGAATGTGCGTCTACCGTTTTGTATGGTTGCATTGATTTTGTCATAATTATTACGGCAGTAGGTATATAGTTTTGCAAATCAATCGTCATCATTGTGCCAAAAAACATATGCAACATGCGTCAATTTATTGAGGCTTCTCGCTTAAGTTGGTTAATTGGTTGCGCTTACAAAGTGCTTCATTGTTTTCTTTTGGCAAAGAAGAAGAATTTATACGATTCTCAGAACGATGCATTCATGAGTCTGATATTGCTGTATGCGCAGGAAACGGAAGACGATGGAACATATAGTCTTTATGGAATTAATAATGAATTGAAACGCCGCCGGCCGTAATTTTAAAACCCCTATGGAACAAAAAACAATCAAATATTTTTTTTTCAATCTGTCCCGAAAAAATGTATAATTGACATCTTTCATTAAAATGTTTTAACATTATACCTACAACCACCAGAATGATAGCTACATTGTCACTTATTGTCTGCAATATAATTCGTTCTCTGCTTAAAAATTCGTAACATCATTTTGCTCTTAATTTTCCCTTCTTCTTTTCGATTCCCAAATGCCCGAGACATGTCAAAATCAATATAAGTGTACAATACAAATCCGCATACAACCATTCGCTGTATGCATACAAGCAAATTAAATTTTCACTCTTCCAAATACACATTCATTGTAAATGCTATACCATGAGTGCCATATATTCCCATTTCATTCCATATTATTGTCTTCTCTCTATCTGCGCGCATATAAATGACGAAGATACCCCATCATCAGGATCTCTGTTCTGGCTAAATTGAAATTTGTTATGTAACATGGAAAAAAATTGTAGTAGAAAACATTTATACACTCGTCGTCGTTGTCAGCATGTGCAGGATATGGTACGAATAATATACCACGTACAAATAGAGGAGTATGTACTGAGTACTTTATATCCGAAATGACAAAAACTCACATGATACTTGCCCAACTTACTGAATAATTGATTGTCGTAATTACAGCATGACAGCGTTGTTACCAGGACGAAGGATTTATTTTTGCACTTAGTATTCCCGGTGTTATTTTTTTTTTCAAATGTACCTACCTATACCGCAGCAAAAATGATAGATATATGTGTTGCACAAGTCATCCCATAGGAACTATGATGGAAATGCAATAAAAATCCATTGCCCAACATCGGGCAGTCACTCGTTTTCCAAAGAACGGTGCACAACAGAGTCTTCTACTCTGCTATACTATACATGACGATGTTCATTATTTCCGGCATTCAAAGAGGCTAGGAAAAAAAATTTAGACACTATCTGAGCTATATGGTTGGTCGGGCGAAATGCCATGCCATACGACAAATGAATTTTCATCCATCACACCGAAACAAGCTTTCATCATCAATAAATTCGGAAGCAACCAACTACAACAGTTTCAGAACATTTAGTCGCCGAATATGTCACACACATATCAGACGACACGACACTGGAGAGATTCATCAATTTTTCATGAAAATCTTTTCCTGATTTTTTTTTCAAGCAAAATGCATACTATTTGTTAGTACAATCAAAATAGACCAAATCGAGGATGTAAATAATAAAATCTAATAAAATAAGGCGATTAATTTTGTTTTGGAAACAGTAGGGCAGTAGTTTTAAAAACTATTTTGTTTCTAGAAAAAAAGAATGGGTCAAAAAACTTAAAAAGGACAGAAAAGGACATTAATATATCCTTGATCCGAGGTAGGCATTTGAGGTGTCCTTTCGAAAAGAACGTCGAGTATATTGATTTTCAGATGATTCTACCATTAATTTTTCTTCAACAGAAAAATTACTTAAAAAGGAAAAAAAGGACACAAATCTATCCGTGATCCGAGATAGGCATGCGAGGTGTCATATTTAACGCTAGGGCACCAAGTACCTATATTACATTGCTGGTATTTTTTATTTGTTTCAAGTAACCAGAACGAAATATACATACATATATTTCGAATATGGAATATGAATTTCAGAGTCTCTCATAATTACAGTATTTGCGATTTATTTATTTCTGGTTACTTAAATAAATACCAGAAAAGTAATATTTTGGACGTCCTCTTTAAAATAACACCCCGCAAGTCTACATCTCGGATCAAGGATATATTTGTGTCCTTTTTATCCTTTTTGAATATTTTTCCTCTGAGCATTTTTCTAAGCAAAATTGATGATAGAATCATGGAAAAATGTTTATACTGGACTTTGTCTTAGATATGACAGTAGAGATTTTTTGTATCCTTTTTGTCCTTTTTCATTATTTTGCCGTTGTATATTTATCTAAACAAAATGAATGGCAAAATCGTAGGAAAAGTGATAAACTCAGCGTCCTCTTTGATGTGACACGCCGCATACCTATTTCGGATCAAGAATATATTTGTGTCCTTTTTGCATATTTTTCCGTTGAAGCAAAATGAATGGTAGAATCATTGGACAATTTATTTACTGGTCTTTCCTTTTAAATGACACCCCGCATGCCTATCTCCGATCAATCATAAATTGACGTCCTTTTTATCCTTTTGGACACTTTTCCGATCAACCTTTTTCTTCGCAAAATTAGTTTAAATAAACTACAAAATGTAGCCTCATTCTCATTTTTTCTGTTTGAAATTCTAAAGTGATGGGACTACATGGGATATTTGGAAATTTGCGACAAGAAGAAAAATTTTTTTCGATGACTCAAACAAAGATAAAAGAAAACAATTTTGTATATTTTTTTTAAGATATTATTTCATATTTTCATCTAAATAAATTAGCTAACGAACAAGCTGTTCTACATGTCGTTAAATATGCGAGACGACAACCGCGCAAATATAGGACTTCAGAAGCATGCATAAAGACAATACTAGATCGGAGATGTTGTTCGGCGGCATAAATGTCAACAATTGCTATTGACAAATAGGATTTGAGTAGATATCTGAAAGAAAGTGTTAAAAGATGTCTTGCCTATCATTAACCATGTCATAATGGTTTGCTGTTGTCCGGGCTTGTACAAATTACTTTACGCAGTCGCATATGTGAAATTGATTTGTATCATCCGCGACACATTACGCACTCGGCGTGTTATATAGGTTATCGGATTCAAAGAACTCTGCGCTCATTTTCTCAAGAACTATGTAGACAAATTAGAGCTAACATTTTTTTATCTTCATTTTACATATTTAATTTTCCTGCATTCTCGTCATTAGTTTTCACGACCAATTTCCTTTGAAGCTTTTCGACAATCGCGGAGTTGTTGTTTTCTTTGGTTGTATGCTGTATGTTCATACGACCACGCAATTCAATAAAAACAGAATAAAATATCAAAGAAACATTTTCATGTGACCATATTGTCAAAAAACCGAAAGTTATTAGCTCTTGGAGTGAAGAACAACAGTCGACAGCATTTCCTATATATGCGCGCGGTATGAAGATGACATAAATTTTCTCTGGAATCAAGACCAGCCCCACCGCGCGCATGCATATTATGTTGAAAAGACATCATGTAAAATTAATGTGAAAAGCGGAAACGATTGTAAGAGAAACGCATCCCGACATACAATAAAAATGACTAAATCAGATTGTAATCGATGATTGACATAATTGTGGTGCGATGCTTGTTTTTGGTGTGGACTCTAGATATGGAAAAAATAATTTAGAGAAAAGTGTGGGTGAAAGACATACAGTCTATGGTTGGTTAATTAATTTGTGTTAAATCCATTAGTCTTGAAAATAAAGAGTTTTTTTTCTCACTTTGAGTGTAATTTATAAGTGGCTCTACTTCCAATAGCCAATAGGATAGAAATTGACCGGCGGAGTAGAATACGCACTCTAAAAAAAATTACTCCAATAATAGGAGGAAACTTTTTTTCCTTCTATTATAGTAGTAAATTTACACCATGATATGAGCGAGAGTAATTTTACACTTTACGGTGTAAATATTTACTACAAAATTACTTACATAAATAAGTAAACTTACTCTTAGAATTATGTAAATTTAAATCAGAAATAAGCAAATTTGCACTGGAACAAATGTAAATTTACACCGGCGAAAATGTAAATTTACATCTGGGTTTATGTAATTAATTAATAATATTTACGGCAGCCGGTTCTTCGATTTTAATTATCCTGGAGCTAGTCATTATTCCAACGGCCAAGAGCTGGCACACCCCCTTCCGTTCAACAGCAAAAAACGCTATAACAACAACAATAATATAATGATGCTCACACGAACGCACTTCGGACGGAACAGACTAACTTCAAACAGAACAAGCCACTTGACAGATACAGGAAAATGCAATAATTCACAAAAGTATTGTAGCACACTCAGTTTTACACAAATGTAAATGTAGGTGTAATTTTCACACCAAAATCGCAATAATACATGAAAATTACACAAAAATAAAGTAATGGCACATCTTCACACCAAATGTGGTGTAAAATTACACCAAAATAGAGAAATATTAAAAAATCTGTGTAATATTACACTATTTTGTGGGTTTACTAGAAATTTGGTTGAAAAATAAACGTTTACTGTAATTTTGCGAGAAAAAAGGTGTAAAATTCAACGAATTTTCGATGTAAAATTCAACCTTGTTTTTACAGTGCGGTCAAAAAATGTAGGACAGAGAACAAATTTAATACAAACTGAAAATGAGTTTTTTAATCAATTTAAAATTAATTAGCACACCCAAAGCGAGTTTTTAAATTAGCGAAATTTTTTATAAGATCAGAAAGTGAAAATGAAAACTTTAATTCACGTTTTAGGAATATGCAAGGAATGCAGTTCAGCGTTACGAGCACTTATTATTCAATTGTAGACCTACTAAAATAAAATTTAATGGTTCATTTACCATTTACCCGTTGAGTGTTCATCCTCTCACTCTTAATGAGACATGAGTAATTTTACCCTCGGCATCCTTAGCTGGACACATCAGTAAAAGCACCGTTATACACTACGATTACTGTAGCTTCTTGCTAAGAATTTTAGGAGTAAGTTAGCTAATGTCTATTTTTGCGTTGATTTACCAAATGTAACGAGCTACTGATAGCATATCCTGTGGCTATAGAAGCTCGCAAAAAAGTCGGCAAATCTGTGACCATATGGTTTCCTTTTCTCCATGGAATTTTTCAATAATTTTCTGATCATGTTCTAAACCAATTATATATATTTTTTGTATGTTCACCTTTATCACCACTTATATCACCGTGAGCCATTGGGAGCCCATTTCGCAGATTTTATTACACAATCCGTATGAGTACGTTATGCTATGAAAAAATTAAATTTTTATTCATAGTGTTCAATTCTTATTTCCCCGTATAGCTAACATACAATCTCGAATTAATTGTTAATCGATGAATATTTGTTTGTCGGCACATTTATTGCTGTCGTCCAAGAGATAGGATAGTCCGCCAGCCAGCCCATTATTATATGGAAATCTACAACAGCACATTGCCGCGACAAGTCGCGCAATTTCAGGAAAATTACAAATAAAACATAAGTTGGATACGTGCAGATATTGTAAGACAGCGCGTATGAACTTGCATGCAGTATGTTACGTATACGCAATACTCGTATGCGTAAGGACATTCCTGTGGCTGTGGTGTCCAAATACAAGGAGCCATAATCTTCTACTATGATGCAGGCTAACCTTGACTGGGTTATCGATGCATCATGTATTTCGCAATTCGGCTCACTCGAAAGAGTGTCAATACATAGGTAAAACGCCAGCCGCTTGTGGCTTGCAGGTGCAATCATAATTTCTGTTCAATAACAAAATAATTTGCATATGGGCTAATTGATATTACAAATGCACGATTTCCACGCTACAGACAGATACTTGATAACAAAAAATTGATATTGTTTATGCAGAATATTACGAGAATTTTTCACGCGGCTTACCTATGAGAACGTATAAAAGTTGCAATGTTCCAAGTATGCTACAGTGGCGTGCAATGCAAGTGATTTAAAGAGCCGATTTACTGCCTGATATAGGCTCCCTACGTTAGCATCAGTTTGGCCAACATTTTAAATTCTCTGAATTTCGCAAATACCTTCACCGGTTTTTGTAATGTTACGTTACCAAAGATTTGTACCTACAAAGTTTTAAATTTCCTGAATTTTTCGGGCTAAATTTTGTACAGATATTCGGTCTGATCGATTCTATTATGTTACCCAATATTCAAACACGAATCTGAACTCTTAATTGCATGGACTGCGCACGCCACTGGTACGCTTCGTGGTATGGTACTTGTATAGCAAAGAATCGTGGTAAATTTATTAAAATTCCATACATACAACGCGATGTATTAGCATACCGCATAGTTAAATCTAAAGCAACAAGAGATTATCTAACTTTAGTATATTTATGCGGCGAGTAAGTGTACATATCTACGTATGTAATTTGATCCTTTACGTTGTGTTTTATATTGATTCGTGATTGATTCATTTGACATTTAGTTGATGTGAAATGAGATAAAGTTAACACTTTTTTGCAGTTGATTTGTTTTACCTTGTATAATTTGAAAAAAAAAAGAAGAAACATTACACAGATGAATCATATTTCTTTTTACCGCAAATCGCATAGCCATGGAATTATTATTTATTTATTGTTAAACAGAAAATTATATTTCAGGCCAGAAGCATCCAATCTTGTGCGTTTGTGAACATCCTCAACTCACAAGCTTTATATTTCTGTAACAATATGAGACTTTTTGTACAATTTTTCTGGAAATGCTCCGGGGCTAAAGAAAACCTACGTACACAAAAGATGCATCTTTCCATTTGTGCACTGTATGTATGTGCACTCGCCCTTCCAATTTAGCGAAGAACTTTTACAGCGCGCAACAGCTATCATGATGACATACTTCAAAAGAGGGGATGTAATTTTTTTCTTTGCATTTCTTCGTCAAGGACTTTTTTTTTCTTCTTCTTCTGCTTCTTTTTGAAATCATTTCAACCAACCAACACGAAGGACAAAGTTCTATTGTAACAAATGTATACATAAGAATTTCTCTGTATGTATGTACTAGATTGAAAGGGTTCGTTCCAGAACCATATGTATGTGTGTCGAGCATCCGCTCTTATGTCATGGAAGTTTTTTAACGACACTAACAACCTCGCTTGCAACAAACAATGTTGTTGTATGAAATTCTATGTCGTTGTCGTCCTTCTCGTCGTCCAGTATAACCATATAGCATCTCTCTGAGTGTGTGTTGTATTTCATGTTCACATACACGGTAACAAATTTTGGGATAAAAGATAAAATTATTTATACCATTTTTAATATAAAGTTATATATGCCAATTTTAGAATACATTTTTATAACGTTGAAAGTATAAAGTCAGTGTATACCAAAAATGGTATAAATTTTATCAAAGTTCTTATGAACTTTTCTTTTCGTTGCGTTTTATACCAAAACTCAGATAAATTTTATACAAAATGGTTTAGAAAGGCTCATCTATACTAAGTTCATATTTATTTTATTCTTTTCTACGATAAAATTTTGTGCGTGCTTTCGGTCAATGTATGGTATAAATTACAAACTTCATCACTCATAGAGTCTGGTTGGTCTAGTAGGTAAGGCGTTGGTCTCCAAATCATAGGATCTCGGGATCGAATCCCACTGTAGGTAGGTAATTTATTATGCAATTTAGAGCGTAAAGAGGTTAATAAAATATAGAAGAGGTCAATGAGATATAAGATTTATGAGTTACTAGGGGGCTTCGCCCCCTGCTCGCTACGCTCACCAACCCGGCGTTCACGCTCTGCGTACTCGCGAATTTTTTTTTTTTTTTTTTATTCTGCAATCAAGTGAAAAATCAACTAGGTTTCATACTTGTACTGACTATGACATGATAGGCTGAGAATCATGGGGTAAAATAGTTAGTATTCTTCGATTTATACCTGTTCTCTTATAATTTGTATAATCTGTCCTATAACCAGGATCTATCGATTCTTTATAATTTTTATACCAAATTCATATAAAACACTTCTAAATGATTTCCTATAAAAAATAAACCATTGGTATTGTTGGATTTACACTATAACTCCTATTAATTTTATCGTTTATAGAATAAATATAATTTATAAGATTGAAACTTATAAATTTAATACAAATTTTCCTATGGACCTATATAGATAAGAAAATTTATAAAATTTATACCAAATTTTTTTAGTGTGTAGGGAATCTGTGCTAACAGATTTTTCTTTATATGACTGTAAGTACTCATACTCGGTCCAAATGCATGGATGTTTGAGCCCAGGGGCACAATATACACAGAGAGTGAATTACAGAATCCTAATGGCACTTGGAGTTGGAATTGTTCAACTATAGGTACTACACGGAGCGAACATTGAGTAAACGAGTCAAGTGCCTTATTGGAAACGACATGGTATGCAGCGAGTGTGAAGTAGAAGTGGACAAAAAATTCATATTTATGGTGTATAATATTGTAATTGAGCCTGGGGTACTTGTGAACAAATATCAAAGAATATATTATCCTCCATGGCCATCAATTTCACTTCCATATATCCTTCCCGCAATTGCTTCCAATAAATTCCATATGTTCTCAATTAATTTCACCAAACGCAGCGCTGTTCGGCCTGCATCATGTAGCTGTGGTCATTTTATCTTAATATGTCTGTATCGTCCTGCGAAAAATACCATACAAACTGAAACAAATGAGAACAATAGTCAAACCCATTTTATGTCAATATACATGGTTTCAACTCTATTGCTGTTCCTCTTCACGCGGCCGTCGAGTGGGATGCTTGAATCTTGCGGGCGGACGCAAAACTCGATCCATTTCAAAACTCGATCCATTTCCATTTTATTGAGTTCATCTCTATCCTCAGCGCTGGACCGGATCGTGTCTGGTTATTTTTATTTAAAAAAAAAAGTCAGCGAAAAATAAGGACATCGCACAGACAGAGAGAGAGAGAGAGGGCAGAGCGCGCAAAATTTATATTATTACTATCGGAAACGCTCTCGTATGTGCAGTATCCTTTCGAGGTTTCCCGATGTTCTGTACATAACCATGGAAAAACAATATGTAACCGAAAAAAAAACACTTTTGTACACACACATACTCGTGTGGATCCACGATGAGATGCGGTTCCGAGTGTACTGTGGTGTGGTTTTATGGTTTTTGTTCAATATTTTCGCTCCCGAAAAACGTGTCGATAAACAAAGCCACCATTCAGCCACATAATATCCTTTGCAAATGTGCCACATTCTGGCTGCTTCATATCATTGTAAAATCGGTCGTTTTCAGCGGCACACACATACTGTTTATATGGTTGCTAGCCGCAACTTTGTACACACCGAACGAAACGCTGGCCGTCACCGCATCGGATCGGACTTGGCCGAAACGAAAATATTAAAAAGCCACAAATTGTAGTAGCGGCGGCTATAGTTTAATTATCCGATTTTTGGTTCAAGTTTTCCATATAATGGGTGTAAAATATTTTTTTTTTTGCTTGGAAGTGTACAAGTGGGTTGTGGCAAATTTTCAGAGGGTATGTGAACGAAATGAAATTGTTTTTACTATAAGAATGCTCAAGATCGTTGGACAAAGGGGTTTGCCTGACACACTACATGGTGGAAAAAGGAGGTAGTTATTTAAGGATGGGAATAGTATGAAATCCAATCCAAAACAAATAATCCTTGAAAGCATAATTTTCCCTAAATTGCAATATGGAAAACCGAATATCAAAATAACAAAAAAAAACCCTAAAATCGTAATCTTCAAAAATGATATCTCTTATATCAAAATCAACAACATCGAAATCCTCAAAGACGAGATCTTTAATTTCTAATTCATCATATACAAAAGTCTACAAAATAAAGCATTATTCCCAACTGTAATTTTTCAAAACTCAATGTTTTTTTTATCAATCCTAAAAACCGAAATCCCGAAAAACTCAATCATGAAAATCCAATAGATACTCAAAACCAAAGTCAATCGA